>ML058436.1:1781952-2381952 GCA_003013855.2 Liriodendron chinense | reverse complement strand
GCTTAATGAAGACAAAGACCGAAGACTCAAGACGGACCAGATACATCAAGGATGAAGAAACAGGTAAAAGTGATGCCTTGGTGTGCCTTAACCTTGACCAAAACCTAACCCTTAACCTCTTAGATGACTTACACCAACTAGGTATACCTTTAGTCATCATCATTAGTCTTAGAACTCCATGAAAAACATGATAAGTTAGACTAATTAAAGAGGTGGAAGCTGCTTGTAAACAAAATAACTCAAACAACAGTTTCCGATTGATCTCCGATCAATCAGGACATTGGCTCCGATAGGACTCCGATCCATCGGACAGAAGCTCCAATCAATCGGAAATGCTTCCAGTAACTTTGAAAATCCACTGGACATATTTTCGATCAATCAGACAGTCTTCCGATCCATCGGAAGGGGTCAGTCCTATCAATCGGACCATGTTTCCGATCAATCGAATATCTTCCAGAGAATCCGCTGGACTGATTTCTGATCAATCAGACATGTCTCCGATCAATCGGACTGGTCTCCGATCAATCGGATCCTTTTTTTTATCAATCGGAGATGCACGAATCTGCACGTTTTTTTACCGTTGGAAGAAAATCTATTTAAAGATGGGGATTCGTTTTTTAGCAGAGAGAGGGGATTTTGAGGAGATAGAAGCCACCATTGCTAGAGACCATCAGAGGCTCTATCTCAAACCCATAGCAAGTCATTCTCCTTGTGTTTTCATCACAAGCTTGGGCCATTCAATGGCATCTTGAGAATGAACTTGTTCCCTCTTGATTCCTAGGGCTTAGACACCTTGATCATAGTTAAATCCTTTGTCTAAACACTACCTAGGAGTCCATATAGGTGTATTCCTCTAGGAAACCTATTTCCTACAATTTGTAGAGGATTCACCATTCCCTAGCACCTTGGGCATCTCCAATGGAGCATCACATGTAAGGTAGCTGATCTTGGAGCTGAAGTCTTGGTAAAGCAGCGACGTCAAAGATCGGGGGAGCACAAGGAGAGCTGATTCAAGCACGGGAGAGCGAGAAGAAGCAACCCAAAGCAGCGCTACAAAGGGGCTTAATCCAACAAGTAAGGTTGTCTTGTTAGGAGTCCATCCACTTAATTCCCTGTGGGAGTTGAGTATAGAGTTTGTTTGACAAACTCGATCTAGGGTCGTTTGCCGATCCTTGGCTTGTTAGTCGGCCTAAATTCAGGGACGTCAGCCGTTCCTTGGCACGTTAGTCGGGCCTAAACAAATTCTCCAAGGGGGAGCCACCAACATGGGTGCAAACGTGTAGGTTGGGTGGAACCTGTAAACTCCCCGGTTGGGTGGATCCGAATTAAAACACCTTAGTTGGGAGGAACCAGATTTGAACTCCCCAGTGAATGCCTGTGTGCTCAAAGGGTTGAGTACTTGAACCGGTAGTGGAGAGACAAGTAGTCGAACCACTATATATCCTTGTGTTTGTGATTGTTCTTGAGCACATTTCTCTTTATGCATTATGTTTAATTTATTAGTTATGAATGCTTAGTTAGGAATGTATGCTAGGCACTTGATAGGCACATCCACACTCACAAGATGTACTTTCACTACCTCATGTTAACTTAAGCATTTCTTGATCCATTCTTTACAGTCCACATGAGTTGTTTAGACTAGTTTGCTGATTGCTCCTATCATTTGCTAGTCTTTTGATTAGACCCACTTAGGCTTGGAAGCCGAAGTGTTAATCGCTTACGTAGTTTAATTTGTTGAATTGTGTAAGTAGGCGAAAAGAATTTCAAATAAGTCCTAATCACCCCCTTCCTATAGATTTTGCCATAATTCTAGTTGCTCCTTAAGCTTCTGCACGTGTATACATAGGGTGTCATGTTAGACCACCCGACGCAATTTCACTAACTATCAATAATCTTAAATCAGACGATTGATGGATTAAATAGATCTAAAATTCATGAAAATCAATGGATCACAATATTAGGGATAGATTTATGTCAATCACCATCTAAACATACTAAATCACAAAAGGATTTGGCACGTGTAATCCCTCACTTACAGATTTTAAGATGCTAGATATGAAGCTCTCTGATGTAGGGGATGATACAGATGGTGATCCACTTCAGCTACGATCAAACGAATAGTTTCCCTTCCTCTGATCGACG
This sequence comes from Liriodendron chinense, assembly GCA_003013855.2. NCBI lineage: Eukaryota > Viridiplantae > Streptophyta > Magnoliopsida > Magnoliales > Magnoliaceae > Liriodendron > Liriodendron chinense. The sequence goes on along the minus strand of ML058436.1, from coordinate 2,379,810 downwards.
GTGAAGATGATGGATGATGGAGGTTTGTGAGATATGAACAGATGAGATGATAGATGTATGGGAAGATAATGGAGAGATAAAGAGAATGGACGGATGAGATTGAATGGTTGAGATGGTTCTCTGGGTGTACGATGGTGTATCATAGGCTAAAGTTTCTCTCGTAAACATAAAAAGAGAAATATATTTACCTTTCGTAGTTTGATTTTCAAATTAGAGAGATGGGTGAATTCAATTGTGAGAATGAAACTTAATATCATTACGCTCTTATTAGGGTCCTCTCACAAGATCAATAACATTTATCATTCAAGGGTCCACCTTTACAGACCGTAGGTAAAATTTGGGGTCGAATGACTAACGAATGCACAATAGTCATCATAGAGGGTAGCTATAAATAAACAACTTAGATTATATCTACAATAACCTGAGAACGGAATTTTCGTTCAACGATCCAAAATCATCATGATGACAGCCTCGAAAAACTATTAAAACATGGTTGATTTTGAGAACTTTGATGGTGTCTAAATCAATAATCAAGCATAGTTATAATGGCTTAAATGGTGGTAAACACCACGATATAAGAAGATTTGTTATAGAGGATCCGAATATGATTTTTTGGAACAATTTGGTCACTTTACGACTCAATTAAATCACGAATATTGAATGTTGATTAGAACAGACTGTACGATAGGTTAAGATGTCAACTGATTAGATAATGGATCGATAACTTCTCAAATCTCCTATCAAATTGGGATAACACGGTCAAACCATGATGGACGATGGAATCGTCTATTTTAAGATTTTGGAAACATAGGGATTAGGCCATCTTGAGAAACTTAAGGCCCACAAGATCATATACAGACAGGTCATATATCACAAAGATGGACGGTCATCATTGGAATAGGAAAAACCTCTTATACTTATTTACGCAACATAAGGTTTTGAATTTGTACAACGCGATGAATAGAATTTCGACACATTTCAACTTATACATAATGAATCTAGGGCCCTACAATGAAATCTGAATCAGTGAACACCTAAACATATGAAATAGGACATCAACAAGCTGTTTCACCTTGATCGGTAGTGTTGGGGTCCCAAATAGTGGACATTCTTAAAATAAGTCGAGTAACCATATACCTCTGAAGAAATCACGCGAGGAACACCCTCTGGCGCATGCAAAACGAGGGTGTACGTGACTTCCCTAGACTTAGCCAAGATTCCTTAGCGGACCCCGCTGATCACCGTGATCAGAACTGTCCGGAATCAGACCCGTAACTCCTTTGTGATTTATGATGAACAGTGGAAGTGGTTGCGCAACGAAACGGGCCCCACAAACCCTCCAAAAATCAAAACCCAATCGATGGAGCCCACATTTACGTGTCCGACGCACCTTGAAATCCGAGCAACCCACGCATCCAACGCACCCTTAAAAACAGCACGTCGGCCCGCCATTTCGCGAAGACCCATGCATCCAACGCACCTTGAAAGCTGATCAACGCACCCCATAATCAATGGACGGTTAAGAGACAGGTTCCAGATGCGTAGAGCCTCACGCACCCGACAATTAAACCCCACGCACCCGTATGATTTTCGGACACCTGCAATCAAATAAACAGGTGCGTTGAGGACATTTGACGGATGCGTGATACGTGGCAGCTTCCTATTGGCCGACTTCACCTATAAATACCCCTCCACCCGCTCATTTACCAGACCAGAGAGAAAAGAAAGGGAGCTGCTGCCGCCGAAAACCCAAAGATCCCGCCGGAATCCTTGCCGGAACACCTCTACGTCCATTGGAATCCTATTTTCGGGCGTGGAACCGTTGTTAAGGACTGGATTTCATATATTTAAAACGCACCTGTAAAAGGGCCTCACACATCCAAAGATCTCACGCATCCAAAAGGACACCACGCATCCGTCAATTCAGTCTCCACGTAATTCTGGCAAAATCAAATTTGGTGAAAAGAACCCAACGCACCCTGAATATGCACCAACGCACCCTTAAATTCGTCTCATAAGCGACATTGAATTGACAGGTGCGTGCAACCCCCACGCACCCGTAAATCAGATCACACGCACTCAAAAATCAGCCAATTGTAGATCATGTTAGCAGGTGCACCGGGCTCAATTTTGAGTATTTACAAGGACTACTGGAGCCGATCTTGGGTATTTCGAGCATTCCGGACGCAATGGAACGGCCAAATGAACGTTTCGAGAACTCTAAATGAGCAGAATCGAGGATCTTCAAGACTTAACCCTATCCGACGCAATGAACGGGGTAACTTCCCGGAAAGGATTCACCAACATCCAGAGCTATGCAAATATGCTGATATTTACGTTCACTGCAAAGGCATGATCCGATTTGTGCTAAAGCTAGACCAGCAGGGCCTTGATTACCACAATGAAACGTGCTAAAGAGTTTTAATCCTCTACAAAACCAATTGCTCAACTGCCACAACACAACAGTCGATGCCCTACCCATTTAAACGGTATCCGCCGGTTAGACTGCGCAGGTACACATAACTGTAGAACGGACTTCCCGAGGTCACCTGTCCCTACATTGACAGGAGCGGGCCCAGAGTCGTCCATTTCAGTAATAAACCCTGACAGTCCTAACCCGGGTCTCCGGCCAAAATATAGGACATAGACATCTGACTAACACAGAAGTGGTTCAGTATACAGCAGAACAAATATAGGCCCCATGGCCATAAACTCTAAAAAAAAACCCTAGTCCCTGCCGGCTAGTCTTTTGCCTTCTAATCAAGGGTCATCGATCATTCGATGTAATTAAGGGTCCGTGCCAGACCACGGCCTGGAATGTACAAGATCTCAGAATCTCTGGAATAAAATTCGCCTTGCGATATCTCTTCGTGTGTATCTTTTGTGAATGCTTGTGATTGTCTATGAATGTTTCTATTACTCAGAACCCCAGAGCAACTAAACACCACATTCCAGAGAACGTTCCCCGCGGTCCATTCTCTAGTTCTAACAAACTGGCGACTCTGCTGGGGATCGAACCCAGAATCTCTGGTTAGCTCTGAGTATAAAAACACTCTAAGATTAATCCTTTGCAAACACGAATTTACGCATAGGAAAAGTTACCGCAAGGCGTAATGTTTCGGCGCCCTCGGGCGTCAAACTGGCGACTCTCAACAGGAACGTTCTTCCCTTCATCTTCAAGGCAACAGACATTTAAAAGGTTTTCGAACCCACACATTCCACAATTACACGTATTTGTCTCCGTCTTGCTTATCCCTGTCGGTTTATGCACTGCGATCGAATGGGCTCATACTCCCGATCGTACTTGTGAAATGTTCTAACGATTTTTATGACATTACAGAATTAGCAAGATACTAGGACAAACGAAGGAAATGGCGTGCTCAATGACCAGTTTGTGCACTTTCCTCGCCGCCGGAGGCTTCAGCTTCCCTCGCTTTACCTCGACCACGACAACTGCCTCTAGTTCAGGATGGCAATTGGTCGAAACACGCCGACAAAAGAAAGAACAGAAGAAAGCAGCTAATTTAGCAGCATATACGAAGGCGGATGTCACAAAACCTCGCCCTACAAATAAGAGACAATGGCAGCCAAAACAGGGGCAGAAGACCCTTACAGGCAGGAGGGTTGCGCCGGCAGAACCCGCGACGCCCGCAATAACAATCGAGCAGTTCCCGCCGCTGCCCAAAACCTCTCATACCCCACAAAGAACCACCGGGCTCGTAAAAGAAAAGCCCAAGTCCACGACGATCGTTATACCAAGACAAGGACCGGTCCGGGAAATCCAGTTGGCACAGGTAGTGATGGTGCAGGTGGCCGCAGAGGCAGAGGAAGAACTGTACGAGACAGAAGAGTTACCTCCGTTACAAGATTAGATTGACAGGTTGGTAGAGGCTAACCGTGAGACAAACGAGTGAATGAAGGCCATCCAGGAGGCCTTGACCACTCTGATAGCACAAAATGCCGCCAGAAGTGCCGCGCCACCCACCCGCCAGTCGGCGGAGGAATCTCAAGGCGCAGCAGAAGGTCCGGTTGAGCCAGAGCCGCCCATCCAACCTAGAGTCATACCGGTAAGACGCGCACCGCTCTCCACATCTCACGTATCACGAGAAGAGCTGTCCCAAACGATAGCCCATATGATGCAACAGGAAAAGGAGAAAGAAAGGAAAGGTAGCTACAAATATCGGGTTCTATACCCACCAGAAGTAGAGGAGGTACCATTCCCGGCCAACTTTAGATGCCCGGACTTCGGAAAGTTCGACGGCAGAGGGTCGCCGGAGGAGCACATCACCCACTTCCTGACTACACTGGGAAACTGGTCTGCAGTCCCGCAATACTGCATGCGGCTATTTGGGTCTACCCGGACAGGAAAAGCCTTCCAATGGTACATGTCACTACCAGCCGGCTCTGTGAGAACGTGAGAGCAGATGCAAGATGCCTTCATCTCAAAATTCTTCGCAACAGAGAGAGAAATCTCGTTAACAGACCTTGCGATGGTCAGACAGAGAAATGGTGAGCCAGTTGAGAAGTTCATCGACCGATGGGGAACCACAGCAGCTCAATGTCGAGAATTACCCAGCGAAGGCGAGCAAATGAAAATGTGTCTAAGGGCCTTAGACCCGATGATCTCGTATGGACTGTCAGGCAACACCTTCAACTCTTTTCGCGAATTAGTGACAAAGGCACACTTGGTAGAGGAAGCAGCATCTCGAGTAAGCTTCAGGCCCGAGAGACAGAAGAGAGAGACAGGAAGAGTAGTTGAGACCCACCAGATCGACAGGAGCAGGGACTCGAAAGACCGAAAACGTCATGCCACGAATCATGAGACAGAGATAAAAAGGCAGATGTGCCAGATAAAGGTAAGGGGCCCTATGTGCCCAAACGTGTATTTATAGCCGAAAGAGAAAAGGCGAACGGCCCCTACACGTTCGACATGGCCGATTTAGTTCCGATCATGGAACAGTTAATCGAAGAGGGCCTGATACGCCTACCAGAGCCGATTCGTCCCCACGAGGTCGGACGAACGAACGACCCTAAATACTGCAAATATCATCGGTGCATCAGCCATCAGACGGAAGATTGCTTTTCCCTAAAGGGAAGGATACAGCGATTGATCAACCAAGGGGTCATCAGCATGAAGGCACTTGAGACAGTGAAGGAGGCAGTCGGGGCAATCTCAACAGTCCCGATAGAAGGAGAAACCGGCCGATCAACCCTGCTCCCTAAGCCGAAGGAACCATGGACCCCCGCCAGTAGCAAGAAAAGATCTAAGAACGGACAGAGACTCGTGAGGCGAAAGAAGAATAGAGGGGGGAAGTCGCAGGGGCAGGGGCAACTCAGGACGATCATGGCCCACTGCGGAATGGTGTCGTTCGCCGAACAAGCATCACCTGAAGAAACGTCGCAAGTAGTAGAGAGGGAAGTTGATGCAGTCATCCTACGGTTAGGAAGGCAAATGCCTGACCGTACTCTCCCCAGACCAGACAACACGATACCAGAAGACGGTACCCCTGACAGATCGCAGGAAAGATCTCGCATGCAAAAGTCGAAAGAAAAAGTCGTCGAAGCTGCTACCAGTCAGCCAAACCCTAGGCCAGTGGCATATGACATTGTATCACACCTACGAAAGGTTCCCGCCCGCTTGAGCATATACGATGCCCTGTGCCTCTCAAAAGCATACAGGGAAATGTTAATCAATGCCTTGCTTGACAATGAAATCAGGGAGGTCACGATAATAGAAATAGAAGAAGAAATGAAAGATTTAAATAAATTTTGGGAAGGGTATATGCCGGTGTCGCAAGTTATGCCTATCAATCACCCTTCGACCATCACGTTCTCAGAAGAAGACCGCACGATAGAATCAACAGACCATAACCGTCCACTAATGGTCACAGGAATAATCAGGGATACCGAGGTCAAGAGATGTATGCTGGACGACGGGTCGGCTGTAAATATCATGCCCTTGAGGACATTGCAGACGCTAGGTTACATGCAATCGGCGTTGCGCCTAAGTTTTATAATGATTCAAGGTTTCAATCAAGACAGCCAGCGTACACTCGGATCAATTACGGTAGTGTTAGAGATCGAAGGACTGACTACAAAAGTGACGTGTCAGGTAATCGATGCGGTGACGACATACAACCTCCTTTTAGGAAGGCCTTGGCTTCACCAAAATCGCATAATCCCCTCGACATATCACCAGTGTTTTAAATACAGCAGAGACGGAGTTCAGTACAGGGTAACGGCAGATCCAAAGCCATACACGATAGCCGAGTCATTTTTAGCCGACGCAAAATACTACAGCTCGGCCGACGGCAGTGAAATCAGCGAAAGGACCGAGGCATCAGAGAAGGGGCAGAGGGTAAAAACTCGAGCAGAGCAGTTCGCGCGGGGAAGTGAGCCTCAAACTGCCACCCAGGGGAGGTCCCGACATCCTATGGAGAGTCACTCTCGGCCAATCACGAAGAAATTTTATGTGATACCGCAACATTTACGTCAGCCAGGGCAGTCTGTGTTAAAACTGATCTCAGACCAAGACATGAGCGTGCTCGAGTCCAGCTTCAACGTACCGGTACCCAAGATGGGAAGAACCAAACCCTTTCCGAAAGCTCCAAGTCAGTTCATCGTGCTGTCAAGAGATGTCACCCAGAAAGACATCAAATTTCACTCAGTGCCGAGCCGGCCAGCGCCATCAGAAGAAAGAGGGGGAGGAAGGGGGCTCGCCCAGCCTCGACCAATAGAAGAGAAGAGATACAGCAGAGCCAGCCGAAAAATCATGAAGAATATGGGATTCCCTGCCCAAAGCGCAGACACAGAGAGGAGGTTACTGGCTCCATTTGAAGAACAGAGGCGAGTCTACCGCAATGGAGAGGGCCTAGGGGCTAGGGCAGATGTAAACATGGTGACCATTAGGCTCGGCAGAAGAAACCCAGTCCCAGGAGCCTATCGATGTGGTCCAGCCAAGTATCGCACCTGTGCAACTGGAAGATGGTGGACAACCAATGATCGACGAACTCGAGGAGATAAACCTGGGGACCCCCGAAGAGCCCAGGAATACATACTTGAGCAGAAACATCCCAGAAAGTGAGAAGGAAAGATACCTGTAGCTGCTAAAGGAAAATAAAGATATCTTTGCCTGGACATATTCAGAAATGCCCGGGCTCAGCCCGACGATTGCCATGCACAAACTAAGTATCATGAAGGAGAAGAAGCCGGTAAAACAACTGCAACGACGGTTTCATCCGGACATTATACTAAAGATTGAGGAGGAGGTCAAGAGACTGATCCAGGCTGGGTTCGTTCGAGAGGTGAAGTACCCCCGGTGGATTTCAAACATCGTGCCAGTCAAGAAGAAGAGCGGACAAATCCGAATATGCGTTGATTTTCGAAACCTGAATAAAGCCTGCCCTAAGGACGATTTTCCCCTCCCGATTCCTGAGATGTTGATTGACAGCACGACGGGGTATGCAGTGATGTCTTTCATGGACGGGTATTCGGGATACAATCAAATTCGCATGGCTCCAGAAGACGAAGAAGCCACGGCCTTCCGCACAACTCTCGGCATCTACTGCTACCGTGTAATGCCCTTCGGATTAAAGAACGCAGGGGCAACCTACCAGCGTGCAATGCACGTCATATTTCAAGACATGATGCATAAACACGTTGAATGCTATGTAGACGATTTAGTCGTCAGGTCGACCGATCACGAGCAGCACAGGGAGCACTTAAGGCAAGTGTTCCAACGATTGCGTAAGAAGAGTCTCCGCATGAATCCGCTAAAATGCGCGTTCGGAGTTGCATCCGGCAAATTCTTGGGTTTCATGGTTAGACACAGGGGCATAGAAATCGATCCCACAAAAATTAAGGCCATAATAGAAATGCCGCCTCCAAAGAACCTGAAGCAGCTGAAAAGCTTCCAGGGCCGCGTAGCATATCTGAGAAGATTCATTTCGAACCTAGCTGGTCGTTGTCAGCCGTTCTCCCGACTCAACAAAAAGAATGTCAAGTTCGAGTGGAACGCCGCCTGTCAGAAAGCTTTTGATTCACTAAAAGAAATGCTCGGGAATTCGCCAGTCCTTGCTGCCCCAATCAAAGGCAAACCGCTGATTCTATACATTGCAGCGGGTGATAACTCGCTAGGGGAGCTCCTGGCACAGAAAAACGAAGAAGGCAAGGAAAACGCGCTATACTATTTGAGCCGCACGTTAGCAGGGGCCGAGTTTAACTACTCAGCGATCGAAAAGACATGTCTGGCCCTCATCTTCGCCTGAAGAAACTTAGGCATTACTGCCTCTCACATCAAATAACGTTGATATCCAAGGCTGATCCGATCAAATTTCTCATGAATCGGCCCATACTGTCTGGGCGCTTAGCAAAATGGGCCCTCATCCTTTCAAAATTCGATATCACTTACGTCCCGGCCCGAGCCGTTAAAGGTCAAGCGACTGCGGACTTCCTCGCCGCGCACCCCGTTCCAAGCAACGAAGAAATGGAATGCGATCTCCCAGACGACCAGGTTATGATGATTGAAGAACCACGACCCTGGCAAATGTACTTCGACGGAGCCGCTAGGTCCGCAGGGGCAGGAGCAGGAATTATATTCATTAGCCCGCAGAGAGATCTACTACCCTATGCATTCACGATCGTGCCGGCTTGTACCAACAATGAAGCAGAATACCAAGCCCTTATCATCGGACTACAGCTCGCCCTCGAGATGCATATCAAGGCAATACAAATATACGGCAACTCCATGCTAGTCATCAGACAGCTAACAACGGAATATGAGGTTCGCAAGCCCGAGTTGTTGCCATTCTGCCGCCAAGCGCAATCATTGTTCGACCAGTTTCGCAATGGCAGCATTTCACACATACCAAGGTGAGAGAACATACAGGCCGACGCGTTAGCCAGCCTGGCCGCTGCCCTGGCCAATCCTGGAGGCAGCCCTCTTCAAGTAACGATCGAAGAAAGAAGGATCTTGCCAACTACCCTACCGCCCAGCAATGAATCGAGCGTGAACCCTATTTATTGCTTCGAAATCACAGAAGAAAACGACTGGAAGAGACCATTCGTCGACTACTTGAAGTACAAATTTTTATCAGAAGAACCCAAAATGCGCACACAGGTCAGGAGACGTGCCGGTTCGTTCATAATACAGAGCGACACCCTTTACAAGCGCTCATATGATGGAGTGTTGTTGCGCTGCCTAGACCAGGACGAGGCATACGCCATGCTAAAAGAAGCACACGGAGGGGAGTGCGGTGCTCACCAAGGGAGTAGGAACTTGCATCACCGTGTCCGACATATGGGGTACTATTGGCCCACAATGATGAAAGACGCAATAGACTATGTCAGAAAGTGTCATCAATGCCAGATACATGTAGATATAATACACTCACCACTAGAAGAGTTACATCAGTCAGTGATATCTTGGCCTTTCGCCGCCTGAGGCATGGACGTAATAGGGCCGATCAACCCGCCGTCCGCTCAGGGGCACCAATACATCCTTGCTGCAACCGATTATTTTTCTAAATGGGCTGAAGCCGTTGCCTTAAGAAGCGTGAAAGCCAGGCACGTCGAAAGTTTCATCCGCCATTCCATATTGTACCTAGCATGGTATCCCCGAAAGAATCACCACCGACAACGGGACGCCCTTCAAGAATGTCACTATCGATAGGCTATGCGTAAAGTTCAAGATCAAGCATTGCTATTCGTCACCCTACTACCCTCCTGCAAACGGGTTAGCCGAAGCATTCAACAAGATTATCGTGAAGATCCTGAAGAAGACGGTGGCAGAAAATAAGAAGGACTGGGACAGACGATTACCCGAGGCACTATGGGCATACAGGACCAAGTACCGCACAGCCACCCGAGCCACACCTTACTCATTGGTGTACGGTACGGAAGCCGTGATCCCGATGAAAATGCAGGTGGAGTCATTACGGGTTGCGCTCCGACACTCTTTGACAACCGAATATAATGATAAAATCAGAATGATCGTACTTGACAACCTGGATGAAAAGAGACTCGCCGCTCAGCAAAGGCTTGAAATGTATCAAAAGCGAATCTCAGCTTCGTACAATAAACGAGTCCGGGGAAGGTCGTTTAAGAGAGGCGACCTGGTGCTAATGATGAAACGTCCGGCACCGATGCAAGGCCCAAAAAGTAAATTCGATCCAAAGTTGGATCCAGTGTGCATAATTGATGAGGTATACTCTAATGGAGCCTATCGGGTAATAGATTGCAAAGGACAGGGCGTCAGTACGCTGGTGAACGGTCGGTTCTTGAAAAGATATTATACTTGAAGGAAGTCTGTCATCATATTTTTGTAAAACGCCCCGTTAGACGGATGATGTAATGTAGAAAATACCAAAAGAAATGATATCACATGAGGTTCGGGGCAAAATACTAATTATCTACCTTTTCTTCCACAGGTATCAGGAAGTCGTCAAGGCCCAAAATACGTCAGGAATAACACCCCGCCCTGTAAGACAACTAAGAAAGGGGGCAAGCCCCTAACAAAGGCTCGATCACATCCTTGCTCGTACGAGCACAGGTTTGGGTCCTAACAGGGGGACGCTCTTCCCAAATGACTTAGTCAATTCGCATTCAAAGTTCAAAAATTCGATTATCATCATAAATAACTTAGTAACGTAACATGAACCTAAAATCAGAGTAGTATACATATTGACACAATATTTGTTACAACGTGTTCTAAAGTTAGTATTAAGTATAAATGGAGGTCACTACAGCTCAACTGTTTAAAGTTTTCAAACATTAGTCTAACAAGTCTGCTGCAGACTCCTCGACCGCCTTCCGTGCCACCTCGGCCTCAGCAAGAACTAGAGCAGGGTCGGGAGTGTCCCTGATAGACTGCTCCAACTTCGCAACTTGGGCTTTCACGACGTCGCGCTCCGCCTCTTGCTGATCAAGGGAGGATTGCAAACGAGTCCTCTGACCGGTAAGCTTGGATAGTTTAAGGTGGACGATCGAGCGCTCGGCTTGCAGTCGAGCCACCTCGTTGTCTATCTCTGCCAAACGAGCAGTGGCCGACCCATCATCAACAACCTGCCAGTCCTTCTTCACCGCGGCCACCCCTGCCTCGTGTAATTCCAGTTTCGGGAGAAGGGACCGCAAGTGACCGCGCTTTTCCTCAGTGGAAGGGTCAATTTGGAGGCTTTTCGCCTCGAGTTCTCGAGCCACCCGCTCTTTGAACAGAGTCACCTGACGATCACGGAGGACAAGTCAATCCCGAGCCAGGCAGCGTTAAGCCCTAGTGCCTGCAACGCCTCGTCTAAGACAGGCCATTCCTCCTCATGTCTTAAAGAGTCAGCGATGTCAGACAGAAGGCCCTTGAGAAGGTTTGCCTTGGTCTTCGACAGACCCCAAAGGGATGAACGAATGACTCTGGTAGCGCCGTAGGCGCTGAGGCATTGATGGAAGAGGCTGCTGGCACAGAGAGTGGAAAGCATTAGTACAAGAAAACATCGTCAGAAAGGAAGCAGTCAGAACAGTAAAAGCAGATGACATACCAGCAACGTCAGGAATGCCAACGGCAACGACGTGGGATGAAGTGGTAGGCACAAGTGACGCTGGGGCCGGCCCCGTTGTTCCCTCAATTAACGGCTCAGGCAATTCCGGGGAGGATATCACCACGACCTCAGGAATGTTGGCATCAGGCGCTTGCCCAGCAATAGGAGGAATTGCAGTGGCAGACTCGACTAGCGACGATGTGGCAACGGGCGGGACTTCAACAACAGATTCAATCAACAATGGTTCAGCAGCAGGAGGGGCCCCCACAACCGGATCGAGCACGCTCAACTCAATAATAGGAACCGCAACCTCTTCCACCACGGCGACGATCGCTTTCGGAACCCCACTTTGAGTTTCAGCGTCCGCCACAGAAGGATTGGGGGGAAGGACGGACCCGATAGGCGTCTCACCATCCAAGTCCATAAAGATTGCCCCCACATCCTCTTCAGGGATGGACCTATCGTAAACAGGCTCATTCTCGTTATGCCCCGAGTAGGGCAGCCCTCGCCCAGTTGGCTTGAGAGCTTAGCTCGCCCTCCTCCCTGGCTTCTCCCGTGTTAACGATCAGAGTATCGCCAGCCTCCTTCGCAAGCTGCTCCCGCAAGCGCTCGGCCCTGCGCAGTTCCAACAAATCCTTTATTTTCTTGCCGCCGCAAACGACGGGAAGACGAGGAGCAGTTTTCACTCGAGGGCCGGCGCGCTCAACCCATACACCCTCATCACCACCATCATCACCCTCATCGCCCTCATCACCACCATCATCACCGCCATCACCAACAGAGCCTCCACCTCCATTACCTCCCGCATCGTCATCACCTCCGTCAGCTCCACCTAGAGCATCATCGCCGTCCCTATCACCGCCGTCGCCTTCCGCGGCAGTGTCATCTTCCTCATCCCTGGCCTCAGCCATGCCCTCGTCGCCGTCGTCGTCTTCTTCGCCATCATCACCGTCATTTCCCCTTCTCAGAACATCGCCCCCGGCGGGCAACTCGTCGATAGGGCCGAGAGACGGGAACTCTGGCCCCACAGCCGTCACAATCCTCTCCCCATAGGCGATCCAGCCTTCCAGGGTGTGCTCCGGATTTTCATGATCGAGCACCACGTTCAGGGAGGTTTGCAATCTCTCCATGCCTGGCACCGCGGGTTGATGAAGATTCTCCGATACATAGACAAGCCCGTTGGCAGGAATAGGCGTAACGATGGGGGGCGTGATGAAGACGGGCTTGGTAACGAGCATTTTATTCCGCACCAGCACGTATTGGTGGGCCCACCACCTCATCCACCCAAAGGTGGCCCCGGCAAAACACTGCGTCCCCGGGATCACGAAGGAACAGCCGGTTCCGGTCAGCAGAAGTTGCCGCCACATCCATTTCCAATGAATAGGCCCAACACCGTACGCCCACTGCTCGCGCTTCACTGGTTCTAAGGTCGCTGGCACTCCCTGGTCATACCCAAATTGGTGGGCGAAACGATTTGGATAATAAGGCTCCCTCCAGAACTCCAGCCCTTCGCGGAGCGGCAGTGACGAAGGGCGAATCGCGATCAGGAAGGAACGCTCGTAATAATCAATACTATCGCCGTCCGTGCATAGGACCGGCTCTTCGCTACGGGTACCAGAGAAGTGATAAAAGTACATGTCATCAAGCCCCATGATTCTGTCCTCGATAGTGTTTAAGTTATGGCTGATCATCCTCTTCTTCTGGAAAAAGTGTAGCGGGAGCTTCCCCTCTCTGATATAATCCCCGCGCCTTACGCCATAGACCCAAGGAAAGTACACCCCGAGCCAACCAGAGAAGAAGTGCCATCCGCAGTAAGCAGAGTTCATCCTGTAAGCAGCGCGCTCCTTGTTACTGATGACGTAACCGAATGCTCGGTATATAGAACATAAGACCGCCGGAGCTAGCTCGTATCGGTGACCGTTCGCCAGGGCCCCTGCGACGGCAAAGCAAGACACTCTGACATTATCTGCCTGCTTGGAGCTCGGGAGCGCCACGCAACTGAGCCAATATGCTAGGAAGCCGGCTAGCTCGCAGGAGGGGGAGAGTTTGTTGGGGCACGGGAAGTTCTCCCTCATTCGTTTCTCCAACAGCGCCTTATCACCACGACCCTCGTCGAAGGCCGCGTAGTCCAAGCTGAATAAGGGAAAGGACGAAGCGTTAGCAGAAAGAAAGAAGCGTGACAGAACAGTAAGGCATAATTCATTACAGAAAACTTACTTCAAGCCGTGGCTGAAATAGACCAGCCAGTCCTCGAACAGGAGCTTATCTTTGAGACCCCAAAATTGGGGTAGTTCGGCAAACAACTCGTAGCAGGCCTCGGAAAAGAAAACTTCGTTGCTGCCTTTCTTCTTCCACGACAGCTCATCGTCGCTCGGGACCCATTCATCATAGATCCTCCTGCGAATGGGGAGCCCCGCGATCCTGTTGAGATCCCAGAGCGAGATGCTCATCTCGCCGCATGGCATGTGGAAAGAATTGGTGATGGAGCACCAGTGGTTGAGGAAGCCCTTGTATACCCAAGGCTCTCGGCAAAAGTAGCTCGATGTCGCTTCGATTGCCTTGTACAGACCCACTGCCCATAGGGTCACCCTGTGTTGATCTAAGATTCGGTTCGCCCACGCCTCGTAGCCCGGATGAAGGACCAGATGGCCGCGAGTCCGGAACGCCCCTGGACAACCAGACTTCGGCATCCCCAGATGGTGAAACCTCTGACGGAGAGTCTCGAAATAATGTCTGGGAAAGGGCTGATGGGGATTGTGATTCGGCTCTAGGAAAATCATATCCTTCACACCCAGGACCGACTGCTGCTTCCCGTTCTTGGAGAGAGAACAGCTGAGGAATGACGCCGGGCCGGATGTCCAAACATCGACACCGTAGAAGGAATTGCTCCTACAGATGTCGGATGGTTCAATGCTCGGGAGAGACCGCTGCCGTTGATAACTCTTCGCATAATGGATATACTCCCGAGTATAGGGATTCCTCAACACGAGTGGCGCAGTGACAAGCTTGGCGCTAGACCAGGCCACCTTCATCTTGTCCGATCTAGACTTGGTTTAGTTCTCTAAGTACACTTGCTTGGCACCTTTGCCAACCCTCCTAGAGCGACCGCGCCTGGTGGACTGGGTAGGGAGCGACGGGCTTGCCTCGCCCTCTTTAGAACCCGTTGCCTCGTCGCTCCGGAAACCCCAGAGAGGAGCGTACCATGCATCCCATTGCTCCTGTGTGCCCCTGTCTAGAGGAGGCGGCACGATCCTATCGCAAATGATCTTCTTCTGTATATCCTTCGACAAGGTGAGGATGCGTTCATAAAAATTGAACGTCTCTGGAGGGAGAAACCATTGTGGATTTTCAGCGGACGGTCTGACGACCTACTTGGCAGCAGCATGTTTGCGCTTGGAAGGAGTCTGGGGAGGACCCGAAGGACCGGCCTGTGAAGGATCGCTGGCCATTGCAAACCTGCGAACGACATGTAAAATTCAGGTACAAAGTAAAGGAGAAATGCTCGCACAAGGTTGATCAAACCACGCATAAAAGACAGAGACACAAAAGCAGCAAATGAACAAAGCACAAGCGTCGACATGAGCCACCGCGGAACACACTCAAAATCAATGGAAGAAATGAAACGAACGACATTCATCAGTCACAGAACATACAGGAAGGAAAAGACAGAACTGAAGCGAAGAAGTATAAACTAATATTCATCAACCATAAGGGCCATTCCACACGGCTAAATTGTTAATAACAATTGTTTAAATGACCAAACAATAACAGTCAATGTAAGACAACTCCAAAATTGTGGGGACTCCTCCCCGAAGCCAGAGAGCAGGGGCCTCAGTCCTGCGTCAGCGGAAGAACCCGAGCCCTCAACTCATCGACCTTCTCTTGAATCTGGGCCTCCTTGAAAACCAAGTCCACCAAAATGGAAATACACTGTTGCACGAGATCGAAGTTCAGGTGCTCAGCATTGGCATAGTTCCTTATTACAGACACGTCAATCGCCAGGTCGTCGTGCTCCCGAATAGCCGCTCTGACTATTCTCCAAATGCCAGCATGACGATCTGGGTACTCGGCCTCCGCCAAAGGGATAAGCCAAGCCAGGAATCTCCTGCTCTCCCTCTTCTCCTCCTTTAGGAAGCTGAGACGCTTCGACAGAGATAGGAAGGAAGCAGCCAGAGAAGGCTCTGCCGCCTCCAGGACCGCCAATTCCTCCAAAAGGGAAGAATCACCGATAAAGCTAGAGACGGCCTCCTTGCGTTCGTCTGAGATGGAGGCCATCGCCGAGATATTCTGGATAGCTCGGAGGAAGGGGCGGGATTCAGCGCCAAGATGAGTCCAAGGCTTCGGCCACCTCGTCGCATTGACCGGCAAGAGATGACCAAGCCTCGGGGCGATCTAACGCATCTAGGAGTCGCCTCAGACAATCACGGGCCTCACGAAGGGAAGCGCGAGTTACGACCATCGTCTGCTAAGAAACAAGGCTGATGAACCAATACAGCAGTCCAACAAAAGGGAGAAAGAACAGGAAGCAGGAAAAGCCAAATCGAGTAAAGACGAAAAGGCAAGAAGACGTGCTCAGGTACACTCGAAACGCTACTTAAAGCTACCATAGGAATTGCCTTCAAGACCGATGCGATCTAGAAAGCTCGAAAGTCCATGAGACCCTACGCCTCTTCAAAAAATCTGAATATGTATGCCCAAATACGAGGCAGAGGCTAAGGGGCTCATGCACTTCAAACGTCCAGCTTCGCAGAAAATTACCTAAGACAAAATTTTACAAGTCCTGTAAAACGGATGCGTGAGTCTCCACGCACCCCGAAATTCGAGAGGATGACAACCGCATTTTCAGGTGCGTAAGACCCCACGCACCCTTAAACTTATGCAGACCCCGATTTTTCGGGTGCGTGAAGGGCAATGTCTCAAACAAAAATCGACGAAGGATGCGTGAGGCCTCACACACCCAATAAATACACCCTTTCGGCCAAGTTCATCAGTTGGGTGCGTACGCTTCCAACGCACCCTTAAAAAGTCCACAACCCAATTGTATGGCGCATGAGGCACCAAGGCCTGCCCAGTTTGACGAAGGGTGCGTATACCCCCCCACGCACCCAAAAAACTCGAGATGTCCACAATTCAAAGATTTACAGGTGCGTAACACTACGCATCCAAAAGGAATACTCAAAAGTCCCAAGTTCAAACTATAGGGTGCGTATGCACCCAACGCACCCCTAAAATCACTTCTACCTCGGATAAGTGGGTGCATACGGATTAAATGGACGCGTTGGAGACAATTGTTGGATGCGTTGGAGAATAAAAAGGTGCGTGGGCTTGACATGAGACGTCTGGTAAATAACAGTGAAATGACAAGAATGAGCCGACTCATCTCTTTATAGTGGGACCCGGGAAGTCCGGTGCGTCGCACCAGCTGATCATGCGCCTGTCGCGACCCACCGGAGGGGCATCTGTTGGGGTCCCAAATAGTGGACATTCTTAAAATAAGTCGAGTAACCATATACCTCTCAAGAAATCACGCGAGGAACACCCTCTGGCGCACGCAAAACGAGGGTGTACGTGACTTCCCTAGACTTAGCCAAGATTCCTTAGCGGACCTCGCTGATCACCGTGATCAGAACTGTCCGGAATCAGACCCGTAACTCCTTTGTGATTTATGATGAACAGTGGAAGTGGTTGCGCAACGAAACGGGCCCCACAAACCCTCCAAAAATCAAAACCCAATCGATGGAGCCCACATTTACGTGTCCGACGCACCTTGAAATCCGAGCAACCCACGCATCCAACACACCCTTAAAAACAGCACGTCGGCCCGCCATTTCGCGAAGACCCATGCATCCAATGCACCTTGAAAGCTGATCAACACACCCCATAATCAATGGACGGTTAAGAGACAGGTTCCAGATGCGTAGAGCCTCACGCACCCGACAATTAAACCCCACGCACCCGTATGATTTTCGGACACCTGCAATCAAATAAACAGGTGCGTTGAGGACATTTGACGGATGCGTGATACGTGGCAGCTTCCTATTGGCCGACTTCACCTATAAATACCCCTCCACCGGCTCATTTACTAGACTAGAGAGAAAAGAAAGGGAGCTGTTGCCGCCGGAAACCCAAAGATCCCACCGAAATCCTTGCCGGAACACCTCTACGTCCATCGGAATCCTATTTTCGGGCGCGGAACCGTTGTTAAGGTCTGGATTTCATATATTTAAAATGCACCTGTAAAAGGGCCTCACACATCCAAAGATCTCACGCATCCAAAAGGACACCACGCATCCGTCAATTCAGTTTCCACGTAATTCCAGCATAATCAAATTTGGTGAAAAGAACCCAATGCACCCTGAATATGCACCAACGCACCCTTAAATTCGTCTCATAAGCGACATTGAATTGACAAGTGCATGCAGCCCCCACGCACCTGTAAATCAGATCACACGCACTCAGAAATCAGCCAATTGTAGATCATGTTAGCAGGTGCACCGGGCTCAATTTTGAGTATTTTCAAGGACTACTGGAGCCGGTCTTGGGTATTTCGAGCATTCCGGACGCAATGGAACGGCCAAACGAATGTTTCGAGAACTCTGAATGAGTAGAATCGAGCATCTTCAAGACTTAACCCTATCCGACGCAATGAACGGGATAACTTCCCGGAAAGGAGTCACCAACATCCAGAGCTATGCAAATATGCTGATATTTACGTTCACTACAAAGGCATGATCCGATTTGTGCTAAAGCTAGACCAGCAGGGCCTTGATTACCACAATGAAACGTGCTAAAGAGTTTCAATCCTCTACAAAACCAATTGCTCAATTGCCACAACACAACAGTCGATGCCCTACCCATTTAAACGGTATCCGCCGGTTAGACTGTGCAGGTACACATAACTGTAGAACGGACTTCCCGAGGTCACCTGTCCCTACATTGACAGGCGCGGACCCAGAGTCGTCCATTTCAGTAATAAACCCTGACAGTCCTAACCCGGGCCTCCGGCCAAAATATGGGACATAGACATCTGACTAACACAGAAGTGGTTCAGTATACAGCAGAACAAATATAGGCCCCATGGCCATAAACTCTAAAAAAAAATCCTAGTCCTTGCTGGCTAGTCTTTTGCCTTCTAATCAAGGGTCATCGATCATTCGATGTAATTAAGGATCCGTGCCAGACCACGGCCTGGAATGTACAAGATCTCAGAATCTCTGGAATAAAATTCGCCTTGCGATATCTCTTCGTGTGTATCTTTTGTGAATGCTTGTGATTGTCTATGAATGTTTCTATTACTCAGAACCCCAGAGCAACTAAACACCACATTCTAGAGAACGTTCTCCGCAGTCCATTCTCTAGTTCTAACAGGTAGTCCACACGGCCCTATATAATAAATCTTCGATTCAATAGTCTTAGAGACTAATCCAGTGATGGAAATTCATATGGATGGTTAAAATGTTATATTAAAGGGATGTAGAAAGTTCTACAGCTAATTAACACACAAATTGAGATAAATCACAAGGAGGTCTCCTTCACCATTGGTTTGGTGTTAGAAGATAAGTTAACGGGCTGATTCAATTCTGATTGAAACTTGAACAGTAATAGATGATCCATTAAGCATGTTCTATCATATCAACGGAGTAAAACTCAAATTAATCGCACTAGTGGGCCACGGTGATCAAATCACGCATAAACGGCTATGATCGGAGGATCTACTAACAAAATTTGGATGATCAGATTACATCATTGTATTCTACATGACTCACTCTATCATTTGATGGTCAAATCTAATCCACAGATGAAACACATAATTATAATGAATTAACAAAGTTTATTTACATGAAAAAATGAATTATAATGCCACTTTCTACTCTATTATTCAAAAGGAAACACGCATTATGCACGTTGTCAACCTTATATGCATCAAATGTTATTGTTTTAATTTCAAAAATTTTAATCCAGATTTTTAGTTTAAATAAAAATGCAAAACAAATAATCAGAAAAATAGCGAATATTACATATAATCTTCCCTCAATGCAAGGGGAACAAAATAATAATGTTACTAGCTAGGTGTGCACGATGAGATCACTAAGATCGCGCTCATGGGGGCATTTTCATGCTTTTGCTTTGTGTGGTTATTGAAATTGCGTCGGATCGTCTAACATGACACCGACACGCTTCGCTCGGAAGCTAAGAGCGAAGCTACTAGAACTACGGCTAAGTCCCAGAGGGGGGTGATTATGACCTTTTAAAAACACTTGCCTCATTAAAACTAATTAGCAATTAAACTAAATTAAGCAAGTAACACTTAGCTTCAAAGCTTAAGTGGGTCCAATCGCATAAACTACAAATGATATAACTATCAAGTAACTAGCCTGTCAAGTGAAAATACATATTGTGAGTGATTCTACCTATCTAGTGCATAGCATGCATTCCATTCAAACATTTATATAATTAATAATGAAAGAAATAATGCTATAATAGAAATGTGCTCAAATAACAATCACAAACACAAGCATGTATAGTTGTAATATCCGTGATTTTTTTATGATTTATTTGACATTTTAGTTTAAAAAATTGAATTTGAAATAATAATAATTTGATGTGTGCAAAGTTGACAACACATATGACATGTGTTTCCCTTGAAATAATTGGGTAGAAAAGTGAAATTATAAGTCATTTATATGTGCATAAACTTTAGTAATTTATTTTAAATTATTTGACGCATTTGTAGATTGGATTTGAACCATAGAATGGTAGATCGAATCATGTAAAATCCAATGATGTAATCTGATCGACAAAATTTTATTCGTAAATCCTTCATCATGGTTGTATATCCATATTTTGATCACCGTGGCCCTCTAATAAGATCAAATTGAGTTCTATTCCGTTGATATCATAGAACGTACCTAGTCAAACCTTTATAACCGTTAAAGTTTTAATCAGAGTTCCATCAAACCGTTAAATCATATTCCAACACCAAACCCATGGTGAAGGAGACCTCTCGTGACTTATCTCAAATTGTGAATCAGTTAATAGTGGAACTTTCTGTCCTTTTGTAATAATATTTTAGCCGTCCGTGTAAATTTCCATCACCGGATTAGTCTCTTTAACCGTTGAATAAAAAATTTGTCGTATAGGGCCGTGTGGACCACCAATCAAGGTGAAACAACTTGTGGATGTCATATTGCATATGTTTAAGTGTTCCATTGATTCATATTTCATTGTAAGGCCCTAGATTGATTTTGTGTGGGTTGAGACGTGTCAAAATTTTATTCATGTTGTACTAATTCAAAACATTATCTTTTAGATTCGGTTACGCGTATAAGTATAAGAGGTTTCCCCGATTCCAATGAGGATCGATTATCTCTGTGATGGATGACCTGTTTGTATCTGAACTTGTGGGCTTTAAGATTATCAAGATGGCATACGTCCCTATGTTCTTGGAATCTTGAAACGAGACAATTTCACCGCCCATCATGGTTTTGGCCATGTTATCCCAATTTAGTAGAAGATTTGAAAAGTTATCAGTCCCTTATCTAATCAGTGGACATCCTAACTTATTATGCGGTCTGTTTTGATCAAAGCTCAGTATTCGTGATTTAATTGAGTCAAAAAATGACCAACTTATTCATAAAAATCAGATTTGGATCCTTACAACAAATCTTCTTATGTTGTGGTGTTTACCACCATTTAAGCCTATTCTAACCATGCTTGATTATTGATTTGGACACCATCAAAGTTCTCAAAATCAACTATGTTTTAACAATTTTTCGAGGCCGTCGTCATCATGGTTTCGGATTGTTGAAAGGGAATTCCTATCTCAGGTTATTGTAGATCTAATCTAGGTTGTTCATTTAGAGCCACCCTCTATGATGACCATTGTGCATCTGATCTTTAGTCATTTGACCCTAAATTTTGCCCATGGTTTGTTAAGGCAGACCCTTGAATGATGAATATTATTGATCTTGTAAAAGGACCCTAATAAGAGCATAATGATATTAAGTTTCATCATCACCATCGAATTCATCTCTCTCCAATTTGAAAATCAAACTACGGGAGGTAGAGAGATTTCTCTTTTTAAGCGTGAGAGAAACCCTAGCCTATATCATCTACTGTAGCCCTTATGTAATAGAGAACTATCTAAAATTTTCATCTCAACCCTTTATTCCATCCATCTATCTTAGCCATCCACTTTCTATCTCAAAACTCCATTTTAATCGTCCAACATTAACTCTCCATCATTAATCCAAGGAGGTGTGACCGGGGTATACTTGGGTGGTTGTGTGATAGTGGTCAAAGCCGGGATCATCATTTATATTATTTTTCTTCACCGAAAATTTAAATTTATCGTCTTAATTGGTGAGTTTAAGGAAATACCCACGTCATTCCCACTATGATTTAACATCTTTTGTGTGATTTGTGTAGATCTATATTATAGATTATGAAATCCAATTTATGTTGATTAGATCTATTCGACCCATTAATCATGTGATTTACAAATAATGATGGTTAGACCTGTATATATGATGGGATATTTCAATTTGTTGATCTCTTAAATCTCTCACCTAATCTATAGATATTGTGATGATTAGATCTATAGATATTATAATTATACATGTATGAGATCTATGTTTAATTATGAAAATACATGTTGCGAAATGATCGTGTGATGTTGATCATGTCAAATTGATTTCACATACTTCGATTTTAATTTGTAGATCTATGTTGTAGTACTGTAATCCATTAGATTTCGTATGATTGTTAGATTCATATGATCCATTAGATTTGGAACTTAATACCATAATCTATCATATCCCATTATTGATGGGTAGATCTATGTGGTTCATGATTATCCATGATAACGTATTATGGTTTGTTGGTCTTGAGAAGGTTAGATCCATATAATCAATCATATGATTCGTGGATATTCTGACTACTCATGCTCTGATCTATGTACGATTAGATATGCTGAATCTTGTTAACTTATGTGTTTTAGAGTATCTTCATGGTGTTGATTATACCTATGATTGATTTTACATGTATTGATGGAACTATTATGATGTGAACCATGCCTTGGTGATCATATGGGATACATATTGCCAATATAGAATGTTGATGTTTTATATGCTAAAGCACTTAGAAATGGAAGTACGATTAGTGGACCCCACTAATAAATCAGAAAAATAAACAAAACAGACTATGTGATCCTCGATGCCCTTGAAGATGCCATAGATTCTAGTTCCTGATTTTTGGT
The DNA here is from genome assembly GCA_003013855.2 of Liriodendron chinense. Taxonomy (NCBI): domain Eukaryota; kingdom Viridiplantae; phylum Streptophyta; class Magnoliopsida; order Magnoliales; family Magnoliaceae; genus Liriodendron; species Liriodendron chinense. The sequence goes on along the minus strand of ML058436.1, from coordinate 2,357,028 downwards.
ATTCTGTGACTTTTTGCCTGATTCGTCTATACTATAAATGGTCAATTCTCATCTTATATTTTTTAATATATCATTGTGTGATTCAGAAGTTATGCTATTAATATGCATATGCGCATGGAGTGTTATGTATTACGTGACATGTAGTGTTCGTGAGAGTGTCCCACGAGATTTTGTCCAGGGTAGGGGCATGTGAGATAGACCTTGCCTAAGGAGTGTGGTGTGTGGAGTTTGACATATTGTATGGTTGAGTTTCTAAGATGTTACCAAGTATGGCTAATTTCTTGCAGTGTGACAATGTATGGTTGATTTACATGTGTCATTGCTTTGCAAGCCTAGCAATGTATGGTTGATTTACATGTGTCATTGCTTTACAGGCCTAGCAATGTATGGTTGATTTACATGTGCGAATCCTGATTGAAGTCCTTGTGTTAAAGGCCACCTGTATAGTTGATTTACAGGTATTGCATGTTGTGAGAAATGTTTGCCTAGTGCTTGGTTATGTCGTTATAGGAAGGAACGTGTGAGCATAGTTTGCTTAATCATTCAAGAAATAGGCTGTTATAAATGTTATTGTTATTCATAATTCTATATTGCGTTACTGTTGAATGTTAGATCATAATATGGAGTGGAGTAAGTACTCATCGCTAGATACAGTTTGCTTACCATTTTTAAGGAACCGTAGGTTATAAAGACGAGATTTAAGACACAGGAGATGGTGTGCAAACTGAAGAGGAAACGGCGACACAAACAGAGAGGAATACTTGTGCAGCCGAAGATGAGTTTATTTTTCTTTGAATTTAATATTTTAGATTTTCAAATTACTAGTTACGACAGTTAGATGGACTGTATTTTAGAATATTAACTGACGTTATGGACTATGGATACTTTGATTTAGTAGTTGCGATATCATTTTTTATTATTATTCATTGAATGGTGAATTTGATTCGGTAGTTGTTTGTATTTTTCGCATTTATGTCTTTTAGCATGCTTGAAAATTCATACTTGAGTGCTATATTCGGGTGCTGGATTTCGGGTCATGACAATAGTAATTCGACTACTTGTCTACTCCACTCCCGGTTGCCGTTCCCAACCCATAAAAACATCGAATTTCACTATAATGGAGATTTTAAATCAGGTTCACTTCTCAACCTTTTATCGAAGATTTTACACACAAGTTCGTCTCTTAACTTGAATAGAGGTTTTACAGGTTCACTTCTCAGCCTTTAAACGAAGGTTTTACACACAGGTTCACCTCTCAACCTGAACAGAGGTTTTCCATGTTCACCTCTCAACCTAGGTATTTCAACCAGTTCCTCCCAACCGAGGTGTTTAACGGGTTCCACCTAACCCAAGAGTTTGAAAGTTCCTTCGAACACTTCAGTTTCAATCCAAAAACCTACAATAGTTTCTCAGGTTAACCAATAACCTACACGTACACACCCGTGTCGGTGACTCCCCTTGGAGACTTGATCGAGTTTGAAATCAAACTCTCATACTCAATCATCCACGAGGAGAAAGCATGCCCCAGACTCTTACAATGACAACTTGTTGGATTGAGCCCCTTTTATAGCGCATTCTTGAATTATTTCTTCTCACCCTTTCGTGCTTGAATCAACTCCCCATGTACTCCCCCGATTAACTATATCGATTTTTTGCCAAGGCTTCAGCTTCATTGATCAATCGTCTTGCATTTGATCTTCTTTCAGATGACCAAGGTGATAGGAGATAGGTTGAATCTTTTACAACTGGTTATGTATTGTAAGCCTTAAAAAAATTCACCTATTTGGATATATAAAGAGGTTCAAATAAAGGTTTTACTTATTGTGAAGGTGCCTAAACATCTAAAGATCAAGAGAAAACAAGTTCATCTTCATTTGAGCTTTGACTGCTCTAACTTGTAATGAAATCACAAAGAAGATGACTTGGGTAGCTTAAGATTAGAGCATAGTAATGGTTGTAATAGTGATGACTTTTAATACACCAAATTTCCTCATAAGATGCCCAAAATTTAAGCCTCATATATATATATATATATATTTTAATCTCCAACGGATAGAAAACGAGCATAACGACTAACTGTCGGTCGGTCTACCTGAGCTGACGGCCCGACCAACAAGAGCCGTCGGCTGGTCGAATTAGGCTTGGGACATATGTGAAATTGATGTCCCTCTTTTGCCTTAATCGGCATGTTAACTAGGTGGTCAGTCGGTCAACCTGAGCCGTCAGTCGATCGAATTAGGCATGAGACATGTCAAATTGATGTCCCTTTTTTGCCTTAATTGATCTGTTGACCAGGTTAGTTAATCAGCCGAAAGCTGCTGTCGGTCGGCCGATGGTTCAGCCAACAACACCCTAAGTTCAGCTGTTTTGAGGTGCATTTTTACAGCAACTCAAGAATCTCTTGGGCCTTCTACAAGGTGGTCTTTTGAGACTCATAAGGCTATTTTATGATGAATAAATGTATACCTAATGGGTCTAAGTCATCTAAATGTTAAGGTTGTTTTGGTTCTAAGTTTTAAGGTCACCAAGGCATCTCATTTACTTGTATCTCCTTCCTTGATGCTTCTTGTCTACTTGATCTTCGGTCTTCAACTTGCTAAGGCTTGATTTATGCAACATATGGACTCACGTGATTGACAAATAAGGTGCTCTAGTATGCCATAAAAAAATGCACTAATAGTTATGTGATTTGTTTTAAGGTATTAGATATCTGACTTAGAGTCACTACTAGCCAATTAACTCATTTTTTCGTAGTCGGATGGATTATGCAGAATCTTTAAAAACCAAAGAATATAAGAATTCCTTGTTCTTATATGACTCCTGATATGTGACTTGAGATTCTAAGGGACCAAGATAACAGAGAATGAAGGTGTTAAGCACCTTCTCTCCCCACACAAATGTGCGATCTCTATTTTATTGAACTTAGAAAATTACAAGGAATTTAATTAGTCTAGTGTCAAATAATGCAACGGATGGATGATATGCAATGAAGCGATGTAATGTCCAACTCAAGAGTAGGAGTGAAGCATTAAAAATGGTAGTCCACCAGGATTTACTTACATGAGAAAGACAGTAAAGAAATAATAAAAGGCTTTGATCAGCTCAAATTTTTTATGTTGCAAGATCTGAGGAATCGACAAGCTATAAAGTATACAATCGAATCAACTAAAGCAACAAGAAGGTTTAGGAGAGATGTGCCAGTGAGAATACTCATAACGCAAGAATGATACGAATTGGGAGTGCAATGTCCAACTTAGGAGTGAGAGTGGAAGATCAACAAGGGCAATCTAACAAGACCTGTTTATTTAAGAGAAACGATAAAGATATAGAAAAGGACCTCAATCAATCTAAGTTTTTTTTTATTTTATTTTTTATGAGCAGGATTTGAAAACCCGACAAGTCACAAAACATACACTTAGATGGATTAAAAAAGAAGGGGTTGAGAAGGAAAATGATGATGCAAATGCTAATACGAAGATGAATGCAACTGATCGCTGTAGACACTCCACTTAAGGCCGACAAGCTAACTGAATCAAACCCAATCAACCCACTCAGTCCAACCCAGTTAACTCAACCAGTCAAACCTAGCCAACCCCAATTAACTAAATTCAGTAACCTAATCGACTCAAACTAAGCTAATTAATCTAATCAAACCAGCTTCAATTTCAGCCTAAAACCAAGCCCATAATGAGCCCAAACTTAGCCCATCAACTCTTAGGACCACTGCAAAGTAAACCTGAGATGACCAAGGGGTTACACACCATTCGATCAACCTCCCTGTGAAGGCAGGGAGCAAGCCACATGGTGGGTGATGCCCATGGCATTGCCCGCCGCGTGGCAACTATTTGCCTTAGCAAGAGAGGGTGCAAAGCATGTGAGGTTTCTTTGAATCGAGTCACAATCATGTGGAAAAGAGAAATGACTCCATTATCTTTTCCTTTGGAAAAATTACAATCGTACCAACCAATCCAATCGTCGTAATCATGCTATATGACAATCTTAAATCTTAACCCTTTATCCTCTTTTTAACCCTAAGGTTCCCACCAATTATTAAAAAACTAGGCTAGGAGGTTATAAATAGCCCCCTCCCCTTTGATTTCAAATCATCCCTTATCTTTTAAAAATCTCTTAAGACTTAGAATTTTCTTTAAAAGTTCATCCCCCCTCATCCCTCCACCAAAGAGAAAGAAAGTAGTGGGAAATGAGTTCTAGCCCGGGTCCACTAGTCAAGCCTAGCCTTCGGCCACTTGAGCCCCTCAAAACACCAATCCAAGTCACCTTTCTACCCAAGCCTCTATTAGCTTCATCCAACCCACATTGGCATTAGGCAATATCCACTCCCTTCTTAACCCCCCCTACTTATCCCATCTATTAGCATTACATCTCATACACGGTATCTACCCCCAGTTAAATCGAGTGTATACTCTGCGGCTTGCCGAGTTATATGATATTTCCCATCAAAAGGTTAGGTTGACTGGCTATTTTACCGCTTCGACAAGTAGGTGAGTCAGGATAGATTTATCTAACTCGGGCCACTGCTTGGTGGTGATGGTGCATTAACACTGCATCATTAAACACTCATTCATAGCGTCTTTATCCAGTTAACTCGAGTGTATATGCTCTTTGGCTTACCAAGTTATCGGATTCTGTCGTTATTCTACTACTTCAAAAAGTAGGCGAGTCAGAGTAGATTTATCTGACCAGGCTACCGATGCATTGACATAGCAATACACACACATGCACAAACTAATCCAAATCCCTAATAGCTTATAAAATCATGCAAGGTAAAGACCGCACATTTGTGTGAAAAAAGTAGGTGCCTAACACCTTCCTTTTATGTAACTGTGGTCCCTTACCCCAAATATTCGGTCGCAAATCAAGGAATCATTTTAGGATAGAGAACCTTTGGATTCTCCTTTTCTAATATTTCTATAGGGTTTAGTCGACTATGAAAATGAAGAAACTTGCTAGTGGTGACTTCAGTCAAGGATAATACCCCCTATACCCTCAACCAATCACACATGCCCCTAAAAAAGAGCACATGTGAGCGTGATCCAACGTCCACAATCGATGACTTGAAAAAAGACGGTGGGTGGGCAGGTTATCGCAGGGATTAACTTGAGTGGGGTAGAATGGTCTCTCGTGGCTCAAGAAACTAGGATTTGGGCATAGTTAGGCCTGCCTATGGGCTGGAAGGACTCTTCTCCGTGCACTCTCTCCTTAGTAGATGGGTGGGATGAGCTAAGGCTCTCTCCTCCATTCTCTCTCTTAAGAATGAGTGGGTATGTGGAAAATGAAGAGCGGAATGATATTTATAAGTGTGAAGGGTGGAATTTTGGTGATTATAATGAAGTTTGGGGGGAGACTAGCTAAGGGGATGAGTATGTCATATGACATCTTCTTATTAGTTAAAGGGGGTGGTAAAAGGTGTAATTTGGTTGAAATTTGAGGGCAGTGTGTTCATTTCAACCTGAGTGATATAATCAAGGTGGGGGTAGAATTCTCTCTCCTCCACCTCAACATATCTCAAATTTCATGATCATTAAGTTGCCTGCCATGTGGATGGTGCTCATATTTCACCGAGAGCTCTTGTGGGACCTGAATACCTCATTGGACTTCTCATTTTTGGATTATTATGGTCATAAGGCTAAGTGGGCCTAAGTTTGAGCTTGAATTGGGCTCTAAATTGGGCTTTGAATTGTACTAAATTTTAGAGTTTAGTTGTGCACAGATCAACTGTGTTATCGCTAGTGAGGTGTCTACACTAGGCTATCAAGATCAATGGAGATGACCATTTTCATGGTTAATGAAAGGATTTTTTTTTTTCCAAAAAGGTGGGAGCACACCACTTGTAACTTTGTTAAGACAACAAAAGGCTTTTTAAAAATTTAAGTGGGCATCACAAAAAGAAACAAGGCCTTACCTATCATATACTAAAAATAACAAAGGCTTCATAAAAATTCAGGCAAACACTACAAAAAGAAATGAGCCTCACCTATTATAAACCTCGACCTTGATTGGTTAAAATAAAATACGAACGAGCTTAGAAATATTTATACAAAGAAACTAATAAAAAAGAAAAATGACAAGAATCACAGGATCCATCTGCACAAAGCTTTATGAAGGCCCTTCCAACTGACATCAAACATGGGATCCTCGAGCAACACAAAGCAACCAACAGACACTACCCTTATCAGCTCCATAATGGACAAAGAAAACATCAGCCTTTGACTACCAAACAACCTCCTACAAAGCCTCCTACAACCCAACTCTTTTAATATTTTTTATTCAGCACGACACCCACAAAAAACCACCACAACAAATAGATAATCACAGTTCTTCAATTTCTTCTTTATTTTATTTTTTTAAAAAAAAGTCAAGTTTTTATTACTGTCATATAAAAAGATCAAAACAAATAAAAAATTGAAACCCAAAAAAGAAATTAGATCACCAAATTCAATACATGGAGTGATTTTGATATGCATGGATCTCCGCCCTCTTCTTGCAGAGGAAATGGGAAACACTGTGCTAATAAAATTGATAAAAAAAACCATAAGAAATGTAAATGCATAGGATGGAATTAAAAATCTAATCATTAGTTTAATTATTTCTCAAAATTGCATAGAAACACCGCATAGCTACAAATACATGTATAAAATTCTATACAGTATAGATCATTGGCCTATTACTGCTACGAATATTGTGGATAGGCTGGTATATGGGTTGGAAAGGGCTCCTTTCTTGCACACTCTCTCTCCCTGGTGGATGGATAGGATGAGCTAGGCTTGCTCTCCTTCTCTTCTTAAGGATCAATTATAAGATGTGTGTAAATGAAGAAGATATGAGTATTTATAAGTATGGAGAGTGGTGTCTAGTGATTTTTATGACCTTTAGGGGCTAAAGGAGGCTAGGAGGGTTGTGATTGGTTATAGAGATGGCTGTGCCACATGGCACCTTGCCATTGGTTGAAATGATGGTGAAGGGTGTAATTTTGGTAAAAACTAGGGGCAGAATGGTCATTACAGCCGGAGTGATATGATTGAGGTGGGGGGTAGAATTCTCTCTCCTCTTACCTCATTGGATCTCGAATTCTGAGATGATGCATGTGGCAGGTGGAACATAATACGCCGCTTGTGTCTCATGATGTATCGCCTACCATGTAGATGGGGTCTAAATTTCACCAGGAGCTTTGGTGAGACTTGAGTATCCCTCCGGGCTTCTCACTCTTGAGTTATTAGGGTTTTAAGGCTAAATGGGCTTAAGTTTGGGCCTGGATTGGGCTTTAGTTTGGGCTTTGTATTGGATTGGATTGGATTTTAGGGTGTACAGGCACATAGATTAGCTACACTATCCCGAGCAAGCTATTTACATATGCCAACATGGTAAACAGGTTAGATATATAATTGAGCCACCAAAAGAATTGTCACATAGATTTTTCATGCCAAGAATCAAGTCAGTCCACTAGTCCAATGGGCCACAATTAACCAATTTTTTTTTTACAATTGTGAAAAATGGCCAAAGTTTCTAACTTGCCAACTTATTTTTAATATCATGGCACACCCATTGAGTAGACGACTTCTATCTCTTAGCAATAGTATCTGCAAGGTAAGGTCCAAATGAAGAATGGGTCCAAATGAAGAATGGCTTAGATATTTCACTTGTGCGCAGCGCTGTTAGATGTGGTGGGTTCGCATTAGCTCACTTATGTACTTAAGAAAAGGTTACCTTGCAACAACTAACCTTAAAGTTGCTCACTAAAATACATCATAGGGTATTGTTAACTTTCCATTAAAAAAAATCTTATTGATAGCCATTTTCTTCATCGTTTGTTAATATTTATTGGTTACAACTTTTCTATATCTCATGCTAGGGGAATCAATGCAAGACCATTTGATCATCAACTAGGATCCAGTAATGGACCCCCGCCCATTGGCCAATTAGAAATTTTGTAATACCTCAAACTTTTAAATCTTGGGCATTACATGAAAACTTAACTTAGTATATACATGAATAAGTTATCATATAGCTCATTTTAACCATCCATCTACACTCTAACTTGAATCCGACTGTTGATTTTCAGAATGGATTATCACATGATCGTGAAATCAACCTTAGACGTGATTTAAGCCTTTTAGACTCAATCACCAAGGAATATGAGCTTTATAGCATGATCTTGATACACTTACAAGGGCTTTACACCGTTCAAATCTAAATCCAATGGTTAAAATATATCATTGATCATCATAGCCTTTCCATGATGTGCAAGTTCATACCCGATACTGAACCTCAGAAAAACCTTTTTTAGTTTTCCAATTACAATGAAATTTCGTATAACACCTCGTTTAGACAAATTAAATTATACATTATCAATACCAAAAACATAAATTTATTGTCCATCAAGTCCACAACATATCATTAAATGACCCATTGTTATATTGCATGAAATTACCCATCTGATTTCAAAATCAACCATTAGATTGTATCCAGACAGTATGTAGGAAACCTACGACAATGGAGAAGTAATTTTGAAATGATTTAGCCGCTGGATTGTAGGATCAATCGTCAGGTTACAAGACCGGCCGCTCAATCAAGATTTGGAGATATCCGATCTTTTGATCGATCATCAGAGACATCCGTGGGTGGGAGATGCACTGGTCGTTGATTGCCTTACAAATTGGACCCAAACTGGTTGTGCGTGCATCAATGGTTCACATGTGCATCAATACATGTGCACCGCGCGAAAAAAAAAGAATCGAGCTTCTTTGCGGGAAAGGGTTTGAACTTTGAACATGAACCCATCTTCTTTGTCGTTGGTGTGGTTTAGTCAGGGTTCGAGATTGATTGAACTGCATCCAGGGTGTCCCACCTTTGATTGATCTAAACCGCTCTCATCGTAGAGCTCGTCAAATCGACCAAGGCAATGAAGTTCAGACAGGTGCAACGGTTCAAGTGTGTGAACCCGCAACCGGGTTACATCCTGTGCGTGAGCCAAGTTTCGAACCAACTTCTGTCTCCATTTTGTTTTCAATTTGAGTGGAATCTTACAATTTGGTAGAGATGTTTTCTCTCAATCTCAGTCGTTCACTGGAGGAGTTTTGACCCTCCATTTCAATGCACAAGGACCGCGGGTCTGCAAGCAAGAAACTGCCAGATTTGGTTGTTATAGTTTGTTGGAGGAGCGTGTTTAAGATCAATCCAAACTGTTTATTCTTCATCTAATGGGTCTGGGAGAATTAAGATATGATATAAGATAAGAAGGAATCAGATCCAATCCAAATTTCCTTCGTTCTTATGGTGGGAAGAGAAAACCATCAACAACCTTTTTCACAAGAACCCATCGCCCAAACATGCACGAAGCTTTGATTTGAAGCACCCACAAGTTCCCACAAAGCAATCCTGACCATCCGCAAGTGTCACTTCGAAGAAAGAGGTGTTGGATCATGATCTACCATTAAAGCCTAGATCGCCTTCCTTGTTTTAACAACGTTTGTTCGATCTTGTTTAAACACCGTCAAGAGGTCAATGACTAAAAAAATCAGGCAGATCCAAAACTCAGGTGGGCCACACGGTGCGAAAAAAGTGAGAATGTAAATGTCCACCATTGAAACCTTTCTGGAGCCGACTATGTTTACATGCCATCCAAACCGTTCCCATAATTGTTACCAATCAAACAAAACATGGGCACAAATGCGATCCTGTGACAAGACTTCCGTGGGCACCACAAAATTTCCAATGGCAAACATTCAATTCCATATAGCGTGGCCCACCTAGCTTTGAATCTACCCGATTTTTGGAATCCTATCCTATTTTGGTATCGAGAAACTGATGAAAGGATTGGATTCATCTGTGGGCACATATAGCTTTCCACGACAGGAACTTCCTTTGGCTGGGGGCGCTTGCGATACCCGTCCGCGTCCAACAGGGATGCAGACGGTTCAGGTCGGACGCGGATTGGCCAGTGACCCCAACATCAGCCCCGAGGCTGTCAAAGCTGTGTGGGCCCTACTATGATGTGTATGTTTTATCTACGCTGTCCATCCATTTTTCCACCTCAGTTTAGCGCATGGCCCAAAAAATGAGGCAGATCCAAATCTCAGTTGGACCACACCACAGGAAAACGGTGTTGATTGAACGTTCATCCTTAAAAACTTCTCAGGACCAACCAACCGTGATGTTTATTTGCCATCCAACCTGTTGATAAGGTCACAAAGACCTGAATGAAGTGAAAACACAAATATCAGCTTCATCCAAAACTTCTGTGGCCTCCAAGAAGTTTTCAAAGGTGAGAATTCAATTCCCACTGTTTCCTCTGGTGTGGTTCACCTGAATTTGGATTTGACTTTTTTTGGGCCATGCCCTAAAATAAGGTGGAAAAATGGATGGACAGCGTAGATAAAACACATACATCATGGTGGGGCCCACACTGCTTTGACACCAGCCCCGGGGCTGGTGTTGGGGTCACTAGCCAATCCGCGTCCCTTCGGGTCGTCGCGCGCCCCACAGCACTGTTGCCTACTTACCGCCTTTCGTACAAATAGATGCCACGCTGGCAATCCGTGTCGAGACGAACCAGCCAATCATCGAGAGAGATACTCCCGCTCTTCTCTGTATAAATATCGCTTCTTTCCCACCAAAACTCCATCACCATCATCACACCTTCTTCCTCGTTGGGCTAGGGTTAGGGTTTCAAAACCAGAGAAGAAACAGGAGTGAAGATGAGTTCTACAGCAACGACGAAGGGAGGTCGGGGCAAGCCCAAAGCCTCAAAATCCGTCTCCAGATCTCACAAGGCCGGCCTCCAATTCCCTGTTGGCAGAATCGCCAGATTCCTCAAGGCTGGAAAGTATGCAGAACGCGTTGGTGCCGGCGCTCCGGTCTACCTCTCTGCCGTCCTTGAATACCTTGCTGCAGAGGTTCGTGAAATCCCATTATCCATTGTGTGAGATCTTGTCCGTTCTTTAGGTGGGGCCTGCTCTTGGCATTCCCTGGTGAAGAAAATAATTGAGGCTGATGGGTGGGTAGGCCTGATCAGACCCATCTTAATGGACGGCCTTGATCTTCATGTGCATGATGCAAAGCATCTGCTTTTCTAAATTTCATATCTTTCCCTGTTGCCGATATACTGATTTCCTTCTTTTGTTTGTTATTTTGATTTTTTTAGGTTCTTGAACTTGCTGGGAATGCGGCAAGGGATAACAAGAAGAATCGGATTGTTCCAAGGCATATACAGCTTGCGGTAAGAAATGATGAGGAGCTGAGCAAGCTTTTGGGAGCTGTTACGATTGCAAATGGTGGGGTTTTGCCTAATATCCATCAGACACTGCTGCCGAAGAAGCAAGGGAAAGGAAAGGGGGAGATTGGATCTGTTTCTCAGGAGTTTTAGGTTTCTTTTTCTTTATGGTTTTTGTCTTCTTCTTCTTCTTCTTTTTTTTTGGTTCCTGAGATGTAAATGCATGTTTTGGTTTTGTTTTTTACATGTTTCTTTTAGGGTTCTAATGGGAAAGGCTTACATGGCATTGGCCATCATGTTTTTTTGCCTTACCTTTTCCAAATCTCGACTCTCCATTGTGTTTACTTTGGATGTAATGTACTTCAATTGGTATCCAGTTGTTGATTTGGTATACATAGAAGATGTTTTTAAGGGTGATTTCAATTGGTACATTTTTTTTGGGAGGGTGGCAGAGTAATCACTGTGCAAGAGCCATGTATGTATTGCCATACAACTCGCCCATGTGGTGGCCCATTTTGCATGCGTATACCCCCAATTGGTATCCAGCTGTTGATTTGGTATGCATTTGTAAATGTGTGGTTTTGGATGAAATTGGTAGGGAGGTTTGCCATCCATTTTGGGGTATGTCTCAGCTGTTTTTTTTTTGTTGACTGCAAAAGGCTTGTTTGATGTGAATTGGAATTGTGTTGTGATACTCGTGGGGTTCATAATGTAGCATATGAATTTTGAGTGTGTCCAATCTGCTGTGGGTAATTTGTAATATTTTCCAGACATGCTGAGACAACAAATATGTAAACCTGCTTTCATTAAAATGAAGGATGATAAGATAGACAGTATTGCATGGTCAGGTGCCTACAAATATTTTATTAGGCTGTGTTTGGCAGTGTGGTATTTTAATGTATTTGAGTTTGAGGGTGCATTTGGCAGTTGAAATTTGGTGTATTTGGTGGTTTGAGGGTGTAGAAGGTGAGACCCTTTTTGCAATGCACTCCATTCCAATCCCTCTGTCCAATCTGGGCTGCCATTGCCGCCTGTTGCAACTCCTCTCTGTGTCATTGATTGTGGCAGCATTAGCATTAGCATTAGCCTAACAATGACATTAGCATTAGGTGTGGTTTTCTATTTGTTTGGTGTAACTGAATATGCCAAAAGCTTGCTGGAATATGATTGTCATTACCTTCAGTTTGATTATGTCGTTAATGGTGTGATGCTGATAGTTGAAAATGTGATTTTTCATGATTTTGGTTATTATTTCTTTTGAATTTTTGAGTTTTTTATTTTTATTTTTTATTTATTTATGATTTTGTGGGTTTTTTGAAGTACTGAATGTTATGTTTTTACTCAGGTTTCTTCATAATCAGGTCATGGTTTCCCCCCAGTTTCTTGTTTTTATGTGGGTGTTTTTCCATCTTTTGGGCTCCCCTCCTTCACTGTGTTGTGGGGATCAAAAGAGATATTGAACTCACTAGTTTTGATATCTTGTGAGGTGTGAGATAAATACTTCTTTCTACTAGAATTTGTGATGTTTTGAATAACTGGATGTTGAAAGATATGGGCTTGGCAATTTACTATAGCAGTTTGCTGCTCCATCCATGATGAAGTCTTTGAATGTTAAAGCTGTAGATGCTTCTGAGTCTGTGTTTTTAATATTTGCATGTTTGGGAATGAGTGGATGATGGAGCTTTAAAGGGGCACCATCTCTTATCAGGATTTGCAAGAAAAGCTTGTGGTGCTCTATCACTTTGGTGTTGTGAGGCAGGCTTGTGTTGGATTTTATTCTTTCACATAGTGCAATTTTGTTTTCTTTTGGATATTTTAATAATTTATCCCATTTTGAGAAATTTAGGATTTTCTTCACCACCTAAATTCTTTAAATTTGATTATTAAACCATTGAGTTGAGTTTTTGAACTATGGTATGTACCAATCAATCATCATCATCATCTAAGCCTTATGCCAATTAATTGGGTCAGCTATATGAATCTTGTTATGCCATTCTACTTTATTAAGGGCCATATCTTTAATTAGTCCGTAGGTCATCAAGTCTTTTGTGACTACCTTTATTAGTCTATTGAGGGCCATGCCTTAATTAGACCATAGGTCTTTCAAATCTCTTCTTACTACCTCCATCCAGGTCCTTTTTAGCCATCCCCTTACCCTTTTAGAGCCTTTGACTTGTACCAACTCCCTCTTAACTGGTGCAGTACTTGGTCTATGTTGCACATGACCAAGACATCTAAATCTACTTTCTTTCATCTTATTACCTATTGGTTCTACTCCCATGGTACCTTGAATGCATTCATTTCTAATTCTATCATTGTCTTTTAAGTCATTAGCCTATGCCAGATTTTGGAGAAGACTGATGCAGGCTGGATTGGGCTGATTTGAAGGCTTTCAATTGACTGAAAAAGGGCTGGATTTGGGCTTTTAAATGTGCTCTTTTAGACCTTCAAAGAATAGCTAATCTTCTTATTGATGGCTGGTTGTGCGGCTTGGGCCTGGTTCATAGATGTTGGGCCTCGTTTAACTTGTATCACATATTAACATCTTCATTTTAGATACACTCATCTACCCTTAATTGCCCAATGTTTTATCCTATAAAGCAATGATGTATCTCATGGCAATCCTATAAAATTACCCTTCTAGTTTTAGTGGTACACGACGATCATGTAAAACTCTAGAGGTGGATCTTCATTTCTTCCACCTAGTTTGAATTCTATGGGCAACATTCTTCTCAATGTCTCCACTCTCTTGAATTATTGACCCAAGGTATTAAAAGTAGTCAATTTTGGGAGGATTTTTGGGTCAACAATATTAACTAATTCCTTGTTTTTATTCCTGTTGTTACTAAAATTGCACTTCATATACTTTGTTATATTTTGAGTAATATTAAATCCTTTATGGCGTGTTTGGGAGCTTGGATTGGAATGCATTGGAATCCAAATCACAATTACATTGGAATCAAGGTGATTCCAAATTCTCATTTGTGTTTGGCTAAAATGCACTAGAATCCAAATCTCCTATTTGGGAGCTTGTATTTGGAGGGCATTGGAGTTTTTCAGTACATTCACATGACTTAGATTTGGTTAACAAAATTAGCTTTCATACTCTAAATTAGTATATATATGTGGTATTTGATAGAATGACTATAATAAGCCCATTAAAATATATACTTTGGCAAAAAAAGAGGAAATTCTGAGCCTTGGGTGGGCGACAAATGCAAGGATCACAAATAGGTGACTCATCAACATTTCTTAATCGTCCATTTAAATGTTCAACATGTTGATGGTTCAGATCATTCTATTGATATGATTTTAATATTGCAGCCAATAATTGAATTATTTCGGGGTATCATAAACGTGGCATGTGTCTAATGGATTAGTAGTTTAGAAGCATTTTTGTTACATGTGCGACTCTTCTCCCCTTAAAAGGGAGGTAAAAAAGACATTTCCTCTTAATTCCATCTGAAACCCCCTCAAATCCTTCCAAATCCACGGTGCCAAACGGGGCATTAGATTCTAAAGCATTCTTCCATAAATCTAGCTTTGTGTTTACATCCCTCCCTTGCTTTGTCAACCAAAACTATATCATCTGCACAAAACATACACTTTAGTATCTCTTATTGCAATTGCCCATTTAACTTCTCCATAAACAATGGGAAAAGCTATGGGCTCATTGCCGACACCTGCTGCAAGCCTATAGTAATTGGGAAGTTTCATCTCTCCACTAGTACTCACATTTGTTATTGCTCCCTTACATATCTTTATTTCCTCTTGAAACTCCTTTCTTTTGCAACACCCATTAGATTAAATCTCTAGGGACCAAGGTATTCCATAACTATAACGGTGGATGTAATGGCCACTACAATTATTTTATGATACAAACCTATAATGTGTAACGATTGCCACTGTTTTACAGCCGTTATGTAACCTTTTTGAGTACCTTGCTAGCGACCCTATCTTATGCTTTCTCCGAGTCAATAAAGACCATGCAGAGATCCTCCTCTCCTGATATCTCTCCATCAATTGTCTAAATAGTTAAATAGCTTTAGTGACAAACCTCCTGAGCATGAAACCAAACTGATTTTATGATGTATTTATATCATGACTTGGTCTTTGCTCAATCTCTCTCTCTCTCTCTCTCTCTCTCTCTCTCTCATAATTTTATAGTATGTTCATAAGTTTAATCCCATGATAGTTGGTGCAATCTATTGTCTCCTTTATTCTTATAAATAGGTACCACAATATTTCTCCTCTATTCAGTTGGCATTTTCTTCAATCTTACGATCTTGTCAAGCAACATTGTCGACCAAAATACCCTAGTTTCTCGCATGCACCTCTAAAACTCTCTTGGTATCAAGGTATCCATAATGGTAACAATGGCCGTGATGGCTAGGGCTGTTACCGTTACAATACAGGCCATAATTGCTATTACAATATATATATATATATATATATATGAAAAAAACCTTTTTTGGAAAGTTACGGGGCTGTTGCAGCTGTCATAGGACTATTACGGGCCATCACGGGTCAATTTTTCCAAGAAAGAGATCTTCAATTTCCAGTGTTTTTTATTAAGGCCTTCTGCTTGGGTTGTATTTGGTCTTAATAAGCTACAAGTTCTTATTTTATCTCTGGGATTACTGTTTTTTTGTCGATTGACGTGGTGAGCCTTTTATTCTGTATCTTGATACCGTGTTTGCCTTTTTTGGGAAAGCATTAAATGTAGAATCCTTGGCCATCGTTAGGCAGTAGAGTGCAATTTTAAAGTACTTGTAGTTAGTATTCGAAATATCGGTATTGTTGAATTTTTCAATGAAACTTCAGGAATTGTTAAAAAAGACCTTAATGTACACTTTTAAATCATAACATCTCAAAAAAGAAGTGCACATAATATGTTTCCTTTGTATAGATAGGGTCCTAAGCTATGCCTTGTCTAACTGAACTAATGCAACTGTATTCAAATTGAATGCATAACATTTAGAGTGTATGTGATGATCATTTGAGTGTACGTGATGATCATGTCATCAAACACTCCTAAATACTTTGAAATTAGTCTCAATTGTCAGCTGGTTGAAGGGAAATTTATATTTTAATATTTTTTTATTAATTTTTAATTAAAAATGACTTTTATTTTTCAAAAATTGACAAGGACTTAACAAATAAGTAGATCGACCCTCATACATGCTTGATTTCATGTTTGGAGTGCAAAATTGCAAGCAATTTGGGAGAAATTGGGGAAAATTTGAAAATTTCCACAAATTGGACCACCTACAGTCAAATTTTGAAATTAGAGTGTATGTGATGATCATTTCATCAAATACTCATAAATACTTCGAAATTAGTCTCAATTGCAGTTGGTTGAAGGAACATTTCAAAAAAAACATGGAGAGCATTAAGGACCAATGAATATCTAAATCAAAGCTCCAACTAACCAATGGATTTGTACTCATTTGACATTGATTTAACATGATTTCGACAAAAAAAAAGAAGGATTGAAAATTGAAAATGCTCACCAGATCGAACACGTGGGATATATCGGCACTACCTGTGTGTTTCGTATTGCACAGGTGGGATACATGATCTATCGTGGGATATATCGGCCGATATTGTCAATATTTAAAACATTGCTTATAGTTTCAAATTGGTGTTGGAAATGCTAAATGCCCACGACTTCCTATTTTTTTTCTTTTTTCCACACAAGTTCCCCTGGGTATCCATGGCAGATATTTATATGATTGGGATCATTCATTGTGCAGTTCATGCTGTAAGTGGTCATGAACAAAGATCAGGCCAATTGGACTGTCCTTGCTGCTTGTTTTGAGGTAAAAAAAGGCCAGTCCTTGGGCCATGTTCTGAACGAGCAGTTGGATTTGTCTGAAAAGCCTGATTTTTTGAGCCATGGCTCATGTGGTTGAGCCAGCTGTATGAGTGGTTTGGATCCTGTACACATCTGCTGTACGTCTCCTTGACAATTTGTGCAAAAGCTTGCAGAGTTAGCATTTCTACCTACCTTGCCCATACTCAGAGCCCATTTTGGCAAGTGAAAGAAATTCTTCAAACTTGGTTTGTGGAAAGAAACCAGTAGAATAACAAATTGCATGCTGAATGCTAGCAGGCTTACCAATTCTAGAACTCAGAAAAAGGAAAAGAAAAAAGAAAAAAAGGGACCAAATGGGCGCTAAACCATCTCATGTCCCTTCTTTGCAGGTTGCCCCACCCAGACAAGTGAATTAAAACTTTAGTTGTTTTTATTATGGAAAATCAGACCTTTAAAAAACATAATGGAAAATCAGTCTACCTAATTTCTCATTTTACAGATAATCAAAATGTTTTTGTTTGATAACTGTCTTTTGATGGAGGGGTGGATAGTTTGGTTCTTGGTATGATTGCCCATGTTATCAGTTCGAGTGTATCGCAACAGAGTAATTCAAGTCAGATATGCTATTTTATTATATTTTTTTCTCCAGAAATTAAAGGTTTCCTAATTTTCTATTATGCTTTACGATCATTGTGTAGATAAATAGAAACGGTGGATAGTTTGGTACTTGGTATGATTGGCCATGTCATCAGTTCGAAGTGTATCACAACAGAGTAATTCAAGTCAGATATGCTATTTTATTATATTTTTTCTCCAGAAATTGAAGGTTTCCTAATTTTCTATTATTTTCTATTATGCTTTACGATCATTGTGTAGATAAATAGAAACCTACGATTCAGTTCTTGATATAACAAGCGTATTTGCAGGATCATCAGGTGACCAAATTTTAATTGGAATCCTTGGGTGTGCTTCTACTCTGCAAAGAAACACTCTTGTTTTAAGGGTAAGATGGTGGTAGCTAGCAATGTTGTCAAAATCGTTATTGTATAGCAAATCGTAGTAGGGGTTAATCGTATTGAATCGCAAATCGTATCATAAATCGTAAGATTTTTTACAATCTTCTTAAAATTTTAGAAAAGAAAATGAAAAATAAAAATAAATTAGATTTTTTTAGAAACACATCTATCTTCTGTTTGCCATCAACCTGCAACAAGTACTACCATATCATGATAGTGTTAAGGATTCTTATTCCTTTATTTTTTGTCTTCCAAGAAATTTCTCTTAAAAAAATGCAAAGGTCCTTTAATAATTTATGTTCTTATTAATCATGGTGGAAAAGCGGCCTTTGATAATGTAGACTGACTAAAAAAGATATTTTGATTTCTAAACATCATTTCATAATACATATAAGTCAGAATGATCATAACCATCCATAACAACATTACAAGTAAGTCATACATCAATTTGGTGTTTCGACCAATTGAGAAGTAGGAAATCACCACAAAAAAAAAAAAAAAACTACATGATCCAATGATGAAGAGAATATATATCGTTTGATCTCTTAATAAGAACAAATAAAATAATTTATTTTTTTCTAAACAATTCTTAAAGCCTCCACCAATTTGAAAACATAAAATGAAAGCCAAGTGAAGTTTAAAATAGAAGAGAACAAGTATAATTTGAGTTGTAAATCGTAGGATAGAAATCATACAATCGCAGGATTCATGTAAAAAGGGATTCAAGGTTGGGATTCAAATCGTTTTGCTTAAGATTTGACTAAAATTGTATATTGTAAATTGTAAATTGTAAATCGTAGGATTTTGACAACACTGGTAGCTAGTACCTGATTGAATTTAACCCTGAGTCTATAATATCACGATAATCTCAGTCTTCTCAGAAGGTAATAATATCAAAATCATATAAAGATGCTGATTATTTCATGTCTTTTTCTTGATATCAATTTTTTTTTTCACTTCTATTTATTACAAACAATTTCTTTCTTCCTTTTTTTCTTGGGAATCTCATCTTCACTAAGCTGCCCTCTCTTTGGCTCTTAACCTCCATCTATTTTTGCATCGGATGTTTTCCCTCTATTCGTGATTTTAAATTACATCGGTTCCTTGAAATTAAAAACTCCCAACAAAAAATCAACAACCTCCAGTATGATTATTTATTTTTTGGGGATTTTACAAAAAAAAAAACTACCTAATTGGTATGGAATTTACATTCGGGTACCTTTTTGAAAATAGCTTTCAAAAAGCTACCTCATTAGTCGATATAATTATCATTTCACTACCTTCTGTTACATTTGTTTAACAGCAGCTTGGTTGGGCATGCGAGCAAACATATTTGCTGCTTGGGTGGGCTCCAACGTGATGTTTGTGTGAAATCCACCCCGACCATCAGCTGCACCACCTCATCTCAGGCCAATGGCCCAAAAATAACCCCCATTGGTGATTTAAGTGGACCACATGATTGGAAACAGCGTGCAGGGTAACGATCACCCTCCAAGCTGTTTCCCTTGGTATGGTCCACCTGAATCATGGAGCCCAAGCCTTAATTTTGCTGTGGAATGTAATAGTTGGAGTGGATTTCATATTATCATCAAGGTGGGCCCTGTAAAAATAAGGGAATGCGTCTCTTTCCCAACCGTTTTCGTTGCTGTGGCCCACCTAAATCACATGTCAGCTTGGGCTTTTTGGCTTTAGGCCTAAACTAGGATTATGCATCTAATGGTCGGAGTAGATTTCATATATATGTCCTGGTGGGCCTCGCCACAAATCAAGTCGTGGAGTCCCTCTACCAATTTACAGATTATTTAAAAAAAAAGGGTTGTGTGGAAGGCTGACTCTTGATTTTGACAGAGCTCACCGTGATTTTTATGTAAGATCCACACTTTCCATTAGATATTTAGTTTGATATTAGGCCCAAAGACAAAAAATTAGGCTGATTTGTGATTCTAGTGGGCCACCAAATGAAATGATTGGGAGAAAGACATCCACCCTTGATTATTATAGGGCCCATTGTGATAATTATATGAATTCCAATCCATCCATTAGATTCCACAGAAATATTTAGGCATGTGGCATAAAAATCATAACCATCTGCAATTGACATGGGCCACCCTAATGGAAAGAGTTTGAAGGGCGAATGTTGCTCTGTACACTGTTTCCAATCATGTGGTCCACCTGATTCACAGATGGAGCAGATCATTGGGTCCTTGGCCTAACATTGGGTGACACACTTGGTGGTCGGGGGCGGATTTTACATAAACATCACGGTGGGGCCCACCTAAGGCACTGACTTATTTGCTCACATGTCGGGACATGACAAAAGTTGATAGAAGGGAGTGAAATGATAATTATATCAACTAATGAGTAGCTGTTTGAAAACCTTTTCAAAAAGAAAAAAGGTACTGGAATGCAAATTCTGTATTAATTAGGTGGTTTTTTTAATTATAAAATTCCCTTTTTCTTTAAACATTTTGTTAACTTCTTAAAATAAGGTTTTTATGGTGCCAAGCCTTATGCCCCTTGCCTACCTCAAGTGCTCTTTTTAATTCGTTTGTTTGAACTATGTTTTACTATCAATATTCATCAATTTTTTAGGTTCCTTTTATTCTTCCCAATAGTATGATCCATGTGCCTTGTGCATTAATTCTTTGAGGGGGTTGATTTGTACAGCATGAAGCTCGTCATTTCCTAATAGCCTAGCCTTGTTGCTTGGAGTTCTTCCAATGAAACTTACATTGCGAAGTTTGGAAGCTTTTGGGAAAGTAAGGATCGTTAAATGTGTCGGCAAAGAAAGCTTTCATGAATTTTGAGTTACCTGAGGAAGTAAGTTTTCCATTTTCTCATTTTCTCATTTTCTTTATCTTTTAGGAATGGTAAATCCGTTGAATGTAAATGATAACAATGATCCCTTTTTTTGCTTTATTTTGCATGCTAGAATCCCTGAAATTACATTTCAATGTAGTTCTGTGACTATTGCAAACTACATGCATTGAATTTTTGTCAACAGGGTAATTGAGCTAAACCTTTCACTATTCATGTCTTGTTCTTGTTTCTGATTGTTTCTGGAGCTTGCAGTTTATTCCTAAAGCTTTGCTAAGCTCATGTGCTACTATTTACATGGTGTCTGGAACACAATCCACCCATGTAATAGGTGGGTCCCTGTGACTTGGCCCATATATTAGGCCTGTCAACCTTTAGGTAGACCATATCTGTACGAGAACAATGGATGCTTCATACAGAACAAGAAAATGTAAAAGGATCTCAGCTGTCAATATTCAGTGTACAGGTGGCTGGCTAAATAAGCGGACTAGCCTACTTTTTGGGAGAACTAATCTAATGGGTAGGATGCTAACTTTTGTGGAACTTAATAATTGGATTTGATTCCTCAACAAGGTTTGCGAAATGCATACATATAGAAAACACAAATGAGATCTAAGACCTCATTCTGCCTCATGGATTGCGACTCATATTTGGTGGAATCAATTCACTGAGAAGAATTTGGGCATTCCATAGCTTATGAAAAAGTGACCCGATCATGATTATCAATGATATTCAGGGTACAGGTGGCCGGCTAAATAAGCGGACTAGCCTACTTTTTGGGAGAACTAATCTAATGGGTAGGATGCTAACTTTTGTGGAATTTAAGGCATTAATGTGATCCATACAATTCTTGCTTTGTCATTTATCAGGTCACGTCGGTGATCACCACACTAATGTCAGACCTTAAGATTTTGGATCACCATTGATGGCAACAAAACCAATAATGTGCTCACTATTCAGACACACTAGCTTATTCACTATTACTCTTACTAGGGTCCACATATCATTCAATCCGATCACCTATCATGAGGAGTTTATCACTTTGACAATTGTATGACAATGAAGATTGATCTCTAATCATGTGAGTGGATTGGTGTTCTTGGAGACCCATAGATAAACATACAGTCCTCAAGGACGACCCATAGATAAACATACAGTCCTCAATGACTCGTCCATCTTGCACTTTAGATAAGATTCAAATGCACCATCCCAAGGTTTTGATCAAGCTGCATGATTGCACGTCATTTTCACAACTCGATTAGGTGTCACATATGATGTGTACAACACCCTGCAAAATTGATAGTTTAATTCTGACCATCAATGCCCCAATAGACTGTTCAATTCTGTCAATAGGTGTCCATTATATGGATGGTTCATACACAACGACGAGAAGTGTACTTAGATATCCTAGAAACAATTTGATGCCTTGTAGAAACTATAATTTTGGATTTGCATCTTAGATCTTGGAGCATTGAGATGATCTAATTCGAGTTATGATTTTAGATCTCTAAAAGTGGCTTTAGGCCTGCGACCTTTGCATGCAATTTGTCCAAAAGTTACAATGAGGTTGTATGAGATGTGATTCTAATTGCTTTTAACGAATAAGATCATTAATGCGGTTTTCAGGATGATCATACATGTATGGTTTCAAACCCTACGCTTTGATACTACATGTTAACTTTGTGGAACTCAATGAACGGTGATGTTTCCTCTACAAGGATTGTAAAATACACAATATTATCAACTAGGAAACCACTATTGATGATGGTATCAACCATGCACCTTTGAGCCATGTCAAACCTGTGATATATGACACACTTTCTCACACCTGGCCTTGAAGATGGAAGACTCTAGTTGTTGCTCCACTCGTCTGACACGTGGACATCCTTGGCTCATCTTTTCCCAAATTCTCTCTTAGTTGTGTGTTAGAGTCAGGCAACTTCATAAGTTTTGAGTTTGGTATGGAGAGGGCCAAGTGTTTCTCTTATTTATAGGCTTTGATTTTCCTCTCCCTTCATAGAAACTAAGTCTTACCGAGACTCTGTTTCCTTGTACATGGTAGTCTCTTTCATGTAAGGTTTCCTAATATGATTAAGTTTTGAAGATATAGAGCCCAAGTTTTCCTAAAACACCAAGCGAAGCATGTGCGTGCTTATGTGTGGGCAACTAATCACTTGAGCTATGCTAACATAGGGCTGTCCTTATACATGGGTACGATGTTGCACATGACAAGTTGGCGTTTATATTTCAACTACAACGAAGTGATTTTTTTCTTATAAGAAAATATAGCAAAGTGAATTTATTTCCAACAAAGCATACACTATCTTGGTGTATGGCCTAGTTGAACTTGAAACTTTGTTATATTTTTTGATGGACCATATCAAACCCATTTGACTTTGATGCTCGTGGTTCTAAATATTCTTTGTACTAGAGTTAGAAAATCAGAAAATGGTGGGAAGAGAAGATGGGAAAGGGAAGATTAAGGGCAGTCACGCCACTCTGTAGATATGGCTTGACTTCATTTCTGGTTGGAAATGCGGGGTGCTAAGCCAGAAGCTTTCCAACTTGATAATGGCTTTTCTAGTTGTCATCCTTTTAAAGCTTATTGAGCTTGCATCCCTAGACCTCATCCAATGGTAATTGGCATTGTACAAGTGAGATACTGATGAGTCTATGAAGCTTTGCTTCTTTTAGATTATGTTAGTGTAACTCGCATGTAGGGTGGCTTAGACACATGCGCGTGCGTTCTCTTTGGTATTTGGGAAAACTTGGGCTCTTGGCTATCGAAGCCTAATTATATTAGGAAACTCAAAATGAAAGGTGCTAGCATGTGTAAGGAAAGAGAGTCTTAATGAGACTTGGTTTCAATGATGGGAGAGGGAAACGAAATCTTATAAATTAGAGAGACTCTTGTCCCTCTCCAAACTAGGATGAAAAACATGTGGACCTGTCATCTCTACCACACACCGAAGTAGAAAATTGGGGAGAAGGTAAGCCAAAGGCCTCTACAGCGCGGGATGTGGGAGCGACAATTGGAGCATTTCATTATCAAACCTAAGCTTGTAGAGAGAGCCGCACACTATCTAATTCATGATGGCTTTAGATATGTGGTTGGTCCCTCTTAAATATTATGGTTTTCTAGTTGGTAATATTGCGTTTCACGATCCTAGTAGATGAATCATAACTTTTCATAAGATTCTGCGGAATTTTACGTGTCGTATTAGAGCATAGATTCTGAGAATGTGTGTATGCATATACATTATTACTAGAAAAACTGCATGGATGTTTTTGTCGTTCAGTGGTTTTAGATCCTTATTGAGATATGGTGGGCTGAATTTCAACAAAGCTTCTCAATAGCTGCATCATGAACATAAGTGGCCTAAGGTCAGTAGGTTGGTGATTGATGCCAAAAAATTGCAGGGTTTTTTAGTCCATCAAATACATTTAACCATCCATATAACTGCAATATTAGATTCAGTATGAAGATGGTATGTATCTTGTAGTTGCCCAATTCCAAAAGGGTATTGGCTTATGCAAAGCATAACTGCGGAGTCCTTGTCCATCTCAAAGTCCATTACATTAAAAGCTGTATGATGGTTGGTCTTTTGGCTCACATTGACACCAAATCTGAACCATCTATCCATTGTACATCAGATGTTGATGCTTTAGAATTGGGCTACTAGCATTAGCAAGAAAATAATCTGTTCACTCTCACGCGGACTTTGTCAAATTTGGACATTGTCTTACCCATGAACTGGCTGTTCATCTAGATAGATCTTGTATGCTGACCTGTATTGCTCATCAATGTGTGCTTGGTGGATACATGTGATCTATTAAGCGACCTACCATCTTAGGTGTTTAGTGGATTAGACCCAAACTGTCCATCTATTAGGGCACTTGATGATTGGATATGAGCCATTTATGCTTGGATCATTGATGATCACATGGATAGATCTGAACCGTGCATATTTTGGATGTCTGATGGACAGATCCAATCGGTTGGCCTTTGGGTTTGTAGATGTTATAAAGGCTGTCCATTTCCTTTGCCATAAGGGTCACTTCAAAAGAAAACAATTTGAATTGTACATGGCATGAACAACTAGATTTACTGATATGATCATCCGATTTTTAGGCTTCTTGAAGCCAAAATGACCATATAGAGGCTGGACCCATTTGATGTGTGTTGTGTGTCAAAATCTGGATTGTCCATTTGTGGACGTTGTACTTGAGATTAGTAGCATGAATTTGTGGATGCTGATGGTCACATCTAAGTTTTTTTTCCTTATGAAATGTTCAAATCTCGGACATGGCATATGGATTGATTTTGGATGATATGATCTGTGAATCTCAACTGTCATTTGTTATATTAGTGATCTCGATTGCCATACCTTAGAATGTACTAAGGACTAGATCTAATACACCCACTATCAAGCTTGTGCCAAACCAACACATGCGCGGTGCAAATTGTTTGAGAACATTATATGATGGTGGATGTGAATCTGAGCTATTAAATGGATGGGGTTTATCCTCAAGTGTTTATGTGCTCACTTTCTGGACTCTTGGGACACTAAATCCACTCACATGATTAAAACAACAATCTCCATAATCATATAATTGTCACAAGGAGATACACATACACCTTTAGTGGTACACGATTATTGGATGAATGCGGACTCTGGTGGGAGGTGAAGTGAACATGCTCATAGACCCTGCATTGTGAGGACATGATTAATTCTAATGCCATTAATGGTGATTCAGAATCTAATGTTTGACATTGTTGTGGAAGTTGCTAAAGTGAGTTGATCAATGTCAAATCAAGGGTTCATATTAATGTCTTGGTACCATAATCATGTTGGGTGATGATGTTGTTAGAATATAATGCTGGTGGGGCGTGTTATGGGATTGAGCACCGTCTCTCCCACAGATAACTGATCCGAATCCACGGACCTACAGGGACTCCTCAACCTGTCTTCGTCGAATCCACTACGGGATACTTGAATCCACGAGCCTATCTTCGAATCCACGAAGAAAAAACAGAGTATAAACTCAATTTCATTAAGAAAATAATCAAAGCTAATTACAAAAACGAATTTAATCAACTTAAATAGTAATAAAATAACCCTAAACCCTAACTTGCGTGATAAGAAAAGACTCCTAAGTGAAATAGGAAAGAAAATCAGAAAAATCTGTGCAAACTGTATAACGCATGTTGGGCGTCGTCTTCCTTCCACTGGTATGAGCAATCCACACATCTGATTGCCACAAAACTTTGTGGTTTTGCTGACATCGAGCAGCTCTTCAAGATGGATGGAATGGATCATCATAAATGATCAAGATAGACCCCACGAATTGGGCCAAAATCCAAAAACGGAAATAGCATTTTTCTGTTTGGTTGAAATGCCAAAATCGGAAATTCCTTAGTTTCCTCTTGTTTTTCTTTTGGTTCATCTCCTCCATGAAGATCGTCGATCCTCATCCTTGACCATGGAATTCCCTCCCTACATCAGAATACTTTCAATTGCATGTGATGTATAGGAAGGATTGGTCTAAAGGTAAGATCGTTGTGCTACAAATAGGTGATTGGCATAGGATGTTTTGGTATGTAACTCAATTTAGATTAACCTATGACCCAAAGGCTCATATTTTTACTGACACTTGGGGTTGCTATGAAGAAGGGCTTATGAGGTGCTCATTATTGAGTGGATAATTAGTATGTCACAATTTTAGTCTTAAGGAAGTAATTGTGATTATATAATAGGTCGCTCATTAGAGGTGTTAAGGAAAGTTCTCTAGGTGATTGCTTGAATTCTTAAAGCATACAATTATGTGACTCTTTCTTATTTTGGTTCCTGTACTCTTTTAATTACATGCGTGTGCCTCAAATATTTTGTTCCTAAATGGATCGAATTTTCCCAAATGGCACGAGCAAGTCCAGTTTGAATTAAGTGTGTTGGATTTATATCTTGCTTTGCAAATTGATCCACTTACCATGTTGTCTGATACAATATCTGCAGAAGATAAGGCACTGTATAAACATTGAGAATCAAATCATTTTAGCTTTATGTTTTTAAAGGTATACATTAAAATCTAGTGGGTGAGCGTTTCCATTCTGATGTAAATTCAGTGGTGGGTACTTTAGTGGCGCGACTTACTACCTTGAAGTATGATGGAATCTGTGGTATTTATGATCATATCCTAGAAATGACACTCTGTTGTAAAATTAAGGGCACCAAACACAAAAGTAGATGACGAGTTCATGGTCGACTTTGTCCAAACCTCCGTGCCTCAACAATTTGGTCCACTCAAGATCCATTTTGTTACTCTCAGTGAAAAAAAAGTTTATTAATGACTTGACCAACGTGTGTAAGAGGAAGAGAGATTGAGACAAGAAGGAAAGCAGTTTGTACACATGGTGATCGGAGAATTTAAAAAAAAAAAGAGCAAAAAACATGGTAAAGCAATAGGACAATCACCAAATAAAGTATCATCCTATGCTAAAGCCTAAAGGCTTACAAACTAAGAAGAAAGAGATGAAGGGGAAGGGAGGTTTAGGGTGTTACAATGGGCATGTAAGGATTGCCTGAAATGAAGCAGTAGTGAACCACCGATTAGTTTGAAACAAAAGGTCAATCTTTAATTTTTTGCATGTTTTGAAACTAATCTTGTTAGTATACCTTTACCACTTGGTGGATGGTCTATGTTTCCAAATCCATGCTGGGATTCCTTTCAAACTGGAGCCCATACAAAGTTGAACAGCCTATACAGATTGGGAACCAGATTAAAGCTCAAGCAGAAGCAGTAGTGACCTGCTGATTAGTTTTAGCATGGGGCATTATTTGTGTTAATGAACACATTTTATGTTGTCTATTTCACGGAACCGGTTTCTATTCCTAGACTTGAACACAAGGTTATACTTCTGAATTTGGCAATGGTAAATGCATAAGGTTATATTTTTTATTTGGTAATGGTAGATTCAATATTTTAAGTATTCACCAATGTGTTGGTTTTGATGTTTTATGTGATGGTTTCTGTAAATTCTCTAAGCACTGAATTTTCTTAAACTTTGCTCGCCCTGCATGTGAATTGTGGATTTAGGCATGGTATCACAGATGGAAACTCTTTTGTATTGTGGCACTGACACTTTTTACTAGGAAAGAATAGAAAGGTTGGTGAAGGACTTGAAGCTTTGGGCTTAACTGAGACTTTGCTGTGTGGATTGAATTAAAGGAAAATAAACTTAACATTTAAAGGACGGTGCCAAAAGGAGTTCAGGATTTGCTGAATAATACACACGGATATATGTGGTGCTTTTTCTACCTCATGTTATGGTGGAAGTGAAAAGTACTTGTGACTTTTATAGACTATTTTTTATTTTTTATTTTTATGATGTGGGCATGTTTACTTGTTGTGCAAGGAATTTGATGTTCGTGAAGCCTTTAAAGTGTACATGACTGAAGTAGTAAACCGGCTTGATTGAAAGATCAAAAGTTGTGAGATTTGATTGGGGTGTAGAGTTCTATGGTACATATGATGTGACTAGTCGAAAGTTGTGAGATTTTTTATCCTTCAAAAAAAAAAAAAAGAAGAAGAAGAAAAAACTAGTCGAAATTCAGGGCCATTCTTTACTAGTGTTTCAAATAGTGCATTGTTTATTAAGGGGCATGAGCATACCTCTATCAAGCTTGAGAAAAGATTCAATTAATAGACAAACTGAATTTTTGAGATCCACAGTGGTGATGATGTGAAAAGGGGGAAATTTGATTTCTTCCTTTACTTAGGCTCCAATATTCTTGGAAATACAATAAATGGACATTTTAAGGATATGATTGATTGGCCAATTTCTTCTCTTCAACAGCTTCTTTGATTGAGAGAATCGAAAAATTGGATTTGGGTTCAATTTTAAGACATTATGCTTAAATGTGAGTTTTAAGCCATTTACAATAGTCATAAGTCCTCTGTACATGTGGAGGCCCTTTTATAAATGGATAAGATTGTTTGATGTGGATACATGTACATAAATTCTCCATCTATAGTAGGACCCACTATTTGGATGGTTTGGATCGCTCTACATCATTGCCATGTTTGAGAGGGATGGCTCACCACCATTTTACGTCAACGGTTGAACAAACAACATAGAAAATATCTCTCTCAAATAAAAACCAGAGTATGGTGTAGTGTGCGCTACATATGCTACTGTTACGTAGCTTGTAGTGTTTGCTAGAGGGGAAATCCGCTATTTTCACACACAATGTAGCATGTAGGCTACACTACACTACATAGCGATGCTATTTACATAATTCAGTAGATTCCTGGAAGGACATGGAATCGTTGCGTAGTACACGATGCCTAGACTTCCGCAATGAATAATGTGGCAGAAAAGGATGATTGTACGTTGATGGATATAGTTAGGATTGTCATTATTATCTCTACCTTACTCGAATTAATGCGAGGTGAAGTACTTTTGGTGGTGTATATCCCAAATAGAGTTCCTAGTGAAGCCATTCCTAAAACTTCTTTTGATTCATGGAGGGGTAGGAATCTGGCTGGGGCCGAAGTAAGAATTTATAACTCACATGAAAGGAAATTAGATTCAAGAAAGTGAATATTTCGTACAAAGATATAATATGTATGAGGTTTACATCTTTGACATAGTACAAATTGTTGAAAAAATGAAGTCATTGAATTAGAATCAAGAAGTCTATATGAAACAAGCTGAAGGGTTCCAGTTGATGGACATGAACACCTAGTGTGTAGATGTAAGAAATTTATGTACGAACTTAAACGAGCCTCTTGATAACGGTGTCTTAAGTTTGATGATATCAGCATATCATTTAGATCCAAGGAAAATATTGTTTACAAGTGTATATACTTGAAGGTAAGTATAGGTAAGCTTGATGATATCATTAAATCATTTAGATTAAAGGAAAATATTGCTTATGAGTTTATATTCTTGGTCGTGTATGTGGATGATATTCTGGTAGTTAGCATTGTGATAGATATCGCTAAGGTTTTGAAAATGTTGATGTATTCTTGTGAAAAATTCATCAAATGATATTATTGCGAGATTTCGACATTTTTTAATTTTTAAGTAATTTATTGCGTAATTTTTGTGGTTTTAATGAAATGAATGTTTAAAAGCTTAAATTAATTCATTTTTACTCATGTTTTAAAAATTTTAAATTAATTTTTATTTAGAAAAAAATATTTTTAATGCTTTATTTTCAATGAGATTTTCTTGGTGATATTGCGAGAAAAAATGTTAAAATCTGAAAATCTCGTGAGAATTTTCTATGCCAAGAAATTGCTGAGAATGAGAATTGTGCTTATGCTAGCTAGTAATGACTTGAAAATTTCTTTTTAAAGGATAATGACTTGGGATTATTGTCAAAGATTAATTTGTTTTTCACAAAGTACTTCAAAATTGAAGATATAATGAGATGGGTTGGGCAGCTTTTGTGATTGGTATAGAAATATAATGAAATGGATCTCGGGGATTGATAGAGTTTATCTCGAAAGACTTGTATTGAAAGAGTTCTAGAGAGATAAGACTTGCAAAATTATTCATCTACCACTGTGGTGATCGCGATGGGTGACATGAGAGAGAGAGATGCTCACACACATAGTTGGACAATTCAAATTGGTCCAACTAGCTGTGCATGGCCTCACCTTAAAAAACTTGCCAATGGTCCACTATATCATGTGCACATGGCCTCACCTAAGTGCTGTTCCTGATTTGAATTGCACTTCCCACTTCCACCCACTTCCTAGCTGGTCACACCTGATAACATATTGAAACTCACAAAACCTGAATCTATTTGGCAATTCACATCGCACTTTGTGTAACTATAGGCCCATCTGAAATTATTAATTTCTACACTGTAATTTTTTTTGTAAAACATATTGTTCCTTGAGTGAGATTGAGGAGGAGAAAGAATATGAGGAGAAGCAAGGAAAAAAGGAGAGAAGGCTCAAAGAGGTGTGACAACCCTAGTCTTTCCCTCATCATTAGGTCTTTCATAATGTATCTGAAAGTACATAATCTCATGCTTAAGTTATTACATAAACTAAAGCCCATTAACTTATTCTAACACACGCTAAAGTGGAAAACAATAATATGAAACAATAGAAACCACAATCTCCATGTGAAGTGGGCCACACGTGAGATCATCACCATCCAGCATTGTCCGTCAACACATCATTATTACTTATTAGAAGCACGGGTGGAAATGATTCCCTGAACATGTGATATGTTCTTGTGATTATTGGTTATCACAAGACCTTGAAGTTATTAAAAATGACCAATCTGCTAATCTGCTATTGAGACAACCAGTGTTTAGCCTGATTTGGCAATTTGAGATGGCTGGTCAGCCTGCTGTTTATTAGTTCAGACACCTTTTCACAACCATTTTGGTGCTGCTTTTTATCCTTTTTCATTATTTTTTATAATTATATAGTTTTGGAATTTCTCACTCTGTTTTGCAGCTACATTAGGCAGGATGATTCCATCCCTATTGTTTCTTTCTTTCTTTCTTTTTTTCTTTTTTTTGGCTAAAAGTTTCCCAGTTCTGGTCCTTTAATGGGTGAATGATATTGTTACCAATATTGGGTTTTCGGCTATCCTACCTTTTTTATCAAGTCTCTTTAGGCTCATGCCTATTTGTGGTTACCCATATCATTCATTCTACCGTCTGTGCTCAACAGTCCTATTTCTTCTTAGCGTCTTTCAGTCTGTTTGTGAAGGTGTACACGTCTTCGCCTGATTAATCATTTTGCAGACTCTTTATGGGGTGCTTTCCTAAGCTCAAATGCCCGTATACAGGCGGCCACGTATATAACCTGGCACATGTACAATTGCAGATTTGAGGTATGTGAAGGCAGAATTTGAAGTGGCTGTTTCATGTGTATGGATGGGTATATAACCATTTCCTCTCTCCCCCACAATACCAACATGATGCATTTCTCTGTTGATGATTGGATTCCGGTATATCGTATCTTGAAAGCAATGCCATTGATAAGATTGTTTGGTAAACTATGATGTGCTTCTCCACAGGTTTTGAACCGGATTCTTGTGCTTGGCACTGGTGGGAGTTGTGACAGTACCTTCTATTTGGATGATTCTGATGGAATGCATTGCGGATATTGATATGGTTGGGTTGGATTTTCTGACGAGGAATATGCTAATTGGACGGGAGTTCCATGGAGGTACGTGGAATATTTGTAAGAGATTCACACTGTTCATTGAGCAGGTTCAATCATAGGTGGGTCATGGACTAGAACCCAGCTATAATCATGAAGTTAGGATTAATTGACCATCCTGATTGTTATGCCATGACTCATATATGGTGTAGTGCTCCTGATGAGTGGTCCAGATTGTTTACATCCCTACCATATCACTTGCCATTAACATTCCTCATTTCACATAATGCAGATGCATTAGACTATCTGGTATACTTTTTTTTTTTAATGGAGCAGTTGGATGTATTGCCTTGAAGGCTTTGGGTGATGGGCTGTACTTTATGCCATCTTAATCATACACTGTCATGAAGGGGCTGGGTTGAAGCTTGCAGAGGCTACTCCATTAGGAGTGACTGGGCGTTTTGCATGGATATGATAGAGAGCCATGAACGGTGTGGATGTATGAAAGAATTTTAGTTTCATACTGCCAATCTTCAAATGCCAAATACAGGTTTGTGCATCTCTGCACTGATACCTTGGAGATCCAAGGACAGTGGAATGGCGACTCATCTGAGCTGACGCAGACAACCACCAAACTCGACACACTTTCTAATATGGAATACAGGTGGGATCTGGTATGGCCTTTAGATTTCCCTGGATTGCTGACTTGTCTGAACCCAAGACTTGTGTGGTTTGGAACCATGAACCATACCACCCATGATTGACCTGCCAGATGCCATCATGGGTCCATCCAGTAGTGGGAATGCAACAAAACAGGCAATCCTTTGCTGTGAAGTGAACAATGAAGAGGATTCTTTGGGTTGGAGGTTTGTTGTGTCTATACTCTTTAAAAGAGGTGTGCTCGAAACATAGATTTGTTGGAATTTTATTACCCGTCGGATTGATGCAAGACTTCTAAAAGCTGGGCCTACTTGATCAATGGTTTGGATCTACGTAAAGGATGGATAATCTGATTTTGCATATCATCGGACCGCACTAAAGCCATGATCATGTCAAAAATGGATTGTGTATTTGGTTTTAGACTTGGAAACAGGAATTTTGATGAGTTAAAAACTCCATCCACATTGGCAGGCAATTCTTGATGTGACCTACCTGATGAATAACTCCGATCTTGTTTTACAAGTATGCACAGCTTTCGCACGGCCATGCTGCACGAGATGCGCCACAGGGTCAATAATATGCTGGGACCCATCAGATGAATGGTCTGGGTCACCTCAAGAGCAGTGATACTTGTTTCCTAGTTTTGTTAGGGCTTGTTTGATGGGAGGTAAATGATAGTAAAATCACAATAATGATTTTTATCGCCGGCTTTAAAAGAGATGGCTTTCAACTTTTGTAGGGCATGAGCCCAAAAATGAGGAAGATCCAAAGATTGTGGACCATGCGACAAATATCAATAGGTTCAATGGTAGAGGTGATTATTTTCATTGTGCCCCCATGGAGCTTTTATTTGCCTCATTTTTTTGGCTCATGCCCAAAATGATTTGTAAAATTGAATGGATGGCGTGGATGTAACGCATCATGTTAGGGCCCACATAATTTTAATACATAGTATGATACCCAATGTGAGACTTTTTTAGACGTCGGGAAGGTAAGATTGAAAAGTTGATTCATGTGCCAGTCCATGAATCATTATTCACAGTTCATGTGCCAGTCCATGAATCATTATTCACGGTTCATGTGCACACCTGTGATATAATCGTAACCATTCATCAGGTGGGTCTCATCATGAAATTCCCTGGTGTAAAAAATGATCGCTCATCAGGTTGGCCACAGGTGGTATGTTAAATATAGGCTTCTTTCTTTCTTTCTCAACACTTGTGACCAACTTGCAGGGTCAACCTGTTTAGTTTTTTTCCTTTCATCAGGGCACATGCATGCAGGTCACCTGATGAACGTCCTCAGTTTCTTGCATATGTGGTGGGATTGACATGTGTATGTGTCATAGCTCTTGTGTTGGGCTGCACCGTCGGGCCAGGGTCAACCATAACCGGATTGGCCTAACCCAAACTTATCTGGGATTCGGTTATGTTTGATTTTTGCAACTCAAATTCAGGTTGGGTTAGCAGTGGTTGACTCGTACCTAACCCAACTGCCCGATCGAATATATAACCAATAAGATATGACTCCACCCAACTCCAAAGGGTTGTTAGGATGCCAGCAACGTTATCTGTCTACTAAGCATAGCTTAGTAAACTCTATGGGGGCCGTTGTGATGTGTTCCATTATCCACGCAGTCTTTCCAGCTCATTTTAGGGCATGAGCCCAAAATTATAGCATATTCAAAGCTCAAGTGGACCACACCATAGGAAAGAGCAGGGATAATGATGTATACTGTCGAAACCTTTCTAAGGCCCACAGCAATGTTTATTCGTCATCTAATATTTGTCATCTGACCTGTTCATATGGTAACATGGCTGTGAATGAAAGGAAAACACAAATATCAGATTGATCCATAATTCTTGAAGCCCCTGATAAATATTCAACGTAAGCATTTAATTCCCTTTTTTTTTTTTTTTTTTTCCAGTAGGTGGTCCACTTGAGGTTTGGACATACAAATATACAAGAGGGCAAAACCCTCCAACCAAAGCCCCTCAAATGCAAGGAGAAGATTGAAGAATCTAAGCTTCCATCCAGAGATGCCCTATTGAACACATGCACCGGGCTACTTGTTTTGTTATTGAAGCAATGTTGATTTCTTTTCCACCATAAAGCCCAAAGGGTCGCTAGCAAACTATATCGCTACACCCATTTTCTATCTTTCCCTGTCTCCCTACCATGCCAAGCAACCAATAATTCCTCCATTGTCTTCGAGAACACCCATAGAACCCCGAATAATTGGAGAAGATTACCCCACACTTCCCTAGCAAAAACAGTGCATGAATAAGTGATCCACCAATTTCGCATCATTGAAGCACATCACTCAAACACTAGGTAGACACATGTTCTTGTTACAAATTTGTCCATCGTTAGTACTTTGTTCCTACCTACTAGCTACCCGAACGCCGCCACCTTCAAAGGAGCACCATAGTGCCAAAGGAAAGCCATTGCCGCCACCTTAGAATTTTTTATCGATGCACTCAAGAACCTATAGAATGATCTAACCGAGAAAGATCTTGATTTGGGAATTCTGAAACGATAGGATAAAACTTTGATAATCACTGAAGCAAAAGCACAAACTCTTCAAATTTCCCTTCCGAAAGATTTCTTCTAAAAATGCCATATGACTTCTTCCCTTCCCATTGAAAAATAATTACTCATCGTCACCCCCTCTTCTCTAACTAACCTTGCTAATAATGGAAATCTCTCACCCAACCTCACCTCTCCCACTTACCTATCATCCCAAAACCTAATTCTCTTACCATCCCTCAAATGAAAGCCTATTCCCTCCCATACTCTCTTTCAAGGAAGCCATCGATTTCCACAAGTAAGAACCTTGATACAAGGATGAAGCCTTCGTCCACCACCACCCTTCTTCTACCCCGTATTTTTTTTCGCAATTACCTTCCTCCACCTAGTCTCTTCCTCTGACCCAAACCTCCATACCCATTTCCCCAATAGAGCTAGGTTAATCTCTTCCAACTTTAAGATCTCCTCTCCTCGTTGAGCTGTTAGTTTACAAACATCTTCTCATTTCATTAGATGGAACTTGTGCTTCTCCCCATATCATTCCCATAAAAAAAATCTCTTCTTCGTTTCTTCAATGCCTTCATAATGGATTTTTGGCACTTGAAAAGAGACATAAAATAGATTGAAAAATTCGACGTATGTGATTTAATCATTACCATCCTCCCACTGATAGATAAGTACCTCGACTGCCATTTTGGAGATCTCTCTTTCACACCTTTCTATAACTCCACCCCACATGTGCTTCGCGGCCAGTCTCCCTATACATAGCAGTAGCCCTAGGTATGTTGTTGGAAATGAAGCTTCCCTCCACCCGAACACCTCTCCAAAAGCCCCACACATTTTCTTTGGAAATGCCTACTCCTAATTTCTCACTTTTGGAAATATTAACTTTCAAACTGGAAACCACCTTGAAACTTACTATAATCGTGCGAAGATTTTCTACAAAAAAAGTCATCCGCCTTGCACAATAAAAGTGAAATCTATCACTGCTTGCTTGATTTCATCTTCCAAAAATGGTTGTTCCAATGAGTTCGCATCTTCGGCCGTGATTGCTTCAAAATGTAGATTGTTGAGCAACGATTTAGATCTCCTGTCCTTAGACAAAAGGTCCTTATAGAATTGGACTATAGCATTACAAATTTTTTACTCCCCCTCGATCCTTTGACCATCCACCACTAGCGAAGAGTTTATTTATATGCACTCTCGCACTAGCGGTAGCATGAAAAAACTTGGTATTTTTATCTCATGCTTTCAACTAGATAGCCTTAGACCTTTAACACCATTTGATCTCTTCCTCTCTCAACTTAGCATTGTATTTAGCTCTAAATACTTTCCTCCAAGCCTTTTCTTCTTCCGATAGATCATCTTCCTCTTCTTTTGAATCTAACTTTTGAATTTGCATAAGCATTTCATCATTTTCCTCCTCTCAGCCAAAAAGAACTTTTTTCCAAACCCCTATTTTCTTTTTTAACTGCTTTAATTTTTTGAACAGAAAAACCCCAGCACCTCCATCCACTGAAAAGATTCCCACCACTCTACAATCTTTGTCCCAAATCCTTCAATTTCAAGCCAAGATAGCTCAAACCAAAAAGGTCATGGCCCCCAATCCTTCCCATCCACTTTCAAAAGAACTGGGCAATGATCCAAGAAAAGGTTTTGGAAGGCCCTTTTAACTGATGAATGGATAGTTGTTCACCCATTCTGAGGATATAAGGAACCTGACCAACCTACTCAAAATTGGTGGTGATTGATCATTCGACCATGTGAACTCAACACCTCCCAACAGAAGATCCATCATCTCATTTTTGAAAATCCAATTGAAAAAATTCCTCATACTTCTAAAAATCCAACCCCCATTGGACTTCTCGTGAATATCCTTAATAACATTAAAGTCGTCTCCCAAGAACCAAGGTAAATCCCACTTATTATGGCACAAATCCAATTAAGCCCAAAGATCATTGCGATATTTGGATTTACATGGCCCATACACCAAAGAAAAGCACCATCTGAAACCTGACCCATTTTCCTTCAACACCATTGAAATTCTATATTTCCCTACCCAACTCTCCTCTTTGCTTCAAATCACCAAATTCCAAATCACCAGAATGCCACCCGCTGCTCCAATGGCATCCGTCGCTACCCATTGGTTTTCATTGCCCCACCAAATCGAACTAATCAATCTTTGGTCCATTACCTACCACATAGTTTCCTATAATGCCACCAATTGAATTTTATATCTTTTGCACATGTCTTTCAGCTGCCCTCTTTTTTGCGAACACTTCCGTTGAGCCTAGAATTGTGCATATTTATCCCCAATTACATGCTATGTTTACATGAAACAATGTGGATAATGAACTAACTTAAGCTAATTTTAATGAATGTAAGGAGATCAAGAGTGATTTGTGAGAAATCGAGCCAAGTTTGATGATCTGGAGTTTCAAATGAACAAGTTTCAGCAACCAAGAGACATGAAAAAACCAATTATTAAATATCCGAAGCTTAGAAGCTGAAATTTGAAAGTTTCAGATTTTGAGATTAATCTACAAGAATTTACAATTGATCACTAGCGGGTTTGCGATTGATCGCTAGTCATTAGAGATTGATCTCAAACCCCCAAAAGTGTTGAATTGTTAGTGGACTAAAATGTGGGTTAGCGATTAATTGCCAGACCACTTGCGATTAATCGTTAATCCCCTAACCAAACTGATTTCTTTGTTGGACCTTGCTGGACTAAAAATTGGATTTTTGATTGATTGCCCGACCCTACAAATGTTCAAATTTCAGTTATTAGTCATTGACTTAATATTACGATCAATTGACACATCAATCGTTGATGGCGGTGCGATTTTTTCTTACGTAATTGGAAGTCGGTGGTTGGATTTTTTTATAAAAGGGGGACATTTCAAGCTTCTAAAGACATCATAGGACGTGGGGAGCAAGGAGTTCAAGACCTAGGAGGCTTCCTAGCCTTCTACTTTTAGTTTTTCTTTCTTTTCTAGTTCTAGTTTTTCATGTTTTTCTTAGGCTTACTCTCAGATAGAGTTGAGAGGTGATACTTTTAGATTATTAATGGTGTTCTACTTCTTTGATTTCGAATTTTGCTTTAATTGTTGAACAATTAATTATTTAGTTTGAATAAAGTTGTAATTTTAGAGAATTCTGAGGTCTCTAGTGCCATGTACATGGGATGCTTTCGAATTTATGAGATCGATCAGATTAATTTATAGGGTTTTGATTTATGGAAAACACTAAGATTCATTGGATACGGTGAATACTTCGAGTTCTCCATGAGTTGAACGTTTTGATTTCTATTAGAACTAATTAATGAAAGTTCATAATCTGTTTTGTGGAATTTGAGTTATACAGAATTATTTATTGAATTAGTTTGATTAAAGTTCTAGATTTGGTTCCACTTTAATTTAGTGATAGGGTCAAAGGAAGCCCAAAACCCTAGATCTTACATGTTTTGTAAGTGCTTGGTCTGAATAATTAAGAGGCATGGATTCCCTACGACCAATACCTTAGTGCTTTAAGTGGGAATTAAATCAATGAATATTCTATCTAAATCAGATTATTGAATTGTGCTTTATCATCCGACTGGATAGAGATAGGACTTCGATTCCAATTGAGTATTGAATCGAATCATTAGAATTAAGCATTGTTAATAACTAGAAGTGGATTCTTCATACTCTAGTGTTTCCTTTTCACCGTTTTCCATTTAAACCGAATTTATCCATCATCAAAACCAACTCCAGATTAGTTTAATTAGTTAGTTTCATATCCTAGATAGCCTTTAAGTGTTTGAACGAATATTCCTTCCCCGTGAATCGACCTCATTCTCATCGAGATTATTACTACATCGTGGCCTTATACTTGAGGCTCTGAACAACCCCAACCCCCGAACATTCCAAATCATGATCTTCTTTAACCTGATTTTGACCCCATCTGACTCCCATCTCCTGAAACAACTGCTCTGTCCACTACTCTACCTTTGCCTTCCATGCATACAATTTGTTTATCACTATTTTGCACTTGTTTCGGAATGAGTGGTCTGCCCCTTTCTTCTGTTGGTGGAGACTTCAAAACCTGCTGATACAGTGTCACCGACCAGTTGGCCAGTCTGGCCAGACCGGTCGAATTTTCTTCTAGGTAGGCAGTGTAGTCTCTGAACATATTTTGGGCATCTAAACCGGTCGAACAACCGGTCTGATGGAGGTCTAGACCGGTTGTATTATGATGCGGAATGGGTAGTTTTAAGGCTAAGCTCTCTAGACATTTCTTGTTGTACTCGACCGGTCGACCAATGGGATCCGACCGATCATGTGTATAAGCGGAGATGCGCGATCTTGCGCAGTTTGTTTCTATTTTCGGTTGGAGGCTTATATAAACACTTCTAATTCGTGTTTAGAGGTATCCTAATCAAGACCAAGGTGTCCTAATTCGAGATTAGGATTTAGGGAGAGGATTGTGAGAGCTTTGTTCATCTTCTGGGTTTGCTTGTGGGTAGATTAACTCTATAATCTTTTGATATTCATAGTGGAGGTGTCACTTTATGCCATGACTTTTTTCCGCAAGGGTTTTCCACGTAAAATTCAGATTGTCTTTGCGTTGTGTGCGTGTGTGATTGATTGTCTTATGGTGATTGTTTGATTCTCTACGGTGCTTTCGCTAACCGATAATCCCAACAAGTGGTATCAGAGATATCGTTGGGAGGTTGAAGTAAAAGAATTCTGAGACGATCTCATAACATCAGGCACGAGTTAGACGTGGAAAAGTTTTTTGGCAAATTTTTTTTTGAGTTATGAAAGGTGAAGATGAGGGTCATCCTAACTCAGCAAGGGGTCGTGAATGCCCTTGGAAAGCAACCAAATGACATGGATAATTATGAGTGGACCTAGATGGACGAGAAGGTTAGGACCTCAATCCAATTGTGCCTAACGGATGACGTCCTCTATAACGTCATGAAGGAGAAGACCACTGTAGATATACGGACCAAACTAGAGAACGTGTACGCGAAGAAATCTCTAGAGAACCGGATGTATCTGATGATGCAGCTCTTCACTTTGAAGATGGTGGAGGGGACCGATGTGAAGGACCACATCTGCAATTTCAATAAGCTAACTTGCAAGTTGCTTAATATTGGTGAACAAATGAAGGACGAGTATCAAGCCTTGATCCTGTTGAACTCGCTTCTTATTTCATATTAATCGAAGGTGATGAGACAAAAGAGTGATGACGCTGGTTCTTCCTCCAATGCACTGATTATGAGGGGAAGGAATTCGGAGCGGTGTGAAGGATCATCACGTTCTCGATCCAAGTTGAAGGGCAAGGGTAAAGGGAAGTTGAAGTGTTGGGGATGTGGTTAGGCTGGGCGTATAAAGAAAGATTGTAAGATTTCTAAGAACAAAAAGGAGAAGGCAAGAGATTTTTCTAGGGAGGCCAATACCGTTGAATCTGAAGAAGGCGGTAGTGATGTGTGCGAGGTCTTGACAGCATCAAAGATAGGATCTCTCAGTGATGAATGAATCATGGACTTCGGGGTTTCGTATCACATATGCCTGGATATGAGCGTCTTTACTTTTTATAGGGAGTATAAGGGCGG
Organism: Liriodendron chinense; assembly: GCA_003013855.2. NCBI lineage: Eukaryota > Viridiplantae > Streptophyta > Magnoliopsida > Magnoliales > Magnoliaceae > Liriodendron > Liriodendron chinense. The sequence goes on along the minus strand of ML058436.1, from coordinate 2,316,220 downwards.
TTCGGTATTTCTAGGCGATGACTACGTCTGCAAGGTTGTAGGGATTGGTACTTGTGCGTATCAAGATGTTCGATGAGATCGAACGGACCTTGACAGAAGTGAGGCACGTTCTCAGGTTGATGAAGAATTTGATTTCCCTTGGTGCACTCGAGGCGATAGGGTGCAAATTCACTGATTTTGACTAGTTTTGCAAAGTTTCAAAGGGGGCCTTGTAATTATGAAGGGGTAGAGGCACATAAATATTTACGGGCTGATTGGGAGCACTCCAATAAGTGGATTTGTAGCGACTGTAGTGAATTCCACGTCTGCACATGTGGCATGCACGCTTAGGTCACATGAGCGAGCAGGGTATGAAGGTACTCTCTAAACGATATTTGATTCCTTCCTTTAAATCTGTAGACTTTAATATATGTGAACATTGCATGTATGAGAAACAGTCTAGGTTGTCATTTAAGGGGGAAAACATGTATGTAAAAGGGTGCTTGAATATGTCCATTCTGATATATGGGGGTTGTCGCCCGTAATTTATGTTGGGGGATCATCATGGTTCGTGTCGTTTATTGATGAATATAGAAGAAAGTTTTGAGTTTATTTCTTGAAAAATAAATTCGATGTCTTCACGACCTTCAAGTATTGGAAGGCCATGATGGAGAATCAGTCAGAGCAGAAACTGAAAATTTTGAGAACCGACAATGGAGGTGAGTTCACTTTCAGGGAGTTTAACATGTATTTTAAGGAGGATGAGATCGTAAAACACAACACAATGCGCCACACACACGCCAGAGTAGAATGGTGTGGCAGAGTGGATGAATCAGACTCTCTTGGAGAGAGCCCGATCCATGATTAATAAAGATGGGTTGAGAAAAAAGTTGTGGACTGAGGCCGTTAAAACAATTTGTTACTAGATAAATCAGTCACCCTCTATGACAATTGAATGTAAAATTCTTGAGAAACTGTGGAGTGGTCGTACAATAGACTACTTATGTCTACGGGTCTTTGGTTGTGAGGCTTACTCTCATGTACCATCAGTTAAGAGATATAAGCTTGACCATAGGGCCAGAAAATGGATCTTTGTGGGCTATGGTGATGGTGTGAAGGGTTATCGCATATATGACCCTGTCACACGAAAAATTACTTTGAGTTGTGATGTCAAATTTGATAAAGGGTCTTTGTTCCGTAAAGATGTGCCAAAGGAACCTGAAAAATAAAAGTAATTGACATTCAGTTTGATAGAGATGAGACACGGGCTGAGATTGATACACAGGCAGAGGTACATGATCAGGTGGAGCAGATTTACATGGTGTAGCCAGAAGGATATATGGTGCAAGGGGCCGAGAACAAGGTTTGTAGGTTGATGAGATCATTATACGGTCTTAAGCAGTCGCCTAGGCAGTTGTAAAAGAAGTTTGATTCCTTCATGATGAGTCAGGGCTTTTTCAGGAGCGAGTATGATCATTGTGTCTATTATAAAACATTGAATGATAAGAAGTTTCTCATACTGGTGTTGTACGTCGATGACATGCTTATTACCAGTCATAACATGTCTAACATTGATATGTTGAAGACTCAGCTTTCAGGGACATTTGACATGAAGGATCTAGGGGCTGCAAAGAGGGTTCTTGGTATAAATATTCATAGAGATAGGAAGAGGAGCAGGTTGTGGTTATCTCAAGCAGAATACCTTGAGAAGATTGGTAATCCTAACATCTTCTACTTATTTGAAGTAGGATACGTAATCCTCCGATCTATCCCCGAATGTCATTCCCATTAAATGTGCCAACTTCATCGTAACCAGCTTAATTCTCCTCATTCCTTGGGCCATAGATATTCTCCTGGTTTGCAGCTGCGTAACCACTGCCTCACTGAGTATCTCCTATAATGTGTCTGTAGCATGAGCCTCCCTGTTAATTGATTCCTATCTAACTGCTAAAAGGGTTACCATTGCAAGATTATCATAATCATGACTACCACTATCGGTTTGACTGAACTGACGATAAAAATCTTCTACCTCGGCTCGATTTAGCCCATCTTGTTCCAGATTGTAATTCTTGCTACAAATGATCATCTGCCCAGAGGGATTTCCTAACTCCGAAGGAAAATCCCTCTGCAACAAGTTTGAGAAGGGTATAGTCTCGAACGATAGAGACTAATCATGTTTGACTTCGTTGGTCTTGCTCATAGAACATATTCAAGGATGGAGGTCAGGCGTTGACTTGCTGCTGTGAAAAAGTAACTGTGGAGAGGAGGTTATCTGTACTGTCGAAGACGAGAGCAGTTCCTAGACTTAGAGTTCCAACAACGATTGTGGAGTGAAGTCGTTGCTGACAGGAATATGCATTGGAACTTTGTCATTTTCAGGATAATATATTCGCCCCTCGTCACACGTGACTTGACTTAAAAAATATCCCACCTATGCACCATTTGGCTGGGCTTCTACACATGCTCCAATTTTCTCACACGACCTATTTACTTGTAAAAGACGCTTGTTTGAAATTTTCGTCTCAATATTTATTGCTTCCTCAACCTTTCCATGTGTTACATTAACATTAAAAGTAGAATACACTTTTGCTCCCTCTTATAAATGCTCTCTGCGCATGTTTGTGTGCCTACATCACCAGCCACACACATTTGCATCATGACCAGTGCTCCAACACCCTCTCTTTGCCAATGAACTGAAACGCCACAGCTCCTCACCTCCTGATCTTGTAGTCCGTTGGAGTATAGAACCAATGCACCTTCTTTCTCATTGTTTTGAACCTTCTTCATCAGCGAACTGATCCCTCTTCTTTTACAGCTTGCTACCTCTATTTTTGCACCACATCATGTTCCTGAATGACAACAACTTTAAGCTCTATTGTCCATACTTCAAGCTTATCAAAATTGGGTAGTGTGATAATTTCTTCTTTTTTATTTTGATTCTTGCATATCTCAACTCTTTGTTATTATCAGTTCAACTATTAATACCTACCATCGAACTTATGCGAGCTCCAATCTCTCTAATAACATTGTCTATCCAGAGTTCAATGGGTATGTACTAGACTTGGCACCAATGTTCCTCCTAACAAAAGATTGACCATTCCTCCCATTTATAAATCTTTGTAACTAGCTCCCCCAATTTGGATTTGTATGTTGAAAAAACCACCTTTGAGTTTTCCTGATTTTCTAGAGATATCATCATTGTGTTTTCCGGAAGCCTTTTAATGAGAATAACTTCTTCCTCGATTCCTTCGTTGTTGTGAAGTAACCACCATAGCAGGTCAGTGTCTTAAGTTCTTGGGCTTACATCTACTGTCAAACAGAACTCAAAAGACTTAATTGAATACTTCAGGACATTCATGAATTCTCACTTTCGGACCTTCATCTGTCTGAAACTTTCAAACTAGTTTATTTTCTATGTTCTCTTAAGATTCTGAAGACACGTTCCTTTCAAAAGCTTTGTTCAGAACCACTCCTTTAAAAGAAACTCCTGTTATCGTACCCATATCTACCTTTGAAAATTCCAATATGCCCGCAGCTTATTGGATTTGCGTTTTCTTACCTTTTCCCCTTGAGGTTACCGAAACCTGTTTATTTTCTGTACTGTCAGATTTGTTATACCTCTGTGGCCCGAATCTTAGCTTTTGTCTCTTAATCGATTTCTCCCAAAATTCTCTCCATCCATTTCGTTTATTACTTTTGCAATTTTTCTGTCCGAACTCATCCAGACAATGGCGAAGCCTCTACTTTCAAAATAGTTTCTTTGACGAGGCACCACCACCTCCATCACTATCACTATAGCTGAGAAAATCCTCTCAAAATTAATTGGTTTCCAGGATTCCGAAAATCCCTTGACAAACAGTGTCGGGTATGCTACAAGAGGCTTTTTCTTATGTTTGTATTTTTTTTTTCCCTCTTTGAGAGACCGTTTTCCATTTTCCTACATTATCTTCATTATTTTCCCTGATTGTTGGGAGATGACATCTTTGAGGGGAACGCTGCTCGAAATCCTCCACATCCCCGTGAACACTCTGTTATGCCACTAGCATTGTATCCCTCTCAGAACTTCTAATCGAATATGTATTGTTGATTTAAAATTTCAAAATATGTCTCTAATGTAAGTAATGCCAAAAGAAAATAGACATATTTGTACGTCTAATTAATTTTAAGAGAGTCATCGCCTTTGATCTCAAAGAGGTGTTAAATTAGCTTTTTGAAATAAGTAAAAGTATTTATGAAAATTTAAAATTTTAGGTGCTTATAAATTGACTGGTGTGATTTATGCATGCAAACAAGTGTGTTAGATTACCCAAACTCACATTTTTATGTGCCAGTTACACAAGCTACCATAGCATCATTTCCCTCCTTTTTTATCCCTTCATTTTCCTCCAAACATCTCTCTTGAATTTTCTCCCAAGTTCTCTCAACTATTGTTGCATGTGTCACTTTCCCTAGTCCATATAATGAGTTGTTTAAGTTTTCTCATTTAAAAAAAAGTGGTGTTAGTTTTTTCAATTATTTTTTGGTATACATTATTCATCTAGCCAGCATTGGGTTGCACTTCGAGTTGAGGATCGCATCGGGGCAGCGCCCTTTTACTTATGGGTCCAGGGGCGTGCCCCTAATCTACCCCGATCCAGAGGGCAATTTCATAATTTTACATGGAGTTTTAATGTAAACCCTAGTTCATTTAAGGTAATATATATTTTGTCGTGAGAGAGAGTTGGCATTGTACTGAGAAGTACTTTATTTTTATTTTTGCTTTTGAGCATATAGTGAATTAGCCTGAATCTATGGATGTACTAAAATGGGAGCTACAAATTTTTGTGTTGTGATTTGCATATTTTTTCTGTTTTTTTTTATTCTAATATTACTGTATGCAATTAAGAAGGAATTTTTTTCTCCCGACATACATGTTGGAAATCGGAGATGCACAACGGTCATATCTCCCAATTGTTTATTCTTTATAGACTAAACCAGAGATATTACACACATAATTACTCCTGCATTATATGAGTTCTTTTATATTCTTGCTCAGTACTTTTAATGGCCATGTGCTTTATCTTGTTTCACGAATGATCCTGAGAGAAAACTCCAATTCTCATGAGAAGCGACACCACCTCTACATTCATATAGGTGAAATCCTTCTAATATTTTCATTACTAAAACACTAGTCTTATAGACCGAATTTCATTAACAGTTCTAATACTCAACCTTCTACTTGTAACGACCAACACTTATCATCCTGTATGAGGTTATTTTTTTTATTTTAGTACTGAAATTTTTCATGTATCAGTGACTTGTTTTTACCCATTGAACCCATATTTAGAGATTTTCTAACTTTGGTTTGGGTTTCCATCACTAATGGAACTTAGGTTGATAAGTTTTAACCCAATCCCTCTAAATGTTGTCCTTACTACCTCTCTCGTTAGAGGTTTAGTGAAAGAATAATCCAAGTTGTTACTTAACTTCACGAATGATATTGCAATGATTCTATCTTGAATAAATTGTCTTACATAATCATGTCTCAGATTGATATGTTTGGACTTTTCATTATATGTACCGTTGTAGGCTCTCGCTAGAGTAACTTCACTATCACAATGAAGTGAAACAACCCGTATAGGCTTCGCACAAAATGAGATTTCTAACAAAAGATCCCTTAACCACTCAGCCTATTTACCAATTGTAGCCAAGGCTATGAACTCAGATGACTCCATAGTTGAGTGTGCTATGTAGATTTATTTCTTAGATCCTTAAGAAACAACTACACCTCCCAAGGTGAATACCTACCCTATTCTGGACTTATTGTCCCATGTACTCGATATCCAACTCGTATCAATATATGTTGAAAACTCTGAGTAGAATAACTCTAATTCTTTGGTTTGTTTTAGATAACTTAAAACCCTACCAATTGCCTTCTAGTGTTCCACACTGTGTTTACTAGTAAACTTGCTTAACTTACTCACTGAGTATGTGATATTCGATCTTGTGCATTGCACAGCATACATAAGATTGCCTATAATACTAACAGACTCTAGTTGTGCAACTACTCTCCCATTGTTTTATTTTAATTTGATACTTAGATCAAATGTGGTTTTTGCCTCTTTGATTTTCAAGTGGTTAAATTTATTTAGTATCTTTTAAATGTAATAAAATTGACACAATGCATAATTCTCACTATGTTTTTTTAACTTTGATACCTAGTATGGTATCCACTTATCCAAGATCCTTTATTTTGAAAACGGAGGATGGAAGTCTATTTATTTCTATTATACTTTTCATTGTGTTATTGATAATTAACATATTATCTATGTAAAGACAAATAACCACTATGTAGTCACTTCAAATTCTAGAATAAATGTATTTATCAGGTATATTGTGCATGAATCTATAAGATAGCACCTCTGAATCAAACTTTTCATGATATTGTTTAGGCGCTTGTTTTAATCAATATATTGATTTAATAAGTCTACGTACTTTATTCTCATTTCCTAATAGAATAACCCTCTTGCTTGTTCCATGTATACCTCCTCATTGAAGTTATCATTCAAATTGCTGTCTTCACATCCATTTCATAGATATGAAGATGATGTATGGATGCTAAAACGAATAATATCATAATCGATGTTATTATGGCCACTGGTGAATATGTGTCAAAATAATTAATTCTTTCTTTCTGACGGAATCTCTTGGTCACTAACCCAACCTTGAAAGTTTATATTATACCATCAATATGATATTTCCTCTTAAATATCTACTTACACCCTATAGGTTTAAAATGTAGAGGTAAGTCCACCAATTCTCAAGTTTGGTTTGACATTATTGTGTCAATCTCATCATTGATGACTTCCTTTTAAAAAGATGAGTCTCTAGAGGACATAGCATTATTAAAGATTTTAGGATATTCTTTTATAAACATTACTATAGGTATCTTTTTAATAATATTCTCTCTATCAACCTTAACCAAATGGAATGAAATACATTGACAGTTTATATGATCAAGATCAAAACTCTTTTCTATTATTGCTCTTTGGCTCCTATGAGGTTCACTGGAAGTTTTAACTTCTTGTTGAGCTTTCTTTACAATTTCATCACTAGGAGTTACGATCTCATTATCCTTTAACTTCACGGATAACGAGTTCTCAAAGAATTCTACATCTATAGATTCTATAATTACATTTGATTCTAGGTCCAAGACTCTATAGACTTTATTGTTTTGTGCATATTCTACAAATGCGCACTTAACGATTCTGGGTCCCAACTTAGTTCTTTTAGGGTCAGGTGTTCTGTAACACGCAAGACACCCCTATACTCTAAGATATCCTAAACTTAGTTTTCTTCACTTTTATATCTCATATGAAGAGGTTTTGATTTTCCTAGATGAAATTCTATTTAGGACATGACACACTGTTAGTAGAGCTTCTCCCTATAAGTTTAATGGTAGTTTTTCTTATATTAGCATTGAATTGACCATTTCTACTAATGTCTTATTTTTCTTTTCGGCCACGCCATTTTGTTATGGTATGTATGGTGTTATGCACTGGTGTATTATGCCATGTTCTTCACAATAGCTAAAAAAATCATTGGAGAAATATTTTCTTCATCGGTCACTACGGAGAATCTTTATTTTCTTATCTAGTTGATTTTCTACTTAAAACTTATAGATTTTTAATACATTAAATGCTTCATCTTTATATCTTAGCTGGTACACATACATATATCTAAAACAATCATTTATGAATGTTATGAAGTATCTTTTGCCATCTTGGATAAGTGTGGACTCTCGCCGTTTCGCGCTCCCACACGACGTTCTCGTCCCTTCCCCTTTCGGAAAAGAAGGAGAGGATGCGTGAGTGCGAATCGCCGTTTGTGCCACTGGCTTGCCTCGTTCTCGAGGGCTTTGTTTGGTTGTCGTGTTTAAGCTGGATGTGTTTAAATGAGTTTATATAAGACCAGAGTCGCCACTAGCCAATTACTTCGAATCTACAGTCGGCTAGACCCCGTAAAAACGTTAGAGAAGGGGATCCGAAGATTCCTTCCTCTAAAATGACTCCTTTTGATCTGCGGCCAGAGATTCGAGGTAAGGGATCACGGTTACAGGGTGGGAAGAGGTTAAGCACCCCACACACTGCCCGTACCGAAGTACGGTCTCTACTTCACAGAATCGAACTAATACTTGAAAGTCGTTTTTAATCCTCGTACATTCTCATAGATGACATGATGCATGAATGTGGGTCTGAACAGTAAGAGTTTCTGATGGGCAGGTTCCAACAACGGGCAAGCCCAGAGCATACACTCGAACTGCCAGGTGCTTAATATAAGACATATGCAGTGTGCTTGAATAATCAAGGTGCTTTATAGTGAAGCATGAATGCGAGTCCGAACAGTAAGAATTTCTGATGGGCAGGTTCCATCAACGGGCAAGCCCAGAGCATACGCTCGAACTGACAGGTGCTTAATATAAGATGTATGCAGTGTGCTTGAATAATCAAGGTGCTTGCAGTGAAGCAGGGGGGTTGGAAGAAAAGTAAATGTTGCACTTATGCTAGATGTAAATGAGATGATGCTGGAAAAAGAGTAGCTGGATGGACGGAGGTGTCGCAAGGGTTGGCTTCGAGTGGCTGGATCAAGACTTGGATAGCTTGGGAGACTTGGACCAGTGGTCAAGCTGGGCTGGACCAGGGCTAGGCTCTCCTCACTTGGGCTCTCCCTGGTGGAGGAATGGGCTAAAGGGTGGAGAGGAACTCAGACGGACGGTCGGTGGACTGGGCGGATTGTTGTGTTGAAATGAGAAGGGGAGGGGGGTATTTATAGCAGCGGGCAGTGGCAGAGCTCGTAAATATTTTTGGGCGGCCCGCTGTGGGCCACCCGTACGGTCACTCCTCGATTTCCAGCGAGGTACGGTCGTTCCCTCGGGGCTGCTGTTTGGCTCGGTGGGTCGACTCAGTGAGTTGAATCAGCTGGTCGACTCGGTGATTTGACTCGGCGGGTTGACTCGGTGATTTGACTCGGCGGGTTGACTCGACGGGTTGACTCGGTGTTTTGACTCGACGAGTTGACTCAGCAGGTTGACTCAGTGAATTTGACTTTTTTAGAATTTTTTGACTGGCTTTTCTTATGGGGGGTTTTTCAGGCTGATGTTTAGGACTGAGTTGACTGGGTTCAGGCTTGAGTTGGGCTATGGATTGGGGCTTACAAGGATGAGTTTGGCTGAGTTTGGACTTGGAGTTTGGGGGTATGGTCTTCCATTCATCCAGCTATCTCTACCAACAGTATAGCCGAAGGTGGGGTGTCTACAGATGCCCCTCTTTGGCAGAGGTTGCGTGCAACCGAATGCCAAAGCGAGTGGACACCCCACTTCTGACCCTGTCATTCATAGATCATAGTCTGAAATCTTTGCTTGCCTTTGCATCTGTGCTAGTTGATCATTTGGAAACCGATCACTCGCACATACCGCGGGAGTTTGGAGAAAACGTTGCGATTGTCCCTGCATGCGCTGCAACCTGGGTACCCAATCGCAACCCTTCCATTCCCGATCGGTACTAACATCGGAAAGGTACAGCAGAGCCTCTGCGTCGCTAGTCTTACGAGGTTACTGACCCTGAGACTGATTGTGTGATGTTTGATGTTTTCCCAGATCACTCTAGGAGTACTTGTTTCGCTTGACTTTCAAAGTGGTTAGACGCCCTGCGTCAGATAGTCTTACGGGATTCTACTACACCGACTTGGACTCAGTCAAGGTACTTCAGGCATCCACGCCTAGGTATGTGCGGGTGGACTCTTTCCACCCGATCTACTGGTTTCGATGCTTAGTTTGCAATTCATTCTTTCCTTGATTGTGGTCTGGAATCTTTGTTATCCTTTGTATTTGAGTCAATTGATTGTCTGGAAATTGATAACTCGCACATACCACGAGAGTTTGGAGAAAACGTTGCGATTGTCCCTGCATGCGCTACAACCTGGGTACCCAATCGCAACCTTTCCATTCCTAATCGGTACTAACATCGGAAAGGTACAACAGAGCCTCTGCGTCTCTAGTCTTACGAGGTTGCTGACCCTGAGACTGATTGTGTGATGTTTAATGTTTTCCCAGATCACTCCAGGAGTACTTGTTTCGCTTGACTGTCAAAGTGGTTAGATGCCCTACGTCAGATAGTCTTACGAGATTCTACTACGCCGACTTGGACTCAGTCAAGGTACTTCAGGCATCTACGCCTAGGTATGTGCGGGTGAACTCTTTCCACCCAATCTGCTGATTTTGATACTTGGGTTACAATTCATCGTTTCCACCTGTTCAAGTGGATTCTTTGACCGAGCCTTTTGGCTTTCATCTTTTGTATCTTGGCATGTGGTACGACTGCACTGACAATGGAGTTCAGTTCGACCGTACTTTGAGTGCATTGGATCCGATGGTCTCCGGGGAAACCGCGAGACATCAGATCTTATTTGATTTTTGCGTCGGCTCCTACCCAGAGATATGGAAGATCTCCTGGTGTGTTGGAGGCAGAACGCTCTACTGAGAAAATATTTTTTGGATTTTTGAAAAGATACCCACTCTGGGGAGTGATACTCCGTGGGATTTTTATTTGCAAATGGGAATATTTTTTTGTCTTTTTGAAATGGAAATCTGGTTTGCATGCGCCTCCACTAGGGATGCCTGTGGGGTCTTTGGCTAACCGACTTTTATTTTGAAAGCAGGTAAACATGATGATTGATGCGATGGATGCTGATGCATGGAGATACATGATGAATGCATGGCTTGGCTCATTCTCTTTCAGTTTGATGATTTTGCTTTTGCTGGAGATGCATAGAATTTTGAGCCTATTGCTTGCGGGGTTGTGCTCCCCTGGGGATTTTCTTTTTAATGCGGATGTTTGGTCAGCGGGTTGGTCAAGATCCTGACCCGTGGTCGGTCAAGTCCATCGTCCCAAGATGCTGTTTCTTTGCTAATGAGAATGTACGAGGATATTATCCAACTTCAAGATGTTCTTCTGGGCATAAATGCGATTAAGGCGGTGCTTGGTCACCAGCTTTGGTCAAGATTCCAATTTGCGGGCGATTGGATCCATCATCCCAAATTGTGAAGAGAGTGGAGTTCAAGACTCCTAAAGTGTAGTGCTGGGGGCTAGTGACAATTTTTGTGATTTTTGTAAGTATTTGGTCCGAACCTTAACCTGAGTGGTCAGGATAGAGATCGGTTATTGAAAACAAAGGAAATATTTTTTGTGATTTTTGCAAATATTTGATTTGAAAGCAATGGAAATATTTTTTTGTGATTTTTGCAAGTATTTGATTTGAAACAAGGGAAATATTTTTTTTTGTGATTTTTTGCAAGTATTTGATTTGGAAGCAAGGGAAATATTTTTGTGATTTTTGAAAAGGTGATTTTGCAATGTTTTTGTATTTTGTTTTTTCTGAAATGCAAGGAAAGATGTGGAATTTTCGTCCACTTCCAGCTTCTACTGCTGGTAAGGCACCCGATCCATTTTACATCAGCGAGCAAGACGAGTCTCACATAGTTAAGTGCCGTAGTTTTACATCTTCGGATGAGGGGATTTTGAAGGTTTTCAGTCAACACACCCACAAAGTTGCCTGTTCCTCATGTGCAATGCACATAGACCACATATCGTCCGACGGACTCCTTCGGCCACAAAATGAGCCACATCCTCACATTTCCCTTAGTCAATCCAGTTTGGGGCCTTACGTTGCTCACAATTCAGTGAGGGTGCGCTCCACCTCCCAACAGCCTTAATCCCCTTCATGAGTTTTGGGAACAGGGAACATCCGTCAGATTTAACAGCGACTTCCAAATCAAGGTTGTCTATCATGGTGCGTTCAACACGAACAGGGTTGCGGAGTTCTGCCCGCCTCAGCCCTTACCTGTTTAAAAGATTCCAGACACCCGTACGATCAAGTGTCAGCCATGTCTGGAACAGGTTAGGAAGGAAAGCCCCCGAGAAGTTAATCCCAGTGTAGTTTTAGGTCTTCGGACCACTGGGGATGAATTTGTGCAGTTGAAATTGATGGTGAAATTTTTATTTTTTTATTTTTTATTTTTTTTTGAAAGGGTTCCAGAGTTCAAATCAAGTGTTTGAGATTGATACTGGTTTTTATGAAAAACTCAAAAGTCTTTTTGGTATTTTGGAAATGATCCAGGTCATCAGATCCTGGCTTGGACGGCTGGGATCGATGCCGGTTTTTTGTTGAAAGCAGGAAAAGGTCCCCCGAGAAATTAATCCCAGTGTAGTTTAAGGTCTTTGGACCGAAAACTGTACAAAACAGGGAAAACATATATATATATATATATATATATATATATATATATATATATATATATATATATATATATATATATATATATATATATATGTATATTTTTTAAAAATGTCCGGTGTCAGCGGATCTTGATTCGATCCAGACTGATGCCGATTTTTATTGAAAGTCCCTCAGGATCTTGATCCCGGCGTAGTTTAAGGTCTTCGGACCGAAAATATGTACAAACAGAGCAATCACTTCTTTTTTTTGTTTTTTTCGAAAATGTCCGGTGTCAGCGGATCTTGATTCGAGCAATCAAGACCGATGCCGGTTTTATTGAAAGTCCCTCGGGATCTTGATCCCAACGTAGTTTAAGGTCTTCGGACCGAACTAAGTACATGTAAACAGTAATCAAGGGCGGAGATTCTTAGGATTCTTCTTGGAATGGTTTGGATCATTTGGTCATGCCTTTGGATGGTTGAGATCGCTGTTTGACCAAGTCAATTTTTTCTTTCTTTTCCTTGAAAATTCCATGGAGCTTTTCCACATCATCAACCCAATTTCTCACCCATTTCTCACAAGATGAGATTTTGGTGAGATTTCTTCCTTTTTCTCACCATTCTCTTCCATCACTTCACTCCTACATGGAGGTACAAGATTCACTTGCAACCACCCTTCCCAAGGAGGAGTTCTTCCCAAGGAGAGAGGAGGAGAGGTCGTTTCAAGTAGGTAGGGGGTAGGACGGCTCCCTGGGCGCCGCCCGGATCAGCCTCTGACCCCTGGTTTCTTCAGTGGGTTGGGTAAAGGGGTGCACCCCCTTTTTCTATATAACATGGGGCACCTTTGCCCCTTCCAACGTGCAATCTCTCTCTTCTCTTTCTCATGCTCTCTCTTTCTCAAAGTTTTCTTTCTCCTCTTGGTGGTTCTTTGCTTCTCTCAAGTGGTGGGCCTTAGAGAAGTTTTGGGACAGCAAGGTGGTCCTTCTTTGGTGAGTGGTAAAGGTATGGACCACTCCCTTTCTCTTTCTTGTCCTTTTCCTTCTTCATTGTCTCTTCTCATGACTCTTTTCTTTTTCATGTAGCTATTCCAAAAGGAGTGAAGGTGGGCCCAAGTGTTCTTGACCTTTTTCTAGATCTCCAATCTATTTCAAAGGTGGTGCATGGAGAAGGACATTGCAAGCTTTCCATTTCATTTTCCCTTTTCTTCTTTTCACACTCCCTTCATGTGTATATAAAGAGTGATTTTGCCATGTCCATCAAGTGTGCATGGAAAAATATACTATCTTTTCCATGGGAGTTAGGGCTCTTTTCATATATATCAAATGGGCTCAAAGTGAAGTCATGGCCCTTGGTGTATTTGATGGGCCCAATGCTTCATTTTGGGCTCCCTCATGCTTTCTCTTTCTTGTCATTTTCTTTGGAGCTCTCGTTTTCTTTCCCATCTTCTTTTTAAGATTTGGGCCCATGGGCATGGTAGGGCCCATCTCAAGTTTTGGGCTCATGGGGCTCACTTTGGGTGACCCCATCTTTTTTCACACATGTATGGACCAAGGTGACTAGCCCATTCTTCACTTGGATCTCAAGTGGGCTAGATTTCTTAGTTGGGCCTTTATGGACAAGTAGCCCAAGTCTTTCACCATCTCTTGATTATGATGTACATCCTTGTACAAAGTGTGGTGTGTTCCTTGGAGTTTTTCCATATGGATGGGCTTTTGGGCCTTCATTGAAGCTTGGATTTCTTTGGACCATGTGTGCACCACTACACTTTGTCCATGTAGGCTTTTTTCCTTTCATGCTTTTTCTTTTGATGGATGGAGGACTTGGGTTACTTGATCATCTACAAGCCCCATGAGTAAGTTGCTCCAACAAGCTTACTAGTTTCCAATGGTTTTTCCATGAGGTAGGAAAGTGGTTCTCAAGAGTTTCCTTAGATGTTATCAATCTCAAATGGATGATCCTCCTTCAAGTGAGCTATCCATGCAACCATAGCTCCTTGAACTTCCTTTGGGGGCTTGGTGGGTCATCCACCATCATTCTCAAAGATGAGTGATTTTTCTTTCAATTTGTGAGAAAGAATGATACCCATAAGTTGCCCAATTTTGTCCCATGCTTTGGGGCACTTTGGATTTTGATCTTCAAGTGGGCTAAGCATACCATTCTTAGCCATTTTTAGGATGATTGGGTGACCCATCAAGCCATGCCTTCTTGTGCTCAAATGGTCTCCCTTCCTTGTAAAGAAATTGGTGCTCATAAGTTGCCCAAATTTGTCCCTGCTTGGACATTTCCACCTTTAGTTCTTTCTGTGGGCTATGTGCATCAATTTTTTTACCCTTGGCTCCTTTAACTCATATATTTATGGGTAGACCGCCCTGTTGTACTCTCATGGTCAAAACTTTCATCAGGATGGTGCACATAGGGGTGCCCATGGTTAACCCATAAATGGGTCCTCATGTTCTTCAAGTGGGCTATGTGCTCCCTTCAATCCATTGAGGTGAGGCATTCGGGTTGCTCTTGGGGGCCCATTTCCCTCCTATTCTCCACTTGTCCATGTACATGTGTAAAAAGATGGAAACATCTTAAGTGAAAATCATGGCCTTGGCATAAAAAGTGGACCAATCTTTAGCCACATGTGGACTTTGAAGAGAGATTTCTCATGTGAAGTAGGATTCTTATCCTTTGTTGATCTCATGATACTTGAGTGCATTTGTTGTCCAAAATGTGTCCTTGGATGATGGACTTTTCTTGCCTAAGGCATGCCATGCAACCTTTTTTAAGGTGGGCCTTGCTTTTTTCAATGGGCCCAACACATATCCTAGGTAACACATGGAGTCGGACTTTAGATCTTGCCTTTGAGTGTGAGTCTAATCCCATGGGTTTCCTGGATGGTAATTTGGATTTTAACGGGTAAGGGATAGGGACTTACCTTGCCAAGCTTGTAGGATTCAATGGCGGATGGTACCAGAGGTCATCGAGTGATTGATGAGGATGATCCTGCCTTCATCATCCGAGGGGACCACATGTGTTCCTTGGCTATGGAGCATCAACCTCTTCCACCCATCAAGGGTCGAGGCACCAGGGATCACTGGGACAACTAAGTGAAAGATCCACAGCCCTTGCTTGAACGAGTGTTGGCTGGTACTCCTTTTGCTGGCCTCCTCACCTTACGTTTTCATAACAACAGTGCCAATCGCATGATGCTCGCGGCCCTTTGCGAGAAGTGGCGGGACGAGACCCACACCTTCTAGCTCCCTTGTGGTGAATGGGGAATAACTCCCCTGGACATTTATATGCAAATAGGCTTTCCATTTCATGGGAAGTTGTTCCCCAAGTCAGCTCTCTGGCTCCCATCGATTCCACTGACTGGCTACGGCTCGTCGGTGATGTCCCACCCGAGGATGAATTCCAAGGCCATCAAGTGAAGATGCGATGGTTCTACAACACCTTTGCCTCCGTCATCCCCACTACCGAGCGAGAGGCCCTCCACAAAGCACGGGCCATGATCACTTATGCCTTTGGGTCCTTCCTTCTCTGCCACGCCAATGAGAGGGTCGATCCTAAATTTCTTCGCTTGGTTGAGGATCTACACCACCCCTGCAATTGAAACGGGGCTATCCTGACTCATATTTTCCAGGGTCTGGATAAGACCTGTCGGAATAGCCGGTCCTTTACAGGTTTCTGGCCTGTCGTCGAGGTATTTCTTCATCTACCTTTCTTGGAGACATTTGCCTTTTTTCTCTCTCTGATCATTAGGTGTGTCTTTGCCCAGACTTGCTTTTATGACCATTTTTCCCATCTCGCGCCGAGGATGCGGGACGATGTTGAGCCCTCTTTGTATCACCACATGTACTGGCACCAACAAAACCGTCAGCGGAACTCCTGAGTTTCTGGGGACAATTGGCGTGCTGACATAGACGGGTTGACCGTTGATGACGTAAGCATCTTGCTTTCCTTACCCCTCGTGCTGCACTATAACTGATCTTGGTGACCTCATTTGCTGCAACTCACTCGAATGCCGTATGCCAACTTCTCTCTCTATTACACCCCTCAGCGTGTGGAGGCATATGATGCTTCATGTCTCCGTATCATGCTTTCCGACACTGAATCTTTTCAGTGGTATCTGGGTGAGAGGTTGCTTCGGCAAGTTACTGGGGTGGCTCGGGTCCCTTGTTCTGCACCTCCTCCAGCTGCTCGGATTCCTGCTGGCGAGATGGCTGATGCTCTTGCGGGCCAGCCCGAATTTCGTTTCACGATCCCGGATCGTGACTATGATGAGTGGTATTTGCTGTACGGCCAGGGGCCTCTGCTTCCTTCGCTCTATGTTCCAGGGGGCCGTCGCAGATATGCTGGAGGCTCGGTGACTGCTCCTTTGATGGATCTTTACTGTCGGGAGCGGGACGAGAGGAGGGACGATGATGACTATGTTGGCGACTTGTAGCCTGCTTTTGTATTCAGCTTTACTTGATGGATGACATTCTTCTTTTAGTTTTTATCTTCTTTTGTAAAATCTTCTGAATGAATATATGATCCTTGATTTGTCTCAAAGTCCTTGATGTCTGGATGTTTTGGCCTTTGACTCATTCCTTAATGATTTGTGGAAGATGAGACTTCTTGACCGCATGGATGATGACTTGGACGGTTCAGATTGCTTGATTTGGCCCTCTGGACCCCTTCTAGACCTCTGCTTTGCCTTGGAGCACCTCTGCTTGTTGTTTTATGAGGTTGAGAAGGCTTCTTATGGTGTGGATGATGACTTGAACGGCTCAGATTGCTTGATTTGGCCCTGTGGGCCCACTTGATGATCAGATCTTAGATTTTGGCCCTTCTTTTGATGATCAAACCTTTGATCTTGTTGTTTGATGGCTCATATAGGTTCTTCCATGGTTTAGATCATGATGATCCAGTCTTTGAATGACTCGGATTGCTTGTGGCCCCCTCTCGATCATCTTTCCTTCTCTTTGACTTGATCAGACCCATTCTGGCCGCAGTGCTTCGTGATTGGAACGGTGGGGTACTTTCTAGATGATCTTGATCAACCTCAATCGAAATCTGGAAGGGATTAGAGCCTTGGGCGGCCCTCAGGGTGCCATCTGCTGAGGTGGACTGTCAGCCTCACCTACCAAGAACCATAGAGCCAATCCCGCTGAGAGAGAGGGAGCGCGTCCGTACGGGCGGCCCAGAGCGGGCCGCCTAAGGCTCGCCTCTTGTGCGTCCTGAGCTGGCTCTGGTTCGGACATTCTCTTCCGTCCACTGCTCTTGTCTCCACCTGCTCTGTACGTCCAGGTTCAATTTCAACCATGAATCTTTCCTTTGTCTCCTCTTTCCTCCTCATCTTATCCTCATCTTGCTTTGTCCTTTCTTGGGCAATGGATGGTGGAGATTTAGGGGTTGTGGGGGCTGTCTATGGTGGTCCCCACACTTCATGAGGTGGTGCAGGCTTTAATGATGGTGAAATCTCTTTAATGGATGGTAGAGATAGTGCATTGAATGGGGGCATTGATGAGGGGTTAGGGATGGTGGTTGATGGAGCTTTGAATGGGCCCATTAATGGCAGCCATGCTAAAATTCCAGATTTGAATGGGGCTTTGATTGTGGGAGAAATAGATGGCATAGATGAGATGGGAGGATGGGACATAGGTGAGGCTATGCATCCCTTGAACATGGGCCACATGGATGATGTGATTGATGGAGGTGATGAGACCATGATGGACATAGATGGGCTGATCCCCTTTCTGGATGGGATGGATGGTTCAGATGATACCTTTGATGGTTTGGATGCTCTTGATGATGGCCGAGATGTGCGGTATACTTGTTTGGGTGGGCTTGATGTGATCATTGATGATGTCCCCCTGATGATGGACGGTGTGGATGCCTTGATGATCCCTTTGATTGGCCAAGATGATGACTGGTTTCATGATCTCCTGCTGGAGAGGGCCGCAGGTCCAGATCTGACCGTTGATTCTTCGATCGGGGTTGCCGGGACCCTTCTTGATGGTTCAGATGCATTCTTTGATGGTCAGATTGGCCAGGATGCCACGATGTGTGGTGTGATCTTCACCGATAGCACTTTTGCTGGAGAGTATCATCCATCTCTTGATCGTCGGTCTTTTGCGCACTCTGTTCATGAGGTGGACGAGTCTTCCCATGCGGCTGAGGTTATAACAGTTTCGGACAGTGATGCGACTATATCAGACATAGTCGTTACTGAGGGTAGGTTAGGGGCTGTCGAGTCTGCAGAGGTTCCAGCTTTTCCTTCTCCTTCGCCTGTCGACCTTCCAATCCTCGATGAGTCATCATTGATTTCTGGGCCTTTTGTTCTGGAGGGGGTGCCAGTGAGGACTTGTCAGCTGCTTCCTCGTCCTTCTTGCTCGCCACAGCTGCTTGCTTGGCTTGATGGTTTGTCAGCTTATGAGATTCGGGATTTGGAGTCCTATGGCTTCGGCAGTCTGATCCATATGGCTAGAGTTGACATTGATTGGAGGATGCTCGGAGCTCCCTTGATTGATTGGGTCCCTTCGTTGAACTTGTTTACGTTCAACGATATGGAGATGGGACCCTCTTTGGAGGAGCTTGCCCGCTTGACACGCCTACCTTGGGATTATACTCAGTATTTCTCGCCTAGGACATCGCCGAAGACTGCTACACCGCAGAACTGGTTCAGGATCCCCTATCTTGTTCGGCCTGCAGCCGCCGGCCAGGATGCTGTAGTGTTCTCCTTGGATTTACTGTATGATCTTTTTTCGGGTCTTCGGAGTGTGGCCGATTCTACCTTTGCTCGGAACGCATTGATGTTCTGCTTGATAGCTGAGGTGCTGTTCTCGAGATGGCGCAGGTCCCAGACTCCTCTGCTTTTTGAGGTGATGAGCCGAGCTATCCGACGGCAGGGGATCATTTCTCTTATCTTGGCCGAGCTGTTTAATGGGCTGACCGACTGCGCCCTGGGCCGCACTCGTGTCCTTCGCGACTGTTGTACCTTTCTTCAGCTATCTTTTCTACACCTTTTTCTTCTTGCTTTGTTAGGAATTGCTTTGCTCTAGCTGAACTTCTTTTCCTTTTTGTGATCAGGTCTGGCTATGGGAGCGTCTTTCTTTGACCGTTCCTGTACCCCTTCCTGGTATTCCTAGCTCTGACGTCATGCGCTATATCATAGAGTTTCTTCCTCATACAGCTAGGATGAGCGAGCCCTTGTATCGCAGGATGTTCACTGAACTTCGTGATTGGAATGTTCGTTGAGAGTCATCTTGGCTTTCACTTTCTCCAGTGCTTTGCGATGCGCATCGCCTTCCTCTGATGTTGGTAGGCTTTCGATCTTACTTTTCTTACCATCCCATTCGGTTCCTGCGGCAGTTTGGGGACGAGCAGGATGTTCCTCTTTTCGTTTTCACGGGTATCGGGCGTCGAGCACTTCCATCTAGATCCTCTGACTTTAGTTACCGGGTTGATGGATCTTGGGCGAGTTACTTGACTGATGATTTGCTGGGTTTTGAGCTGCGGACTTTTCCAATAGCGACCGCCCCATATCAGTACTGGGTTGCTGAGCAGTCTTTGTATCGACGTATCCCTTGCTGGCACCAGACTATTGATGAGGATGAGCAGGATATCCTTGGAGATGCCGGCTCTTCATCTGGTTCATATGAACCTTTTGAGGAGCGCCCATTCATTGATCCTTGCTTCCTTTTGGCCACTCATGGCCATCTGCTGTCTGAGATTTTTGCACTTCGGTATCATTATGAGATAATGTCGAGGAGATTGGCTGCCGATCAGAGGTTGTCTGATGAGGAGACAGCGATCCGTATCCTTGAGCGCGATGAGGCGCATTACCTGCGTATGGAGGTGAGTAGGTTAAGAGAGAGGTTATCTTTTTATGAGTCAGAGGACTTACCTGATGTGGCCGAGGAGGAGGGTAGAGATTGATTGTGTTGGCCACCTGCACATTCCTTTTTTTGCATATATGATTGATTATGATGCATTTTTTTTTTGTATTTTTTTGAAAAAGATGACATGATATGTGTAAAAGAAATATGATGTTTTTAATGAAAAAAAAGAAGAAAACTTTTTGAGAATCTATTGTGCCATGAGCTGTCTTGTGAGTGTGTGTCTGGATTTTGTGTCGGGATATAAGAATCAGAACTAGGGCTCGGTCAATGCTTTGACCGATGTCTCGAGATTTGACTTGAGTGATCCTTTGGTTCCTTAGGGGTGTAGGCAACGGAAACTATTGCCTCTTGAGATTGTCAAAATTTGCAGAGCTCTTCGCTCCTGACTGCACTTCTTCTTGTTCTTGAACTGTGACGGCTCGAACCGATCTGGACTGTATGATTTCTTAGTACCTGCACTTTTCATTTTTTTTCTTTTTTCATTTGAGTCATTTTTGCCTGTAGCGTTCTTTCGAGTTTTCACCACAGCCAGCCTTTTCCCGTCATTTTTACTCGTGGCGCCCTTTCGGGTTTTCACCACGTCCCGGGTGTTTGATCTTGCCTGCCCCTTGGCAGCTATGCTGTTTTTACCCTCGGCGCCCTTTCGGGTTTTCACCAAGTCCGCTGTATGCCCACTGTTTTTACTCGGAGCGCCCTTTCGGGTTTTCACTCCGCCCTCTTTGTTTAGGCACACATTTTCTTTTTCTCTTTTTTCTTTCTCTGAATCTTTGGATAACTGCGGCGGCTAGAGGTCGTGAATCCGTCGTTGCCGGCCGATGACAATTTTTCAGCCCTTATTCTAGGTTACGATGATAGAGCTGTCGGTTTTTGCTATCAACCTTCTGAGATGAATGAATGGATGACTGTGTTTCTTCTTGGGTTGATTTTTTTCTTGGGTGCCTTGCTTTGGCTTCCTTTTTCTCTTTCTCTTTTCGTCTTTTTTTTTCTTTATTTTTTTTTGTATTCTTTTTCTCTTTTTTTTTTGTCTGTTCCTTTTGAATCCCCTTACTTGAAACACTTATTGGTGGACGGGAATGATTTCTCAGAGGTCTCAGCTTTGACCTCTTGACTTCAGCTCTATTAAAGTAACTCTTGATAAGGTCAGAATGGCTTACCCGTGAAAGATCTTCACGTTGTCGGCGTCGGTTGGCTCAGGAAGATCCACCCCTCTCATGCTGGTGAGTCTGAGGACGCCTCCGGGAAGTACTTCTCTAATGATCAGCGGTCCGTCCCACGAGGGTTTGAACTTTCCTCTGGGATCCGGAAGGTGCGATGGTAGAATCTTCTTCATGACCATATCGCCTAACTTAAAACTTCTTTTTCGGACTCTCTTGTTGTAAGCCCGAGCGATCCTTTTCTGATAGCACTATGAATGACTTAGTGCACGCATGCGCTTTTCATCTGCTAGCTGCAACTGATTGAATCTGGCCTGTTGCCATTCCCCTTCTTCAGCTCCGCTTTCTAGTAACACTCGTAGTGATGGTATTTCCACCTCGACTGGCAAAATTGCCTCCATTCCATAAGTAAGCTCGAAAGGAGTAACGCCCGTAGCTGACCGTATAGACATTCGATAAGCCCAAAGTGCATATGGGAGCATATCTGACCAATCCCGATAGGTCACGACCATCTTCTCGAGTATCCTGACGATTGTCTTGTTTGCGGCTTCTACCCCACCATTCATCTGGGGACGGTAGGGGCTTGATCGATGACGTTGGATCTTGAATTTGCTGAGGAAGTCACCCATCTTCTTGTTGACGAACGGGGTCCCATTATCTGTGATGATAGCATTAGGGATTCCATACCGGCATATGATGTTGTTCTTCATAAATTTGATCACTTGAGATGCTGCAATCGTGGTGTAGGAGGCTGCCTCTACCCACTTGGTGAAGTAGTCGACTGCCACAAGTATGTACTCATGACCATTTGATGCTTTGGGACTGATCTTGCCGATGATGTCGAGTCCCCACATGGAGAAGGGCCAGGGGGTGGTCAGGTTGTATAACTCTAATGAGGGGGCATGGATTTGATTCGCATGCTCCTGACACTTGAAGCATTTTCTGACGTGCTGGCAGCAGTCTATCTCCATGGTGAGCCAATAGTAGCCGAGTCGTAGAATCTTCTTTGCCATCATATGCCCGTTCATGTGTGGGCCACAGATTCCTTCGTGTATTTCTTTCATGATCTTTGCAGCTTCTGTTTCATCAACGCATCGAAGGAGGATGTGATTATAGGATCACTTGTAAAGAACTTCGCCACTGATGGTGAACTGGCCGGCCAAACGCTGAATGGTTCGGCGATCTGTTGCTGTTGCTGACTCTGGATACTCCTGGGTTTCGAGATATTGCTTGATGTCGGCATACCAGGGTTTGTTAGGGACAGCTTCAGTTTCTTCTATTTGCAGGCAGAAAGCAGGTTCATCTTGAATTTCGACTGTGAGCTCCCATTCTGAAGCTCCTTTTGGTATCTCGAGCATTGATGCAAGTGTGGCGAGAGCATCTGCAAACTGGTTCTTGGCTCTGGGCATATATGAGAAGGTGACTTCTTCGAACTCCTCGATCAAATTTTCAAGATACACATGATATGGTATCAACTTCTCGTCTTTGGTTTTCCATTCGCCATTGGTCTGATTGATGATAAGCTGTGAGTCTCCAAATACTCGTAGCTTCTTGACGCCCAAGATTATGGCTTCCCTTAGGCCAGCGATGCATGCTTTGTACTCTGCCATGTTGTTGGTGCACTCGAATGCTATGCGCCTTGAGATGGGAATAGGGACATCATCTGGAGAGTAGAGGATCGCTCCAATACCACTCCCTTTAGAATTTGCTGCGCCGTCGAAGAATAACGTCCACTCATCTTTTTTCTTCTTTTCTTCCTCTTCAATGAGCAAGAGATCTTCATCAGGGAAGAATGTCTTGAGCGGTTGATAATCCAGGAGTGAGTGAGCGGCAAGATGATCGGCGAGGGCCTGTCCCTTGATTGCCTTCTGAGTGACATAGGTGATGTCGAACTCAGACAGGAGTAGCTGCCATTTAGCTATCCTTCCAGTGAGTGCCGGTTTCTCGAACAGGTACTTGAGCGGATCCATGTGAGCGAGGAGGAGAATAGGGAATGCAATCATATATTGACGGAGTCGCTGAGTTGCCCAAACTAGGGCGATGCAAGTCTTCTCGATCGGGGAATACTTGGTCTCGTAGTCGGTGAACTTTCGACTCAAATAGTATATTGCTTGTTCCTTCTTCCCGGTCTCGTCGTGCTGGCCGAGGACACAGCTGATGGCTTCTGCTGTTACCGAGATGTATAACAACAGTGGACGTCCAGGAGTGGGCGGCACTAGGACTGGAGGATTCATGAGATATCTCTTAATGCGATTGAAGGCAACTTGGCAATCATCATTCCATTCTTTTGGAACATTCTTCTGAAGGAGCTTGAAAATGGGCTCACAAATAGGTGTGAGCTATGCGATGAAGCGACTGATGTATTGAATTCTGTCGAGGAAGCCATGAATTTCTTTCTCTGTTTTAGGAGGGAGCATCTCAATGATTGCTCTGGCTTTGGTCTCGTCAACCTTGATGCCATCCTCGCTTACCATAAAGCCGAGGAGCTTACCTCCCATTGCGCCGAAGACACATTTCTGAGGGTTGAGGCGGAGCTTGTACTTTTCTAATCTGTTGAATAACTTCTTCACATCTTCAAAGTGTCCTTCAATTGTGCGAGATTTGACGATCATGTCGTCCACATATACTTTAAGCTCTTTGTTCATCATGTCGTGGAATAATGCTGTCATTGCTCGCTGATATGTTGCTCCTGCGTTTTTCAGACAGAACGGCATTACCCTGTAACAGAAGGTTCCCCAGGGAGTGATAAACGATGTCTTCTCACGATCTTCTATTACCATCTTGATCTGATTGTAACCTGAGAACCCGTCCATGAATGAGAAGACTTTGTATGCAACAGTATTGTCGACCAGAGTGTCGATGTGTGGCAAAGGGAAGTCATCTTTAGGACTGGCCTTGTTGAGATCTCGGAAGTCGATGCATATTCGAACCTTGCCATCCTTCTTTGGTACAGGTACGATGTTGGCGAGCCATTTAAGGTAGTTGGAGACTACCAAGAATCCCGCGTTGTACTGCTTGATGACTTCATCTCGGACTTTCAGAGCCCATTCTGGCTTCATTTTTTGAAGTTTCTGCTTTACTGGCTTCATATCTGCCTTGGTTGGCAGATGGTGTACAACGAGCTCTTCATCGAGCCCCGGCATGTCTTCATATGAGAATGCGAAGTTGGACAATCTTGGAGCTAGGAACTCTATCATTTTCTGTTTCATCTCAGGTGGCAACGATTTTCCGATGCGTACTTCCCTATGGATCTCAGGCGTCCCCAAGTTTACTATCTCGAAATCATCGGCTACAATATTGGCTTTAGATTCGAACTTTTTGAGGAGATCCTCTAGTTCGAGAGCCAGATCATCATCTTCCTCATCCTGAGCTTCGTCCAGACCTATGAGCTCGAAGTCTAATTCGATGTCAAAGTCATATGATTCGACTTCAAACTCATGTGACTCTTTAGACGAACTTGGCACACTATTGAATGCAGGAAAATGAATGTTTTTTGGTTTTTGAGATTTTTCTGAAATGGAAATGTTAGATGTTTTTGGCTTTTGAAAGTTTTTTATTTTTTTGGTTTTTTGAAATTCATGGGACTTTGAACAAGTGGGCATTGCAGACCATGATTGAGCCCAACTTGTTCCAAAGTTCCGGTCGCTGCTTAAACAGGCGTTTTTTTTTTAAGCCAGAGCTCTCAGATGGCTCTTTGGCTAATTCAAAAGTTAGGGGAATGGATGACCATTCAGGACCCCACACTTCCTCCCTTGAAGAGGTGGGGGTTGATGATTCGGGCGAAGAATCACAGTCTGGCCCAATGACCATGATTTCTTGCTGGTCGGGTTCGAGATCTGAGTCGTACTCAGTCCCTCCCGGGTCACTTACCTCGCATTGCAGTTCGTCTGGTTCCCCAATGAGACACATGTTTGGGATCTGGACATCGGACCAATCCAGGGCTGGCCATTTCCCTTTCTTGGTCCAATGGATGGGCTGCTTCTGCCCCTGGCTGGTGATTGTTGATGTTGATTCTGCAGAGATGGGCGAGTCGTGCCCCTTGCTGATTGATGTTGAGATGGGCAAGTTGTGCCCCTGACTGGCTGGAATTGAAGCGGGCAGGTTGTGCCCCTGGTTGATTGATGATGAAGTGGACAGGTTGTGCCCCTGGTTGGGAGCAGGTGTCAGAGTAACCTGTTCCTGAAGCTGTTGTATTTGACTTCCTTCTTCATCTTCATCATTTCCTTCTTCTTCTGAAGGCTTAGATGGTTCGAGAATCTGATCCCATCGAATGGGGGGCCACGTGGCCCAAACTAGGCTCATCGGGAGGCCTTTGTGTAGTACAGTCGGTTGATTCCCTCCTGGATCTTTGCAAGGTTCTCCTGGCTTGACGAATTGGATGGGTGAGCACCGAAATTTCTTCCTTCCTTTGTCCATGAAGATTGACCTGTATCCGAGTCCCCATTTGCGTTAGTTATATATCAGCGGTACCTTTCTGGACTTGAAGTGATTCTTCATTCGGTATTTGAGGCTCAGACGCTCTGCCGGTGAAAAGACACGGTCCACCCTTATCGGTTCTGGATTGGCGATAGAGTTCACAGTCTCGAATTCGAAACTGTAAAACGGGATGTCTTCTTCAGAGTGCTGGATATCGATGACCGGGATGTCTGGTTCAGTGGCAGTAGCATTGGAAGGAATGATGAGCTCCTTCTCTGCATGGATAGAGATCACTTGATTTTCACAAATGTATTTCACTCGTTGATGCAGGGTTGACGGCACAGCTCCAACCTTGTGCAGCCAAGGTTGTCCGAGCAACATGTTGAAAGAGGCTGATATATCCAGAATTTGGAATGTGATGGTAGAGATTTCTGGACCTATCTGTACCTCTATGTCGACCTCCCCTTCCACTGATCGGCGGGTGTTGTCGAATGCTCTGACGCATATGGTGCTGGGTCGGAATGAAGAAGGATTAATTCCCAGACGTTCTGCAGTCTTAAGTGGGCAGACGTTTAAGCTTGAGCCATTATCGATAAGGACCAGTGGGACGCAGAGGTCTTTATATCGTAAGGCTATGTTGAGGGATCGCCCATGATCTCGTCCTTCTGGTGGCAACTCATTATCTGTGAAGGTGATGGCGCGCGGAGCCAGGAGTTGTCCAATCATCAATGCTATCATTTCTGGTGTCGTATCAGAGGAGACGTGAGCATCGTTCAAGGTCTTGGCAAACATTTCTCGGTGTATGCGAGATGTGCAGAGTAGCTCCCATATTGAGATTTGCGCAGGGATTGACTTGAGCTGAGTCGCCACATCGTATGCGGCTTCATTTTTGTTGCCGAGGTCTGAAAGAGCGCCTTTGGGATCTCCTCTGTTTTGATTATCTCTTCAGATGCAACGCCCATTGGGATTCATGTTCCCTACTTCCGTATATTCTGGATAGTGCCATGGGACCTCTTTATAATTTTCCTCCCCTTTGCCTTCTAGGACCACCGGTTTTTGCAACGGTGCAGGTGTGGGTACCAGATCTTCCTCGTATGGAGCTTTTGCCTTGATAACTACATTGTTGCCTGTGCTGAAGGGGTGATATCGAGGCTTGTCTTCATAGATTACATAAGGTTGCGGTCCTGGCTTGACCGTTCCTGGAGCAGGAGACTCCCATGGAATGAATACTAGTCCTCTTGATATGGCAGGAGGTTTCTCTGTTCGTCCCAGCTGCCGTAGTATGATTGACACGCCTTCGAGATTTGCCCCTTGCAATATGACTGGCTCGACTGGAGGAGCTCCTTCCAATACAATGGGTTCTTGCTGCTGATGAGTATAATCCCTCCATTGCGGATTGGATTGTTCTTGAACTGGAGTTGCCCCTTGCAAGACGACAGGTTCGTATGTAGACTCGATGTATGATTGTGCTCCTTCCAGGACGACTGGTTCCCAACATGAGGGGCCGTAAGACGCCCCTTGAACAACTGGCACATTGTATGGAAGTGCTCCTTCGAGTACTACTGGCTCGGATACTGGAGGAGGAAAGGGACTTGCCCCTTGCAAGACTGGAGAAGGATTTGTTGGCCCATAAGTGTAGGCATGAATGGATTGGATGGGGGAGAAGAAGTGATCGAGGCGTTCTCCTTCCTCTATGCTGTTGACGGTGGGGTCACGAGACGAACTGGGGTCCGTCTGATGCTGAGGCAGAGGATTCTGAAGGATGTTGGTGGAAGCTGCTGCAGGAGTCCCAGGGACCGAGATGACGATCTTGCGGTCATCAATCAGATCTTGTATGGCATTCTTCAGAATAAAACATCGATCAGTAGCATGGCCACGTCCTTGATGGTAGGCACAGTACTCATTTTCTCGGTAGTTTGGAGGCAGAGGATGAGGAGGAGGCCTAGGTGCCATCAGAGTGAGTAACTACTTTTGTACCAGCATAGTCATGACTTGACTAAGTGGCTGAGTAAGTGGGGTGAACTTCCTGAGCTCCCTGTAATTCTGCCTGTTCTGGTATGGGTACTGACCATTTCCTCTGAACTGCTGCTGCTGTCGAGGTGGTTGTGGCTGTGGTTGCGGATTTGGTCGTGGTTGATACCTCTAAGGTTGGTGCTGAACTTAATTCTGCTGATGCTGTTGATGTCCTTGCGGGGGTGTTGTAGGCAAATATAGTCTGACAGAAGTGAAGGATCGCGGCAATGTGAATGCAAGGAGTCCAGGTCGTGTTCGCGGTAAGGGGTCGCATTCCCCGGATGCGAGCAGCTCGGCTCGTGCTCACTAGAAGAGGTCGCATCTCCCGGATGCGAGCAGCTCTGCTCGGGCTCGTCAGAAGGGGTCACATCTTCCGGATGCGAGCAGCTCTACTCGGGCTCATCAGAAGGGGTCGCATCTCCCGGATGCGAGTAGTTCTACTCGGTCTCGTCAGAAGGGGTCGCACATCACGAATGCGAGCATCCCTGACACAAGCAGCTCCTGGCATCAGAATAGTCCTGAGTTTTTTGGTTCGGATAGTCTTCATACTTCCAGCACCCGGTTCCCGTCGAGCGGCTTGTTCAATCCCTCTGCGACACCAAGCAGAGTTACATCCAGCGCGGCGGTCTTCACCCTTTTGGCGTCTCCTTCCTTTTCGGTAGCTATGACTCCAACTACGAGCAATCAGCACTATTACCATGCCGATCAGCAGCCTGTATAGGTCGGTTTTTGGGCTTATCTTCTCTGGTGGTTCCGAATCTCAGGGGATTGCTATTAAGAAACGTGATTACTGGAAGGAGTTATTGGGTTAGATATTGCCTCTAAGGATAAGGATCTTGTCCCACGAAATCAGCGAGATTTCAGTATCATACGCGACATCATCGGGATTTCGATATCTTACGTAACAAATTGGGTTGCTTCAGATCTATATAAGGGGGCGACTCCATTAAGAGAAAGGTACGTACACAACATTCAATCTTGGTCCCGTTTTGCTTGGCTTCTCTTCTTACTTTGGCCTGACTTAAGCATCGGAGGGCTAACGGCTGGTCCCCAGCCACCCTTAGTTGCTATCTGTCTTGCTTCAGGTCTGGTGGTGGAAATCCCTGCTGGAGTGAAGGAGAAAAGCAGGAGGATCTCGTTACAAAATCTGACATTAACAGTTTGGCGCCGTCTGTGGGAACGACTTGATCGTCAAAATCAATCGTGCTAACCACCGATCAAAATCCTTCGGCGATGCCTCCTAAAAAGGTTGTTCATCCTTCAACTTCAAGGCAGGCACCACCTCCGCCTGATGAGACGGAATCCGTACCTGCCCTCCCACCTGCTCCGACGAATATCCCTCAAGGAGCCCCGAATATGCCATCAACAAACCCATTATTGGAGGCCTCTGGAAATCAAGATGATGTCCTACGTTTCCTCGGAAACACTCTCCTAACTCTAAACGCCGGAGTTCAGGCGCTGTCAAATCGGCTTGATCAGCACTTCCCTAAACCGCAAAGACAACCCTCCGAAGGGTTACCACCGCAACCCATACCGGTAGCTTCCAGACATTCTATGGACGAACCACAGGTCCCACCACTTGGCGGCCATCCCCCTGTGCCGTCTCCACATTCTATACATTCCAGTTCGTCTCGACAACCTCAACCGCAAGGCTCCACCGCCGAAACATCTAGCTATACCCTACCATGGGAAGGAGATCTCAAAAGAATCCAAGATCGTTTTGATGTCATGGAACAACGATACCAGGCAAATCGGCCATCTGCCGTCATGGCGGCGATACATCAATCTGAATCTCCCTTCACCAGCGAGGTCATGGAAGCCCCGTTACCCAGAAAGTATCGAGCGCCTGTTATCGCTCCGTACACAGGCATTGGCGACCCTCTGGAACATCTGGAAACATACAGGTCCCTCATGGAGTTGGAGGGACATGGTTCAGAAATCATGTGTAGGGCTTTTCCCCTAACATTGAAGGATGCAGCTCGTACGTGTTTCCGGGGGTTAAAGCCCCGTTCCATCAGTTCCTTTTCCCAATTATCGGAGATATTCCTTTCTCAATTCATGGGAAGTATTCGCATTAAGAAGCCAGCCTCCCATCTGATGAATCTGAAACAGCAGCATGGGGAGACAATAAAGGAGTTCACAGTACGGTTCACTGCCGAAGCCGTTCAAACTGAGGGTTACACTGAAGAAAAGGGTCTTACAGCCCTCATTGCCGGAATAACGAGCGAGAAATTCAGGTTTGCCTTAGATAAAAGCCCGCCGAAAACTATGGCAGAGTTCCAAGCCAAAGCTCAGAAATATATCAATGCAGAAGAAGTCGCATTGACACGCCATGGAGTACAGAGTAAAAAACACAAGCCAGAAGGAACCTCTTCTACAGATAAGAAATACCGTCGTGACCAGCGCAATCGTTCTCCCAGGAAGCCTTACTCTGGTAAATATCATAACTACACTCCTCTTAATCAGTCTCTTGAAAAGGTTCTAATGGAGATTAAACACAAGCCATATGTGAAGTGGCCTGCAAAGATCAAATCCGATCCCGAGAAGAGGGACAAGAGCAAGTTCTGTTACTTTCACAAAGATCACGGGCATAGGACCCAGGACTGCATCTCTCTACGAGACCATATCGAAGCCCTTATTCGAAAAGGCCATCTCCAGGATTATGTTGCTCGTAAAAATCGATCACCAGAAGGGGCGAAGACCTCATCTCGCCAAAAGGAACCGCCTCATTATCAAACCGACCAAGAGGACGCTGAGCCCACGGGAGAAATTCGCACTATCGTCGGGGGACCAGCTTGCAGGGGTGACTCTCAAGCTTCAAGAAAAGCATACGCTTGAAAGGCATCCAAAGAACCCCAGCAGATCTATTGGCTGGAACAAACGTCCAACTCATCGAAAGCGAGCCATCCTCCAATTTCTTTCACCCTCGAAGATGCAGCGGGAATTCACTTCCCTCATGAAGATTCCATCGTAGTCACATTGAAGGTATCAAATTATCTAACTCATCGAATTATGGTGGATACAGGTAGCTCAGCCGATATTCTGTATTTGGAGGCTTTCGACAAGATGGCACTTGCCAGAAGCCTCCTCAAGCCAGTATCGACCCCCCTTGTCGGCTTTGGAGGAGAGGTAGTAACACCTGAAGGAAGTATCGATCTCCCAGTCACTTTTGGAGAGAGTCCAGCGAAGACCACCGTCTTCGTAAACTTCCTCGTCGTGGATCGAAAATCAGCATATAACGCCATTTTGGGGCGGCCGTCTCTAACTAAGGTTGGAGCGGCCTTGCACCCTTCATATCTATGTGTTAAATTTCCTACCCCAAATGGCATCGGGGTCGTGCGAGGAAGTCAGCAGGAGACACGGTCCTGTTACCAGATAGCCCTCCAAAATCGAAAGAAGGCTCAAGCGACGCCCGTCATGGAAATAGCTCAAGGATCACCCGACGTTCCCTCAACCACCTCGTTGGATCCGAGAGAAAATGCTCTGAAGTCGGGAACTCCGGGGGAGGAAACAGTGGCGATCCACCTGACCGAAGACGATCCATCTAAGATCGTGTACATCGGGTCCTCTTTGACCAGTGTCCATCGTGAAGATTTGACCCGTTTCCTCACTGAATACAAGGATGTGTTTGCTTGGTCTCATAAAGATATGCCAGGCATCGATCCCAATGTCATCGCACATCGTCTCAACATTGACCCGAAGCATAAACCCGTACATCAGCGTCGACGTGCCTTTATTACAGAAAGACAAATGGCAATCAAAACTGAAGTTGAGAAGCTGCTCGCGGCTAATTTCATAAAGGAAGTTGACTACCCAGAGTGGGTCACAAACGTAGTTCTCGTCCGGAAAGCTAATGGCAAATGGAGGATGTGCATCGACTATTCAGACTTGAACAAAGCATGTCCTAAAGATAGCTTTCCGACACCGCGGATTGACCAGTTGGTCGACTCAACAGCTGGACATGCTCTCCTCAACTTTATGGATGCTTATTCTGGTTACAACCAGATTATGATGCATCCACCTGATAGCCAGCATACTGCCTTCATCACAGATCGAGGACTATATTGCTACCAGGTAATGCCGTTCGGTCTTAAAAATGCAGGGGCCACTTATCAACGTCTTGTCAACAAAATATTCGCTGCTCAAATCGGTAGGAATATGGAAGTGTATGTTGACGATATGCTCGTGAAAAGCATCGTTGAAGATAACCACATTTCTGATCTTCGAGAAGCCTTTGATCTGATGAGGAAGTATCAAATGAAATTAAACCCAGAAAAATGCGCGTTTGGAGTGTCTG
Source organism: Liriodendron chinense (assembly GCA_003013855.2). Taxonomy (NCBI): domain Eukaryota; kingdom Viridiplantae; phylum Streptophyta; class Magnoliopsida; order Magnoliales; family Magnoliaceae; genus Liriodendron; species Liriodendron chinense. The sequence goes on along the minus strand of ML058436.1, from coordinate 2,284,236 downwards.
CAGGGAAATTTCTTGGGTTCATGGTTGGCCAGCGTGGAATTGAGGCGAATCCCGAAAAGATTAAAGCATTGATAGAGATGAAATCCCCCGTTACTCTGAAGGACGTCCAGCGTCTGGCTGGTCGCATCGCATCATTGAACAGGTTCATCTCGCGAGCATCTGACAAGTGCTTGCCCTTCTTCAAACTCCCTCGTGCAACGGCCAAGTCTGATTGGAGGTGGACACCTCAGTGTGAAGAAGCTTTTTCACAACTGAAGCAATACATGAGCGCTCCCCCCATTTTATCTAAACCTGTAGCACATGAGCAACTCATTCTTTATTTATCTGTGTCTTCCACGGCCGTTAGCGCCGCTTTAATAAGAGAAGATTTCGGGGTGCAAAGGCCCGTTTATTATATCAGTCGAGCAATGGTCGATGCAGAAACTAGGTATTCTGATATGGAGAAACTGGCCCTAGCCTTAGTCACGGCGGCTCGAAAACTGCGACCATACTTTCAAGCCCATGCTATTTTAGTACCAACAAATCATCCACTACGACAAGTCCTTCAAAAACCTGAGGCTTCCGGGCGCTTAACTAAATGGGCGGTCGAGATCAGTGAGCATGATATCTCATTCTGTCCTAGGACCGCAGTCAAGGGCCAGGCCGTGGCTGACTTCATCGCCGAATTTACATATTCTTCTGAAGATAATGTCATGACCAGCGACCAGCCTCCTTGGTCGCTCTTCGTGGACGGGTCGTCGCGGGCCACTGGCAGTGGAGCGGGCCTGATTTTAGTGGCTCCCGACGGGTCGCATTTTCAATATGCTCTGCGTTTCGAATCACGCGTCTCCAATAATGAAGCAGAATATGAGGCCCTGATTGTTGGCCTCGAACTGGCCATTGTCCTTCCAGTCCAGAATTTGATAATTCATAGCGACTCCCAGCTCATTGTCAATCAAGTTCTTGGTGAATTCGAAGCCAAAGAAGAAAGAATGGCCTTATATAAGTCTCGTGTCCTCATCCTGCTCGCCAAACTAAAGACTTATAAAATAATTCATATCCCTCGCGAGCAGAACCAACTTGCCGATTCCTTGGCAAAACTCGCTTCTGCACCAGAATCGGAGTTATCACATTCGATCCCCATCGAGCACCGTCAGAACTTGAGTATCGACCAAGTGACTCTCGAGCAAGTTATATCGGTACAATCGTCTCCATGCTGGATGGATCCTATCATCCTTTATCTCAGAGATGGATACCTACCAGAAGACAAGAAAGCTGCCAGACAAATTCGGCTTCGAGCTGCCAGGTACACCTTACAAGATGGAATATTGTTGCGAAAAAGCTTCTCCTTGCCTTATTTAAGGTGTCTTCATCCAGAAGAAGCACTTCGTGTTCTAGATGAAGTACACCAGGGGGCATGTGGTAACCATCCCAGGGGGCGATCCCTAGCATATAAAGCGATGAGGCAAGGATATTATTGGCCTACTATGAAAGCAGACGCCACCGAATTTTCTAAAAAATGCGACAAGTGTCAACGATATCTACCTATACCTCGTGTACCGTCTGAGCGGATGACCCCAGTTGATAGCCCTTGGCCTTTTGCTCAGTGGGGGATCGATATCATTGGGCCCTTACCTATGGGAAAGGGACAGAATAGGTTCGCGATCGTGGCGGTTGATTATTTCACCAAATGGGCCGAGGCAGAACCATTAGCTAAGATTACTGAAAACAAACTATTAAGTTTATATGGAGAAATATCATATGTCGTTTCCGACTTCCTCATACTATAATTACCGATAACGGAACGCAGTTCGACAACACAGCCTTTAATGAATTTTGCGACAAATGGAAGATACGTAATCTCCGCACTTCTCCATATCATCCTCAGGCGAATGGGCAGGTCGAGGCAGTGAATAAGATCATAAAGCATCATTTAAAGACCAAGCTAGGTGAATGAATGTAAAGGGGTGTGGCCAGAACTTCTGCCAGAGGTATTATGGGCCTATAGAACCACGGCTTGCACATCAACAGGTGAAACTCCTTTCTCCTTAGCATTTGGTGTTGACGCAGTGGTACCAGTGGAAATTCAAGTGCCCTCATATCAGATCGGGCAGTATGATCCCGCGAGCAATCAGGAAAACCTCCGACTTCATCTCGATCTCTTGGAAGAGCGAAGAAATGCTTCCCAAGTACGAGTGGCAGCATATCAACAACGTATTGCTCGTTATCGAAATGCGAAGGTTCGGCCTAGATCCTTCCAGTTCGGAGATTTGGTCCTAAGGCAAAATCTTGGAGTTCCTGCTCGTTCATTGGATCCGAATTGGGAAGGCCCGTATCAGGTTATTAGGGTTGTGCGACCCGGTACTTATTATCTTGAAGACATGCAAGGGAAGCCTGTACGTCGCCCTTGGCACGTGGAGCATTTGCTACGATACTACCCCTAGATTCGATGTAGTTTATTACAACGTTTTATGAATAAAGTGAAAGATATCTTTTGGCCGCTACTCCATTTATATGGACCTGAATAGCCCTGAAGAGAGTGCTTACACATCCTCTTGGCCAATTGCCTACCTTTGGTAGGACTGAAATCGTTACTAGTTGGTTGCTTCTCCATTTACATGGACCTGAACAGCCCCGAAGAGAATGTATACCATCTCTTGACCAACCTTAAGCCCTTGGTAGACTCAAAATCTCAATCGATAGATCAGTCTATCTCAACGCGGACACGGTCATACGACCCCCGGATTGAGTCTAATTCATTTTTTCATGAGTTAGTTGCTCGCGACTGGTGAGAGGAGGGATCGCACTCCGGAATGCGAGCACCACAGCTCGTGCTCTAATCGCGAGCACCTCAGCTCGGGCTCGAATCGTAGTCGTACACCTTAATTGCGAGCACCACAGCTCGCGCTCGAATTGTGGTCATACCCCCTAATGCGAGCAGCGCAGCTCGTGCTCGAATTAAAGGGTCGCATCTCTGATGAATCCATTTGAGATCAACATAAAGCAAAAAATGAAAGAAAAGGAGAATACATTACAGAAGCGGATATTCATTCATAAAGACCAAAAGGTCGAGACAATTACAAATTTCTTCACAAAAAAAAAATACATGATGTAGGAAGCTGCCAAGGTCAAGGTTAGTCATCCTCATCTTGCGCAGGCTCGCGGCTCTCAGCTTCAGGACCAGCCTCAGGAGCAGGAGCGGCATCTGTTGCCTCAGTGGCTTCGTTCTCAGCGGCAGCCCGTTCCTTAGCTGCAACCTCGAATGCCACCCTGTTGAACTCCTCAACGTTAAAAGTTGGAGCGATCATCTGCATAACTCTGACCGCGAAATCGCGACCAGTGATATACGCATCGTACCGCTCCTCATCGTAAAGTGGAGAAGTTCGGAACTCCTGAACTGCGCGAAGACCCTCATCAGATATCATTTGAACAAGGGCCACTCGCTCCTCTTCCTAGTGGATGGAATCATCCTTCAACTGGTGAAGTTGCTGCTGGGCTTCCTTGAGCTCCTTCTGGGCCTCCTCGAGCTTCTTCTGGGTCTCCTCGAGTTTGGTCCGCGCATCCTTGAGCCATCCCTCAAGCTGGATCTTGTCCTGGCGGAAGATCTCCTTCTCCTTCTCGCTCTTGGTATGGATTTCTTGAAGCTTTGCGAGTTGGAGGTCCACTGACTGAAAGCGCTCAGTCAGGGATTGGATCTTAACAAGGAGAATTTTCTTCTCTTCGTCCAGCTTGGAGATCTGAACCTCCAAAGCCTTCACCAAACGGTCCCTCCCTTGGACCTCGGCTTCCATGGTCTTCTTCTTCTTCTCCGTATCCTCCACGCTGCGGCGGGCTGCTTCGACATCCCGTCTAACGCGGAGTGTGAGATCCAGGCTCTGAAACAAATAAAGAAAGAAGGATTAGATTGCTAGTCATCTAATAAAATCCTGAAAAGATTGGTAGAAAGAGAAAAGGGTGTTACCTGAACCAGTCTCACTCCAATATCTGTAGAGAGAGCCTCTGGGCTTGGCTCAGGCAAACTCCCGAAGGAGTTGGGTGGAATGTTATCAAACATAAACTTGCATACAGGATGCAAGTGTGGGGGGATAACAAAAACCCCCGACCCGGAAGGTTGGGCCACCACCATCTCACCAGAGCCCGTCTCATGAGCACTCACGGCACCCATAGAGGGCGTCGCAGACTCGCGAGCACTAGTAGGCTCGCATCTTATATCCTTAGGAGGGAGGCCCCCCTCCCTCCGATCGCCTTTCGGTGAATTATCAGCGACTTCGATCACCAGCTGCCCGCGAGCACCTGGCGGTGGAGTCGCAGTAGCCGGAGGGGGCACGGCAAATAGAGGGGTCGCGATAACCGGAGGGGTCGCAGTCGTACGAGAAGTCGTAGCGACCCCACCCGAACCGATCCCTCGCGATTGAGGACCGCGGACAGACCCCTCTGCGGGAGTGGGCGCATTAGAAGGACCCCCCGCAGTCTTCTTTTGCCTCTTCGAGGCTGCACCCTTCAGACGGGGAAGTGCCCCCAGTGCACCTCTTTTATCTCCCACGTTCGCCATTTCGTCTTGAGAGATTAAACCCGCTGCACGAAGACAGTGAGGCTCTAGAGCAGCGTTGACGTGGCGTGCGGCCGCAGGGAGCTTGTAGACCTTGACAAGTTTCTCGTTGAGCCCTCCTCGCAGATTGGGCTTCATACCAATTGGGATTCCTGCGAGCAAAAAAGAAGGTTCGTTAAATCGTCAAAGTAGTAAAGTTATTGTTTCTGTCGGACAAATAAACGAGCACTTGACCCACCTTCGCCAAAATGGTGATTAACGTTATGGCCTTTGGGGTCAGAGCCCATTTCGGACTCCCAGTTTTCGGAGACATAGAACCACTTCTTTCTCCATCCCGGGCAGTTGGAAGAAGGGTTCCCCAAAATGAAGTTATTCCGATGCCAGAAGCAGAGGTAGTACCAACCCTCGCTAGCTGGCGCCTTCTTCAGCTGGAATAACCTCAAAAATTCCTGAGCGGTTAACTCCTCGTTACCCGCCTGCTTCCAAAGGGTGAAAGCACTCAAAAGAACCCGCCAGCCGTTAACTATAAGTTGGCCCGGGGCAATCTTATAGAGACGGAGGAAATTTCGAATGAAGGGGTGGAGGGGGAGACGTACGCCTACTTTGAAAAAGTATTCATAAACTGCCACACACCCAGGCGGTGGTGCATCGGCTGTCTCCCCTCTCCCAGGCAATCTGAATATAACAGAGTCCGGCACTCTGTATGCCTCTCTAAGGCTAGAGAGCCTCTCCTCCGTCAAGATGGAAGAATACCCGGAGGCAGAATATCTACCAGCCGGTACTCTGGCATTATTTGATTCGGAAGAATCAGGGGTGTGATCTCCCAAGGGAACAATCTCTTCATCTGAGGACCCCGCCATCGCAAGAAGGAAAGCAAGAAAGAAAGATGAAGGAAGCAGAGATGAAGGGAGAAAGTTGGAGAAAAACTACCTCTGTGAAGAGGTTTTTTCCGCACCAAAAGCAAAGGAAGAAGAAGAAAGCAGGGAGCGCCGCAGCAGAGAATTCGAAAATGAAAGAATTTCTTCTAAGTCCGGTATTTATACGCAATCATTCCGTTTGATTTGCTGGACACGCGGCAGTTTCTCATCCGGCGCACCAGACGAACGGAAGCTAGCATTAAATACGGAAACACGTGGCGCCCAACGCTTCATCTCTGGCGGTAGAAAAAGCTGCGTGAAAGCTGGCCATCATAAATGCAGAAGCACGTTAAGTGAATCATGCGCGATTGTCTCCCAGCACCCAGCTGTCAACACTAGCAAACCCTTGGCATAGTTCCTCAATATCAAGGGTTTGGGGGGCATCTGTTGTAGGCAAATATAGTCTGACAAAAGTGAAGGATCGCGGCAATGTGAATGCAAGGAGTCCAGGTCGTGTTCGTGGTAAGGGGTCGCATTCCCCGGATGCGAGCAGCTCGGCTCGTGCTCACTAGAAGAGGTCGCATCTCCCGGATGTGAGCAGCTCTGCTCGAGCTCGTCAGAAGGGGTCGCATCTTCCGGATGCGAGCAGCTCTACTCGGGCTCATCAGAAGGGGTCGCATCTCCCGGATGCGAGCAGTTCTACTCGGGCTCGTCAGAAGGGGTCGCACATCACGAATGCGAGCATCCCTGACACAAGCAGCTCCCGACATCAGAATAGTCCTGAGTTTTTTGGTTCGGATGGTCTTCATACTTCCAGCACCCGGTTCCCGTCGAGCAGCTTGTTCAATCTCTCTGCGACACCAAGCAGAGTTACATCCAGCGCGGCGGTCTTCACCCTTTCGGCGTCTCCTTCCTTTTCGGTATCTATGACTCCAACTACGAGCAATCAGCACTATTACCATGCCGATCAGCAGCCTGTATAGGTCGGTTTTTGGGCTTATCTTCTCTGGTGGTTCCGAATCTCAGGGGATTGCTATCAAGAAACGTGATTGCCGGAAGGAGTTATTGGGTTAGATATTGCCTCTAAGGATAAGGATCTTGTCCCACGAAATCAGCGAGATTTCAGTATCATACGCGACATCATCGGGATTTCGATATCTTACGTAACAAATTGGGTTGCTTCAGATCTATATAAGGGGGCGAATCCATTAAGAGAAAGGTACGTACACAACATTCAATCTTGGTCCCGTTTTGCTTGGCTTCTCTTCTTACTTTGGCCTGACTTAAGCATCGGAGGGCTAACGGCTGGTCCCCAGCCACCCTTAGTTGCTATCTGTCTTGCTTCAGGTCTGGTGGTGGAAATCCCTGCTGGAGTGAAGGAGAAAAGCCGGAGGATCTCGTTACAAAATCTGACATTAACAGGGGGAGCATATTGATTACCCTGAGCAATGGTGCTGATGTTGTTTACTTCTGTCCGGCGGGGAGGAGAACCGCTGCGGTTTCCGCTCCCATATCCGATGGGTCTTCCCTCCACTCCGTTCCTCTTGACTGGAGTGGTTTGATGAGGCCATGGGGAGATTGTCCCGGCATGGATTCCTGCTTTGACTTGCTCTCCAGCGCGGATTAGCTGCGAGAAGTTCGCATATGGATGCGAGATGAGATATCCAGATATGCCCGGATATGTTGAATGAACAATCATGGAGATTTGTTCTTCGTCATCGATAGGTGTCCGCATTCTGGCTGCCATAGCTCGCCAACGTCCCACATAAGCTAATAGTGTTTCATCACTCCTTTGCCTAAGAGCTGCGAGGTTGGCTCTTCTGGGTGCCATGTTGAGATTATATGCGAATCTGTCGACGAAAGCCTGGGAAAGCCGTTCCCACGTCCTGATGCGGTGGCAGTCCAATGAGGTGTACCAATCTAGGGCATCGCCCTTCAGGGATTTTTGGAACAGGCGAATGAGGGCCCCTTCATTTCCTGAGATTGCACTCAGCTCTCCACAGAAGGCCTTGAGATGTGCTGTGGGACAACCGCTGCCATCGTATCTTTTGAATTTTGGTACCTCAAAGTTTTGAGGTACTTGAGCATCTGGGAAAGGACACAAGTCTCTGAACTTGGTCGAAGGTAGATCGATTCCTTGTTGTCGCTGAAGCTGATTTTGCAAGATCTGGAACTGCTCCCAGCAACTCGTCCAGTCCTGAATGATCTGTTCGAGCGACTGGTGCCTCTTGGAGTAAGGCACGTTCTTCTTCGGCATAGTGGTCGATGTCTTCAACCCTATGTGCTTGCTGAAATTGATTTGATGACTGAACTGGATTCTGATGAACTTGTGCTTGAAAGGACTGTAGCTGAACTGGAGACTGTACTGAAGGTTGAACTGGAACTTGCTGAAAATTAACTGGAGATTGCTGAATTGAAGATTGCTGGAAATTAACTGGATTTTGCTGAATTGAAGATTGCTGGAAATTAACTGGAATCTCATCGGCGGGGATGTGCTGGAATTGAAAAGTGCTCCTGTTTGCAGGAGGCTGAGATGCTGGGAAGTGACCCCCTCGTTGGGTATTCGCCACTATCCGCTGATTGGTGTGGGCTTGACACTGACCCCTATTGTGGGCATTCGCCAGTGCTGTCCCTGTTGCTGGAAATTGAATTGAAATCCCATCGGCGGGGATGTGCTGAAATTGAAAAGGTGTCCCATGGGTAGGGACATGCTGAGATCTACTGAGACTGTTGTTTACAAGATTGACTGGAAGCTGACTGGAAGTTCCTGCGACTGGAGTGATCTGAGATGGCCCTGTCGTCGCGGAAAGGTATTGAGGAGGATGCCCCATAGTGAGGGGCTGAGACGGCTGCTGTCGGTAGTCTTGGGTAGACTCCGATGGTTGTGCTTGATTTGAACTGGAGGCCGGAAGGACCCGACATGGCTGCTGAGATTGCTGAACTGGGCCAACCTGATTGTTGGCTGCTGCGGTGGCTTATGCTTGCATGAATTGCAAGAGCATTTCTTGCATTGCTCTCATTCCTTGTGCCAATTCTTGTATGATTGGCGTATTCTCAATGGGCTGTTGCGCTTGAGGTTGCGCTTCAGTCATCTCAAGAGCAGGGAAGAGATGAGTTTCTTCTTCGTGGTCGGACATGGCTTGCTGTGCCCGAGTACGGATTATGCTGCGGAAGGGAAGTTGCTTTCGAATACGTTGAGCCCGAGGAGGCGCAATTGTGAGGACTATACTCTACTGTTTTTGGGTTTTGGGATTTTCTATATTTTTTTGGTTTTTGGGATTTTTTTTTTTTTTTGGGTAGAATGCTATGCAGATGAGATTGTATGAGGATTAGTGACTTTCAAGTACGGGAAGGATTCTGTTTTTTAAGTCGGATCACGACTAGTGAGACTAGCTCATCCCCAGCAGAGTCGCCATTCTGTGGACCCTCGCCGTTTCGCGCTCCCACACGACGTTCTCGTCCCTTCCCCTTTCGGAAAAGAAGGAGAGGATGCGTGAGTGCGAATCACCGTTTGTGCCACTGGCTTGCCTTGTTCTCGAGGGCTTTGTTTGGTTGTCGTGTTTAAGCTGGATGTGTTTAAATGAGTTTATACAAGACCAGAGTCGCCACTAACTAATTACTTCGAATCTACAGTCAGCTAGACCCTGTAGAAACGTTAGAGAAGGGGATCCGAAGATTCCTTCCTCTAAAATGACTCCTTTTGATCTGCGGCCAGAGATTCGAGGTAAGGGATCACGGTTACAGGGTGGGAAGAGGTTAAGCACCCCACACAGTGCCCGTACCGAAGTACGGTCTCTACTTCACAGAATCGAACTAATACTTGAAAGTCGGTTTTAATCCTCGTACATTCTCATAGATGACATGATGCATGAATGCGGGTCTGAACAGTAAGAGTTTCTGATGGGCAGGTTCCAACAACGGGTAAGCCCAGAGCATACACTCGAACTGCCAGGTGCTTAATATAAGACATATGCAGTGTGCTTGAATAATCAAGGTGCTTTATAGTGAAGCATGAATGCGGGTCCGAACAGTAAGAATTTCTGATGGGCAGGTTCTAGCAACGGGCAAGCCCAGAGCATACGCTCGAACTGACAGGTGCTTAATATAAGACGTATGCAGTGTGCTTGAATAATCAAGGTGCTTGCAGTGAAGCAGGAGGGTTGGAAGAAAAGTAAATGTTGCACTTATGCTAGATGCAAATGAGATGATGCTGGAAAAAGAGTAGCTGGATGGACGGAGGTGTCACAAGGGTTGGCTTCGAGTGGCTGGATCAAGACTTGGATAGCTTGGGAGACTTGGACCAGTGGTCAAGCTGGGCTGGACCAGGGCTAGGCTCTCCTCACTCAGGCTCTCCCTGGTGGAGGAATGGGCTAAAGGGTGGAGAGGAACTCAGACGGACGGTCGCTGGACTGGGCGGATTGTTATGTTGAAATGAGAAGGGGAGGGGGGTATTTATAGCAGCGGGCAGTGGCAGAGCTCGTAAATATTTTTGGGCGGCCCGCTGTGGGCCACTCGTACGGTCACTCCTCGATTTCCAACGAGGTACAGTCGTTCCCTCGGGGCTGCTGTTTGGCTCGGTGGGTCGACTCAGCTGGTCGACTCGGTGATTTGACTCGGCGGGTTGACTCGACGGGTTGACTTGGTGTTTTGACTCGACAAGTTAACTCAGCGGGTTGACTCAGTGAGTTTGACTTTTTAAGGATTTTTTGACTGGCTTTTCTTATGGGGGTTTTTCAGGCTGATGTTTAGGACTGGGTTGACTGGGTTCAGGCTTGAGTTGGGCTATGGATTGGGGCTTACAAGGGTGAGTTTGACTGAGTTTGGATTTGGGGTTCGGGGGTATGGTCTTCCATTCATCCAGCTATCTCTACCAACAGTATAGCCGAAGGTGGGGTGTCTACAATAAGAATGTCATTTAACTCACATAAGTCTATGTGTACTAGGTCCAACACTTGATATCATCTCTTAACACTTAAAAACGGGTTCTTAGTCATTTTAGACCGTATACACACTTCACATTTATCGTTCTCACTCTCTTTATATGAGATTAATCCATTCTTAGCAATGAGTTTTATGATACTATAACTTACGTGTGCTAATCTATCATGCCACAATGATAAACTCTCAACCATATAAGCAAAAGATTTATTTTCATTTGGAGAGAATTTAATCATCCCATTACAAGCATACCCCTTGCCCTTAAAGTTTCTATTTCTGGACAATATCAACTTGCTAGACTCATACACAACCATTATTCCCAATTTTCCCAGAAGATCCACTGAAACTAAGTTTTTTCTCATGTTTGAGATATGCAACACATTGGTCATGATTACCTTCTTTCTAGAGGTAAACACGAGTTCCATAGTTCCTTTGCTAACGACTTTTGACTGACCTTCTTTCTCTATTGGGACCTCTTGATCATTGGTCACGTCTTCATAGGTTTTGAAAGCATATTTGTCGTAGCATACATGGACTATGGCAGCTGTATCGTACCACCAACCGAAAACTTTCTTTTGGACCATGTTCACCTCAGTGATCATTGCTACAATGTTTTCTTCCATTGCACTAGCCTCTTTTTTAGTCTTCTTACAACCCTTTATAGATTCGAACGAAGTGTTCGATCTAATTACAAAAATAGTAGGATCCTTTGGATTTTTCATTTTTCTTCTTTTGAAATTTTTTGAATTTCTTTTGATCTTTATTGGGTTTCAACGAGTCGTTCTTTTTAGGATTACTGTTTTGGGATGTCTTTTTCACTACATTCACCTTTGATTAGGACGCATCATTGGCATTAACCTCTTTGTCTCGATTGCGAGATATTTTCTTAATTCAAAGGTGCTTTTGAATTTGTTCCAAGATGAACTTTTTATGTTTGTGCAACAGTTTCTTCCTATGATCATTCCAACTTGGCGTGAATTTGGCTATTATAGCCCCAACTTGGAAAGATCCAGGTAGATCTACTTTTTTTTTTTAATTCGATTTACAATCAACTGTAGTTTGTGAATTTGTGCCAATAGAGGCTTATCATCTACCATCGTGTAATCGAAGTACCTGACAATAAGAAATTTCTGAGTTCCTTCTTCTTTGGCTTTGTACTTGTACTCCAGCGCATTTTATATTTCTTTTGCTGAAGTAGTTCCTATGTATAGGTCATACAACCGATCAGACAAGGCGTTCAGAATGTGGCCGCGGCATAACAGCTAATCTTCTTGTCGTTTAATTCTGGCAGTGATTTGTGTTTGGCGTGTCTTTGTCAGTCGCTTCAACTAATGGTTGTAGATTAGGGTCCATAATGTAGAAGACCTTCCTGGTAGTAAAAAGGAACTTCAGTTTGTCTTGCCACCTAGTATAGTTCGTTCTGTCGAACCAATAAGATATATCAAGTCTTGGTTCATCGGCTTGATTGACACGACAGATTCGGAATCCATGTTCACAAAATCACGCTTTAAGATTGTTGGAAAAAAATGGATACCAAAATAAATAAAAGGAATATTTAATCAATTAGGTTGAAGCACATATAAGATATGTTGTCCTTAAAGCGTGATTCGCCCCTCTCTTCTCAGATTAGAGATTGCTGATGGGTTACAGGAGAATTGCTTTCAGGATATGACAAGCTTGTTAGGTCCTGCGTGCAACAATCACGAATGGACCACTAATGGAACTCGACTAATGCAGCTATCTCTGGCAGACTCGATGATTGACCCTGAACTCAATCAATTCAGGTCTATTACAAACTTGTAAAAAAGGAGAGTGTTTTTGTTTTTTTCCTTTTTAGCTCAGTTCAAGTGGCTTTTGTTGCCATGGAATGAACCCATCAAACTTCTATATATATAGGGACCAGGGGTTGGGGGTTATGGCTAGGTTCATAAACCATATAGTCGTTATTTGGCCGTTGGAAACTAGTCGTTTACGACCGTCTCTTGCTATTGCATGGTCATAACCGTTGCTATTTAATACAACAATTTCCGCATGGTTGTGATTGTTGCTGGACCATTTCATGCACAACAATCATATCTCCAACAATCAGAAACACAACCTTATATAAGGCTCTCAGTCAGAAGCGGTTGTCTTACTTCCTGCCCTCGCACCGTCTCACATAAGGTCGCAAAGGAGCGACTACTCTGCGACATGTGCGAAGTTCAAAGTGCGCCAACTAGCGTCACTACAGCCATACTGCCTCATTGCCCACGGCCACGCCCTCGCCCTTGCCCGTGCGCGAGCGTGAGTGTGCGTGCATGTGTTCTAGTGCATAACCTGAAGTTCTTTCTCTCCATTTACTCACAGTAAGTAAACTTAAAACACCCAACTTATAAACCAAACATTTTTCCTATCTCTATTTGATGTGTGACTAAAGAAAAATACATTTTTCCTTGATTTTTTCAAATTTATTTTGGAGGGAAAAAAATTTCAAACATTTTATTTTTAAACAAGAAATTCTCAACAATACATGATATTTAAAATATGATGATATTTAGAATATATTACAATATATTGTTTTATGTATTTTTATAAGATTGTTGGAAGATTTTTAAGATATGAGCTAAATTTCTGAACCCCTTGTGTATAAATGGATTTGATAAATCACATACAATGTATTTGCTTAGGACATTTTGTGCATACACAACTTCACTTGAATTTGAACCTTTGTAGATAGGGATATACAAAACAACCTAGATGAGTATGCTCATAGGATACAGCGATCTATACGATATGAGGACCTTCACAAAAGTTGATATATGATACATGATTAGTGATCTGCTTAATCATTACGAAAGTAGAGAGGTTTGATCACCCCTCTAATTCTATGATTAAGATATCAATGTCTTGAATTATATAAGGACATACTAAATTGATAGAATCTGTGGTATATTATTTCTCCTTTTTACCTCATTGTCTCTTGGGCTCGTTCCCATATATGAGAGAATTTAGACTAGGCTTGAAGATATCTCATTTCAACCAATCTTATCATATCTTAATTTAATTTAAACATCTGAAATCAGAAAGAAAAAATACGGAGGGAAACTTGCATGGGACCCACCCCCCACCCACCCCAAATGACCCACAAGGCCATGTCCAACAGGATAATAGTCTTGATAAGTCATTTAAATTTGGTGTGAATTGGGTAATATGAAAATTGGTGAGGCAGGGCCTTAAGGATGATGATTTGAATGGATCAAAGTTCTTCGGAGTTTTGTACTGGTTAATCTGAGCTATATTGGACCCTGAATCTGTGGTTTGTGGATCGAAGGTCTGCAAATTCCGCACATGTATGCCACGGTCCTCCTCTCAGGCCACGTGTGCCAGTCTTGTTGGTACTCAGAACATCCGAGCTGTCCATCGGGAGAGCGGATTGCCTGTGACCCCGGGAACAGAGATATCTCTGTGCCCGGGCCTGTGTGGGGTTCACAGAGATGTCTGTGACAAATCCACTCCGTCCATCTACTTTGAAAGACCACAATAAAATAGGATTCTAAAAATCAGGAATATCCAAAACTCACGTTGGCCACACAGGAGGCCTCTCTGTAAATTACCTAATGCATATCCCCGACCATCGGTAGTCCATGAAACATTGGTAGACCAAATGTACATTATTCACGTGGCCCTCTGGATGACCGTACCAGACTTTGTTTTCGGCCGTTGAATTACGGTGGGACCCACAGAACGAATGGCGAAATTCCCCCAAAAGCTAGGAACGGACATTTGAGCTCTAGGGGCCACCCTGATGCATGGTTTTTATCCTCCATCCCCATCGTCCATCCATTTTGCCATATCATTTTGTTACAAGTACCCTAAAATGAGGCAGCACCGACGCTCAAGTGCACCACACATTGGGGATTAAGTACCTAGAATTGAAAACATTTTTGGGCCACATAAGTTTTTGGATCAAGCTGATATTTGTGTTTTCCCTTCATCATGTGACCCAATTAACCATCACGGTGGGCCATAGGAATGTTTCAACGGTGGGTGTCATTATCACCGTTGCTTCCTGTGGTGTGGTCCACTTGAGCCTTGGAACTCCCTTATTTTTCGGATTATACCTTAAAATGATATGGCAGAATGGACAGACGGTGTGGATTAAAACACATAGATCACAGTGGCCCCTCATAGCCCTCATCCGTTCCTAGTTGGTGCGACGAATAGCATCTTCAGTTTCTCCTCGCGCCGCGCGAAAGCATTTCTCAACCAGATAGTTCCAAAAACCCGCCCTGTCTCTCTCTCTCTCTCTCTCTCTCTCTCTCTCTTCCTGAAATATAGTCCGAGACGAGATCCGAGAATCCGTAGACGAGTTGTGAGTAGGGGAGAGAGATGGGGGTACAGTGGGTGCTGGTGGGCCATGGCCTGCTGACACTGCTGGTGGTGATCTCGTTCCTGTGCGGGCAGTGGCCCATCTTCCAAGGGACCATCATCGAGCGAATCCATCACTTCATCACCTTCGGCGCCTACGACTATTTCCTGTAACATCTCTCTCTCTCTCTCTCTCTCTCTCTCTCTCTCTCTCTCTAAAAATTTGTAGAATTGAGTCTGAATTCTAATTTGTAAATGTGAATTCTGAAATGGGTTTGTTTGTTTTCTTTCTTGGATTTTGTTTTTTCTTTTCTGGTTTCTGTTTTTTGAGAAACTGTACAGTTTTTATAGGGGAAAACGGATGGCCCTCTCAGTTGATCTGGATTGTGCACTAGGTGGCGACCAAAAATCACAGCGAAAAGACGATTATAACCGTTTGATTGATAGCCTACAAAATGGACGGCCAAGATTGTTTATGGGGAAATGTGTAATCAATAATTTAGACCATCCATTTGATGGGTCCCATCATGAATTGTCTTTGGTTCCAATGAATGACTCTGATCAGACGATCCTAACCACCCCATCCATGTTTATAAAATGGTAGGCCAACTTTCAGATGGATAAGGTTATCGGTTGGCACTGCATGAAATTTGTGCTGGACCTAATGAACGGTCCAGATTGATTGATTGGATTGTGTGCCCATGCAAATTTTGATAGTTGGTATGTAGAAATTGTAGTTGGTTAGCTTAGAAGTAATTTGATATGCCTTTTTTTTTTCTTTCTTTTTTTTTTTGTTTCACCTGAAAACTCGCAGAATTTGAGGTTGCTTATTGTTTGTGAATGGCTGTTATTATGGATTCGTATTTCTAATTTACCTGAAAATTCACAAAATTAGTGGATGAATTATAGTTTGTGGAGATCATCTTTAAGTTTTCTGATTTTTCCCCTAAATTTTGACGGGATTTTTGTCTGTTTCAAGGAGATATGGTGTGTGCTTGGCTAGGAAATGATTTTTCATTTCTACCTCAAAACTCATAGAATTTGTGGACAGAATTACTGGCTCTGAAATTATTATTGATTTATTTTATATCTTGACGCAACTTTTTATGGTTTTGAAGGTCATATTAAGTGAGTTTTCTTGTAAAAGTTTTAACTTTAAAATTCTTAGAATTTGAAAATGACTCCAAATTTTTGAATGTTTGTTCTGAATTGGCCCCTTTCTTTCTGTTCTTTTCGTTTTTTTTATATGACTTTCACTGAAATCTTTTATGGGTTTGGCTTCAATTAAGGCGGTGTGGATTGTCAGATCATTACTCTTTCAGTGGTTATACCCATTAAAGCTGTTTTTTGGGTATATATAGTATACAGCTTGTAGTGGATTACCTATATTGTTATTTTCAATATTTTGGAGTTGGCTATACTAGATTGATGTATAGAATGATTCCAAGGGCTTGTGTTTTGTGATAAATCAATAGCTAAAATATGGTTTCATTTGTTGTTTTACTCATACGTAATTCCATGTTATTGTTGTCTCTTTAACACCCAAGTGCATCTCAGACTGTATCATAACTCGATGGTTAGACACTAGTTTTGTCTAGTGTTTTCCTTGTGTGTCATTACATGCAATTGTTGCTCTGAATTTAATCCTAAGACAATTTTTTTCTCTGTGCTGACAAAGTTAGGATTCATTCCAATGTTGGAATAAGTTATTGTCAGTTTTGCCAATTCTATGTACTTATGTTAATGTGGCATTATGGATCAATAAACATTGATATTTGATGTGGTATTTATTGGAGTGATATGGTCTTTTGGCAGTTCATTATTGTCATCTAAGCAACGAGTGGTTGGGAATATGTTAAAAGATGGCTGCAGCTTTCGGGTTGGAAATGGGGAAACGATTCTATTTTGGTAGGGGTTAGTAGTGTGGAGGCTTTATTTTAGAAGGAACCTTTGGGACGATGTAATTCTGATAGTTGAGGAGCTCTTGAGATTCTTAATGAAATCTGGATGCCAGCTTGTGAAATGGATAAGTGTCTTTTGGCCTCTTCTTTGAATGGAATTTCTCTGCTGAAGGCTTCCTCAAGGAGTCACCGTCGTGCACTAAGTGTTTCGCTCTTCCTGAATGTGCATGAAAATTGGGGAGTTTGTTCGGCAGGTAATCTGAATAAAAAAACTGGTCCTTCAGGAATATGGGCCGAAATGATGAAGAGGCTGGTGTCCAGCTTTTCCTCCATTGTGTGATGGCTCGTGACATACAGCAATTTTTCCTTAATCTTTTTAACATTACAAGGGTACATTCAAGAAAAATAGTCAACCTTTCTAAAGGTTGGAGGTGCTGGGCCGTTTAAGGCCAGAGGCAGAATTTTGTGATGCTTCCTATGCTATCCTCTGGGTATTTGGAAAGAGAGGAAATACAAACTTTCTAGGCCTTGTTTCTTCTGTGATTAGCATCAAGGAGAAGATCAAGTCTCTCCTTGTCGATGGGGGTCAAATTTCAAAAATATTTAGAAGCGTCTCCGCATGACAGATCTAGATAGATTCTGGAGTGAAATTTTGAATGAATATCTCTCTCAAAAAAGAACGAATATATTAGGCAGCCCAAAAAGGGTACAATTTGGGTGCTTCCTCTATGGGTTGATGGAAGCTTAATGTTAATGCAAGTTCAATGGGAATCCAGGGTGCTTGGGTTTGGGGGTTATTATTAGAGATGACCATGGACATCCTAGGCTTGTCTTCTCTGGCCCGTGCGGTGGGGGATTCCAACCTGGTGGAGAAACTGGGTTGGAGTAGTTGCTTGCCTCTCTTGGATCCTTGGAAAGGGTTATCATTGAAGGCGACTCAAAAAGTGCCCTTTCATGGGTTGCAGGATCTAAGCAATGCCTTTGGAAGCGTTATTTCAGAGTGAATGAGGTTGAAGGGTTATTGTCCTTGTTGTCATCATTTAGTTTAATTCCTAGAAAGGCAAAGTCTGCAGTCGATGTACTAGCCAAAGGTGTAACTAGACAATCTTTTTATGTGGGTTGACTACTATAGATTGCCTTAATCGATAGAGCATCCTCTTTTATTGTTAGAAGCTGTCTGAACTGAAAAAGTCATTAGGCTGTTCAGTTGGGCTGTATGGCTGGAACCACTTGCATGAGTTTTAGCTGTTTTGTTTGCGTTTGGGTGTTCCCTGATGCAGGTCACAATTAAGTCCCTTCAAATTTCTGTCCTCATCCAGTCTGGTCTGTTTTTATCATTCCCCTTGTGCATGCGTGCGCACGTGTATGTGTGCTCGCGCACGCACGTGCGTGTTTTTTGTTGAATGCAAACGATGGTTCTCTTTTTATCATGTATGTAGAAGCCTAAGGACTTGTCTCTCAGGTTTGTGGTGTTTCTCTGTAACTACAATGGCGCATGAATTCTATATTTGTTATGTTATATTACCTTATTTTGTTTCCTATGCAAGTTTGTGTATTATGGTGCATGTCTTAATTCTCCCTTCTCATTGGCACAGACGTTTTGTAGTGGTTATATGTGGTTCCCAAGGCAGAAATGCAATCCTCTCTGTTGAGAATTATTGTTGTGATCGGCCGAATCCAATCTTACAGGTATGTAATGTACAAGTCATGCATTTCTATATTGCTTTCTAGAAGATATTGTAGAACATCCATTTAAATATTCTGGTTGTGTTGCTTTTCTCTGTACTTGACAGTTTAATGGCCTGTGCTATTACAACTATCCTTTTTCTTCATTTCAAAAAAAAAAAAAAAAGATCATTGTTCTCTATGATATAAAAACTCAGGATTCTCTTTGTTCTTTTGTTTTTTAACTAAATACTTAGCACATTGTAGATGAAAACTTCCAGCAAATCTAATAGGAGACTGAAGGGTTAAATGATTTTGAATGGGGAGTGCTGGATACATATGCATAGTACTGTGTTATAAGCTTGTCTGCAATGCTACTACGTGTTGGTGAGTGCAATCCAATATGTCTAGTCACCCAGGTTTGATTTGGAAACATATTATTCAAACAAGTTGTTTGCTCATGTTTTGCTTCAAAAACTTTGGGGACATGTTAAATCATGAGTTTTGTGAAAGAGAAGCTATATCTGGCCAGAGCTATAGCTGTTGCCAATTTGCTTAGATAATTAGCATGTCAACTTTTCTTATTTATTGTTTTTCGGCTCACTAACATATCACAGTTGGATCATTGTTTTGCACCAAATAACACTTTACACGCCCTTCTCCATGATGGCAGACTCCGTGGCTAAGTAACCGTTTGATTTTGCTCAACTCTGTGGAGTTTGTCAATGTCTTGTCATGTGCTTCTCATTTTATTTTATTTTTCTCACATGTATGCTATGGGTTGGCATGCATTGCTTATGTTCTGAGAAATTATGTTAGGAGATGAATTGCTTGCAAGAGTAGCGGTTGTAAAACATGAAATGAGTTTCAGAGTCATCATGCGCTGATATGTGATGTAACTGGAACTTAACAGACCCTCGGAACTATTTTTCTTGATAGTGGGTTCCTGGCAAGTGTTACTGGTGTTGGGGTGGCAATGGACTGGGATGCCCACCTGACCCAAGGAGCTCAACCCGTCCCTATCTGGGCTTGTGGTGGGCTTGGGCACCTGACCATTTTATGGGTTGGGCTTGCGCTCAAGCATTTTAGCTCGACCTGGCTTTATATGTACATGTGTTATATCCCACGAATGTGCCATTCCAATCCTTCGTTAGGCAATCCATCCATCTTGAAAGTAGACCGTTGATTTCATTCCTCTAAAATTTCTATTTCTTTGAGCATGTGTGACCCACTTGATCAATGGATATATTAGGAGAATGCAAGTGGAGAATAGGGATTTTATTAATTTTCGGGTCTAGTTGGGCCCAGGCCTAGCCAATTTTTTCAGGCTTGGGCATGGGCATAGCAAGCCCATGCTGGGCTTTGGCCTTAGGTCTCAAGTGTTGGGCAAAGCTTGGGCCTAGCCTGGGTCAGCCTGATCCTAGCCATTGCCACCCCTATGTGCAAGGTATGCAAAATCAGTTACGATTGTTACGTAATGGTAACAGCATGACCCGTTATGCAATATGGTTTTGTTTTTTTTTTTTAAAGGTAAGAATATTATTGAAGAAAAGCAAAACACAACAACGAAAAAAAAAAAAAAATACAAAGCCAAACCCATGCAACCCAAACCGAAACTCAATACCCTCGGAAAGTCAGGGATCAAGGAGCCCAATCTCTAACGAGAACTAGGACCCACCCTCGAAAAAACCCCTGCCTTCAAAATAGCAATATTCCTAAAGCACCGATTGTTCCGTTCTGCCCATAGAGCCCAGAGCACTGCAAGAAAGATGATCCACCATTTTCTTTTGCTTAATGCACCACCCGATTCCCTGTGCCAGCTACCCATGAGGGCTTCCATAGAATTAGGCATAGACTAGGCAACTCTCGACAACCGTAAGGCACTCTACCATATATCAGCGGCCAAAGGACAATGGATGAACAGATGGTCCTCTGATTCCTTTGCCTGAAGGCAAAGGAGACAAGCATTTGGGAGGTGCATTCCTCTCTTGCAAAGATTATCTATCGTTACGACTTTGTTCCTTCCCAGAAGCGAGCTGAATGCTGCCACCTTTGGGGGCACCCCATTGGACCATAAAGGAGCTGTGTGGAAGGAGGGCTTCATCACATCAGGAACCAAGAGGGACTTGTATAGCGAGCGCACAGAGAATTGTCCCGAACCAACCAGCACATGTCATCCTCACAGGAAGGGGAAGGAGCAAAAGTTTGTTGACGAATAGGGAGCGTGAGGTCAGAAAATTGAGTTCTCGTGAGATTTCTTCTCAAAGGAGGGTTCCAAGTCCTCGCATCACTATTACCAACATAACACTAAGAGACAAGAATGTTAGGATTTCGAGTAATAATAAACAAACTCAGAAAAGATTCAACCAAAGAAGGGTAACCACACCAATTGTTGCGCCAAAATTTGATGCTGGAGCCATTTCCTAAAGTGAAATGGATTTTGTCCCAAATAAGAGGGGCAACCCTAGCAATACCTTTCCAAAGGAAAGAAGCTCTGTAAAGAGAAGAGCTTTTAGTCCACCACCCTTCCTTGGAAACACCATATTTGGCAGCAATGACTGTGCGCCACAAACTATCTTTCTCAGTTCCAAAACACCAAACCCATTTACCCATAAGAGCTTTATTGACCACCTCTAAATTTTTTATATCCACACCCCATTCAGAGTATGGAGAACAGACCTCATTCCAATTAAGGAGAGGAAAATTTCCAACATCAGCACCACATTTCCACAAAAAGTTCGTCCTTAATTTATCGATCTTAAGGATAACAGACTTAGGGCTGTGGAATAGGGAGAGATATTAGGTGGGCAAATTAGATAAAGAAGCCTTGATGAGATTCAGTCTACCACCAAGGGACAAGACATGGAGCTTCCAAGCAGAGAGTTTTTCTCCGATCTTTCAATGATTTTGTCCCACAACATCAAGGGAGGTTTTCCAATGCACAAGGGTAAACCTAAGTAAATGGTAGGGAGAGACTTACCTTACGACCAAAAGAGGCAACCAAGGAGAGACAGACCTCCCTATCGATATTGATGCCAAACAATTCACTCTTAGAGAGATTAATTCTCAAACCTAAAACGACTTCAAACCAACAGATAGTCATACATAAGAAATCTACCATCCTTTCATCTGCCTCACAGAATAAGAGGGTGTCATCTGCAAACTGCACATGGAAAATAGGAAGAAGCAAGTTTTCAAAATTAAACCCTTTGAATAGGCCCTGATCTTGGCCCCTAATCAGCATACTGCTAAGGGCTTCCGTGACTAGGAGGAAGAGAAAAGAGATAGAGGATGGCCTTGGCGAAGCCCACGAGAGTATTTGAAATAACCAAAGGGGGACCCGTGGATGAGAATGGAGAATTTAGGCGATGAGATGCAAACTCTCATCCACGCCCTCCATTTGAAACCAAGACCTATCCTGATCATCATATAGTCAAGAAACGACCAATCAATGTGGTCGTGTGCTTTCTCTAGATCCAATTTGCAAATGATTGCTGAATTGTTAGAGTGAACGCAGGAATGCAAACATTCATTAGCAATTAAAGCACAATCAAGAATCTGCCTATTATCGACAAAAGCAAACTGAAAGGGGGAAATAATTTTATCTATAACAGTTCTCAATCTTTGGGTAAGCAATTTGGCCAAAATCTCGTCGGGGCTGCCTAACAGACTGATGGGCCGAAAATCCTTCAGATGTTGTGCTCCTACCAGCTTGGGAATTAAGGCAAGAAAAGTATTGCCCAACTCCTTGGACAAGTAGTTGTTATTAAAAAAAAAATTTAAAAAAAAAACTTTGATAAAAAGGCTGAAAGGTCATCCTTTACAATATCCCAAAATAGTTGAAAGAAAGTGATAGGAAAGCCATCAGGGCCCCGTGCCTTATCCTTCCCTAATCCCCAAACTGCATTTTAACCTCATCAATATCAAAAGGCTTTTCCAAGAAAGTCACATCCTCAGGAGAGATGGATCAAAACTGAAGATTGTCAATTGGAGGTCGGATCGCATCATCCGAGGATAGCAAATTGGAATAGAAATCACTAATTGCAGAAGAAATAGAATTCTTATCCATAATAATGACATCATCAACAGACAAGGAGGAGATAAGGTTAGTACGTGCTTGGCATTGGCCATACTATGAAAAAATTAATAGGCCACCTTGAAAAATACACTGTAATACTGTTACTACCCCAATCCAAAAAAAAAGGACAGTTGCGGAGGCATTATGGTCTGTTACGGTCCATCATAATGGTGCAAGAAAAACCCATTTCTGAAGGAAAAAAAAAAAAAAACCTTGAAAATATCCATTTTCCGAAGAAGAAGAAGAAAAAACCTTACGTATAAACTCTCTTACATTTCTCCTCTTCATCTTTCTTCTCCTCCTCCGCAAGTGCAATGTCTCTAAAGTATACCCCATATTGTCTTCATTATATCCAAGCTTTAAAAAAGGAGAAGGTCCAACTGATTGTGAATATAAGTTATGGTCCACCCAGCGGATAACCTCTAACCAGTTATGCGTGTGAGACATCCAATCCATCCAATAGATTGGCCCCATCACAAGGACCACCTTTTGCAAAATTCAGATATATCCACTCCTCGAGTGGACCACACTTGCATTTTGCTATTTATTAATGGCTATAAATTTTCGTTTATGGCGTGGCCCACCTGATGAGTAGATATGGATGATTTTTGCACTAGGTGACCCTCATTTTGGGGCCAATTTATTAAAAACCGGTTGGAATTTATGAGAAGTAGCTTCAAAGTCAATGACCTAGGGGGAAGGACAAGAAGAAATATGAAGTGCACTATCTAACTAGGCCACAATAACTTTGTTAGGAGAAGTTGTATCTCGAATATAGAGCTGCATCAAGGCATCATATACCTCTCGGGATAGGTAACAAAATCACATGAGGTAGGCATCACCTGAGGCCTTGCAGAAGTCCGTGGAGGTGAGAAGTCTCAGAGTCAAAAGAAGCTATACTAGTTTGATAGGCTCTTGCCTATGAAGGGCGACCAATAATATTCCAACATCGGTCAACAATATGGTTCATGTTGCCACAGTGTGCATCCATCACAGCCATTGCCACAACCACCATGGGCACCACTGCCACAACCTCCTTCGGTAGTACCTCGGCCCATTCCTCAACCAACAAATCCCGAGTTACTGCCATTACTATGAGTTCCCCAACTCAGGGCTCTAGAACCAAGGCTATAAGAAGGTCGATCCCTACTAGCGTTAGCAGATCTATCGGAAGCTATTGGAGCAGCAGAAGATGTAGTAGCAACCCACTGCACAAGAGCATAGATAGCAATAAGAGATGGGAATGGCTCCATATCAATAATCTAATCGCAAGTACTTTGATACTTAGAATTAAGCTCGGGAAGGAACTGTTAATCTGAGTTTCTTCCTGCCACTGCCAAATGAGATCATAATCCCGAGTGCAATGAGATGGAAGAGTGTGATAAAGGTCTAATACAAAAATCACCACAATTCATCTAAAGTCGAGCTTGTTCAGATCATACCCTTGTTGAGCTACCTTATCTATATAGACCGTACAACAAGTCCCTGCAGTAACAATCAACTCAAAAAGCTGTAAAACTTTTTTTTGCCTCGCTCTAATACCAAGCTGAGATTCAAGAAACCCTAAAACTGGTGAAAATAAGGAAAAGATGAAGAAGAAGAAGAGAGAAAAAGAGAGAAAAGAGGAGAGGAATTATGGGGAGAGAAATAAGTAGTCTATTGTTATCATAGACTAACCTATTTATATTAATGAGTAATGAGAATGAAGGGAAATATAATAGTGCCACTGGGGTGGTAAAATGACCAAAATACCATTCACATGCAAAATATAGAAAGCGCCTAAAACCAAATATCCAACTAAAATGTCTCTCCATAGAGTCTCATTAATAAATGATCAAATATTGCCCCGATGAGACACATTCCGACAACCACTACCTGCCCAATCTTCAGAGCATGTATAACAGAAAGTCCCAATCAACACAGTCATATGCCTTATCCACATTGTGCTTGCATTAATTTACCGAGCTTGGCTGCTCTGTTGCTTGAGTCATTTGTGTGCCATTAGGGCCCTTCCAGAATTTGTCTTCCAAAAGGCCCCTTGTTACTAGAAATTACTCTTCCCCAAAACTTTCCTCTTTCAACTAGTAAGAATTTTGGCGAGGATTTTGTATGCACTTGTGTTTAAGCTTATCTGTTGATAGTCCCTATGGATTCTATGCCTTCTTTGGAATTAAGACCATGGATGTTTTCCTATCTCTTTGGAGATCCTGCTACTAGCGTGAAATTCTATGAAGTCCATGAAATCTACTTAACAGTCTCCCAAAACGCTTGGAAAAATGCAATGGGAAAGCCATCCAGACTGGTAGCCTCATCTCTTCTGAGTTCATCAACTGCATATTTAACTTCAAATGTCCTTTCTAATGACACTGCATTTTCCTCGCCGATGATATCAAATTCGAGATTTTCCAATCTAGGGGCATTCCAAAATTTGGTAGAGAGGAGATCAGAATTATAATCCACTATCTCACACCAGATATCCTGTTTGTTATCAATTCTTCTTCTGTTCATATATAAACTTTGAATTCTGTTGTCTTTTAAGGGCATTTGTGATATCGTGATTTTCTTCTTCTTCTTCTTCTTCTTCTTCTATCACATTCTTGAAGCCATGCTGCATGTGACCTCTGCCTCCACAAAATTTCTTCCTCATGAACTTTCCTCTTGTAGTATGCCTTGAGACTCCCTTTTTTGTTTTTCTTCCACTGAAAACTCTTCAGATTTCCAGCGATCATAGTCATATATTTCTTGCGTTAGCAATAAGCATAGGTATTGTAGCATTCATTTTTTGGTCTTTGATCAATTATGGAATAGAAAATAATATTACGAACAAATAGGAAAATAACAATCATCAATATTTATCTACCACATTCACTTAATAATACTCACCTTAGTATCCATGAGTTTCATTATTGTGAATGTGTAGGTTGGATTAGGCTAACAAGCAGGTTGGATGAGGCTAACATCCAGGTTGGGTGATGCGAGTTCAATATGTTTTTCTCTTGTTATTTGAACTCTTGTAAATGTTGCAGGCTTCAAAATTTTCATGGAGAACCAAAACAGTCTGAAAGGTAGTCTTTGAGTTCCCAAGATCTATATTTATGCTTTTCATGAAAATGACAAAATAATATTCATTTTCTCTTTGCTAATTATTTGAGTATGGATAGTCTTATACTTGGGGTTGAGGCTTGCAACCAGATCAAATCTGTTGCTCCTCAAATCTCCTCTTTCTTCTCCTTATCAAGGCATGACTTTATAGTATAGCCCTACAGAG
This sequence comes from Liriodendron chinense, assembly GCA_003013855.2. Taxonomy (NCBI): domain Eukaryota; kingdom Viridiplantae; phylum Streptophyta; class Magnoliopsida; order Magnoliales; family Magnoliaceae; genus Liriodendron; species Liriodendron chinense. Next base: position 2,258,654 of record ML058436.1, on the reverse strand, counting down.
ACTCGCTCAGCCACATCCCCCTAAGAGAGGTGTGAGAATCTCCTAAGGATTTCTCCCCCTGTCGAAGGTTTGCAATTTTTCGTGTTAACTGGAATATCTTGGCCACATTCTCTTGCTGACAATAAGATGCTGCAATTGAGTCCTAGATCTCCTTGATTAACTTAGAATACATAATTGTTTTGCTCATCTCAGGCTTCATGTAGTGAAGTAACCATGACATTGCTATCATGCTACCACCTTCCTAGTCACCATACAGCGGATTATCAGAGAGGATTCACAATCTTTCCATCTAGACAACCCATCTTCTTCCTACCACCAATAACCATTTTGGCGGACTTGGACCACTCCAAATAATTCTCTCCATCGAACTTGATTGTAGTAATATACCACCCTGGATTATCACCAGTCCCATGTGTACCAAATTCGTTTAATGCAGACATAGAACCATAGAGATCAGTTAAACTAGAAGATGCACTGTCCATTGTGGTATGAGTTCTACTAAATGCCACCACATTCTACACAGGAAACTGATTATATGAACCAACCCATCACAGTAAATCCCCAATTTTTACTCACAATTTAACCCAACCCACATGTAGATTCACTTCCAACTTCAGCATTCAAGGGTCCTTACTCATGCCTCGGTGGTAGACTCACAAGACTTTCAACACGAGGTCATGGGTTCGAGTTCCCATTGTGGTGAAATCCCACTGTGGTGTGTGAGTGTGTGGGTGTGTGTGGGGTGTGAGTGCGTGTGTACAAAAAAAAGAAGGCCTCATATCACAAATGGAGTGAACAAATCACTCGAAAAGTTCAAATAAATATTTCCAACCAATAGCTGCCTCAAACTGAGGAAGATTTTATCTCATGAACTAGTAAAAAACATGCAGAAATGGTCTGGGTGGCTACATAGAGGAGAAAAACTTCACCGAAGTTCTCCAATCCCAACGGATTGAGGTGAAATTACTTCTGACTTGTTGTAAGAAGTCATATGGACTAGATCAATGTTTCAAATCTAACTTTCACAAATAGCATTTAAACTAGAAATCTGGAAAAAAAAAATTCAAACTTTTCTGTAAATCTGAGAAAACTCCCCTCTAAAAATTTGTGAAAAAAGAAAAACCAGAAGTCTTGTAAAATCAGACTCTACCAGATGGTATAGATTTCTTTTCCCCATCAAGGGAACCCATGGCCCTAAGGAGATGACAATATCCTATGGCCTGATGATGTCAGCATTCAGCCAATTGTGGTCATCATGGCAACTTGGATATGATACCAAGTAAAAGGAAGGAGGAGAGAGGAAGTTTTGATGTTGGGAAGAGAGAGAGAGAGAGAGAGAGAGAGAGAGAGAGAGAGAGAGGATTAGGGCTAGAACACTTTTGTTAGCTCTAAGAGAGACTAGCACTAGAGCATTAGGAATAGAGGAGTATGGCACTCCACATGACCACATATATACACACATAGACACACTAATACACATGAATTCATATCTCTCTACAGTACCTGTGGTTTCATAATTAATATGCATGCTTATTCCTAGTCAGAATTAAACTATTTCCCTGGTGGATCTTATTCTGATATATATTTTTTTCTTCACAGGTCATATATCTGGCTATAATTGGAGTTACTTATTTTTTAATTGTGAAGTCATCCTTCAGCTATATGCCTGGTTATTATCTTAGTGGAGTGCACAGGTACCGTATTACTCATGAGTAGGATTTTGCATATGGCACATATACACACTTTTTTGGGCTGCTCATTAGATTTGGGCCACCTTCTGGGGCCTGAAATTCAAACTGGTAATCAGGTGGATCACATGTGTGCAACAACATGAACCATTGTTGATTTTATTAATTATCAATTTTTTTATCCACGCATGACCACCTGATGAGCAAAGAGCCTGGCTTTTCAGCCATGGAACATACATGGTGAGGCCCACCAGATGAATGATCCAGATTGCCCAAACACATACCACATTGGCACGTTTGGGGAGAGCACTCTCCCTGGTAACTATCATATTTCTCAAGCGACAATCACATGCAAACTCACCTCTTCTTAACAGTCAAAACCATTACAATGATTGAAGCAATATCTTTCAGAATTTCCTTAGGCATAATACGGTGTTGCAGGTACACAAGCTTCTTGGCAGTTGGTGTGGGTGTTCTCCTCTTTCTATTGACTAGCTTTTCTGATCCAGGAACCGTTAAGGCCGAGAATGTTACTGAATACCTCTCTGCTTATCCTTATGACAATATCATATTTACGGAGAAAGAATGTTCAACTTGCAAGATTCCGAGGTGTTCTACTACTTTTGCAAGTTATACAGTTCTCTTCGAAGTTTCATATTCTCATTTTCTAATGGGCTCGTGTTAAATTTAGACCTGCTAGGTCCAAACACTGCCGCATATGCGATCGTTGTTTTGCTCGATTTGACCACCACTGCGGATGGATGGTTGGCTTCTTTCCTTTGTATTTGTTTCTCTTAGTAGGTTCCTGCTGAACCCCATCTAGGCAATTGGTGGACTCTGTTAAGAGTTTGCTAATTCCATGTGCACCTTACTACCTGCTCCGGGACACATAAGAGGACACGCATGGGTGAGATCCAAGCTGCTGGTTTGGTTGGTCCCACTGGGTAGTTATTGTCCAGAAATCAGGCATTCCCTTCACCAGGTGGACCACACATTTAGGAAGAAAAATGGACAGTTGGAAAAGGACCAATAATCCAAATTCGACGTACTCGTGTGATCCACGTGATGAGTGGACTGAGCTGAATTTGAGCCAAAGCTATACTCTGGGCACAACTTGAGTGACTTGGATGTTGCACATCCAGTGCATGTTGGCATATTCACCTGTATGTGAAGTTGTATGTGGAATTGGCAAGACTTCTTGTCATATTATCTAACTTATTGTTCATTCTTGCAGAATAATTGCATTGGGGAGAAAAATATCCGGTATTTCATGGCTTTTCTTCTCTGGTGAGTTCTTTTTTTTCTTCCTGAAATAGCAATTTATTTTGCATCAACTATTCTATGTTTCAACAGAAGTTTCTTTTCCCTATTTCTTTTATGAGCAAGAGAACAGTATCCTGTGAGTGGTTATATCCATTGCCCTATAATTCACCTTCAGCAGGAATAAAAAATAATAAATCTATGGTATCTGAGTTTTAACAGTAAGGTGTTTTTCTTTTCTTGTTCCCTTTTTTTTTTTTTTGTGGATGTACTTGTATTCTTGTAGACAGAATATGATTCAGGTAGCTGACCCCAATTAATTGGGATAAGGCTAAGATGATGATGATGTACTTGTATCATTTAGAAATGACATGAATGCACATGGCTGCAATTCTTTCATATCATTGTCACCTCATATTAAATATTCTTACTTCCATTTTGTATTTATCCACAACTTATGCAATATCCCAAAGTATTTTGTGAGCAAAAGCATATTGCCAGTTTTGGTTTCTTGAAATTGGTTAGCTCTGGCAATGGGCCGGTCTTGGGCCTCGGTCTGAATTTAGCCTGGTCAGGCCAGGCCTTTGGGATAGCCGTATTCAAAATTTTGATTTTCCTAGGCCCAGCCCTTACTGGCCTTAATGTTGATGGAGTAACACCTAGCGACCATCTAAAATCGCTAGTGGTGCTTATGGGTTCGTACTGCTATTTTCTGTGACTTCAGAAGTGAACGTTCTTCTTACAGCTGATATTTGAAAGCACGTGCATGCCAAAGCCTGGCCATGAATCAAAACCAATCTCTGATGGTAATCACTAGAAAAAGGTTCATTAATGATGCTTATGATGATGGTCCCAGTTATGCAAACAGAACCATGATAGGAAGTGAGCAGGAAGTGAACAGCTTGTTATTATTATTTTTAGTGGATTATATATCACTTCTGGCATACCAAGAGCAGTGCATCAGCAGAACTCGAGACCCATGACAAGGGGTTGGCCCTACCAACTTGGCTACTGAGTGGTTGGCATGTAGCTCAGTATTTTTACACATACCATCTCAGTTGAGCACAAGAATTTTCGAGTTGGGACTAACCGAGTTTGTTCCTAAAGTCTCGCTTGTAGCTTTCATTTATTAGTGACATAAACCTCACAAGTGATGTATGAGTTCCAGTTTCTGCCTTCTATTATGTTAGGTTAAGCAATTTTCTCAACCATTGCTTGCAATTTGCAAGCAGCAACACGGCTTTGATAATTTCATTTCTCGATTGAGAATGAGATCTCAAGATCTCAATTCATCTGAACTCACAACTGCTCTTTGAGGCAAATAGCAACCCCGGATGCGATCATGCAACCATACTTAGCTGATATTGTGACTACCTTGTTACCTTGTTATTTGTCCATGTTTCCATCCTATGTTTGGTTCATGCAGCACATTCTATTAACAAATTCTTGAACTCCATTCAAGACGAGGGCAGGTGTCGAAGTATCATGGAGACGAATACAAACCTGATGGGTCAGCTGTCTCGTGATCTGGTAGTTTCAGAGGGTAGTCGGTAATTCCAATGAACTTAGGGGCAAAAACCTAGAGCGGTTGATGAGAGGAGGTGCAACATACCAGGGCCACTCTTGGAAATGACTTTTCCCTTCACCAACTCGAATCTAATGCAGACTACATAAAGGATTGTTTTTATGAGAGTGACCAGAGGAAACAGTGTAGCGGGGAGATTGTTGTTTGTGGACCAGAATCTGGGTGTAGATGGCACGCTAGGAATGTTAGTTGAGATTGGAGCCTGGACAAAGCAGCTGATTCAGATGCATGCAATTCTAAGTGGAGAGGTGCTCCCTAGACATTGGTAAGAGGGACTCTCAGTAAAGCAGCAACAAGAATATCAAATATCATGTTCAGATTGTCCTGTGTGAGAGGGATGAAAGGCTTGTGGTCTTGGCTTAGGTTGTGGAACCTCTCTTGGTGATCGCATTAAATATGAGAAAAGAATGGGTGGGTGCTGCTTTCAGAGCTAGCAGCAGAAGTTGAGCAAGCATCCAGTTGTGCTATTCTGGTAGAAAATAAAGAGAAGTGAGAGTTTTTGCTGAGGATGGAAGACTCTGGATCCCATTCCTTAAAGAAGGCATGGAAAAGGCATATGAAGAACAGTGGGTTTTTTATGCAATGTAGCGGGTGGGTAACATGGTTGGGATTTTTTGGGGAAATGGAGATGTTGCAGCAGCGTTCTTCAAATATCTTGAAGAAAGTGACAAGTTATACAGGGGCGAGAATATGCCAGTGTGATAAGCAAGAACTTATTCATCTTACCTCCTAAATTAATTATGATCATCCAAATGGGAAGTCAGTGAAGTTTTTGTAGAGAGAGAGAGAGAGAGAGAGAGAGAGAGAGATGGGAAATTAAGGAGCTCAAAAAACATGAGAGCCATAGTCTGTCTTATTATCTTTTTATATGTAGGATTTCCCCTATTTACAAATAACATCCTAATAAACACAAATTTACACATAAGACCCTACTTTGCATATTTACAGATAAACCCCTACACAATGAGAAAAATATTCCAACACTCCCCATCAAGTTGGTGTATGAATATCCGTCATACCTAACTTGCCAGACACGTCTTGTAGCATAGGAGAACTGAGAGCCTTTGTAAAGATATTTGCTAGTTGTTCTGTTGATTTGACAAATGCTATACTCAACACGCTAGAAGAAATCTTTGCCTGAATGGAGTAAATATCAACCTCAATATGCTTGGTCCTCTCATAAAGAACTGAATAAGAAGCAATATGTATCGTAGCTTGATTGTCACAATAAAGTGGGCTAGCAGAGGAAATGGAGAATCCAAGTTCTACCATTATGGATCTCAACCACAAAATTTCACATGCCCCATGGGTCATAGCCTGATAATCTGCTTCTGCACTTGATTTAAATACAACAGACTGCTTTTTGCTTCTCCAAGTCACCAAGTTCCCTCCAACAAATGTACAATAGCCAGAGGTAGATTTTCTATCTGTTGGGCAACCTGCCCAGTCAGCATCTGAGTACCCAATAATATCAACATGTCCATAATTAGCATAGAGAATGTTGCGTCTTGGACATGACTCTAAATATTTCATAATACGATACACTGCATCTAGATAAGATGACCTTGGTGAATGCATGAATTTGTTGACAATGCCAACTGCTTGAGTAATGTCTGGACTTGTGATAGTTAAATAGATCAACTTGCCAGCCAACCTCTGGTACATACACGGATAAGTTAGAATCTCACCTTCAGATGCATGTTATGAGTGCTTTTGATCCATTAGAGATGAAGCAGGACGGGCTCCAAGTTTGGCAGTCTCACTTAGCAGATCAAGAGTGTACTTCCTTTGGGATATGAGGATGCCCTTGGATGAACGAGCAACTTCAATCCTCAAGAAGTATCAAAGAGGACCAAGATCCTTAATGTCAAACTCATTACCCAGCATTTGCTTTGTACGTTCAATAAATTCCAAGTCATCCCCAGTGATGACAATATCATCCACATACACGAGTATTATGGTGTGACCCTCTTGCCAAGTATGAATAAACATAGTGTGATCAGACTGACATCGCTTGAATTTAAATGAGAGAACCGCAGAACTAAACCGTGCAAACCACGCTCTTGGAGATTGCTTAAGGCTATAGAGGACCTTTTTCAACTTACACACTTTCCCTGTCTCCCCCTTAAGCTAAAAACTAGGCAGAAGATCCATATACACCTCTTCAGTGAGGTCGCCATGAAGAAAGGCATTCTTGATATCTAGCTGAAATAACGGCCAGGAGAGATTCGTTGCCAGGGAAATAATCAGACGAGCAGAATTTAACTTGGCAACGGGAAAGAATGTCTCAGTATAATCCATGCCATAGTTTTGAGTGTAACCCTTAGCAACCAAGTGAGCCTTATACCTTTCAATTGAACCATCTACCCGACACTTTATAGAGTGCACCCATTTGCATCCAACGATATGCTTTTCCATGGGTAAGGGGACAAGGTCCCAGGTGTCATTCTTATCCAACGCAGCCATTTCGGCCTCCATTACATGCTTCCACTCAAGGACTGCAATAGCCTCAAGAACTGACTTAAGAATAGAAGAAGAAGAAATGGCAGCAAGGAAAGCATGATACGATAGAAACACAATGGCATAAGAAAGAAAATTAGAAATAGTATGCAAGGTTGGATGATGACTACGAGTGCGAGAAGCCACAGGTGATGATGGAGAAATAAGATTGAGGGAGTTACCTGAGGTAAGAAGAGAAACTACCGGTGGTGCAGGTGGTGGCCTCAACTTCCAACGAACATAGGTAAGTATCTTCTTAGGTGCCGCCTCAAAAGTAAAAGGTGGAGCATCAATCAAAGGCATAGGCAAAGAGACTTGCATGTCAGGAACATCCACGGAATCAGATACAGAGAAGAATGGACATTCTTAAAAAAAGGTGGCATTCATGGAAACATAAAAATTTTGAGAACATGGATCATAACACCTATAACCTTTGTTCTGAAGAGAGTAACAAAAAAATACACACTTGATTGATCGGTTATCAAACTTGTCTTTCTTGGGGCCCAACGAGTGGAAAAAAAAAAAAAAAAAAAAAAAAAAAAAAAAAAAAAAAAAAAAAAAAAAACCTTAGGAGGAATAAGAGAGAGGACAATCAAGTTTGAGTGTATGAAATGGAGTTTTACCATTTAAAACACGTGAAGGCATACGATTGATTAAGTAGCATGATGTCAAAAGAGCAACACACCAGTATGACTCAGGAATTTTCATACCAATCAAAAGTGAGCGAGTCACCTCAAGAAGATGGCGATTCTTGCGCTCAGTCACCCCATTTTGCTAGGGTGTGTAAGCACAAGAGAACTGATGAAGAATGCCATATTCTTAAAAATAAGAGGTAAAAAATTTCAATACATACTTACCCTCATTATCAGAACGAATTGTTTGAATATTACAACCATATTGTGTTTTGATCATTTGAGAGAATGATCGAAACAAGTATGGAAGTTCATCACGTCGCTTTATCAAGTATACCCAAGTAACACGGGAAAAATCATCAATAAAGGTAACAAAATAAAAAAAATCATCAAGAGACATAACTGGACTAGGACTCCAAACATCATAATGTATTAAAAAAACATTTTATTAGTACGTTGTGCAACAGCAAGAAAAGTACGAACATGTTTACTAAACTGACATGCTTCACATCGAAGAGACGTCATCCAACTTATTAAATGCAAGAACTGAAAAACGTGAAGTCCGAAAAGACACATAACCAAGACGTGCATGCCACAATGCAGTAGACGCTTTTCGAGACTCTAAAATACTAGAAGCAAAAACAAATGAAGAAGATGGAGCAGAAACACTATCAACAGAAAGCTCCTCCTAACACAAAAAGTAGAAACCGTCGCGCTGATAGCCCACACCAATAGTCTTTCTCGTGCTCAAGTCCTAAAAGAGACAATAAGATGGAAAGAAAATCACATAGCAGTTTAAGGCTTTAGTGAGACTACTAATAGAGATCAAATGTGCACTAAATTTAGGAACATAGAGAACATTGGATAAGGTGAGAGAAGGAGAAAAGGAGACAAAACCAATATATTCCATTGGTGTGGAGGTTTTGTCAACAAGACGAATGAGACGATAACAATCAGCGGAACTGGAAGGGATAAGACAACTATGCTCACTAGTCATATGATCTGAGTCTCTCGAATCAATAATTCAGGTCGCAGGAGATGAAGAGGCATGAAATGCAATACATGTGGTTGCAATGAAGGAGGAGGCAAAAGGCTGTGAGGCAAAAGGTGTTGACTGGGCCTGAAGTGTCTGGAGTGGCTGAAGATCTAGAACATCAGCCCGAGTCATGGTGACAATATCTGTCTGATTTGAAGCAAATGGATCAAGAGAAAGGCCACCAAGAGTATCAGATGTGGCTCCAACCTCATCAGAAGTCGCAACATGAGCAACAGGGTGACCATGTAATTTAAAACATCTGTCTTGAGTGTATTCAGATCGATTGCAATAAGTGCACATAAATCTCCCGCTGCCACAACCACGTCCTCTGCTGAAGGCCCCTCGAGTGTCCAAGCCACCACTGCGACTCTCAGATGGAATAGTGGTAGATGTAAGGGCAGTCCTCTCCTGGGTGAGAACTGGAGTTGTCACACCCATCTGAGTGCCTTCTCAGTATGAACAATGGAATAGGCTGTCTGGAGTAAAGGATATGGATGTGTGGCAACCAACTAAGTTCACAGTGCCTCATACTCACTACTCAAGCCTGCCAAGAACTTATAAGTTTTAACTTCATCTTCCTGTGTCTTCACGATTTCTGCACTATGACTGTCAAGTAGTTCATTTAGAGGTTGTAGGGGACTTAACTTGTCCCAACAACCTTTCAATTCCCCAAAATACTTAGTAACAAACATATTCTCTTGAGTGAGAGAGTAAAGTTTTGTAGTCAACTGGAAGATACGAGGCTTGTTGGAAACGGTCACATAAGTATCATTCAGAGACTTCCACAGATTGATGCAGTCTCATAAAAGAAGTAAGCAGAAGCAATATTGGGCTCCATTAAATTGAGAATCCAGCCTATCACGATAGCATTCGAAGAATCCCTCGCATCTATCTTTGTAGAATCAATAGATGGTAAAGTGGAAGGTCTTTTGGAAGTGCCAGTGAGAAATCCAAGCTTTTCCTTCCCAACAACATACATTCAAGTGGAAGGTCTTTTGGAAGTGCCAGTGAGAAATCCAAGCTTTTCCTTCCCAACAACATACATTCAAGTGGAAGGTCTTTTGGAAGTGCCAGTGAGAAATCCAAGCTTTTCCTTCCCAACAACATACATTCGAACAGCCCGGGACCATAAAAGAAAGTTACTCCCATTGAACTTCGTGGAAGTAATGAAGAGAGGTCCCTCGGAATGATGTCTAACAGCCCTGGGATCCATAGATATATGAAATCATGGATGCAACAGCACTAACAAGAGGTACAAATCATAAAAAGGTCGCAGGATTATACATTGAACAGATAGTGGCAGGATTATACATTGAACAGATAGTGTATGTACAGTGCCCAAAAAAAGGGAAAAAAGTCCAGCCAGCCCTTATTTTTTACCAAACAATCATGTATATACGTCGGATCTACCCAAAACCACTTCCGATATGTAGATCATCCAAAATGGTCCAAACAAGATAGGTTTTGCACATAAAAAACCCTCGAGTAAGAAGAAATCTGAAGAATAAATGATAGGTGGCCGATTTCCAGAAAAACGTGGAAAATGCAGGAAAAATATCAAACGATTTCAAAAAATTAAGGAAAAATCACCATTAAGCTCCTCTCATTCGGCCGCACCAGGGGGTATGGGATTTGACCCAACCCGACCGTACGTCTGACGTCAACGGGCATACAGCTAACGTCGGCAAGAGTCTAGGATGGGAAACCTTCTCCTCTTCTGCTCCTTAAGATCCTCTTCTAACCTTGATTGTAACTTGGATTTGATACCACGAAGTTTTTATAGAGAATGTACACACAGAGAGAGAGAGAGAGAGAGAGAGAGAGAGGGAGATGGGAAATTAAGGAGCTCAAAAAATGTGGGAGCTCTATTCTATCTTATTATTTTTTTATATGTAGGGTTTTCCCTATTTACAAATAACATCCTAATAAACACAAAATTACACATAAGACCCTACTTTGCATATTTACAAATAAACCCCTACATAATGAAAAAAAAAATGTTCCAACAGTTGGGATCTACTTCGGTCTGGCTAGAAAGGATCCAAAAGTGCAATGCAAGGAGCAGCAACCAATTCGTTATGATGATCATATCATAGAATATCAGGGGGATGGGATGCCCAAATAAAAGAATGCAAGTTAAACATTGTATCAAGGACCAAGAGGTCTAATTGGTGGTGTGCTAGGAAACCAAGGTGCAAGTTCGGGACAGGGATCTTGTTGGCTCCATTTGGAGAGGCAGAAAATATGATTGGGTCTCATTGATTGCTGTTGGTGCATCAGGAGGAATATTGGTGATCCTGGACATAGATGTTTTTATTTTATTAAAGTGGACTACTGTGTGGGTAACTTCTCATAGCCATTCTCTTTAAGAAATTGGTAATGAATTTCAGTGGGTCTTTGTTTCTGTCTAGTTCAAACAATTCATGGAGATGGATTTTTGGGTGAATTGGACACCTTAAAAGCAGATTGTCTGAGTTGTGGTGTGCTAGAGGTGATTTCGATGTTATTAGATACGATCATGAAAATTAAATTGTGTTAATATAACAACGACTGTGTGATTTCTCCAATTGGGTGGAGAAGCATGACCTTATTGATCACCCTATGATGGGGGCAAATTTTGCGTGGTCTAATCAGCATGAAAGATCTGCTATATCAATAATTAGTTGAGTTTTGTTCTTCGTCGATTGGTAGAAGAAATCGTATTATGCAACACAACCTTCCTCATCCTGTTCTTGATCATTGCCAATTATGTTGCAGTCGAGCAAGTTCTGGGATCCTAACTGTTCTGGCACTTCTATGGCTTTGAAGAGATCAAGAGTTTATATTTAACATAAAAAATGGTGGTTGACTTGAAAAATGTTTAATCATTGATTTAGACTATCCGTCATGCATCCTACCTTTGATTGCCCATCTCTCTCTAGAAACACTTCAATTGGATGATTATAAACGATTCGATCAATCTAGAAGACTGATGGTTCATATTGATATTAGAGGTGGTGCTATCAGTGATCCAGACTGTCTATCATGCGGGACCACCTTTATTACACATGCCTCTTAGAAGTGACTTTGATTAGATGATCATAACCAATCAACCGGGAGCTATAAAAATAAATGGTCCACATTAATTATGGAAAAGGCTTATTATTGATCGGGACTATCTGAGGGCACCTTTGATTATCCACCCCTCACAAAATTCACTCTGATTGCATCATTCTACCCATCCAATCCACAATCAGGAAATGGATGATCAACTTGTATACTATAAAAATGCCCAATCATTGTTAATCATGTAGGGCCCACCTTTGATTGCCCATCCCTCCCAAAAACTACTCTAATTTGATGATGCTAAATGTTCGATCGATAGATGGGAAATGGAAGCTTCATTTTGTATTAAAAAAGGTCTAGTCATTGATATAGGCCATCGATCAAAGCCATGCCCACATTTGATTGCCCATGGCTTCTAAAAAATTACTTGGATCGCATCATCATAACAATCCAATTAACTATTACAAAACAGATGATCTGTATTATCATACTAGAAAAGGCCTAGATATTTATTTCATTACAAAAGGTCTAATCAGTGATTTAGACTGCCTATAACACAGGCCACCTCTAAGCTTGGAGAAAAGTAGAGGAGATCAAACAACTGCTTTGGATTGGTGTTGAGAGATGTGTAGGGAGAATGATGGGTGTTATTGTTTTTTAAGGAACAATTTGGTTGTTGGGGAATTGATTCCCCAGTTTTTATGTTTCCTGGGGAATGTTAGGGTTGGCTTAGTATCTCTTGGGGAATGATTAAAATAATTTTAGTTGTTGCAATAGATTTTCTTGGGAAACCTAGGGAAAGTCTAAAATTACGTTTTAATTATCCAAGTTTTCTATTCCTCAGTTTAGAGCTAGGGCTTTTGAGAGAAAAAGCTAGGGAATGGAACTCCTGGAGAATGTAAGAACTGACAGAAAAGTGCTAACAAATATATTCTTTTGTAGAAACCAGGGAATTACTAAGCCGAGAAATAAATAAACCAACAACCAAACACCCCCTAAGTTTTCCCAACTTTTCCTGGGAATTTCCATAGATGGAAATCTGGGGAAAGAATTCCCAGGAAAAGCTAGGAAAGCCCTTGGAAAACAAAAAACGGGGAGAGAGAAAATCAATCACGTTTTCTTGGGAAAAGCTGGGAATTTCTCTTTTGTAAACAAGAGGGAGGGAGGGAGGGAGGGAGGGAGGATTTAGGGGAGGTTTCGTTACTTATTCCAGGTGGAATGGGTCATGCCTTCTTAGGTTGGCCACTTCTTCCAGGTCATTTGGCAGCAGTGGCAGGAAAAGGATGGCTCTGTTATGATGCCTCCCCTCGCTACTATTGTGTCAATTTGGAATGAAGGAACAACAGAACCTTCAGGAACATTTCTATGTAGCATTTTGAGGTTTTCCTCAAGGGCAAGGGGCTTGTAATTGAATGAGCCAAATCCTCTATGGTTTTTCATCAATTGTCTTCTGGAAGTGATTGATAGTTAATGGAGGTTGAACTCTTTGTTGTATTAATCCGATGCTCTCTCATAATTTGTCCTGTATTTTCCCTCTCCTCTTTAATAACTTTTGGTCATCCTTCATAAAAAAAGCCTCTAGTTCCCAAGAAATTGCAACTCAAGTAGTGCAACCAAAAGCCACATAACTGCATCAGAAAGTGATACAGACATAAGATACGTGAAAACTGTATTATACGTGAACAAATGCAACTATGTAACAATTAAATAAAGGGGAAATTACCAAAACAGTTCACTTGTAGAAAATAATATCAAAATGTAACAAAATCCCTAAAGTCCTTTGAATCTGCTTCTTAGAGGTAACTTATTTTAAGTCCCCTTTTTGTTGTCTAAATACATACCGGTTTCGGATGATAAATTAAACCTTGCTTGCTCATTCTGTGATACTCCTTGCAACTTGGGTAATTGAAGAAGGACGTCACAACTTGGAGGGAGGGACGAGGAGTATGTCCCTTTATTAATTAGTAGACACTAGAGATTATTACTTTTGCGGTGAGTTGTCTTTCATTAGTTAGTAGATATTCATATTAGATATTTTCTTTAGCTATTGGAGTTAATAGAAATTAAATGTTAGTTATTGACCATGAATATTTTTTACCAGTTATTCTGTATTTCTCTTATGCATATATCGTGTATATTTGTTCATGTTGACTTATCAGTTATTAGCCATATATTTATTTGATTTCCATTCTACAGGCATTTCTTTCTTTGTATATATGGAACGATCACCCTTGGGTTGGTTCTTGCTGGTGAATTAAAAGAGCACCAGGTGATTTACATTCTAACAGGTAATGCAATATGCAGTCAGGCTACATCTATCGCTGACATGCTTACAGGTCTAATCATTAGAAACTTTTCTTCTCATTTTCAGTTTATTATGGTGTCGAAAATTCTTTCTACAGTTTATCTCCTCATGTTGTACAGGTGAGAAATATTCACTGGATTTTTTTGGTTCCTCCCACATGCCCTTTGACATGGCATACATGTACTTCAATCTGGACTGTCCACATCATGGGCCACATTGATTCTGGAGAGCCCAAAATCACACTGATCAGACGATCTTGAACATCTGATGCTGGCCTTGGATTTGGACTGATGACCAGTTTCTTGTAGCCATCTATTGATGGCTGCCAGTTGGATGCTTTGGAGTGTCATATCACTGTGACTTCAAGATACGTTCCTGTTCACAGCAGGGGTCATGATTGGATGATCTGGATTGATTTACGTGTATGCCATATATATGGTGGATGAGTCGCCTTTGTTTAAGAAACTGCGATGTACACACACTGCAGTCTTTAGAGCATTCGACATTCATAGTCTCTTATTGCACATCTTTTCTTTGTTTTTTCTTCTTTCCCTAAATGATGATATCTGTGTATGATGATCTCCACGTGTTCCAGTGGCTGTTGAGTTCATATAACACACAGATACTACTAATGGTGTTCCTCGCCATAGTTTCCCTGCTATTGGCAGGCTTCTTTGGATACCACACCCATCTTTGCCTTACAAACATGACTACAAATGAGGTAAATCCCCTTATCCTCACCTTCGTTGAATGAGGGATTACATGATCTATCCAAGGATATGGTAAGTATCCTGTTCTCTTGAGTCTAAGTGAGGCCTATGGATCTACAATCCAAACCACTGATGTGATGGGACCTGCCATTGATAGACAATGGCACAATGATCTCCGTTTGGGACAACCCTATCCTTTCGATGGTTCAAAATTAAAAATAAAAAGAAAATTAAATATCCACGTTCGGTGGAAAAAGGCCCGAGATAGTAGGATCTTCTGATCTTGGATATATTTTGGAATGGTTCATCAGATCAACAATCTAGATCATCAAACCATGGACTACCCTTGCAGACTCATGTGGATGCTATGCATATCTTGGGGTTGATGATCATGTCATTTCTGATAGCGACTTGCTTGCCTGTGTAATTTTCTAATGGCTGTTTTCCGCATCAAAACTTCAGACTTTCAAGTGGCAAGACTACATAAGCTGGAAAAGGAAGTTAAATGAAGCTAAAGCTAGCAGTGCAGCTTTGAAGGCTAGTATTTATGCAACGAATGGTGAAGTAATGCCTCCAGAGAGCAAATGGAGGATGTTCTTCCGTAGATCATCGAAGAAGAACGAAGAGGTGGTTGTTAAGGACAACATATATGATAGAGGAGCCTTCCGCAATCTTCTTGAGATCATGTGCCCATTGTCAGGTAGACGGTCGTTTGTAGACAGGAAATCGGAATGAGAATATTGTTGGCAGTCCTCGTTTGGGCACATCTGTATGCGGATATCAGTTGTTTTCTTAGCGTATAATATCAGTGAATGGAGGTGGGTGGGTTGACTACTCTTAATATTTGCTTTAAGATGTGCCTGATATTGGTATCTGCAAGCGGGCGAGGTATGGAACATGTAAAGATTTTGAAGCCATTGCAATTTTGAACTTGCTATACTCTCAACGAAGCATTTTGATTCAGTTTGATCTTTTTCAACCATTGCCTATCAGCAGAATGGAACGATGTCCATAGAAAATAATCTTCAATACATCATCCCATTTCTGTGTAACTATCAATCTGAACCATTCTATAATGGGCCGGATTCCATTTTTTGGACGACGGGATTGTACAGTACCGTCCAGGTTTCAGTTTGCTGGGGATGAATTGCCAAAATTGTCCACTGATCAAAACTGCTATTGTTATGGGCCACACTGTGGATAGTCCATGCACCAAAAATCTTCCAGATGGAAAAGTTCACATATCAGAAACAACCGTTAAGAAAGAAGATAAAGCCACATTTCCCATTGGGACACCAAAAAAAAAAAAAAGAGCCAAATATCTATGACTAGGATCTTCCAATTTTGGGGTTGTGCATAGGACCTAAGGTGAAGCTATTCTCAACGTTTTGGATCATTGAAGAATGGCCCCATTTGTGCAAGGTGAAATCCCAAACATATTGTCCGCACAGCATTAGATAATACTTTTTTTTTCCAAAATCAGCATTAGATACCTTTGTAATAAGTAGATCAGGGGCCATCTAAAAGGAACCTGCTCTATGGACGGTTATGATTGAAGTGCATCGACTAAACAACAAAGACACCAAAGTGTAGCATTTGGGTCATACTTAAATACCCTCAAAACCTTCTTTTAGTAATAAAAATACTTTTTAGTGATGGATGTGTGTGTGTGTGTGTGTGTG
The DNA here is from genome assembly GCA_003013855.2 of Liriodendron chinense. Lineage (NCBI taxonomy): Eukaryota > Viridiplantae > Streptophyta > Magnoliopsida > Magnoliales > Magnoliaceae > Liriodendron > Liriodendron chinense. The sequence goes on along the minus strand of ML058436.1, from coordinate 2,242,212 downwards.
TGTGTGTGTGAGAGAGAGAGAGAGAGAGAGAGAGAGAGAGAGAGGAGCTATCGTTTATAGGCTGGAAATCTTTCGACTCAGCTTTCGATGCAGCTAGAAGGCCACAAAAGCTGGCCTATCAAATATTTGCATCATCCAACCGTTCAGATTGTCTTGATTGATGATCTAGACCAAATCTGCAGTCTAATGATAAATCTAATAAAATCTACGGTCAGATTATATTATGGTTCCATGCGATTAATCAAATGGTTTTTAAATTAGAATGATTTATTTATTTTACTTTTTTTTAAGGTTAGATTATATTATGGACTCCAGGAAAGTTTCAACGGTTGGCATTTCAATGCCCCATTATTTCTCGTGGTAGGGCCCGCTAGAGGTTCTTAATGTTTGCTTCAGCTTAGACTAATTCGAGTTGGCAAAATCTTATATGAGTGGGGGAACATGTCACATGGACATCGCGGTGGGCCCCACAATGCTTTTGTTTATTGGGGCAATCAAAGTAATTTCTGATCATTGGGACAAATCTCGGCCAATTTCTTGGCCTGAGAATTTCTTGTGAGATTTTAAAAAATTATGTTTGTCTCGCAATTTTACTGGGAAAATCCTGCTGAAAATAAAATATATAAAAGATTATTATAAATTAGCTAATGATTTTAATATTTAGAAGGTTTAGGTATGAAAATAATTATTTTAAAATTTGAATATATTTTGTGATAAAATTGCAAAATTTAGAGCAGCTAACTAGATTTTTACACGACTGAATCACAAGGTTCACTTGCAAGTAGGGGGTGTTAATGGGCAGCATTAGGGTTGGGCCAAGCTCAGTCCGCATTGTTCAACATACGCCCAAGCTCTTGGGTCTATACCAAATGAAAAGAGTCTAGCTCGAGTCTAGCCTCAAATGTTTATGCAAGCCCGAGCCTGAGCTCAAGTGTTGGTCCGTTGTGTTGGGTGGGGCCAAACTCGGGCCAAGCTGATGGGCTATTGTACACGGTCCAAAAGCCCGTCCAGTTAATAAACAGACTTCAATCTTAAGCTTGAGCCTGGTATGGGTTTATAGCCCAGCCCAAGCCCAGCCCATTGACAGCCCTACCTGCAAGAGTTGAAAGCCCACATGTAGCGTACATAAATACTCATGTAAAGGTTCTTATAATTCGGCTTGGGGCCATTTGGATGGGAGTAAATGGAGGTAAATGGGTAGAATTGGGAGTAAATGTGCATGTAAATGAAATCCTCTCTACGAGGGAGGATTTGGAAGTCAATGGGGTGAAATTCTCTCTATGCATATGTCCACCATACATGTGACACATTAATGATACTCCCCAACAATTCAAATATTGGCTACATCACTAAAATCACACCAAAAGAATGATCCAAACCATCCAAAGGATAGCCATCTAAATGAACCGTTAAAAAAAGTTGACAAGTTGCTTGTTTGTGAACCTTACATTTGTGGCCTACCTGATGCTCAAAATTTCCTCATTTTTTGCTGAAGTATATATTTCAATAGGTTTGTTACAATCATTGTATCAAGTATTAAATATCGCATATGCACACTAAGTTGGGATATTAAAGCTTATTTGGGATATGACATATATTTAAATGCATTCCAATTCCTCCCATGTACTTTCATCCAAATAGAATGTTTTGGTTTCAAATGCATTTCATTTTCTCCCATCCAAACACAACTGTGTAAAGCCATTTACGACAGATTCATTTGCCTCTTAAATACATTTCCCATTTACTTCCATTTACAAGCTCCCAAACAAGTGACTAAAATACCCATCCCCTCTCCGCAAATTGGATGTTAAAATACCCATTTAACAAGGAAGATCCACTTAATTTTTAGATAAGACTGACCATTGTGCTAGGAAATCCTCGTGGTCACATGCAGTTAATACTTCAGAGGTTACAATATGGGTGGACTATACCTTATGGTACAATCCATTGGACATTTTTTTGGCAGGCCCACTGTTAGTACACCCACCCCCACTGTTAGTCACACTGCAATGTTAGCCACCCGAATATGAGAATCGATATCAAGACCTAAGTGTTGAAACGTGGATATCTTCACTCATTCTACTACTGTTTTGGGAAGATATCAGGGTGAAAAACCTATGCCCGCTTTTAATTTTCTATGGGGCCATCATGGCGTGTATGTGAGAGCCACTCTAAACATTAGACGTGTAATCCTGCATTAGGCCATTGGACAAAAAAGCAGGCTAACCTATTATACAGGGTCCACCGTGATAATTATATGACATCCACTCAAATCATTATCATCCACAAAAACTATCCAACATGATAATTATAAGAAATCCAGCTTTCTGTCATAGGACACCTAGGATTGAATGTTTCAACCTTCGATTACTCAAAAGGTTACAGTGACCGTCCATTTTCAAACCAAAGAATAAAATTTCCAAGGGTTGCAATAATCTAAATTCAAGAAATTTAAATGTTAACTGCCAACCTCATCATGTCAACGGTTTGGATCATTGGAAGATGATCTCACACTGCTTTTTACTTTTAAGCCCACAATGCATGCATCTTCCAGTGGCATACGGACAAGGTCTCACGCGTCTAAAGGGGTGGGTTGATTATATCAAAAAATGGACATATGAACAAAATCTGGGTATGCTTCTCCAGGTCTCCACCATAAAATTGTGGCTCACCCCTAACAACTGAATGGATTTTTGGGGCTATGGGGCCCATATGGTAGGACCCATGTAAGGGACGGTTTTATTTGTGAAACTGACACATGCTGTAGGCTTAGAAAAGCTTTCTTAAGATAAAGAGCAAAAAAACGTCTTCCAAAGTATTTGATGCAGAGGATATCCATTGTATTTAATCCAAAGGAGTTGGGTCTCCTGAGTTTGAATAAGTAACACCCCATTGTCATCTCATAGTAAGTTGCTTTGCGTAAGCTACTTATCTTAGTTTATGCTTATTCAGCCAAAAAGTAGAAAAGCATGTTTGGTTTCCAAGATCATAAGTAATTATCCCTCAAGTTTATTTGGTCTCCCTCACATCGACCTTTCATTATGTGGGGCCAACCTTTGCCGCAGACCATTCATTGTGTGAGCCCTACCTTTGATGTGGCCATCCATCATATTGGCCCACCTTGGATGTGGGTCATTCATCATTATGGCCTGACCTTTAATGTGCATCATTCATCATGTACAGACCACATAGAAGTTGGTCATCCATCAATTTTATTGTCCATCATGTGGGCCACCCATCATGCAGGCCTTGCCTTGGATATGGAGCACTCATCATTAGGGCTAACCTTTAATGTGGGCCATCAAACATGTGAGGCTTACCTAGTTGCGGACTGTCCATCATGTGGGCCCACCATTACTAACTGCCATCATGTAGAGCCCACCTTTGATGTGGACTGTCCATCATGTGGGCCCCAACTTAAATATGGGTTGCCTATCATGCAGGGCTCGCCTTCGATGTGGGGCACTCATCATTGGGATCATCATTAGGGGGCCAACCTTTGATGTGTACCGTCCATGTGGGGCCACTTCAATATGGGTCAATCATCCATCATGTGGGGCCAATCTTCAATGTCCACTATCCATCATGTAGGCCCCACCTTTAAAATGGATCTTCCATCATACCAGCCCACTTTGGATGTGGGCTTTTTATCATTATCAACCTTCGATGTGGACCATCCATGCGTGAGTCTCCATCATGTGGGGCCCACATTTTATGTGAACCGTCCACATGTGCACCCACCTTCAATTTGGACAGTCCATCCTATGGGACCTCCTTTGATATGGACCGTGAGAGAGCCTCCTTTGACATTAGCTGAGAGAGTAGGAAAAATCATAAATTAACGAAGCTTTTTAACTTATTTGGTGGGTATCCAAATAGGCCCTAACAGGCAGTGAGAAAAGAATACGGTTCATTTTCCAACAAGCAGGCTGGCTGTTAATTCCAAGCCATTAACTGATGCTGACTTCAAAACAGCTTTGGTCAGTGTGTCCCGCACACCCACACAAAAAAGGATGCGACCCCCCATCAGTTTATGTGACCTTATCAACAGGTTGGATGGCAAATAAACATTGTGGAAACACTGCAGTGGGCCCTAGGAAGATTTTAATGGTAGCGTTTTCAATCACCACTGTTTCCTATAATGGTCCTCGTGAGATTTGGATCTTTTTCATTTTTGGGTTCATGCCCTAAAATGATCTAGCAATCCCACGGTCAGGGCCGCAACTCCTTGGTTGAGGCCGAGGTCACACCTAATCTGCTCACCTCTTGAAGAAAAATCAATCCCACATGATAGGAAATTAGAAACAAAGGTCAGATAGAGTTTAATCCATGCACATCAGTAGTGTGGTAAGGAAAATGGATGACTCTTCCCCTTATGGGACTTTTCACTATATTTGGATAGGAAAAGAAACACTGGACGTCAAAAAAGGAATCAACACCCTACCACTATAGTCAAATTTCAAGCAAGATATTGGAGGAGAATTATAACAGTTTCATGGCATTTTCACTTGCTATCCAAATAAAAGACCACACAAAAATGGAATCCATGTTTTAATATTGCTCATGGAAATCTTGAAAAACCATTATTGATAATTCACTGCAAATTTAAATTTTCAAGCAGAAGATACAAGGCAAATTATGACAGCTTCGTGGCATTTTCACTGGCTATCCCAATAAGACCACCCGAAAATGGAATCCGTGGAAATCCAAGTTTCAATGATCATGGAAATCTTAAAAAACCATCATTGATAATTCATTACAAAATTCTCTGCTTTTCTTTTCTTTTCCCACTATCCAAATAGATGATTAGCTTATATATATATATATATATATATATATATATATATATATATAAAAGAGAGAGAGGCCTGCTCTCCCGTGCACCTTTGCACGTGTCATGGGCACAAAATCCGATCGGTCCACATGATGCGGAACCTCATGAAACCCCTCGGGCCCAAATTTCAGCCTGATCCAAAACTCTGGTGGGCCATAGAAAAGAGGAGCAAATCAAGGGGCTAAACTGTTTCCTTTTGCTATGGCCCACCAGAGTTTTAGATCAGGTTGAAATTTGGGCCTGTGTGGTTTCATGAGGTGCCGCATCACATGGACTGATTGGATTTTGTGCCCATGATACGTGTGCAAAGGTGCACACAGGTGCTTACCTAAGCAAGTGCACAGGTGAGCATTTTTCTATACACACACACTTACTTTAGGAGGAATATCATGTGCCGCTGTTTTGCTAGAGTGGTGGTTTAATCACATTTCTTTTAAATAGGGCAATCTCCGCCACACCATGGTTTGTGCAATTCTAATTTCAATCTTGACAGTTGTGTGATTCATCATTCAAAAGAAAGAGTGCGGGTGTGTGTCTATCTATAGCGATAGCGAGAGTCTTAACCCACTGAAATCAGTTAACTAAATTTATCTTTCAAAATTAACATTTCAATTCAGTTTATAGAGGATGGAAGGAGAAAAAAAATGGGGTCCTTACAGTACCCACCGGCTGCATTAAATGCTTACAAGTGTGGTTAACCAGATCTTGAAATTGTGACATACTTTTACTCCTTTGAAGTTATGACCAGCAACCCTAAGGCACCAATAAGCAAGTACTGCAAGAAAGAAAGCAAGCATCAAGATTAATACACTTCTCAATAGACAGGCCTATTTTACGCAGACCCCTTTTATCGAACAGCTGAAAAACATATTTGAACAAATTTCACATCATACATCCACCTTGCCCTAAGGCACTAATAAGCAAGATACAAGAAAGAAGCATCAAGATCAAAACACCACTCAACAAACAGGCCTCTTTTACCTTTTCTTTTCTTTTCTTTTTTTATTTTATCAGTGAGACATACCTCTTTTATCAAACAGCTGAAAAACATATTTTAAGGAATTTCGCATCATACATCTGTCTTAGCCTTTGTCCCACCAGATTTGGTGTTAGTTTTCAAACAGTAGATTGGCATAAGTTTTACAAACGATCAGCTGCCAACCAGACATCAACCTTCCTCTTTTGCCTGGGGGCTCTTGGAATTGATCGTGGCACAATATATTCCATATCATTATCACATAATGTATCGCACCCTTGGGAAACAGATACATATCAACATAACAGCAGTACTCATCCTCTTATTTGAGAAAATTTTGAATTTCCCCAATTTTCTGCAAATCAGCTCATCTTCCCCTAAATTCCAAAATTAGAGTGCATGCAATGATGATCTCACCAAACACTCCTGAATACTCTGAAATGGGGGCCATTTGACCATTGATCGGAGTGGAATTTTGAAAAAAATAATATTTTTAAATTTTTTAATTAATTTTAATTTAAAAATATTTTTCCAAACAATCTCAAATTACCAAGAAACATTAGATCAGGTTACATACATGTTTGACTTTATGTTTGGACACAAAGATTACAACCGATTTGCAAGAGTTGGAGATTTTTGATTTTTTGTTTTCCAATTTTCTGTAACTCAGCCCATCTCTCCCCCAACTCTCAAAATCGAAGCTCAAGGTCCATGATTTTTCATGCAAAATATGAAAAATCATGGAGGGTCCTTGCTTGTGCCTTGCATGGGTTCAAGTACCAATGTGGTGAAATCCCACTGTGGTGTGAGTGTGTGCATGTGTGTGGGGTGTGAGTGCGTGTGTAGTAAAAACAAAACATGAAAATTTATGGATTTGTAACATTTGACACTGATTTAACATGTTATAGCCTATAGGCCCATTGTTCAAAGTTCCCCTATATTAGCGAAATATCCCTAAAATTATCTAGATCTCCAGCTCAGTGATACTGATAGCACTGGTAGCAATACCAATAACATTAGTATCAGAAATTCCGGGTATCAGCGATGTATTGCAAAGTATCACCAATGCATCCCTAATATTTTCAATTGTATAAATTCCAAGTGTCACTTGTATCACCAGTGTATCAACGATATTTTGATATCGCCAATGTATCAATATTGCCAAAAATCTGTTTATTAAAAAAAAAAAGTCCATTTCAATTTCTTTTATAGGCGTATGGTTGTATGCAATGTTCAAATTGTCGACGACGATATCGACAATATTGCGATATTATCATTATCGCAACATGGGCGATTTTGAGACCACGGTATTCCATTTACTTTCCACTTGTCAACGATTTCTCGGGGAAATGTCGTGTTGTTGATATTCTAAAATATCGATGGATGTCTAGATGGAAGATTGGATGGATTTCTTCTAACAACACGTGCTTTTAGGCCCCCATTAAATGGAAACTTATTATGCATGCATTCTTGTCGTAACTTTTTATTCCTAAATATGCAAATATGTGTATTTTAGCATCTCTTGGAGTTTCATTGAAAAAATCTACCTTCTTCACCTTGTTCCCTGCATTTTCAGTTATCGGTGATATTATTGGCGGTATCAATACTGTTTCTGTATCCCCAGCTAACGAACTTGTAGTGATACCAATACTTTGAATATTGGTTACAGTAAAAAAAATGGATCGAAAATGCTCACCAGATCAAACATGTAGGAAATAATAGTACTACCTATGCGTTTTGTATTGCACAAGTGAGATACAAGATGTATCGTGGGATATATCAGCCGATATCGTTGATGCTGAAAACATTATCGTGGCAAAGGTTCAGACTGACACCACTCACATTCTAACACATTCCCACAAAGTACTAATGCTAGTCCAACTATTATGTCTATGACCCCAAGGGCGAGCAAGCAAAGTTGGATCATGAAAAGGGTAGTTGTTGCCAAACCATTAGGCACAAAGCACCCACAAACATGAAAGGTGGTGGACCTGTGGTTGAGTGGTTGGCAGTTCAAAATAGCATGCAACCACCAACACATGATTGCTAATACAACTCACATGACTACTGTCAGCATCCACATTACATCTTCGTGCGACTATTAAGAGCTACTGACAAAAGGGGGACTTTTGCATCGTACTAGTTCTGAAAATGTTGAACTTCTACAAAATTGTTTACAAGCAGTTGTGTGATTGTCAAATGTTTGTGTTATATATCCTCCCCTCCACAGAAAATCTCTTCTTAACTTTTCGAAGTTGCCAAAACCGACTTCGGACATTCGAAAAGGGACATAAAGTACAACGGCATATCAAAGAAGGCCGCTTTGATAAGGGTGAGACAACCCCCTAAAGAAAAGTGCCGACACTTCTAGCTCAAAAGCTTTCTTTCAATTCTCTCTACAACCTTCTCCCCATAAATGTTTAGTCGGCTTCCCAATACATGATGGTAAACCCAGATACCTCAAAGGGAACAAACCCGCTCTACAACCAAACAAGAGGCCAACCTCGACACCTCCTCGCAGCTTAGCCAAACCCCCAATATTTCACTTTTGTTGACATTAATCTTCAGCCCCAAGACGAACTTAAAATAAGTCACTGTCTTCAGCCGGTTATCAACCTTCACCGCATCTGCATCGCCATAGATGCAAAGTGTCATCCACATCAATGTTCAAAATATCGGTATCGCATTACGTGTCGCATCCTTGGGATACAGATACGTATCAGTTATCACACAAGATATATCATTTGTATCAGGTAATTTATAGCAATTTTTGGGAAACATGGGAAAACATTGGGAAAATGGTTGAATTTTTCAGTGAAACTTCAGGGATTGTTAAAAAAAAAACTTAATACACACTTTTAAATCATAACATCTTAAAAAAGAAGTGTGCGTAATAGGTTTCCTTTGTATAGGGTCCTAAGCTACGCACCGTCTGACTAAACTAATGCAACTATATTCAAATTGAATGCATAACATTTAGAGTGTATGAATGATCATTTTATCAAACACTTATAAATACTTTGTAATTAGTTTCAATTGATAGCTGTTTGAAGGGAAATTTCGAAAAAAATAATAATATTTTTATAATTTTTATTAATTTTTAATTAAAATGTGATTTTTATTTTCCAAAAATTGAGTAGGACTTGACAAATCAGTAGATCAGCCCTCATTCATGCTTGATTTCACGTTTGGAGTGTAACATTGCAATCAATTTGGGAGAAATTGGGAAATTTTCGAATTTTCCCCAAATCGGACCACCTACACTCAAATTTCAAAATTAAACTATACGTGTCATTTCATCAAATACCCCTAAATACTTTGAAATTAGTCTCAATTGACAGCTGGTTGAAGGAAAATTTTGAGAAAAAACATGAAGAACATGAAGAACCAATGGCTATCAAAAACAAAGCTCAACTCCATAATTTTTCATGCAAAACATGAAGAACCAATGGATTTGTAACCATTTGACACTGATTTAACATAATTTCAACAATAAAAGGGATCAAAAATTGAAAATGCTCATCGGATCGAACATGTGGGATATATCGGCACTACCTGTGTGTTTCATATCGGCTATTGCACAGGTGGGATACAAGATATATCGTGGGATATATTGGCAGATATCGTTAATATTTAAAACATTGATCCACATATTGAAGATGGCTTACTCTTAACTTCCATATCTGCAACCCTAAAGCCACTGATTAAACCAACCTCCTCGCCTTTATGAAGCATCTTGCTAAGAGCCTCCATTACAATCACAAAGAGGTATGGAGATAAGAGGGTCACCTTATCTAACTCCCCACGAGGCTTTGAAGAAGCCTATCAGCGACCCGTTAACCAAAACAGAGAAAACTGCTGAACCAACACAAGCCTAAACCCATCCTCTCCATTTCTACCCACATCTTAATATGCCCAAGGTATAATCAAAGAAGTCCCAATTCACATGATCATATGCCTTTTGCAAGTCCAGCTTACAAACTATTCTGCTTTTGCCTTCTCTATAACTTGAATCAATACACTTGTGGGCGATTAGAGCGCTATCCAGAATCTGTCTTCCCGCAAAGAAAGCTCCCTAATTTTCAGAAATGACAATATGATATTCGAAAGCACTCCTTGGAATCTCAAGGCAATCATTTTTGGCTAGGATTTTGATAGGAGCCCCCAGTAAGGCTAATGGGTCTAAAATCTTTGAGACGTTCCACTGCTCTAACCTTCTGGATGATTGCCATGAAAGAGGCCCCAAGGCCGTTAAAGACGCAGCTCCTCTCCAAAAACTCAGCAATAAAAACTATAACATTTTCTTTAATCGCGTGCCGAAAAATTTTAAGAAGGCAATAAGGAAGCCGTCCGGACCCAAAGCCTTATCCCTGCCCAGAGAATCAACCGCCGCTTTAACTTCTTCCTCCGATATTGGCATATTGAGAGAAATAGACCAAGGAAGTCCAGATTGTCCAAGCCTGATCTTGGCCAGTTGTTACTAGATAACAGATTTTTGTAGAAATTTACAATCTCATTAAAAACTTTTTGCTTATCCATAACCCTTTCTCCTTCCACAACCAAACTGTTAATCCAATTACATCTCGCCCTAGCGCTAGCAATTTTATGAAAATACAAAATTAGAATATCAAATACTACTTGAAAAGCAAGCAATCTTTCAATGTCACACAGGTAAGGCAGTTAACTTCTTATTCTTCTGAAGAATACAGTCAACAGTTCCACATTCTTATTGAGTGCTACATGTCTGCATGGAAAGAGGTTTTTTTCTTGCAGAATTTAAATGTATGCATGAGGAAAGCTGTGTGCAACCAAAAAAAAAAAAATGCAAGAAAATTTTTGGAGTAATCTTTTTTTGCTACAACAACAGCCCACAGGTGACTGCTCTACCCCATCCAACAAGTTCTGGGTTGAAATCCTAGGAAAAGATTCCATTCATCAGCACAATAATAGCCTTATCCCAGCTATTTGCAGTCGACTTAAGAATCCTTTATGTACCTAATTTCCAAACTGATCTACAAGGTTATCACATCAGTGAGAGACAACCTAAATTATTTTAGAAAAAACATACCCTCCAACAGTTGCAAAATTCAATAACTAAATGTGGGTAATTAATCATTTTTTCACTCAATTATTCCTATGCAAATGCCAGGATTTATTATCAATGATTTTTAGATTTTAATTTTTAACCCATCTATAAAGTAGCCAGCTAGATCAACAGTACCAATCATCTTATACATTATCAATATGTAAGGTGGAGATAGAAATGGCAGGCCTACCAAGGTATTCAATAACGGTAACAATGGCTGTAATGGCCAGCTTTATGGTTGTTATGATACAGGCCGTAATGGCCGTTACAGCCTTGTAAAGGTCAAATTTTTTTTTAAGAAAACAAATGTGAAAGAATAGTGGAAATTTTCAAGAAAAAAATGGGGAGGTTCAAATATGTATAATTTTCTAGGTTTCAACATGCATATGATGGTGTAATTGGCTATTTTTTGGTAAGAATGTTGTCTCGGGCTGCCTGAGTTCTGTTTACCTAACTGACTATAAAACTCCTATGTTTAATATTCCAAATAAGTGGAAATCATTCCACTTTATGCATATCCCTAATCATTATACACCATTGCCCTCAAGAAATTTGAGGAAAAATTAAAAATGCAATTCAGATGAATAGAATTGGATTGATTTGGGTACATTCAAATGGAAGGCAAATAGCCCAAAATTCATGCAATCCATGGGATTCATTCCACTTATGCATCTCCCTAATCATTATACACCTCTTTCCTCAAGACATTTGAAGAGAAATAATTTTATTTTTTGAAAATGAATGAATAGTTTTGGCTCGATTTGAGTACACTTGAACGGCTCCAGATTCATGCAATCCACGGGATTCATTCCACTAATGCATATCTCTAATCATTTATACCATTTCCATAAAGAAATTTGAGGAAAAAATTTTAAGGGGGCGTTTGGCATCTCTACAAATAAGAGCTTATTGGCTTATTTCTAAAAAATAAGCTTTTAGACCGTTTGGTAAAAGTCTAATTAAGTGCTTATTTTTTTTAGAAATTAGCAAATAAGCTCTAATTTAATAAGTTGGGGAGGGGTTACTTTTTGAAACAGAGCTTATTTGGCTTAAGCAGGTAGACAATTTAGACTATTTTTTGGACAAGTTTACCCTTAAACTTTTCAAGTAATTCCCATCTTACCCTCTTCTCTTTACAAATTCTTCAAGAAAGGCCCACACGATGAACGATTCATAGTGAAGGTGGGCCCCACATGATGAATGGCCTATATCAAAGGTGGGCCTACATAATACATAGTCACATCAAAGGTGAGCCCCACATGATGGATGGCCTACTTCAAAGTGTGGCCCCACATGATGAATGATCCACATCAAGCAAGCCCTACCTGATGATGGTCCACATCAAAGGTGGGACCCACACGATGGATGGTGGACATTAAATGTGGGACCACATGATGGAAGATTGACATTAAAGGTGGGCCCACGTGATGAATGACTCATATTGAAGGTTGAGCCCCACATGATGGGCGGTCCATTGCGAAGGTGGGACCTACATGATGGATGGTGGACATGAAAGGTGGGTCCCACATGATGGACTATCCACTTCAAGTGGGCCCATGGTTCTGAATGTCGGTATCGGTTGGCGTATCGGCCCCACGGAAAAATGATACGATACGGCGTCGCGTATCGGAATCGGGCCTGTATCGGCCTGTATCGGACCGTATCGGTCAGAATTTTTTTTTTAAGCAAAAAATTATGAAAAAATATCAGAAAAATAAGATAAAATGAGATATTCACGAATCTATCATTTATTTGTATTTTGACCATGTATTCAATGGTGTATCGGACCATTCTTTGGTAAGAATGTTGTCCTGACGGGTTGACTTTCTGTAAGTTCTGGTGTTGATTTTTTCTTTATATAAACTGTTGATATATGTCATAAATTGATATCATATATTGCTAATAGTTTAATATGTCCAAGAAGTATCACTACTCAGTACTCACTAGTCTATAACAATGTAAGTGTAGAAAACTAGAAATACTTAGTACTTACCAATTTCCTTAAATGTGAATAATATAAACATTTAAAATAACATTTTCTTTTTCAGCCATCCCAACAAATACATTTATACAATAATGGCCACTCTACAATATGCACAAGATGCAAATTTCAGGTGGACCATTAAAAACAGTGGTTATGGGCCACAGGAAACAGTGGTTATGGATCATTAAAATTTAAGGTAGACCATGTCACAGGATACAAATTTCAGGTGGACCATGTTACAGGAAACAATGGTTATGGACCAGTACAATTTCAGGTGGACCATGTTACAGGATACAAATTTCAGGTGGACCATGTCATAGGAAACAATGGTTATGGACCATTAAAAACAATGGTTATGAACCACAGGAAATAGTAGTTATGGACTATTGAAATTTTAGGTGGACCATGCCATATGACACAAATTTCAGGTGGACCATGTCATAGGAAACAATGGTTATTAACCATTAAAAACAATAAACCAAACTAGAGGGGAGATGTTTACAAATATCCCTTTTCTTAGAGTACCCATCACCTACAAGAAACTATTCCACAGCTTGTAGTACAATGGCATCTTTCTGCCAGCATGTCATTTTTGTAGGACATCAGTACCATAAAAATGTAGGTGCCACGATGAAGATCACCTGGCACAAAAGTCAAGCCGGTCCACTCAGCAGGTGGGCCAACCCTGTATCTAAGTCAAACGACCGTTGGTTCTATCAATTCGGCTGATGAGCAATTAAATCTGATTTTTTCATAAATGTGATTCTCGTGAATGGCCCATCATTTTCATCTCGTGATTTTCTTAAACAAGTGGCATGTTAGTGGTAAAGATGTCACTGTACCACAAGTTGCGGTACAGTTGCCTGTAAGTGAACCATTTTCATTTTTTATACAGAGAAAGTACGTGACAGATCATACCCATCTTTCAGATGATGGTGATTCGTTTACTGGACAAATGGAATCGATGTGAATTCATCCATGCCGTTCAAATCATGAGGTCATTGTGGATGTAGCATGTACCAAAAAATCACTCTGATCTAGCAATGTTATGCATTGTACTTGTGTCCATCAAATGGATGGTTAAGATTGAAATGGTTAGTGGGACAAATTGCAGTATATGAATGCCATGTGTATAGGATGAATCACTACCATATAAAAAATGGTCACAAATAACAACTTGATCCAAAGTTGTGGCCCCAGGATGCTTTTAACTGTGGAAATTCAATCCCTACAGTGTGGTCCACTTGGATTTGGATTCCCTTCATTTTAGGGACCATGCCCTAAAATGAGTTGGAAAAACTAATAGACGACGTGGATATACAAAACATACATCAAGGTGGGCCCCACGGGTGCAAGTGCACCAATCATCATACCCTCAAGAGTATTAAAAAAAAAATTTGAGTGAGACGTGGCTGTGAAACAGCCACGTCTCTGTTCCTATTTTCAAGGGAAGAGGATTGCGGACTGAGTAACCCCGCACGCTAGCGTGCGGAGTAAACTCTGTGGGGCCCACAGTGATTTACGTATTTTATCTACTCCGTCCATCCATCTTAACAGAAAATTTTAGGCATATTGCCAAAGAATGAAGCATATCAAAATCGAAAGTGGACCACACCACAAGAAAAGTGTGAACTGAATGTTTACCATTGAAAAATTCTTGGAGGACACAGAAGTTTTGGATCAAGCTGATATTTGTGTTTTCCCTTCATCCATATCCATGTGATCTTATGAACAGGTTGGATGACAAATAAACATCACGGTAGAGCCTGGGAAGGTTTCAACGGTGGAAATCATTATTCCCACTGTTTCCCGTGGCATGGTCCACTTGAGATTTGGATATGCTTAAATTTTGGGCTCAACCACTAAAATGAGCTGAAAAAACATATGGACGGAACAGATAAAGCACATACATTTTAGGTGGGCCCAACTAATTTTACTCCGCACGATAAGAGCGTGCGGAGTGACTTCGCACGCAATCTGATGCCCTTTTCAAGAGAAGAGAGAGAGATAGAGGGAAAATGAAAAAAAAAAAAAAAAGAGAGGGAGAGGAAAAATACGAGAGGGAAAGATGAGAGAGAGAATGAGAGAGAGGAAAAATACGAGAGGGCAAGATGAGAGAGAGAATGAGAGAGAGAGGAAAAAGACGAGAGGGAAAGATGAGAGAGAATGAGAGAGAGAGAAGATGAAGATGGTGCGGCCGAGATGAGAGAGAGAATGAGAGAGAGAGAGAGAAGATGAAGATGGTGCGGCCGTGCAACCCCTGCCGCAGTATCGAAGAAGAAGAAGATGTTAGGTTAGTTTTTCTTTTCTTTTCACTTTTTTTTTTGTTTTTTTTTTCACTGCTGCGCTACTATTTTCTATCTTGCGCTGCCATTTTTTTTAATTTAAATTATCGAATCGTATCACGATTAGATCGGGTCGTATCGGCCTGACCGATATGCATTCCAAATATCGGACCCGATACGGCCCGTATCCGCCGATACGACCCGATTCGACCCGATACGGTACAACGGATACCGATACGAGGCCGTATTGCGTATCGTATCGAGCCGATACGGATACGATACACCCGTATCGGCCGATGCGATACCGATTTTCAGATCCATGAGTGGGCCCCACATGATAGATGCTCCACAACAAATATTGGACTCACATGATGGATGTTCCACATCAAAGGTAGGACTCACGTGATGGATGGTGGACATTGAATATGAGACCACATGATGGAAGGTTGACATTAAAGGTGGGCCTACATGATGAATGACCCATATTAAAGGTTGGGCCCCACATGATGGACAGTCCACAACCAAGTTGGGATCTACATGATGGATGGTGGACATCAAAGGTGGGTCCCACATGATGGACTATCCAAATCAAGTGGGCCCCAAATCATAGTGGTCCACAACAAAGGTGGAACCCAAATGATGGATGGTGGACATCAAAGATAGGCCCCTCATGATGAATGACTCATATTAAAGTGGAGCCCCACATCAAGGTGGGGCCACGTAATGAAAGTTCACATCAAAGGTGGGCCCCTCATGATAGATGGCCCGCATTAAAGTGTGGCCCAATATGACAGAAAATGCACATCAAGTGGGTCCCATTTGATGGATAGTCCACATCAAAGGTGGGATCCACATGATGGATGATGGTCATTGAAGGTGGGCCCACATGATGGTCAATTGATATCAAAGATGGGCCCGCATGATGAACGACACAGAATGAAGGGGGGGCCCCACACAATGAATGGTCCACATCAAGGTGGGCCCACATAATGGACGGAGTGGGCTTCACACGATGGATGACCCACATAAAAAAGTGGCCCCTCATAATGGACAATTCACATCAAGTGGGCCCCACCTAATGGACGGTCCAAATCCAAGGTCTCTCATGATGGATGACCCATATCCAAAGTGGGCCGTATGATGGATGATCCACATAGAAGGTGCACCCCACATGATGACTGGTGGATATCAAAAGTGGGCCCCACATGATGGACAATCCACTTCAAAGGTAGGGCCCACACTATGGACACCTCAAATGTGGAGTCCACGTGATGGGTAATGGGTAGTGGATATTGAGGGGCCCCACATAAAGAGCAATTAGGATTGATGTTGAGCCCCACATGATGGATGGTCAACCAAAACAACCATTTGGATTGCTCTTATATTAAAGTTGTAATCTTTAAAAATGATGTCAACTACCCTTAAAAAAAGCTCTTATTTGAAAGTTTTACCAAACGTGCTTATTTTAAATAACAGCTTTTTTTAGAGATTTTACCAAACGAGCTTATTGAAAACAGAGCTAGAACAAAAGGGACTTATTGAAGTAGCTCTTATTCAAAAAGCTCTTATTGAATTAGAGTAGAGATGTTATACGAGCCCTAAATTTTTTTTACTATTAATCCCAAAATGGCCCATTACAAGTGTAAAGGCTGTTCCAGCCTGTTATAGGCCCTTTTTCTTCCCATAAAGGCCGTTATAGCCCCGATTGTGTAATGGTGCACACAATTACCATTAAGTTAGGTAACTGTTTTTTAATACCATGACGCTTTTGTGTCTTTCAGCAAAGCCATATTCTAGAAGCAATTTTTTGACCAAGTATATCTTAATTAAAAAAAAAAAATCCCATTAGAACCAAGTTGCTCTGGTGGTAAGGTTCCTTCATCATCAGGTAGATTGCGATGGGTTTCAAAACGCCAGTAGGTACTTTTAGGGCCTGTTTGGATTTGTTGAAATTGAAAAAGAGGAAACTTGATTTCTTTGAGAATAACATTTCTAGGAAAATTAGCGGAAATACCGATGGTGGGATTGACTCGGGATTGGCCCACATGGTTACAATAATCTAAATGGTGAAGGACAGAAAGGTTGAGATGGGGAAGGAGAAGGGAAACCGAATTTTCCTCTCAAGTGAGAAAATCATACTTCTTATAGGTTTTAAAACAGAAATTGAAAAGGGGCCACTTTCCACCTAAATTGGACAAAAAGAAGCAACTGTGGATTTTTATTTTTATTTTGAAGGTAACATTACCGGGGATTGAACTCTGGATCACTCACAGACACTACACTCTCTACCAGTTCATCTATCGAGCAGGAGACTATTGTTCGAAATTGAAATTGAAAAGTAGAAATTGATTTTATTTACACAGAAAATCAATTTCCACTTTTCAATTTCAACAAAGCCAAACACACGCTTACCCAACTTTACTGTTGTTCAAAACTCACCAGACTTACACAGAACTCAGGGTGGTCCACCAAGTTAGTGCAAAACTTAGGCTAGTTCAGAAAGAATCAAACAAGTCACATGACGTACAGAGTTATATACGAAATCAGACCATTTTAATGTTGATCTGAGAACGTAGGCGATTCACAAGTCAACTAGTTGAGTTTTTAAAAAATGGTTTGCAAATTGCAATGTCTCAGATATTTTGTAAGAAAAACCAGGAACTTGGAATTCATTCTACACAAGATACAAACCATAGTGTTAAAATACAGAAATGGACAATTGAAAATGGAATTTATGAGAATATTTTTTTCATTGAACGCTAATGAAAAAAAAAAACTTTATTGCATAAAATCGTATTCTCAACAGTATTATAAAATATTAAAAGTCCCAAGAAAGCGAACCTTGATTATAGGCTTTTCAGTCATGATAATGGTCACCCATCCAACATATGGTAAAAACCTGTGCAGGAATTACCAAAAGTGAGCACTATAACAGTGAAATTAAAGCAAATGCAAAAGCATACCCCAGACAACTGAGACATGGGCGATAACCAGATAGTGATAAACTGGTAATCCTTTTCGGGAGTGATACCACATCAATGCAAAGATGACGTTGAGAGCTGAGCTACTTACCCAACAGCCCTTCCCATTATATGATGCCGTTGAAGCCAGAGCTGGCCATGTGCATATAAAAGCCTGTCATCACCAAAATTATTATCTCCTGAAATAGAAAAAAAAAAAGAAAGTGGAAAGAAGTAATCGGTAAGATGTTCACTGCTCCAAAATAAATAAATAATGAAAACAAACTACAACTATAATAACCATGAGCACGTTGAATAAACTAACTTGATCAGTATGAAAGGAAGCATCTTAAAAGGGACAAAAACGAGATGTCAGATTGTATTGGGGAAGGGCAAACACAAGGAACATTAAATATCGTTTAAAGTCACATAGCTCTAAATTACAATCTCTAAACACAGTATGCAAATGATTCCCCTGTCAAGATCATCTAGGATAACAAATTGCTACCTATGATATCAGTGATCGTCATCTAATATAAATTTATCCAGATTCCAAATATTTGGTACCTTTCGTGAGAACATCAACCTCCCCAGTATCTTGTCGTTCATGAACCTGAAAGAAAACACAGATTATCAGGAACCAATAACTGACAGTATTGACGCATAGGAAAACATAATCTTCAAAGTTCAGTCATCCAGAGTTCTTTTCCTTTTTTTTTCAATAAAAATTTATATGCCGTAAAAACCCTGCACAAAGAGGTGCAAGTAACTAAAAGTAGCTTTGTTCACCTTTGAAGCAAATGAACCTAAGTTTTCATTAGTCAATAAACAAACCTCCCCTATAATAATCCGATATAGTTTTTATACCAAACATGTACCCTACAACTAATCCCAGGTGTTGGCTATAAACCAAACATCAATGATAACTGCTAGTCACCTAGAAAAACTAAACAAACTGCATTTTTTTGTCACTAAATCTTAAGCTTCAATTGATGCCCATGGTCCTAACTCATGGCTCAGTGGTAGACCCTGTGGGTTTCAACATTGAGGTCATGGATTCGAGTACCCATGTAGTGTGTGGGTGTGTGCTAAAAAATAAAAATAATAATTACAAAAAAAAAAAGGCCCAAAATGATGAAATCTCAGATATTTGTAGAGAGTCACCAAAAACCCGAAAGAGGAAAGTTCGAAGAATCTTTGAAGGGCCTTCAAAAGCAGCAAGAAATCATCCAAAGCCAATAACCGAGCTCAAACTTATGCCTCCTGGTAAGTATTAGAAACATGATGTCAGCAATCATTTTCAACCCTGGATTTTCTAGGTTGTGCCTTTGTTGCCTCTTGCCCTTCCATGGACCCAATCAATTCCATTTCAGTTCCTTCAATCAGCTTTGACCAATCATTTACTAGGCTTGATGAGCCATGCTGACTTTGTATCTTGTCAGCTTCCAGCATCTTCTAAAACTGAACTTGACCCTCTTGAACGGTTTGACCAGATATTTCGTTGGACCTACAGACCTAATCTGCAGCATGTATATTAATAATATGACCATTAAGAAAAATTACCTCAGAAAAAGGTGCACAGCACATCATTGGGAGAACTAAAATGTATATAGGTTTGGAATTAAACGAAAGGTTGGACTATCTAAGCTTTATTGCTCCATCAATGCAAGAAAGTGAGAGAAGTTTTTACAGATTTGAAGCATATTATGGTCTCTTGTTGCAAAGCCACCTCAAGCAGTCAAGCCCCATCCCATAATGAGGAATCAGCGCATTGCCTAGATATCAGCTCTAAGGAGCTCAACTTGGACAAGTGACATGGACGCCTAGGTATGCCTTTGCTCCCATATATGAAACTACTTACGCCTCTGCCTATGCAGCGGGACACAGAACTACTTCCTACACTTGCTCAAATGGTGCACTAAGTGTCAACGTGTCTTAAAAGCATCCAGCACGGCAAATTCCAAAATTCTAGGCATAAGTAAACTTGGTTAAACAGTAATAATTTTTATTAAATAAATAAAGAAAACACAATACACACACACGAAATTGGGAAAGAACGTTGTCATAGTTCCAATAAAAAGCAATTACTAGATCTTTCAAAATAAATCACTACTAGTCTAAATACTAGATCTTTCAAAAGAAATCACTAGTAGTTTAAAGTAACAAATAATCATTCACAAAACATCAAAAGTGCAATAATCATCTCAAGAAATAGTACTTTGTACAAACATTACTGCCTCCTTCAAATCAAGAACCCCAACCAATGCTTTAAAACCAAGAACCAGAGAGAGTAGTTGGACCAGTTTGGACTGGAACTCGCCACCAAAACAGGCCAGGTTAACTTAAAACAAGCCATTTATGGGTTAATGGTTTTGCTTTAAAATTACGCAATTATATCTGTCAGAGCTTGAGCGTGCAACTTCTGCTTGACAACCAACCACCTTGACCACTAGGATAACAGCAGATTAGCTGTTAATTTTTTCTTCTTTTGTTATTTTAAATCAAACAGATTTCTTGGTAAATGGGTCTAACAGGTTAGACCAGCAGTTGGAACCAACCATCCAATAAATGGGTCAAGTTCCGGATTTTAAAACAGTGGTGCCAATAAAAGAACAAAAATAAAAATAATAAAGCAAAAGGATAAACAAAGCTTGTATGGGTCATGGTCCTATAATGAAAAATGAACAGAATATAGTGTGAGGAGCCCTCATGAAAATTTTCTTCAACAACAAAAAAAATCGAAGCAAGCTTGATGGCTAGAAGTGATAAATATCTAGGTTGAGAGAAGAAATTTAAATAACAAAAAAAAAAA
Source organism: Liriodendron chinense (assembly GCA_003013855.2). NCBI lineage: Eukaryota > Viridiplantae > Streptophyta > Magnoliopsida > Magnoliales > Magnoliaceae > Liriodendron > Liriodendron chinense. The sequence goes on along the minus strand of ML058436.1, from coordinate 2,221,275 downwards.
AGGATGAAAGGAAAACTTATGGAGAACATGTTTGGGAACCTCGCTAAAAGCATCCAGCACGTGAACATTTTGATGACATCACTTAGCCTCGAAAGCTTTATTTTTAGATGACGTGCAAACGACAAGCCTATCATAATTTCTCATTCTCGGATTGTTGCTTCTTCTTTCTTTTTTCTTCTTTTACACACGCACTCACACCCCTCACACACCCACACACTCACACTACAGTGGTTTTTTTATACCACAATGGGTGCTCGAACACATGACCTCGAGTTGAAACTCGTGTGAGTCTACCACTGAGGCATGAATAAGGACCCTCTTGGATTGTTGCTTTCAGTTATGAATATTCAGTTCATATTTCACATCAAGTTAACAATATGTTTTGGAATAAAATTGATGATCAAAAATGTCAAATGTTGAGGAAATATGGTCTAAAACAATTTTTGGGCATCAGGAATAATCCTTATCATTTATCTATTTTCTCTACTTCTTTTAAAAGCTTAATTCGTTAGTAGCCAAACCATGACACCAGTGCCTCAAACTTGAGGCTTGCAGCCACTACCTTACAAGATAGTGGCATTGCACATCGCATCACCTTTCACAATCTTAGTCAAAGGCATTATAGTTATATCCTTGTACTGATAGCTGGTGAGAACACTAGTCATCATGCCCAGCATTTTACTACATGTGATTTGTGTGAATTCCTTTGTTTCAGAAATGTGCGAAATAATTTTCTACCGAAATCCACAAACATCAAAATGAAAAATAGAGAGAAGCCAACAAACAAGAGAATTGCCCTCACCTCCCATCATATTCATTGTGCAAATAGATATAGAAGATGAAGATACCAAATTGTGGCAACAAGAATGGAAGAGAAGACATGAATCCAAAGTAGTTACCTTAATTACTCGATGGACAATTGGAATCTCACGCCCCTGGAATACAAAGCATTGAAAGCATAAGATACACTAGCAAAACAATTCGTAAGATATTTATAGCATCCACAGACGTAATGAATGAAAAGAAACAACAACAAGCATTCATCCAAGACACTCAACAAAAAGGGAAAGAAACATCACAAATTATTACAAAATTCATTAAACACCCTTCAGTAAAACAAGAAGAATACAAACACTTGGAGAAAAGAAAAAAACTAGGTTATGTGGACCTTAGCAAAACAAATGCTTCAACTGCATTTATATTTGATAAGTGTGGTTCATATCATAATTTGAAAACTCCTCCACCAAGTCAAGTTGCCTTGATTGGATTTTGAGTCAATCATGTGTATCTAGTTTCTCTCAAGAACTCAAAACACTCATCTTTTAAAAACTCTACTAAATTGAGTCAAGCATTTTTCTGTTTTTCTTGCAGATGATATGGTGTTGGTCAATGGACTAGAAAGAGGAAAATTGCTAAATAGAAGGTTTGGAGTAAAGCTCTAGAGTCTTAAAGGCTTAAAAATTAGCCAAATCAAAATGTAGTGTGTAGAATATGCAACTTTTTTAAATGGTAATTAATGTTATTAAGAAAAGATGTTACTAGATAGCACATTGACATACCACATAAAAAACAAGCCCAAAGTTACATGAAAAAAAAAAGGAGGTCAGCCCCCCCCATCTATCACAAAAGATCCCTGGTGTAGTCCGTAAATGTACTTGTGGACCCTGGCCCATGCTATGATCTTTCCTTCAGCATCTAAGAACTCATCTTTTCCTTGGGCTATGTTGTTATGAAACCTTTGTTATTGCATCCCTTTTAAAATAGCCTAGATCCCTGCCAACAATGGCAACCTAAACAAAAATTTCCTTGTTCAATGAAAGTTGTCCTTGGCATCCCCCAATCCAACCCCCTCCCCAAACCAAAAAAAGGAAAAAGAAAAGAAAAACTACATCCAAATAAAGGTCACAAACTCACTGTGCATAAACAAGCGGGCAGTGTTTCTTCATCCAGCAAGCAAAACAAACATCAACATATCGCAAATCTACAATATTGCAAATCTACAACTACATGTGTAACAACTAAGTAGTCCTGAGTAAGTCTCTCTTGAACTAACACATCTTAGAAGGAGACTAGAGTTAGAATCTCTAATCTATTCTTTATCTCTCATCAAGTGATCATGTCTTCTATCGAATCCTCTTCTTTGAAACCAAAGTCTAATGACTCCTTATCTCTCTTCCAAATGCCCAGATTTCTGCAGTGTCATGGCAATGGAGGAAAAGGTGTAGAATGGACTCTACATCAGTGTTGCACAGGTAGCAGACGTTAGGATGGATCATCCCACGCCTATGCAGATTATCTATTGTGAGCACTCTCCCTCTACCCAAAAGCCCTTGAAGGAGGAGAAGATCTCTGATTCTGATGTTGTAAGGGCTCTTCTACATGGAGGGCACCAAGATCCTGTTCCAACAGGAGAGAAACAATCATTCAATGAAAAAGAAAGGTTTGTGGAGATCCCGGGTAGGTTGGGATAGACAGCAGCAAGGGGTCTATCTAAAATCCATTTATCTAGCCAGAATTTAATCCTCTAACCATTACCCAGGCTAAAAGTAACATCTTCAAGAAATGGCACCTTAATGCCTGTAATGGCTCTCCAGATGTTGGAGCCTCTATAGAAGGGGGTGGATTTAGTGAACCAACCACCCTCATCGACACCATATTTAGCTGCTAAGGACTCCCTCCACCTACTGTTCATCTCCGTTGCAAAGCGCCAAAGCCATTTCCCGATGAGTTAATATCAGACAGGGTCCTAATAGTGACTCCTCCCTCAGTATAGGGTTTACAGACTTCTGCGCAACTAAGAAGGTGAAATTTGTGGTGGGGGGAGCTGCCTATATGTCTCCGTCAATTGTCTAAATAAGGAAATAGCTTCAGTGGTAGATCTTCCTGGCATGAAAAACCAAACTGATTATTTAATACATTCATCTCATGCCTTGGTCATTGCTCAAATACTCTCTCCCAAGATTTCATAGTATGGCTCATGAATTTAATCATGAAATAATCAATATAGCTATGTATATCTATAAATATGTATATGTTAATATCTAGTATAAAATTAATGTAAATATTAATATTTATTATATATTTAAAAATTGTGCCTAGAAACTCTAGGGGTGCGCTTCAGCATTTCAGGCACTCCATGGGCAGGTATGGTCGGGGTGGGCCTAGAGACTTTAACTACATTGCAGTCAACACCAATCTAAACCTATCCCTAATAAATCCATTCTCATAAGAATAGAGAGTCTCAAACCGAAAAAATTCCCTCACATCAAGAGCAAAAAGTGAAACACCCGTCTAAACAAACCCTAATAAATCCCCCCTCATTAAGAAGAGAGAGAGTCTTGAACCCTAATAAATCCCTCACATTGAGAGGAGAGTGTTGAAACCTAATAAATTCCCTCCTACTGAGAAGGCAGTCTCAACTAAGAGAAGTAACATTTATTAATTTCTATTAATATATGAAATATCAATAGTAAACCTAACTGGGCATTCGATTAGGTTCAAACCCTAAATTTTTTTAAGATCTCTATGGGTGGATCTAGCAACGACCCAATTTTTTTTTTTTTAAGGATGACAAAATTTATTAAACACCTGCGAAGGGAAAACCTTAGGCAAGGAAAGGATGCAAAGAAGGAAAAATAAAAATACAATCCTTAAGGGCTTCTACGGTAGAAAGGTGCAAGACCACTCAAAAACAAGCGATTTGACCCTCAAAACCGCACTCTCCACTAGACCATACTTGTTGTCAAAGCACCATTGTATGCTCTCTGGCTCACCATAATAGCTAACCACCAAAGCACTTTCCCCACCTTCTCAACCCCTCCTCCATACCAATCTAAGAGGAAGTCTTCCATAGAGGGTAACAACCCAATTTTTAAATAAGTTTGAAGAAACGGATCCTAACCTGTTTAAATTGAGTTAGGTATCTCGGGTACCCATGGATCCGAAAACTAGTTGACAAACCTACGAGATACTTCTAAGCAAATTTCTAGCCTTGAAACCAAAACCGTCGTTTCTCCTTATCCGGCCTGTGTCTAGAAGCTCAACTCAACACTTTACACAGATTACCAATATGGTCCCAATCCACACCAGAAAACAATCTGTATAATCAGCAGATTGAAGATGAGAAATGCTGAAACTTAGCATTTTAACCCAGAAATAACTTAATGAGCCCCTCCCCCAGAGCCCTATATAACATTCTACTTCATGTCTCCACAATGACAATAAAAGAAATAGGGAAAAAAGACGCCCCTAACTTAGGCCCTCATTCCCAACATTGAACTATCACACTCCGTTATCCAACCTCTCTGCTTTACCCTAAACCATTTCTCCTTGCTTTGCTTAAAACAATAAAATAATAAAAATAAATAAATAACTCTGCATGGTCGTAAGCTTTTCCGTCAAGATCATAAATAACACCGGGTTTCCCCTCCAATTTAAAAAAGGCACATTAGTAACTAAAGGCTCATCTAAATACATGACTGAAAGCTCCTAGCGATCTAGATATCACACTCAATGTTTTAAATATCGACGATATCGGTCGATATATCTTGTATCTCACCTGTGAAATACGAAATGCACAGGTAGTGCCAATATATCCCACATGTTCAATCAAGTGAGCATTTTCAACTTCCAATCCCCTTTTTTTGTTGAAATTATGTTAAATCAGTGTCAAATGGTTACAAATCCATTGGTTCTTCATGTTTTGCATGAAAAATCATGGATTTTTGAGCTTTGGTTTTAATATCCATTGGTTTTTCATGTTCTCCATGTTTTGTTGAAAATTCTCCTTCAGCCAACCGTCAATTAAGACTGATTTCGAAATATTTAGGAGTATTGGATGAAATGATCATCAAATACACTCTAATTTTGAAATTTGAGTGTAGGTGGTCCGATTTAGAGAAAATTGGAAAAAAAAAAATCGAAATTTCCCCAATTTCTTCCAAATTGCTTGTAATGTTGCCCTCCAAACATGAAATCAAGCATTTATAAGGGCTGATCTACTGATTTGTTTAGTCCTTGTCAATTTTCGGAAATTAAAATCATTTTTTAATTAGAAATTATTAAAATATTTTTTTTTTCGAAATTTCCCTTCAACCAGTCGTCAATTGAGACTAATTTCAAAATATTTAGGACTTTTTGATGAAATAATCATCACATACACTCTAAATGTTATGCATTCAATTTGAATATAGTTGCATTAGTTCAATTAGATAGCGCATAGCTTAGAGACCATATACAGAGGAAACCCATTATGTGCACTTCTTTGTTGAGATGTTATGATTTAAAAGTGTGTATTAAGGTTTTTTTTTAACAATCCCTGAAGTTTCATTGGAAAATTCAACCATTTTCTCAATGTTTCCAAAAAGTGTGATAAATTAACCGATACAAAGGATATATCCCGTGCAATAACCGATACGTATCTACATCCCAAGGATGCGATATGTAACGCGATACCAATATTTTGAACATTGATCACATTTACAAGAACCTTCTTGAATCTAGCTACTGAAACTTTCACTAGCATCTAAACACTACTAATAGAACTTAGTGGTCGGAATTGGTCCAAATTTTCCACCCCCTCTTTGGCACTAAATGACAGATCAATTGGATAACTTTCCTCCATTAAAATTACCGATATGAACTAGAGAACATCCTCTTTCAAATCCTATCAAAACAGTTTGAAAAATGAAACTGGAAGCACATCCAGCCTAAGCTTTATCCTTCTTAAGATATGAGATTCCTGACTTGCCTCTTCCTGCAATCAGATTGTGTAACAATAAGCCTCTCATACCGATATTTGTTTGAACCACATGTTACTGAACTTTGGCCTAAGTCTAATACAATTCTACACCAAGGAGGTCAGGATAGAATGCAACTTAATATAAAGTCATAGAGGCAAAGCCTTGGTTGCCAAGAGATTTCGCAAAGCAATTTGTTCATTAACTTGGCGCTATTATTCAAAAGGATGGAAAGATCAAAGGAGATGTTTCCAATTGAAATAGAGCTTGGTGGATGAAATGGAAACGTGCCTCTAGATGGTTGTGTCATCATCATGTGCTTAAAAAACATAGGGAAAATTTTAAAAGACAACTATTCGACCTACCGTGCTATATTTTCTTCGAAAACTTCTGTGCTATATTTGTGGGGCACAGTGTTGGGCAATTAAAAGCAACATGAGCAATGATTGAGTGCTACAAAGATGAGGACAATGAGATGGATGTGTGGGAAAAATAGTAATGATAAGAGTTAAGAATAATGCCATCTGAAGCAACATGGGAGTCATCCCAAGGAGAGATAAAATGATGAAGAGCATATTGAGATGGTTTGATCATGTGCAATGAAGATTGGAGAAGGTTCTGTGAAGATAGGTTCTATGATAAAATTCAGTCCAAATTGAGCTACAAGATAATCGCACAAAACAAATATTGCTACAAAAAGGTATCTTCCTCCATGCAAGTCCTTTCATAACAAACTTATGTCCCAGCAAAACAACTATCCTATATGTAAAAGATTTCCAAAATCCCTATCAGCATCAATTTAATCTTAGGCATGACAACCGAAACAACCTCATTGCTATTACAAGTTTGCAATTTGAAGAAGATACTAGATTCATTTGCATCAACAGTAGGGAATGAAAAGGAAGTTTGAAATTGCATTTCTAAGCAAATTAACATTAAAATATTAGCATGAATTTAATGATATGCATCAAAATCATATGAAAACAAGCAAAAGGCCATCAAATATGAACCAATATCTCAAGTAGCAAGAAAAGACGTACATCAACATTAAATACGACAATTTCCCCAGCACGAATAGGATCCTTGCTCATGTGCAAGAACAATATATCACCCTGCAACGCAACCAATGTTACAATATACGTTAAAGATGCAATAACATTAATAAAAGAAATCAAAATAATATAATTCGAGTGCATAGTACATATACCAAAAATGCCTAAATTTTTCAAGAGGTACTTGAACTATGATTGATACCTACTATTCAAACCCGATGAAGGGACTCCAAAAGTTTTCAACAAAGAGTTATGAATAATAGAATGATTTTTATCCCATCCAAATTATGATTATTTAAGCCAAAGGACATGTTTCTACAGATTTTAGTCATTCCATCCACTCACTCATGACAAAAAAAAAACCCTTAGAAATATCTATAGGTATAATATTGAAGCTAAAAATCATTACCAAAAATTTTATTATTTTTGTACAAATGAGCAGGTCTATTTGACATCTAGCACTTGTAATATTGGGTAAACAGCTTGCATATAAGCCCTAGACATTTTTTTTAAAGATAATTAATATTTATTGAAAAGCTTGCAAAGCAAGAAAAGAATACAAGACCCAAAAAACACAAACAAACAACTAGAAGGGGATGGCAACCGAGGCTACCCTTACATAGACCGCCCAATCCTTTACTAGCCTTTTGACATAAGAAATCACCTCAGAAACCCGCCTCCATGTTCCGGAAACAACGCTTCTTCCTGGAACCCTAAATGACCCAAAACACTGCCATAATGAGCAACCGCCATAAGACTTGACGATCCTTACCTATTCTGCCACGCCCATAACCGCTCCTCGACAATTTTCGGCATGACCCAATCCACATGCAAGGAGGAAAAGAAATAGTCCCAAACTGACTAACCAAAAGGGCAATGGATAAAAAAATAGTCGATCGATTCCTCATCACCCATGCACATCAAACATATTTTAGGGAGAACATCGCTCTTCTTTACAGATTATCAATGGTAAGAATTCTTTTCCAACCCACTAAACAACCAAACGCAGCAACCCAGGGAGAAGCCCCATAGAACCAATGATGGAACAAATGATTTGGGGTCGAGGATCAAGAACCAATCATCATCCCAGGCCGACTTAACAAAAGGGCAATGAATAAAAAGATGGTCGATCAATTCCTCGTTATCCATGCACATCAAACATATATTAGGGAGAACCATCACTCCTCTTTGCAGATTATCAATAGTAAGAATTCTTTTCCGACCCACTAACCAAACAAATGCAGCCGCCCGGGGAGTAGCCCCATGGAACCAATGATGGAACAGATGGTTTGAGCCCCATATAAGCCCCAGAGATCATGACATTGACAGTTAAAATCACATCTCATCTAAACAAGTTGATTCTAAATGCTAGCATACCATTCTCACTAACACGCAGCATGCCAGAGAGTCACCACTCACCAGACAACACGCGATGAAGAAATTCAACCAAAGAAAATCCAACTTTATGTACATAGGAAAAAGTTGATTTGAAAACTAAGAAACATAAAAACAATAGTAATTTGGGTTTGTGCTACCATTCTCACTAGAACACATATGCTAAAGAGTCACCGGTCAACATTGGACAGATACATTTGACCAAAGAAAATATAAGTTTATGTACAAAGGAAATAGTTAATGTGAAAACTAAGAAACATAAAAACAATAGTAACACGGGTTCGTTGTAGATAGGATGTGTTCCAACATTGAGATCTCAAGTTCGAGTCTAACTTATGTAATAGAAAAACAATAGCACTATGGAACTAACTAATTAAAGATGCAGGCTTGGTATAAAACACTATTCAATCATCTTACGAGTCTTAAGTCTTATACTTCAAATAGACCATCTACCTTACGCCATAAATTAGAAAGCAATATTCTTCAACCGTCCATGGTTGTGTGATGCAATTTGGCATGTGGAGGGGTGATAGCAAGAGAAGTCCTGACTCATTCTGTCTTGGAAAGAGAGGAATGAGTTTTCTTGTTTTCTTTTTTTTTTTTTTTAAAGGATGGTGATTTACACCTAGGTCACAGGATGCTGCCTAAAACCTTGATCACCTAGCTAGACCCATGTATCCTAACCAGCTTTAGCCCGGCAATCACCTAGGTGATGGCTTCAGCACACAGGCAAAATGCCTTAGTATGCTATTACAGATTATTCAATACGGCATCTAACAAATCAAACATGAATAGAGGAAAAATGTTTCGGAAAATTTTATGCCCAAAATGGTTGTAGAGACCACTTTCCAAAAAAAAGCATACCCTCTTTTGCAGTAGTACAAAATAGAATCCAAAGACCCGAATATGCATTTCTTCGAATAAATAAACTTTTTTTAGAACATTAATGGAATAAACAAAATTTCCACTTCAAAAAAAAAACTTAAGTCTTTTATTAACAAAAAAGACGTGTGCACGTGCACTCAAGCAATTTCCATTTCAAGAAAAACAGTCTTTTATTAACAACATGCGTGCACACACGCGCGATTTTCTTTTCATGGTAGTAAGGGTGAGGATGTGATTCTCTCCTTTTTCTTCTTTTTTTTCTTTTTGAATAGAAGGGTTGGGGATGAGATGTAGGCCTAAGGCCCACCATATGCTAATGCAGCTGCCATTTTTGGAAGAATATAGTAGCAGATTTTTGAAAATTTTTACACCCAAAATGGTTTTGGAGGATGACTTTCTAGATCTCCACATGCTATTCTTAGGCTCATTCTCAGATTATTTTGGGGGCTGATTTGTTTTATCCAAACATGTTACTTTTAGGCTATTAGATATAGCTGGTGCTACTCAGTACCATATTATGGATAGATTTGATTGATCTAGGACAGATCCAAGAGTTGGACCGATCTAGAACTGATTGAAGAAAGAAAATTAATGGTTGGATCAATTATTTTGCACTGGTGAGAGAGCCTCCTGTGCAAAGAAATCCTCTGCACTAGTACACAAGGGATGATAACCAGATCAAATCCAATTTGCAAGTTATAAAACATTGTATTTAGAAGTCCCCCTAACTCTGCAATAAACAAGAAAGAGAACTATATAAATTGCTTGCAACATTTCTTCAAATGAAAATAGGTATACCAATTATAAATTTAAAGTTCCAAAGAAATAGCAGTAATAAGGAACTAAAAGTGAACAGCAAAATGCAGTCAAATTGTTTAATCTGAAACCATCTACAAGTTCATTCACTAAAGCTCACCCTCTTAAAGCCAGGTTCCATGCTTCCAGAAAGAACGACGACGACGGGTGATTCACTCCCAGTAATACACATTAATCCCTTCCATATTATCAGTGCCGATGTGACAATCATGCCTGCAACATATTATGAAATAGAAATTTCCACATGTAAAATTGATCAATTAAAAAATAGAATAGCATAGGTTCATTATTCATCAATGCCAAAACAAAAACTTGCTTGGAGAAACAATGTTGTTTATAGAGAATTCCATAAAAGCAATAAAAAAAATGAACATATTAAAATAAGAATGCAAGAGAGAGAGAGAGAGAGTAAACCATGGTATCACAGTATAAGTAAATGAAAATGCCAAGCTGCCCATTTGAATTTGTGTATATCAGTGTTGTCAAATGACATAAACAATCCCATGCGACCCAAGGGGGCTTTGTGCATATGCGATCGCTTCATCACATACACAATCACATAGTGATGCAGGATGCCCTAATCATGATGCATGCATATGATCATATACAATTCAACGGAATAAAACAGCAATAATAATTAAATCTCAGCATTCACCATCATAATCCAAGAGAATTAAAAGGAAGCATGCACTAATATGGGCCATCATCACAACCACATAGTATGGAGTTTAAGTGTTGCATGGAATGGATCCGGTGTGGGATAGGACCTCCCGATCTTGTATGGTTTGATCCAATCGTGCAATGGGATTCACTAGTCCGGGAGATCGAAAGATTTCTCAAATTGAGGAATCGAAAATTTAAGAGATTAGGGTTTTCAATCAATTCTCAGATTTAGGTTGTAGAAGATGTGAAATAATGGGTTAGAAGGAAGAGGGAAATCAGAGAAATACCTTAGAAGAATGTTGGAGGGGAAAGGAAGAAGAAAGGAGAAGAAGAAGGTTGGAGAAGAAGAGGAAGAACCACAGAGAGGGGGGGGAGGAGGCAACCAAAGTTGTTTTCATTCAATAATCAAGTAGTAATTCGTGTTTAGGGCTTAACCCTCTTGAATAAGCACTAACAAAGGAAAAAAAAATCCAAAATACCCTTGAACTTAAGTTAAAACGGAACTTTAAAAAAGTAACTTGCACGGGCATTGGGCGCCCAATGACCAATCAGTTGGGCACCTGATGAGGGCCAAAACAATCCTGCGACTAAACTTAAAAATCAAATGAATTTCGGGCGCCTGCTAATCAATGGTTGGGCGCCCAATGACAATGAAAACTGTCCAGAGAGTACAGCTACAAATCGGGTGCCCGACGACCTCCAACCGAGTCTTCTTTCCTCCTACACATGTGTCTTCCCATTGTGGGGTCTTCTATGTGCCAAATCACATGTGGAGGGTCTTCAATGCTCTTCATCAGCCACCTAGCCACAAGGATGATGCTTGAGGCACTCGCTTCCTTCATTGATACATCTTGAAGGATCTGATGTCCTCATCACATAGCCCCCAAAACTCTCTTTTTCTTTTGAAAAAAAAAACCGAAAAAGAAAAAGGGAATATTTGAATATATGTGTAAAAATACTATAAGTGCAAAGAATTTTTTATAGTTTTATTACTAATTTCATTAAAATTTGGTTGTATTTACATCTGTTAGACTATTAGACTATAACAAGTCAACTAACAAGTACTCAAATGAATGCATATGCTAAAAAATATGTAAACAAAAAAAAAAGCATAGAAATTTAAGAGTAAGAGATTTAAGATAGAATAGAGAGAGAGAGAGAGAGAGAGAGAGAGTATTATAGTGAGAAAGAGAGAGTGATGGCTTATCCAGTCACATACTTCTTTGTGCGGCCTCATAAAGCCCAACAGTCCAAAAACCGCATTGACATTTGACACATGTGGTCCATGCTCTCCAAACGGCATATGTAATAACTTAAGCGATCGCATACAACAACACTAGCACATATCCTAACAAGAATAATTGATACTAAATAAGCATGGTATTCAAAAACAGTTACATAATAACCATAGTGACCATTACGATTTTTTTTCCAAGGTACCCCTTGCCCCTTTTTAAGGTGAGACTAATCCGTACGAATGCACGCAATCACCCGCAAACCACGTGCATCAGGTAAATCACGAGGAGGGGAATTGAAGTCGCGTTTGTGGGGAGCAAACCCATGATGCTAGCCATTTGCCCAAACCCTGGGTGGGTATAGCGGGTGATTATGTTACAGTAATGATTTTAACAATTACGGGGGACCGTAAAACCCAACTCGAAAAAGAAAAAGAAATGGCCCATAACAGGCCTATAATGGGCTTATACATTTTTTTTTTCCTTAAAAAGATTTTGACCGCTATAGGGACGTAACAACCATTACATGGTGCATAACAGCCAATTGCTTTGATCTTTTCTTTAAGGTTCAGGGATGGTGACAGCTGAAGAATTTCTTTCCAGCTAGTCAAAAGTGGCATTGTGCATCTAGACTTTAGTTTCCTAACCATCTCCAGGAGGGGAGTGGATCCAAGGCCTTGGAAAATGTGGTACCAAGGTGCAAAAACCAATATTTGGAGCCCTTAAAAGAGCATAGGCCACCCACCATTATTAGCTGGAAGGATTCTTTATAAGCAAGCTTAGTGGTCTAAGCAGGGGAGTCTATATCAAGACTATTCATGTTAGATCACTCAACAAGGTGTTTGCGATTCCTACAGTACTAGTGATCTTCTCCAATGTTTGACTGGGACGATGTTGGGAGGGCATGCTAATGAGGACATCCGAGCACCAGTCAGAGTATACCAGAGAAGGAGAGTTCCCATTACTTTATGATTAGGTGATGCATACATGGGCCTTGTGGACCCAATTTGAGTGCCTAGCCCGTTGAAGACGTCACATGCATGATTATGCGTCTTTAAAGGCCCCACACTGAGAAGATGCATGTGGACTACTTAGTTGGACAATTCCGACCGTTGGATCATCATCATTGGACATCTTGATCGTGGGCCACGAAATAGTTTAGTTTATTTGGTTATTTATATGTTTTGTTATTTTTTGTTTAGCTTACATTTTTATTGAGTTTAGGGAGTTATGAATAATTTTTTATTTATTGAGCTTCTTTATGTGAAACTTTTTATTTGAGAGTGTCCTTTTATAAAAAAAAAAGTATTTCCTGAGACTGTATAAGGCTTGGACATCCACACCATAGCCTATTATGAAGCATATGAAATAAAGTTCCTCTTTCTTTTACTATGTGATGAAGTAAAACCTCCTGCAATTGGAGTGATTTGGTGTGATCCCATAGAGTGAATCCAAGTTATCCTTCTCTCATATTCTCTTCAATCAAAATGTATTTCTTCTCTTCTTTCTTTCCCTTTCTTTCTAGTTCTTTCTTCTTCTTTCTCCATCAACAAACCATCCCTACTTTCTCTTTCGTTTTTTTGTTTTTTTCCTTCTTCCAACCCTTAAATTTACAACGTAACCCAACCCAAACTCCACCCGGCCTGTCCCCTCTGACCATACAACCGTACGGCCATATCTGGCCATACCCACCTATCTGTACAACCATACGGACAGACTTGTAAGGTTGTCCGTATGGTCAGCCTTTACCCTATCTCTCACCATTTTGCTTCTCCTATTTAACCCTAATCCCTAAAACCCCAATTTCCAACCCTAGTTTCCTAAAACCCTAATTCTCTAAAAACCTAACCCTCAAAACATTAATTCCATATAACCCTAATTTCCAAAATCCAATTCCCAAACCCAAAAATCCCAACCCTAGCCTACCCAAACCCTCACAAACCAAGTGAACCCTTTGAATTGAGAACAACCCTTATGCTTAGATGGAAGTCCTACCTTCCATAGATCCTGATTATTTGGTATTTTATTGGATCTATATCATGGGACTGTCGTATGGCTTGAATTCGAACATGTTACATTGCTGATTTTTTGTTAACTTGTAATAGATTAGCTTTACTTTGTGCTTTAAATTGTTCTAGTTGATCCATTGATGATCTCAATGCATCATTCTAGGCTAGGCCATCCGTCTTGCATCACATGCCCACTTGTGGATTCATCAAGTGATAGCACTATTAGAATTGGCCAACTTTTAGAAGAAGGGCATTATATGCAAGCAAAAGAGATTGGACTCTGTTGAGAATTGGGAAACTTACAACACCTTTCAATATAGGCACAATAGGTTTGGTTCTCTTTTTTCAGATTTTATTTAATAGTTAAAAACATTAGTTGTGCTAACTGCCACAAAATTCGAAAGCAGATTGGTTCTCCTTTTTTCAATATAGGCACAATAGCACTATTAGAATTGACCAGCTTTTAGAAGAAGGACAATATAGGCAAGCAAGAGAGCTTGGACTCTGTTGAGAATTGGGAAACTTACACCCACCTTTCAATATAGGCACAATAGGTTTGGTTCTCCTTTTTTCAGATTTTATTTAATAATTAAAAACATTAGTTGTTTTAACTGCCACAAAATTCGAAAGTGGATTGCATGGTGTGCCACACACCACCGACCTCGGTGGTGTGTTGACGTCACCAAGTTTTGTGAGCCCAACCATGATGTATGTGTTATATCCACACCATTCATCCATTGGCGAGATCACTTTAGTGCATGCACCCAAAACTGAGGTAGATCCAAATCTCATATGGACCCCACCACCGAAAGCGGTGGGGACAATGATGCCCACCATTGAAACCTTCCTAGGGTGGATCCACCATGATGTTTATTTACATTCAACCTGTTCATAAGGTCACACAGACCTGGATGAAGGGTAATAAAAAAATATAAGCTTCATCCAAACCTCATGTGGCCCCCAAGAAGTTTTCAATAGTGGGCATCATTGTCCCCGTTGCTTTCTGTTGTGTGGTTCAGTTGAGCTTTGGATCTACCTTATTTTTGGGCTCATGTCCTAAAATGATCTGGCGACGGTTTGGATATAACACAAACAACATGGTGGGGCCCACAGCACATAGTGACGTCAACACTCAACACAGCACCGAGTTCGGAGGTACATGGCACATCATGCAATCCGCTTCCACAAAATTCTACTTTGTTAATAGTGGCCAATGATCATGAAAGGTGTAGAGTGGGACCTGACCATGTTGGCAAGAAACAACTCATGTTGGTAACCACGTATCGGTACTTGGGTCCCCTAACATTTTATGCACTCAACTATCACTCAGCCCTGGTTTGCTTGCTTAACCTTCGGGGTTTATATGTAATGGTTGGTCGGGGTCAATATTGGATGATTGGTGTCAATGCCAGTCTCTCTCGATGGCTAGTTGCAAAGGCCCTGCTAAAAGAGGAAGACCGATGTCTGGTGAGAGCCAATCATGAAATTTTCACCAATCCATTTAAAAGTCAACCCCAAATCGTTGGGAGAAAGTATAAGATGATGATATGAACTAAGCTAACTCAGTATATATGGTTTCCAGTAATTATACAGAGATTATAAATCCCCAAATATCAATGTTATTTTTTCCTCCGCTCCTGAAGTGGTCATGCGAACGACAAACAAAAAAAGCCATGACCTTCACACAATCCCCACCAACTTCATTACTTAAAACAGCAGAGCAATCATTCAAAAGAGCATTTCCTACGCAGAAATAGGGAGGAAAATACAAGAATCCTTCCACTAACAGAGGGGGGGAGCAGCCATCATTCATGATACTGAAAATAACATTTTTTTCAAGAAAATAAAACAAATACGGAGTTGCTGCGTACCTAGGCTGACGGCCTGGGTTAGGACCTGTCGAATCTGTAGAGAGCGGATGGAGTCCATTGTCTCGCCGATCCACCCCATCTTTCTCTCTCTCTCTCCCTCTCTCTCTCTCTCTCTCGCTGGAATCTGAAAGGGATTTCTACCCGGGGCGCGGATTGGGTAAATGGGTACTACCCCCACCGTGACCTAGCTAGAGACGGACGGTCACTGGCTCTGTGGGGCCCACCGTGATATGTTTGTTTTATCCCAGCTGCCCATCCTTTGTGAACGAGCATTTTAGGACATGGGCTTAGAAAGGAGGCAGATGTATGGCTCAAGTGGACCACACCACATGAAGCAGTGGTGACAATGACCCCACCGTTGAAACCTTCCTAGGGCCCACCATGATGTTTATTTGCCATCCAACCTGTTCAAAAGTTCGCACAGATGTGGATGAAGGGAAAACATAAATATCAGCTTGATCCAAAGCTTCTGTGGCCCCTTAGAAGTTTTCAACGGTAGGCTTTAAATCTCCATGGCTTCATTTGGTATGGTGGTTCACGGGTGGAATGGGTAGCAACCCTTCCCGGACCTAGCTAGAGACAGATGGCACCGTAAGGGGGTTATGTGAGGCCACCACGATGTTTGTGTTGTACCAGTGATGTGACATGGTTGCAGACCTATGTGGTGATGTGGAGTTAATGAAAATGCTCTAAGCAGAGTTTTTTTTTAGCCAACAAGGATCCAGACTCATATATTTTATCGACGCTATCCATTTATTTACCGGATTATTTTGGGACATGAGCCCAAAGGGGAAGGCTCAAGTGGACCATACCACAAGAGGCACTGACTATTAAAAGCCCATTGTCAATTCTTAGGTGACAAAAGTTTTGGATCAAGGAGCCCAAAGGGGAAGGCTCAAGTGGACCATACCACAAGAGACACTGACTATTAAAAGCCTATTGTCAATTCTTAGGCAACTCAACCATGCGCCAATTTGTGGAGATGATGTGTAATGGGGAATTCATGAATAAGGAAACAGAGGAAGCTTGGGATACATCTAAGCCAACAAGTTCAAAACAACCCCAAGCCAAGGAAAATGGAGAAATTTATGTTTTAGATGAGCAAGATGATCTAGGTTCTAAAGTGGCTAAACTCACACGAAAGGTCGAGGAGATGGAACTAAAGAAAGTGGACACAACCCAACAAAAGGGGGCTGTTAAAACTATTTGTGGTATTTGTGCTTCCAATGTGCATCAAACGTCGGATTGTCCAACAATCTATGCGTTTCGAGAACTTTTATTTGAATAATCAAATGCTTTGAATAGTTATCAACGACGTTTTAGTACTCCAAATTCAAACACGAACAATTCTAGTTGGAGAAACAACCCAAACTTCAATTGGGCGAATGGAAACACGGCTAATCAAAATAATCCTCAAAGGGGGCCCCCAATGCAAATTCCTATGGCCCCACCTATAGAGGATACTTTGAAAGCATTCATGGAAGGTCAAGCTCAAATAAATCAATCCAACCATACGATAATGCTTGATCTTAAAAATTTGGTGGAGGAAATCAAGGATCGCTTAAACGCAAGGGAAGGGATTCTTCCTGCCCAACCCATACCAAATCCAAAACCACAATGTGAAATGAGCGTGCCTAGTTCTTCTAACCAACATATGGAACATGATAAGACCATCACCACTCTTAGAAGTGGTAAAATTATTGAAAAATCTGATCCGGTGAAGGTTTCAACGCCTAATGATCCGGTATCTTCCAAAGAGGATGATGGACCTAGCACCGCCATGAATGAAAAAGAGCCATTGAAAGAATATAGGCTCGTTGCTCCATTCCCCCAGCGCTTGATTCCAGCCAAACCTCAAGATAAATATCAGGAATTTTTGGAGGTTTTCAAGCAAGTCAAAATCAATATCCCATTGTTGGATGCCATTAAACAAATACCGTCATATACAAAATTTTTAAAAGACCTTTGCACGGTTAAAAGAAAAATACACGTGCAAAAGAATGCATTTTTTACAGAGAATGTGAGTGCCATTATCAACCACGGGATGTACAAAAAATACAAAGATCCCGGTTGTCTAACAATATCATGCGTAATTGAAGATCACCGGGTGAAACATGCTTTACTTGATCTAGGGGCAAGTGTAAACTTAATTCCCTTTTCGGTCTATGAACAATTGGGTTTAGGTGAATTGAAACCCACCAAAACCACATTACAACTTGCTGACCGATAGATTCGTATTCCGAAAGGGGTGATTGAGGATGTCATTGTCCAAGTTGACAAAGTTTACTACCCGGTGGACTTTATTGTCTTGGACACGAGACCCATGGTTAATATTGGCCCCCAAATTTTGGTCATACTTGGCCGCCCATTCCTAGCTACATCAAACGCTATCATAAATTATGGGAGTGGGGTCATACAAATGTCTTTTGGCAATATGACGATTGAGTTGAATGCCTTCAATATTGACAACCAACAAGAGGATGAGGATGAGGAGGTCCACGAAATAAACATGATCAATTCTATTGTGGAAAATGAGTCCCTCTCACCTTTTTACTCCGGTCACTTAGACGAAGAAGTGACTCACTCTCTTGATAAGAACGATGATATAATAAGGGATATGGTCACACTTTTCGAGTCGGTATCGGCATATGACTTAAGCCGAGAGAAGGATGTAGAAACAATACCTTTTTGTGCTGAGAAATCAATTCATATTTCCACACCTTTGTGGATCATGCATACCGAAATCCACCAACCCTGGGATGATCCTTACTTGCAATATCAATGCCTAGGAAAATCTGAATGGAGACATATTTTTTCTGATAAATATGATGATGTCTCCTCTTATACATGTGGTGAAAACATTAAGGAACCCGCTGAAATTCCTTTTGGGGATTTTGAGTGGCTTATCTCAATTACTCACACACATGTTTATTGTAAAGCAGGATATTGGATGACGTTACTGCGAAACTTTTTGATCAATCTAATGATTCTGCTTGACTTTATGCTTTTGGATGAGTTGTTGGGATTAACCTCCTAGTCTGACGGAGGATGATTTTCTAGAATGCTTTCCCATTAGGATTTGCTTTAATAGTTGATTTAGTTGTGAAGTAATCCATCTCCAAAAGCTAATCTTACCATGAAATATATGCTTCAGGTGATATCTCTCTTTCTCACTCTCCTTTGTTTTATGTCATTGCTCTCATGTCATGCATATTACATATCTTATTACATTGAGGACAATGTAAAGTTTTGGTTGGGGGGTGAAAGATTCCTTAGATGATGAATCCGCTAGCTTTTGTGACATTTCGAGCAATGATGTAGAAATTTTTTGATTTTTCTAAAATTAAAAACTCTTTTGGAAAACCTTGATTCTATGCATTCGAGATAGCATGGGTATAAGAAGATGAGATACGACGTGAGGGATGTTGCAAGCTTTGAACTTCTCTTAATATAATGGTTTTATATGTGAATTCACCTATTTTTATGATTGATAGAAAATTTGAACACCTTTTGCACCTAGTTCACATTACACGATTTTCATGATTTGAAAGGATTATTGATTTATGGATTAGCTAGACTTTGATTTGAGGTATTGAGAAACCAAGCTGGGGTGCTTTGTCCATCCTTGTCCATGGGAAAATAACGAAAGATATGGATTTCTAAAAATCCTATCTAATAAAAAAAGAAAAAGGAAAGGAAGGATGAAATTGGGAATGATGGAAAAATGGTGGAAAATTCCGATTAGGGCTACCTACTACCAACCGGGGGATGGTCTACCCGTAACCGAAGCCGGAAATGGGACGTAGTGTGAAAGTCGTCGGAAGGACGGTAAGACAAATTCCTGTCATAGGCTTGTTGTTGCTCTATACATCTTGAGATCTATAGTTTAATTGATCTATGAAGAAGATAATCCCGAAAGCTCATGAGATGAACTTTCACTATGCACACTAGGTTGAATTTGTTCAAGTTCTTCTATTTATCAATCAATCAGCGGGAATTTCATATAAACACTTATTATGTTCTGAGAGTTTAAGGTTTCAACCTCTATCACCTAATTTCTCTGATTTTTATGCTTATGTGTCTTGGGATGTGTAGAAGAATAGTTTCTAGAGGAGAGTTGGGTTTTGGAGAATGAAACTTATTTCACGCATGTTTTGATCGGGACTAGCAAAATTCTGGTTGGGGGGTATGTTGAGCTCTTAATTGTGCATATTCTAACCCCAATTCATCACTCATTATGCACGGTTTACATGTTTAAAGGACTACTCTAATGTATGATTTGTGATTGTAGGAACAAGATGGAGATTTCACCAATTGAAGGCTAAATAGAGCTCTTTACGAGCATTGAAGACCATTGGATGAAGGTTGAAAGAAGATCAAAGAAAGACAAAGCAAGGAGAGAAGAGAAAAGAAGAAACAAAGAAAAGAAATGAAAGAGAAAAGGGGCCTAGACCGGTTAGGACCGGTCGGCCACATCAAGGAAGTTGCTGGACAGAGGAATACACAGTCCGACCGGTCAAGACCGGTCGGCCAACAGGTTCTTAATATTCCAGAGCTCGCTGGACTATCGGACTAACAGGCCCGACCGGTCGTGACCGGTCGGCCCTGCGTAATCAGTGAGCCTTCTAATTTGGGCGCCGAATTTCTCTGCGCAATTGCGTATCTTTACGCGAAATCTAGAAGTTTCTTGCGTAAAGGACACCTCCAAGCTATAAAAGGACTTCTTCCCTTCATACCAAGGCAGGCTAGGGCGTGGGGATTACTTGGGAGACGGATTCTACTTTGAGTTTCTTAGTTTTCTTCCTGTTTTAGTTATTTTTATGTTTTTAGAGGCTTCTAGTTCAAGGATGTTAGAGATGAACTAAAACCTCTTAGCTAGGGCTAAGAGGTGAAGCTTTTGATTCGTTTTTTATGGATTGATGCAATCTAGGTTTTCTTTTTATGATTTAATTGATGAATTTTAGTTAATGTGAGTTTGAGTCAAGTACTAGTTTGGTTTTTACTTTGATCTCTTTATGATTCCGGGCTCATGTGATTCTTAGTAATTCTAAGCTTAGTATCTTAGCTTTTGAGCATTAGTTATGCTTGTGTAGTTCATTGATCTACCATCGAATCCGGGCATGGTAGATGCTTTGATTGCCTTGTGTACAATGGCCTAATTTTCATGTGGGAACTCATTCAACTAAAGTTCTTATCTTTTGTAGTAATCTGAAATAGTTGTTTGTTCATTGATTTTGATTTAATTAGAGTTCTAATCATTAGTTGTAATCAAGTCTAGTGACAGGATTTGGTGAGAGCTATGGTTGTGAATCTCAACTAGATTGGAAGAAGGCTTGGCCTATACAATTGAGTGTGCCCAAGACCTGAGCATTGATGGGGGAATTGAATCAATGAATAAGCACTTATTCTGGATAATTGTTGATTTAACCGTTCTATATTCCGATCGGATAGAGATATGAATTCGATTCCGATTGAGTTATGAGAGACCTAGTTGTGTTGATGCATTGAAATTTATCAAAAGTGGATCCTTGGCGCTCTAGTGCCTTTTTAGATTGAGATTACCTTACACATTCACTGTTAAATCCAAATTGCTATTTTTCAGCTTTAGTTCTTAATAGAATCTTAATTATTAGTTGTTTTGGACAAAATCTGAGAAAACCCATTCATAAATCTCTGTGGGAACGATACTCGATCTTTCCGAATTATTACTACTTCGCAACCCTACACTTGGGGAAGCGAACACTTACATTTGGAGAATATCTTCCCATTCATATCCTTTAGCGACACATTACCTGCTAAAAGTGAAATGGCGCAAGGCCATATCCACGTTTGCAGTCGACAAAAAGGAACACTGCCCAAAGGACACATGGCCATACATTACCTGTATCACACCCCAGCTGGATAACTTGCAATCGAACGTATGATCAGCCAGACCCGCTCATATAATCATGCTAAAATTAAGACCCACCAATGCTAGATAACTTGTAATCCAACTTATGATCAGCCGGACCGTCTCATATAATCATGCTAAAATTAATGAAATTATTCCTAAGACGATTGGTGATTTTACAAAGACAGTAGTGACAAGGCAATAATTTGGAAGTTAAGGAGAAAGAAACCCGATGATGCGCAAAATCATGATTTCTTGAAGATATGACAATCTAAATCTCGAATGACTGGTAAGGAAATCCTTGAGGACCAACAACCGCCTCCCGACTCTATATAAGCAGCATTCGATGAAGAGCTCAATGCCTACCCCAATACACACAAACCTCAATGTAATACTGTCTATCTTAGCTTCTTCTTCTTCTTCTTCTTCTTTTGGGTTAGTATAGACACCCCACTGTTAGCACACCCACCTCCACTGTTAGTCACAACACAACCTTAGCCACCCCCACTTGGGAATTGATACCAAGACCTCAGTGTTGAAACGAGGTTATCTTCACTCAGTCTACTACTTGAGCTATGGATCAGGGTTTTAGATATCCACAATTGTAGTCATTGGATCCATATCAACCAGGTCCTTACTTAGAAGATGCTTTCCGTCATATCTTACTGACAGTCCACCTAGATCACTTGTTCATGCAGATGGTTTTAGGTAAATATCTTTTTCTTTATTTTTACTACTTTTTATTGTTGTCCCTACCAATTGTAATATCCATATATTTGAAATTTAGCTCAATTTTTATCCCCCCAGGTAACCTTCACAAGTATGATCCTATGACAGATTTGGCATTGGGGGTGCAAGTGTTCAATCAATTCAAGTTGATTACAGCTCTGACATGTTGGGGAGTCTTCAAACTATGTACACGGTTTAGGTGCTCAGACCGGTCCGGCGACCGGTCTGGTTGAATGGCCCAGATGTACAACAGATTCCTGGACAAGATTTGTGTGCCCAGACCGGTCGGTCGACCGATCGTCAGTGGGCTCCGACCGGTCGGCTGTGAGGCAACGTCAGGTCTGTGTGGATTTTTCTCCCTGGACTGTTTGTTGCAATGTCCGACCGGTCAGCTGTGCGCGCGGAGTTCTTGCACAGTCCGCAGTACTGCACAAGGTGTTTCTATTTTCGGATTTCTTCCTATTTAAGGTGTTGTAATCCGACTTAGACAGGTATCCTAAGGTGTCAAAGGTTTCCTATTCGTACTAGGAAGAGGGGAGAGGCGTGTGTGAGAGAAAACTTGGAAATTTCTCTGTGTTTCCTTGCTTTGTGGGCTGTCAATCTCTGTAATCTTCTGATATTTATAGTGGATCGTTTGTGCCGTGGTTTTTTACCCGTTTTGGGGTTTTTTCATGTAAAATTTGGAGTCTCTTGTGGTGAATGCTTGTGTGTGATTGATTACATCTTGTTACTCATTTGATTTCACATTGCTTCACATGTTCGGCGTTCCGCTTCCGCTGCAGGCTTTTCCCAATAAGTGGTATCAAAGATAAAGTTGGGGTGGAGTAGATTCGAATCTGAGACGAGAAGATGGCATCGAGCGCAAGATACGAGATAGAGAAGTTCTTTGGGAAAAATTACTTTGAGCTATGTAAGGTGAAGATTGAATCCTTCCTGGTTCAGCAAGGTCTTAATGGAGCTCTTGGAAAGCGACTCGAAGCTATGAAAGACAATGAGTGGACGAGGCTCGACAAGAAGGAAAGAACCTCAATCCTGTTAAACCTTACGGATGATGTTCTCTATCATGTCATGAAGGAGAAGACTGCGGCTGAAACTATGGCGAAGCTAGAGAAGGTTTATGCCAAGAAATCTCTAGAGAATCGCATGTACGTGTTGATGCAGTTGTTCACCTTGAGGATAATTGAGGGAACTGAGGTGGAGGACCACCTGAGCACATTCAATAGGCTGGTTTGCAAGTTGGTGGAGATTGATGAACCGATGAAGGATGAGTATCAAGCATGCATCTTGTTAAATTCTCTTCCAGATTCATATGAGTCATTCAGGGACTCTATGTGCGTAGGGAGGGAAACCATAAGCGTCGAGACCGTTATCTCAACCCTCCAGTCAAAGGCGATGAGAAAGAAAAGCGGTGACGTGGCTTCCCATTATTCCTCAGGGGCACTGGTTACGAGGGGAAGAAGTTCTGAGCATGGAGGATATTCAAAATCGGGATCGAGGGCCAAGGGCAAAGGTAAGTCTAAGGTGAAGTGCTGGAATTGTGGCCAGGACGGCCACATGAGAGGGGATTGTCAGAATCCCAGGTTGAGGCAAGAGAAGTGTGGAAATTCTTCTGGAGATGGAGCCAATACCGTATAGGACGGTGGCGATTTTTGTGAAGTTTTGACTGTATCTGGCAAGGGATCTCACGGTAGTGAGTGGATCTTGATTCAGGGGCTTCATGTCACGTTTGTCATGATCGGAGTCCATTCACGACATACAGGGAGTATGGTGGAAAATCGGTGTTTGTGGGTGATGGAGTCGCTCATAAGGTTGAGGGTATTGGTACTGTGCGCATCAGGATGTTCGATGGGGTCGAGCGAGTCCTAGAAGATGTGTAGCACGTTCCCAAGATGAAGATGAATGTGATTTCTCTTGGTACACTCGAGGCAAAAGTGTGCGTGTTTATCGGCCGCGATAGTTGTTGTGAAGTGATGATGGGGGCACTCGTGTGTATGAAGGCACGGAGGTGTGTCCATCTCTACATGTTGATCGGGAGCACAATCACGGTGGAGCTGTGGGAACGGCGGCGAGATCCACGGTTACTCGTATGTGGCAAGTGCCCAAGGGACACATGAGAAGAGCGTTAAAGGGCTTGAATTTGCAAGGATAGGGTCGATGGTGGCACGAGAAGCGGTGGAGTTATGATTGAAGATGAGATGACGTTGCAAGGATGTGTTGATTCGACATTTGAAGCCTCGGTGGAGTTTGTTGGGGAGTCTTCAAACTATGTACACGGTTTAGGTGCTCAGACCGGTCGGGCGACCGGTCTGGCTGAATGGCCCAGATGTACAGCAGATTCCTGGATAAGATTTGTGTGCCCAGACCGGTCGGCCGACCAGTCGTTAGTGGGCTCTGACCGGTCGGGCGACCGGTTGGCTGTGAGGCAACGTCGGGTCTGTGTGGATTTTTCTTCCTGGACTGTTTGTTGCAATGTCCGACCAGTTGACCGACTGGTCGGCTGTGCGCGCGGAGTTCTTGCGCAGTCTGCAGTACTGCACGAGGTGTTTCTATTTTCGAATTTCTTCCTATTTAAGGTATTGTAATCCGACTTAGACAGGTATCCTAAGGTGTCCAAGGTTTCCTATTCGTACTAGGAAGAGGGGAGAGGTGTGTGTGAGGGAAAACTTGGGGATTTCTCTGTGTTTCCTTGCTTTGTGGGCTGTCAATCTCTGTAATCTTCTGATATTCATAGTGGATCGTTTGTGCTGTGGTTTTTTACCCGTTTTGGGGTTTTCCACGTAAAATTCGGAGTCTCTTGTGGTGAATGCTTGTGTGTGATTGATTGCATCTTGTTACTCGTTTGATTTCACATCGCTTCACGTGTTCGGCGTTCCACTTCCGCTGCCGGCTTTTCCCAACATGACATACCCAACAGAATTATACTTGCGCACGTTTAACCGAATAAGGGGACGTGTGGCCACGCATCCCGCTTGAAGAACAACATTTTGTAAATTATGGCCTGTGTGATTATTGAACTTCTTTTTACACTTTTATATACAAAGCCCATAAGACTTGTATGATAAAAAAAATGAATGAAAGTGGAATGATGGAGTTAGAAAGGCCCTTACACTTGAAAGAGGATTCTTTATTGTTATTTTAACATCTTATAAACTAACAAACTAGATAGGATCAACTCATGTGCTAACATGGCATATGTGTGAAACTGCTAAAATGTCTTTTGCACGTCTTTCGTTTTATATATTGTAGCTCATCTTATCAATGGAAAAGCCAATTTTTTTTCTCCAAAAGCATCTAATTAGTGGGCCCAATCTGATGGATGGCTTGGATCTCACAAATTTGTGTCACATATGGCAGGAACTTATATACATAGGAAATCACTTTTGAAAAGACCTGCAAGTTACATGTGTTGAGAAATTTTCTGATCTTTAAAAATAAACAAGTGGAAAAACCGAGAAATAAGGACAGGCTGAAGCACGTGAAAAACACGCTGTCCTTAAAGCGTAATTCGCCCCTACTCAAATTATTTTGAGTCTGCTGATAGGTTGCAGGCGGATTGCTTCCAGGATACGACGAGCCTTATGTGGTTCTGTGTTCAGCAAAAAATGAAGGAACCACTATGGAACTCAGTAACACACTCTGGCAGATAAAGAAAAAGAAATAGAGAAAAGAATGGCAGTCTTCTTCTGGCAACAGCAAACCACTACACTGGTCTAAGTGGCTTAGTTTATTTCAAACCAAACCGAGAGGCTAAAAGACTAAGATGGGTGCTGGTTCAGTATTCGAGGTTGTGATTGCTGTTGTTGTTGTTATTGTTGTTGTGTTTGAATGAACCAAACCTGTCCGGTTTATATAGGCAAGGGTGGCTGACAGTTTTGGTCCAGAGCCATAATGGCACTAGCCGTTTTCTGGCTGTTGTGAGAAACTAGCCGTTTATGGCAGTTTCTGACTGTTGTGCATGTGGGAGTTATGCACCTGCATGCTGGCTGTTTAGACTCAATGGCTAGCCGTTTCTGACTGTTGGGCTAGCCACATGCAGCTGTTACTACATGGTCTGGACCGTTACTGCATGAGCAGTTACACAGGTCCCTCTAATTAGCCCTGCAGCTCTTTATAAAAAGCAGAGAAGTCTCTCTGTTAGACCTCCCACCCACAGCACCTCCTCTGTTCCGAACCCAGCCACCTGACCTACTACCTAGCCTCTGTCGCACCGCGACTTGCACCAATCTCGCTCCGGTCCGCGAGGTCGCGACCCATCTGCGACACGATGCGCATGTGCGAAGTGCCAAGTGCGCCACTAGCGCCTCTACAGCCACACTGCCTCACGTGCCCACGCCCTCGCACCTAGCCCGAGCCCGAGCCCGTGCCCGTGCCCGAGCTCGAGACTGAGATCGAGATCGAGCCCGTGCCCGTGCGTGTGTGCGGTGTTCCAGTGCTTCGCACTGGAACACGCAAGCCACCATTCTCCCTCTCTTCCACCATAAATAAGTAAGGTGCACAACACCCTACTTATAAAGAGGAAAAAATCCTTTCTCCCATCCGATATGGGACAAAAAACCAAACGCTTTTCTTTTAAAAATGTTTAAAAAAAAAACCTTTTTCAACAATCTCCCACTTTTTTTTAAAATAATTTTAAAACAGAAAAATGGATGTCTGCCAGAGTATAAAAGATTATATGCATAAAGAAAGATATCTTTCGATTTGAGTCATTCCTTAGTGTAAGTATTTCAAAGATCCATCGAAATTACTGGTAGCCGCAGCTTTGAACCAATTATTTTTAGATAACAGGACCAAAAATACCACACACATACTTTCTAAGTGTTGTTTGAGTTCCCACAAATCTTGCTCAGCACATTTAATGGCCTTGTGCTTATCCTGTTTCATGAACGATCCCGAGAAAACTCTCATTCTCATGAGAGGCGGCACCACCTCTACGTTTATATAGGTGAAGTCCTTCCAGTGTCTCCGTTACTTTCAGACACTTGTCCTTAAGACTGGACTGCATTAAGAGTTTCTAAGACTCAACCCTCTGTTTGTAACGGCCAGCACTATAATCCTAGATAAGGTATATATAATTTAGTGCTGAAACTTTTCACGTATCAGTGACTTGTTTTTACCCATTGAACCCTTATATAGAGATTTTCTAATTTTAGTTTGGGTTTCCATCACTGGTGAAATCTTTTGAAAAGAGTTTCAACCCCATCCCTCTGGATGTTGTCCTTACTACCTCTCTCGTTAGAGGTTTAGTAAAAGGATCAGCTAAGTTATTACTTGACTTTACATAAGATATTGTAATGATTCCATCTTGAATCAGTTGTCTTACATAGTCATATATCAGACTTATGTGTCTGGATTTCCCATTATACGTGCCGCTGTAGGCTCTAGCTAATGTGGCTTCACTATCGCAATGTAGCGAAACAACCGGTATCGGCTTCGCATAGAATGAAATTTCTAAAAGAAGATCCCTAAGCCACTCAGCCTCTTTACCTGTTACAGCAAGGGCTATGAACTTAGATTCCATAGTTGAGTGAGTTATGCAGGTTTGTTTCTTGGATCCCCAAGATACAGCTGCACCTCCTAAGGTGAAAACCCATCCAGTAGTGGATTTGTTGTCACCTGCACTCGATATCCAACTTGCATCGGTATATCCTTCCAGTACAGCTAGAAATTCTGAGTAAAATAACCCTAAGTCTTTGGTTGCTTTTAAATAACCAAGTACTCTTCCTATTGGCTTCTAGTGTTTTACACTGGGATTACTAGTAAACCTACTTAGTTTACTCATAGCATATGCGATGTCTGGTCTAGTGCATTGCATTGCATACATTAGACTTCCTATAACACTCGCATACTCTAATTGTGCAACTGTTCTTCCAGTATTTTCATTTAACTTGATACTTGGATCGAATGGGGTTTTTGCTTCTTTAATATTCAGGTGTTTAAACTTGTTTATTATTTTCTCAATATAATGAGATTGGCATAACGCATAACCCCCACTATGAGTTTTTACTTTAATACCTAGAATGGTATCAACTTGTCCAAGATCCTTCATTTTAAATACGGAAGACAAAAACTTCTTTGTTTCAGTTACACCTTCCATCTTGTTACTTATTATTAACAGGTCATCAATGTATAAACAAATAACAATTATATAATTACTACTTATTTTGGAATATATGCATTTTTTTCTCCTACATTATGCATGAAAACATGAGAAAGTATTTTAAAATCAAACTTCTTATGCCACTGTCTAGGTGCTTGTTTTAGTCCATACAATGATTTAATTAATTTACAGACTTTCTTCTCATTTCTTGGCAGAACGAACCCTTCAGGTTGTTTCATGTATACCTCCTCGTCGAGGTCTCCATTCAGGAAAGCAGTCTTTACATCCATCTGATGTATATACAGCTGATGTATGGATGCTAAAGCAAACATAATTCTAATAGATGTTATTCTTGCCACAGGTGAGTATGTGTCAAAATAATCTATTCCTTCTTTTTGTTTAAACCCTTTAGCTACTAGTCTAGCTTTAAAGGTTTGAATAGCTCCATCAGTGTGATATTTCTTTCTAAATACCCACTTACACCCTATGGGTTTAGAAGCTGGAGGTAGATCCACCAGTTTCCAAGTTTCGTTTGACATAATCGAGTCCATCTCATCATTGATAGCTTCTTTCCAAAAAGCTGAATCTCTAGAAGTTACAGCTTCTCTATAGGTTGTTGGATCATCTTCTATAGTCATAACTATAGGTATCTTTCTAGTAACATTCTCTCTATCTCCTTCTACGAGATGAAAAGAGATACGTTGAGAGTTTATCTGTTCAGGATCAAGACTCTTTTCTACTCTTACCCTTTGACTCCTACGTGGTTCTATTGAAGCTTCAACTTCATGTTGAGCTTCTACCATTGGTTTCTTTGTTGGAGTTTGGATTTCATTATCCTTTGACTCTAAGGATAGTGAGTTTTCAAAGAACTCAACGTCTCTAGACTCTATGATTGTATTAGACTCTAAGTCTAGGAGTCTATATGCTTTGCTATTTTGTGTATACCCTACAAAAGCGCACTTAATAGGTCTAGATCTTAATTTAGTTCTTTTGGGATCAGGCATTCTACAATATACGAGGCACCCTCACACTTTAAGATATCCTAGATTAGGTCCTATACCTTTCCATACCTCATATGGTGAAGTGTTAAACTTCTTAGAAGGAACCCTATTTAGGATGTGGCACGCTGCGAGAAGTGCTTCTCCCCAAAGTCCTAGTGGCAACTTTGCTTGTATTAGCATTGAGTTGACCATTTCTACTAAGGTTTTATTCTTCCGTTCAGCTATACCATTCTGTTGCGGTGTGTACGGCGCATTGCATTGGTGTATTATGCCATGTTCTTCACAGAAGTTAGAGAATTCATTTGAAAAATACTCTCCTCCTCTGTCGCTACAAAGAACTTTAATTTTCTTGTTTAGTTGATTTTCCACTTCTGCTTTATATATCTTGAACATGCTGAGTGCTTCATCTTTGTTCTTTAGAAGATATACATGTACATATCTGGAGCAATCATCGATGAGGGTTATGAAGTATCTTCTTCCTCCACATGTAAGAATGCCATTTAACTTACAGATATCAGTGTGTATTAGGTCCAATATTTGAGATGATCTCTCGACACTAGGAAAATGTTTCTTTGTAAATTTGGACCTTATGCACACTTCACATTTGTTATTTTGACTATCTGTGTATGAGATTAAGCCATTTTTAGACATGAATTTTAAGGTACTATAACCTATGTGTGCTAATCTACCATGCCACAATGCTACAGATTCAATCATATACGCAGAAGGGCTACTTTCATTCAAGAAAAATTTTATCATCCCATTACAAGCATATCCCTTACCAACGAAATTTTCGTTCTTGGATAGAATCAGTTTTCTCGACTCAAACACTACCCGTATTCCAGGTTTTCCCAGAAGATCCCCAGAAACTAAGTTTCGTCTCATGTCAGGGACATGCAGTACATTAGTTAGGATCACTTTCTTTCCAGAGGTAAAGACTAGTTCCACGGTTCCTTTGCCTACGACTTTCGATCGGACTTCATTACCCATTTGGACCTCTTGACCATCGGTCACGTCCTCATAAGTCTTGAAGGCTGATCTGTCATAGCTTACATAGACTGTGGTAGCTGTATCATACCACCAACCGGGTACTTTACCTTGGATCATGTTTACCTCAGTGATCATGGTAACTATGTCTTCTTCAACTGCACTTGCCTCATTCTTCGACTTTCGAAGACGGCATACTCGAGCGTAATGCCCGGTTTCCCCACAGACATGGCAAGGGCCTTTGAACTTTCCGTTCTTCTTCTGTGATTTCTTGAATTTTCCTTTATTGGGTTTCAGGGAACCGTTCTTCTCGGGATTCTTGTTTTGGGTACTTTCTACTGCTTGTACCTTGGATGAGGAATTCCTATTTCCATTTTTCTTTTTATGGTTTCGAGATTCTTCCTCTATTCGGTTATGTTTCTGGATTTGTTCCAGTGAATAATCCTCGATTTTATGTAGCAGTTTCTTCCTGTATTCTGTCCAACTCGGGGGCAATTTTGCGATAATAGCCCCGACTTGGAAAGCTTCAGGGATATCAATTTTTAGTGCACTAATTTTGCCAACAATTAGCTGTAGTTCTTCGATTTGGGTTAACAGTGATTTGTTATCTACCATGGTATAGTCGAAATAGCTAGCTATTAGATATTTGTTCGTATCTTCTTCTTCGGTCTTGAATTTGAACTTGAGAGCGGTCCAAATTTCTTTGGCAGATTCAATTCTTGTGTATTGATCATACATACGATCAGATAGCATGTTCAGAATGTGTCCTCGACATAACAGATTATCTTCTTCTCTCTTGATGCGTGCGTTGATCTGCTCAGTAGTGTCTGTATCAGTAGCTGGAGGAAGCGGCTTCAAGTTCGGGTCTAAGATATAGAATATCTTCAACGCCGTAAGCAGGAACTTTATCTTATCCTACCATCTGGTGAAATTGGTTCCATCGAACCGGTTCAGACGAATCAGATCCTGGTTCATCAGTTTGATTGATGATACCCCTTCGGTTTTCATATCAGAAAAATTACGCTTTAAGATTGTTGAGAAATTTTCTGATCTTTAAAAATAAAAACCGAGAAATAAGGACAGGCCGAAGCACGTGAAAAACACGCTGTCCTTAAAGCGTAATTCGCCCCTACTCAAATTATTTTGAGTCTGCTGATAGGTTGCAGGCGGATTGCTTCCAAGATACGACGAGCCTTATGTGGTTCTGCGTTAAGCAAAAAACGAAGGAACCACTATGGAACTCAGTAACACACTCTGGCAAATAAAGAAAAATAAATAGAGAAAAGAATGGCAGTCTTCTTCTGGCAACAACAGACCACTACACTGGTCTAAGTGGCTTGGTTTATTTCAAACCAAACCAAGAGGCTAAAAGACTAAGATGGGTGCTGGTTCAGTATTCGAGGTTGCTGTTGTTGTTGTTGTTGTGTTTGAATGAACCAGACCTGTCCGGTTTATATAGGCAAGGGTGGCTGTCAGTTTTGGTCTAGAGCCATAATGGCACTAGCTGTTTTCTGGCTGTTGTGAGAAACTAGCCGTTTATGGTAGTTTCTGATTGTTGTGCATGTGGGAGTTATGCACCTGCATGCTGGCTGTTTAGACTCAATGGCTAGCCGTTTTTTACTGTTGGACTAGCCACATGCAGCTGTTATTGCATGGTCTGGACCGTTACTGTATGAGCAGTTACACAGGTCCCTCTAATTAGCCCTGCAGCTCTCTATAAAAAGCAGAGAGGTCCCTCTAATTAGCCCTGCAGCTCTCTATAAAAAGCAGAGAGCGACCCATCTGTGACACGATGCGCACGTGTGAAGTGCCAAGTGCGCCACTATCGCCTCTACAGCCACACGTGCCCACGCCCTCGCACCTAGCCCGAGCCCGTGCCCGTGCCCGAGCCCGAGCCGGTACGCAAGCCACCACTCTCCCTCTCTTCCACCATAAATAAGTAAGGTGCACAACACCCTACTTATAAAGAGTAAAAAATCATTTTTCCCATCCGATATGGGACAAAAAGCCAAACACTTTTCTTTTAAAAATGTTTTTAAAAAAACAACCTTTTTCAACAACATGCCCTACGTCAAACATGTATAATAACTAGCAAGTGGTTAGTTTGGTGAGAGGCAGCCTCCTCTAGAGTTACTCTAAAAGAAGCTTGTGTTGCATGTGGGGTTCACCTTAGTCTGTTTATGGCATCTATCATGCAAGGGCCTTTTCATCTGAACGGAGCGGATGAGGAAAAGGAGACTACAGCCAAGCTAAGGCCGTCCCAGCATGGCTCCTTGCCTACCCTATATATCTTGGGAAATGCTAAGGTGGGAACATGAATGATGGAATGATAACGGCACATGGCAAGGCCGCACATCAACCAGCACCGTCCATCTAGTTGTCCACACCATGGATGAAAAATTGATCGAAATATACATATCCATTGGGTGATTTTAGCTAACTGTATGATCACTATATTAGCTGACTGTCAATATTTAATGTGGGAGGGTGAAATAGAATGGTGGCTAGAATTTTCTAATTTCTAAAGCATAGGTCCTCCATGATGGCTCTGATTGGTGCATCACAGGTGAATGTGATTTTCCGTATTCATTCCTCTCTAACGAATTTCATGCTTTCTAGTGGCTATCTATGGGCTTGGTTTGGGCTAGCCTGTGCAACAATGAAGCCGTTCATTTTTATGGGCCACAAGTCAGGCACTGGCCCACCCTAAATGGAAATCTTTCAAAACTGAGCCCAAGCCCCAGCCCCAGCCCAGATCATTCATCAATTAGGGTCTGATTTATTGGAAGCCCAACTGGCCCAATGCGTGGCCCAACTTTATCGGTGTTGGCCCATCTAAGCTTATTTACAGCCGTCTGTCTTCTTGGACCAATCTATGTATGGGACAGTTCCTAAAACTGTTTTTATTTTGGCCGTCTTTTTGAATGTCCCTAGAGGATTGTCACGATCATCAATAAAAAGATTTCTTGCTCCTTACCGTCTACAATGTGGTCCGCCAGATGGACCATCTGAACATGTGTCTTGTGTGCCCCATCCAGTAACATGCTGGAGAAGAACTAGTCATTGAGCCAACCCTCACAAGTGATTATATCCCAGCACTTATTGCGCAAAGTAGGAGATCCAAGCCGTCCATTAGGTGGGACCACAATGTTTAGATGACCTGATCCTAGAATTAGGCCTCTGCTAAACAGATGAGTCCACATTCAGCTCA
Organism: Liriodendron chinense; assembly: GCA_003013855.2. Classification (NCBI taxonomy): domain Eukaryota; kingdom Viridiplantae; phylum Streptophyta; class Magnoliopsida; order Magnoliales; family Magnoliaceae; genus Liriodendron; species Liriodendron chinense. Next base: position 2,187,696 of record ML058436.1, on the reverse strand, counting down.
TGAGGCTGGTACTGTGTGAGCCACCATATGCACAACTGAGATATCCACACAGTTGGCAAGTTAGCACGTGCGGACAGGTGGCTCTGTGGAGCTAGAAAACTTGAAAAGGGTCCAAAATCAGATGGTTTTGTTCTCTAATTCATCTAAATTCAGCTTCTTTGTGAATGTAGAGCTCGTAATCGGTCTGGCCATACTGATGGCCCAGTGGACCTAACACTCTTTGTTGTCAGCACGTGCTGACCATACTGACTGGATCTGGGCCTGATGATGAGGCCCATTAAGTAAACTCCCGAATGGGCCCAAGGAAGATTTTAATGGTAGGCATCCCCATCCTTACTGTTCCTTGTGTAGGTCTGGATGGACCTATTTTTGGGCTCAGGTCCTAGCATGAGATGGCGAAACTGACGATGTACAGGCTGGATGTCACACACACATCACAGTGGGCCCCACAGAGCTTTTTGTTGTTCGGTCTCCTTACAACCATTGTTGTAGGAAATTCGCATGAAATGACCCAAAGGGGGCCACACCTGTGTTTCATACCCAAAACCAGGTTTGGTAATGAATCTATCTAAAAGGCCTAGAACAATATAAGATGGGCTGACTTATATGACCCTGTCGTGCTCAGTCTAGTTTAACCCCGATAACCTTAGCTAGCAGACCCGGCTGACAGGATGGGCGTCCACATGTATCTCCAGTTCATGGGCCCACCCCAGACACTGCTTTCGTCCACGGTTAAAACACTCATCAACTCAACTCGACTCTTTCAGCCTTGAGTCGAGTCATGACTCACCTGATTTGCATGCATGGGGTGCCTCGTGCTATCAAATTGAGTCCGAGTTGATTCAGACACGTCGCATTGACATGGCCTGAAAAAGATGGATAATTAAAACTGAAAAAGTGGAGGCGGCAATGGGTCGGGTCTGGGACATCATAAGCATAACCTGATTACTAAACGGGCTGAGATTTCTGGCCCAAACACTTAGGGCCCGTTTGGGTACTACCAAATAAGTTACTTGTCGACTGAGCTTAAGATGTTAAGTTACTTTTGGCACTTAAGTTCGTTTGGAAAGTATAATTGAAAAGTAACTTATCTCTTAAAAATTACTTATCTTAATAAGTATTTTTTTAAATTTTTTTGACTTTTTGACTTTTCTACTTATCTCTCTCATGTCATGCTTTTGCTCTTTTATTTATTTATTTATTTATTTTGCGGTTAGTACACACCCACACTGTTAGTCACCCTCCAATGTTAATTAACCACCCTCCAGTTTGGCTTTTCTACTTATCTGTCTCAAGTCACACTACATAAATCAAAGTTCTCTCTCATGGTTCACTCGATTACTGCTCTCTCATACTGTCCATATCAAAGGAGGCCCCACATGATGGACTGTCCCATCAAAAGTGGGGCTCACATAGTGGATGGCCCACATCAAAGATAGGCCAGGCCCTATATCAATTGGTGCAAGATCCAATCCACCAATCAGGTTGATCTGATCTTCTACATCTTTCCAAAAATGGTTCTAGTCCACTCACCATGTGGATGGACTATTGGAAACAAGTGAATGGGTTAGAAAACTTCAGCCAAGTCTTCTAGAGCCATACATTTGTTTTGCAGATTGTGGCCCACCTGACTGGTGGATCAACCTGATTCTTGTGCCAGGGCATACATAGAGTGGTCTTGTTCTGATGGATGGAATGCATCTTGGACCAATCGTGCTATTCTAGCACATGCATGGCATTGATGTAGGGAGGGAACTCCCGGATTGAGGATGAGAAACGATGACATTTATGAAGAAAAGAGACCGAAAAAAGATCCACGAAAAAATGGTAGAAAAATTAGCAAACCAGATTTCTGACGGTTCCCGATGGATTCAAGCCGTCGTAATTGGATTTTCCAACGGTTTTTCCGATGGTTTTGAGCCATTATCAACGTCGTGCGCCAACCAAAATTCACCAGGCGCCCGACCTTCAGGATTCCTGATGATTTCCCGATGCTTTTGAGCCGTCATAAACGTCGGGCGCTCGACCACTTTTCACCGGGGGCCCGAAATTCACCGGATTTTACAATTTGTTCGCTGGACTATTTTTGAAGTCAGCGGGCGCCTGACCATGCCCAAATAGATGCGCAAACTTTCCGATTTCTTTCCCATTTTTTGCGATTCTTTTCTAGTTTATTTAGGATTCTTTTCTAACACGTTTTAGGGTTTCTAAGGGTTGTTTTCTTCTATTTAAAGGATGTTTAACTCGTTTTAGAGAGTTTACCCTTTGATTAATAAAATTATTGAGTTTTTACTCATTTTACTCGTGGATTTGAAGAAGATCGGTTGAGGATTCCTGATAGCTCCGTGGATTCGGAGTAGTTATCTAAGAGGAGAGACGGTGTTCAATCCCTCACCCGTCTACGCTGCGCCAAATTGGTATCAGAGCGAGGAATAACCTCGGGAAGATGGCTTCTAGGGACGGCCGCGACAACCACCCCTTTGACGTTGATCAAGGATTTCAGTTACTTGCAGAGAAGATCGATAATCTCCATGAAGCAAATAGAACGCAGATGGGGAGGATGATCGCTGCTCTAGATAGGGTATTGCTGGCTCTACCCCAACCCCAAGCCTAAGTCGATCCGCCTCAACCAGCGGTTACAGCACGGAATAATCTATTATTCGGTCAAGCACCACAACTGGCACTTCGGAGGGCCGAACATGATGACGAGGAACACAGCGACGAAGACCCCGAGGACATCATTATTCAACAAGTCGCACAGGGAGATGCATGTGCGAATCACAATGGTAGAGGCTTCTAAGACAAAGGTGAGCTTCCCTCCTTCGATGGCTCGTTAAGTATCAAAGCCTTCATTGATTGGCTCGCTGAAATCGAAAGGTTTTTCGATTATGTCGGTGTCTCGAGAGATAAATAAGTAAAGCTTGTAGCCTACAAGCTAAAATCGGGTGCATCTGCATAGTGAGAACAGTTACGAACTTTCCATATCCAGTAAAAGAAGTTGCCCATCCACACTTGGCCCCAGACGAAATAACTATTGAAATCTAGGTATTTACCTAGCGACTATGAATAGATATTGTTCCAGCAATATTAGAATTGCAAACAAGGGTCTAAGACTGTCGTTGAATACCAGACCGAGTTCGACCGATTGACAGTACGAAACGAATTATCTGGGACAGAATCTCAAAAGACTGCGAGATTCATTGGTGGCCTACGACCCGCAATCCAGGATCGAATCCATCTTCTTCCGATCTGGACTGTTGGGGATGCATCCCGAATGGCTATCCGGGAACAAACACAACTTGCCCAAATTCCTGCACTGAACTTACCCATCAGCCCGCATACCTACGACGGGTCCCATGCAGCATACGACCCTGTCTAAAGGAAATGAACACATTGTTGAGCATCCTCAGCCCATTGTGGTCACAAATTGCGCGAAATCAGTGAACCCACTCAAAACTTGTAAAGTGGAGGGACAAGTTCCTGAGGACGTGTAAGACTTTACCAAGGTATCTGAACAAGATATGTTAGATGGACCTCTAAAAGGACAAACTTATTCCATGTCAGAGGATGCGAAGTCGTCTTGTGTCGAGACGCTTCCTTCACCCATTCAAGAAGAAATTGTTGAGCAAGTAGCCACTCAGATCCCTTCTTCGGATTTGGTGCTGCCACTGGTTGATGAAAACACCTTTGATCTGATTGTTACGATTGAGGAATTGGGTAAAATACACCAAGAACCTAGGAACATTGATATAAAAAATCTTTCAGGAAATTCTGTTTTTGAAGACTTTCCACCACCAACAATAGGAGATGATAGTATCATGACGGATGTTCAAATTTTTTTTGATATATCCAAGAATGGTGTTGTGCGGGCCTTTTAAATATCCATCATTGGCCAGGTTTCAACAATGGGTCAGGATATCAGAGATCTTGTGTCGTTTGTGAGCACGAAAGGTGGTCTTGTGGATCTAAATAAGATGTTGAAAGATTGGCAAGCATTACAAGTTGATTTGATCGAAGATGCTCTCGATGAAAGCGGCATGGTTGAAGAGCCCTATCTCTTGTATGAGGTGGAGCAGAAGATGAGAAAGAAAAGAAAACGTTGGCCTCCAAAGTTTAAAGCGAATCACGTCTTTAACTTGAAGTGAAACTCGAGGACGAGTTTTCTTCAAGTGGGCGAGATTGATGTAGGGAGGGAACTCCCAGATCGAGGACGAGAAACGATGACGTTCATGAAGAAAAGAGACCGAAAAAAGATCCAGGAAAAAATGGCAGAAAAATCAGAAAACCAGATTTCTGACGGTTCCCGACGGATTCGGGCCGTCGTAATTGGATTTTCCGACGGTTTTGAGCCATTGACAACATCGGGCGCCCGACCAAAATTTACCAGGCGCCCGACCTTTAGGATTCCCGACGGTTTCCAGACGCTTTTGAGCTGTCATAAACGTCAGGTGCCCGACCACTTTTCACCGGGTGCCCGAAATTCGCTAGATTTTACAATTTGTTTGCTGGATTGTTTTTGAAGTCAGCGGGTGCCCGACCACTCTTCACCGAGGGCCCGACCATGCGCGAATAGATGCGCAAACTTTTCAATTTTTTTTCGATTTTTTACGATTCTTTTCTAGTTTATTTAGGATTCTTTTCTAACACATTTTAGGGTTTCTAAGGGTTGTTTTTTTTCTATTTAAAGGATGTTTAACTAGTTTTAGAGAGTTTACCCTTTGATTAATAAAATTATTAAGTTCTTACCCTTTTTGCTTGTGGATTCGAGTGTTCCTTTGTGGATTTGAAGAAGATCAGTTGAGGATTCCCGATAGCTCCGTGGATTCGGAGTAGTTATCTGAAAAGAGAGATGGTGTTCGATCCCTCACCCGTCTACGCTGCGCCAGGCATGTACATGAGCTTTATTGCACTCACGTCAGATTAGAAAATCTCATTCTGTTAGGAAAACTGCCTCAACATTTAGCTTTTTTCTTTTCGTCTCAATATGTTGTTTATTATATGTAGATTTGAAATTTTCTTTCGAAAGGATACTTATCAATGTGTTATTACTAAACATACTTATTTACTTATTGGCTGATAAATATTTTGTTTACCAAACATACTTATCTGCTTAATAAGTAAAAACCAAGATAAGTAACTTACCTGATGAGTAGCTTATCTTAAGTAACTTACAATCCAAACAGGCCCTTAAAGTTTAACTTATCTGATAAGTAGCTTATATCAAGTAACTTACAATCCAAACAGGCCCTTAAAGTTTACCGAATTCAAGCACTTCTTGACCCACCCATTTAATTGTCATCAGGACTGATTCAATTGACCCAAGGGCCAAAAATCAGCCCAGTCCAAATCTCAGGTGGGCCACACTAATTGTGAATTTATTGGTTTTATGCACGATTTTACATTATTTCCTTTAGTTAGGCCAGCTTAAGCTTCGAAATTGGCTGTCGGACGCTTAGCCAGGGGGGGCAAAGATCAGCAAGATTCAAAACTTTAGTGGGCCACACCACAAGGAACATTTGAGGATCGGGACACCCACCACTAGAACCTTCCATATAGTTTGTGGGCCCACCTTGTTGCGTATGTTGCATCTAACTGTTGATATGGTGCAACCCACAATGATGAAGGGACACTAAAATTCAGGCCATTCCGAATCTCAAATGGACTCTGAATTTCGAGTTTTTCAGCCTACTATGAAACTTTCCCCTTCGGGGTGGTCCACCTGAGTTTTGGATCGGCATGACATTCGGGGAACCAAATCATAAATGTCTCCATCAACAGGGGGACCCACCAATTGATTGGTTAAGATCACTACAGGTAGGGCCAATACAAAGACAGGTTGTTGGCATTCTCAAAGCAGTACTTTAACTAGATCCTGATGAAAAATTTACACCATGATCCATCCACAGTGGGACACACTAGATGACCAGTCCAGATCTCTGTGGGGACAACCATGATGTATGCATTTTATCCACGCCACCTATCCATTTTTCCTAATCATTTTAGGCATGAGCAAAAAAAAATGAGGTAGATCCAAAGCTCAAGTGGACCACACCACAGGAAATAGTAGGGATAATGCCACCCACTGTTAAAACCTTCTTGGGGCCTACCATGATGTTTATTTGCCATCCAACCAATTCACAGGGTCACAAAGACGCGGATAAAGGAAACACAGATATTAGCTTGATACAAAACTCTTGTTTCCCCAAGAAGTTGTCAACTATATAAGTGTTCAATCCCCATAGTTTCTTATGGTGTGATTCACTTTAGCTTTAGATCTGCCTCATTTTTGGGCTCATGCCCTAAAATGATCATATATCAAAATGGATGGACAACATTAATAAAACACATGCATCATAGTGGGCCCCTCCACAGAGTTGGGTCAGCAAGGATATCTTTGGTGACCGGGTCTACAGGTAATTGGCTTCTATGAACCCTAGGAAGTTTTTAATGGTGGGAATTCAATCCCTATTTTGTGGTCCATGTGAGATTTTTATCACCTTCAATTTTTAAGATCATGCCCTAAAATGAGCTAGTAGAACTAATGGATGGCATGGATATATGACATATACATCTATGTGTTTATGAAGATTTTAATGTGAAAGAGATTAAGGAATCAATTAAAAAACCCGCAGACACTTTGTTTACGGGTTCAAAAGTAGACTCAGATCCATTGAAAATTTGCATCTCTGAAATGTTCTATGGATGTAGATTATGGAATCAATTACAAAATACGCTGATACCAAGTTTAAGGTGTCAAAGGCTCTTAGTTTGAATCAAGCCACATTTGAGCCAAACAGCCAGTAATCAAGGCCACCTAGCTATTTGTCGTACTATAAGTGGATCATTCTCATATTATCTCCCTATACTCGTTGCAACAACACATGGAAATACACACCTTACCTCTCTCCTACACACTTTGATGTGTAAGTACCATCCAAACCATCCATTAGATGTGCCCATAGTGTTGACATTAGATTCCAAAATCTACCCTAATCACTAACTTAGGTGGGCCACCCCAAAGGGGATAATTGAGAGGGGATACCCACCACACAAACTTCTAGATGCAATGTGGGGTCCACTGTGCTGTTTATTGTCACCCAAACCAGTCATTAGGTGAAGCCACGGGATTAAGAAGCATACTTGCGCTCCAAACATTTCAAATTTTAGGTGTGACACGCAGGACTGTCAATGGGCTATGTTTGGGCCTGTCAAAATTAATACTTTAAATAGGCTGGCCTGATGGCCCAGCCCAAAACAGTTCAACCCATTTGATTCCTTTTGGGGGGGGGGGTTAGCAGACACAACCCACTGTTAGTATACCTGCCACCCCCTGTTAGTCACGTCGCAATGTTAGCCACCCCTAATTGGAAATCAATACCAAGACTTCAATGTTGAAACCAGGTTATCTTCACTCATTCTACCACTTTACAGTCATTGTATGTATCCTGATGATCACCGGAATCCAAGGCTCAGGTGGGACAAAATTATGCAGGGAGTAATATACAATCATACCTGAAACTTATATATTCATGTGGCTTGAAATGGTGTGCAATTTGTTATCTCTTCATCATAGTTGGACGCACTTGATGAATGGATTGAATGGCATATGCCCAACATTATAGACCCACATTCTATCTAGAAATTTCTACGGTGGGTGTCACCCTCTCCAATGCCCCCTCTGCTACATTAGATAGGATAGAGAACGAAGAACCGATTCCATTACAAAATCGGGTGCTAGAAAGATGGGTTGAACTTGGCGAGGTACGGAGCAACCTATTCTAAGTAATTAGAACAACCTATTTTCTCACAAGAATAAGCTGCTAAGATAGGTTGTTCAAGGTGAACCAAAGATCTCAATCCATAGAGACATTGCACACTAGCCCTAACTGATTGAGATAGAATCTCTTGTTCAAGAAGTTAGGCAGAATCAAAGAACGGCTTCTGACAGCGAACCTCCAGAGGAAAGCTGAGGACTCACTTCAAGACCAAATCTGAGAGATAGATCTGAAGGAATTATGGGAACTAAGTCTAATGTGAGGCTGTAAATCTATTGGACAAGATTTAGTAACTGACTACTTTTAGTCATTTTAAGGGTTCCAAAAGTCTCTGTTATCTCTAATCCTTTTTTAAATTGCATAAGAGTGGCTGTTAGTATACCTGCCACCCCCTGTTAGTCACGTCGCAATGTTAGCCACCCCTAATTGGAAATCAATACCAAGACTTCAATGTTGAAACCAGGTTATCTTCACTCATTCTATCACTTTACAGTCATTGTATGTATCCTGATGATCACCGGAATCCAAGGCTCAGGTGGGACAAAATTATGCAGGGAGTAATATACAATCGTACCTGAAACTTATATATTCATGTGGCTTGAAATGGTGTGCAATTTGTTATCTCTTCATCATAGTTGGACGCACTTGATGAATGGATTGAATGGCATATGCCCAACATTATAGACCCACATTCTATCTAGAAATTTCTACGGTGGGTGTCACCCTCTCCAATGCCCCCTCTGCTACATTAGATAGGATAGAGAACGAAGAACCGATTCCATTACAAAATCGGGTGCTAGAAAGATGGGTTGAACTTGGCGAGGTACGGAGCAACCTATTCTAAGTAATTAGAACAACCTATTTTCTCACAAGAATAAGCTGCTAAGATAGGTTGTTCAAGGTGAACCAAAGATCTCAATCCATAGAGACATTGCACACTAGCCCTAACTGATTGAGATAGAATCTCTTGTTCAAGAAGTTAGGCAGAATCAAAGAACGGCTTCTGACAGCGAACCTCCAGAGGAAAGCTGAGGACTCACTTCAAGACCAAATCTGAGAGATAGATCTGAAGGAATTATGGGAACTAAGTCTAATGTGAGGCTGTAAATCTATTGGACAAGATTTAGTAACTGACTACTTTTAGTCATTTTAAGGGTTCTAAAAGTCTCTGTTATCTCTAATCCCTTTTTAAATTGCATAAGAGTGGCTGTTAGTATACCTGCCACCCCCTGTTAGTCACGTCGCAATGTTAGCCACCCCTAATTGGAAATCAATACCAAGACTTCAATGTTGAAACCAGGTTATCTTCACTCATTCTACCACTTTACAGTCATTGTATGTATCCTGATGATCACCGGAATCCAAGGCTCAGGTGGGACAAAATTATGCAGGGAGTAATATACAATCGTACCTGAAACTTATATATTCATGTGGCTTGAAATGGTGTGCAATTTGTTATCTCTTCATCATAGTTGGACGCACTTGATGAATGGATTGAATGGCATATGCCCAACATTATAGACCCACATTCTATCTAGAAATTTCTACGGTGGGTGTCACCCTCTCCAATGCCCCCTCTGCTACATTAGATAGGATAGAGAACGAAGAACCGATTCCATTACAAAATCGGGTGCTAGAAAGATGGGTTGAACTTGGCGAGGTACGGAGCAACCTATTCTAAGTAATTAGAACAACCTATTTTCTCACAAGAATAAGCTGCTAAGATAGGTTGTTCAAGGTGAACCAAAGATCTCAATCCATAGAGACATTGCACACTAGCCCTAACTGATTGAGATAGAATCTCTTGTTCAAGAAGTTAGGCAGAATCAAAGAACGGCTTCTGACAGCGAACCTCCAGAGGAAAGCTGAGGACTCACTTCAAGACCAAATCTGAGAGATAGATCTGAAGGAATTATGGGAACTAAGTCTAATGTGAGGCTGTAAATCTATTGGACAAGATTTAGTAACTGACTACTTTTAGTCATTTTAAGGGTTCTAAAAGTCTCTGTTATCTCTAATCCCTTTTTAAATTGCATAAGAGTGGCTGTTAGTATACCTGCCACCCCCTGTTAGTCACGTCGCAATGTTAGCCACCCCTAATTGGAAATCAATACCAAGACTTCAATGTTGAAACCAGGTTATCTTCACTCATTCTACCACTTTACAGTCATTGTATGTATCCTGATGATCACCGGAATCCAAGGCTCAGGTGGGACAAAATTATGCAGGGAGTAATATACAATCGTACCTGAAACTTATATATTCATGTGGCTTGAAATGGTGTGCAATTTGTTATCTCTTCATCATAGTTGGACGCACTTGATGAATGGATTGAATGGCATATGCCCAACATTATAGACCCACATTCTATCTAGAAATTTCTACGGTGGGTGTCACTCTCTCCAATGCCCCCTCTGCTACATTAGATAGGATAGAGAACGAAGAACCGATTCCATTACAAAATCGGGTGCTAGAAAGATGGGTTGAACTTGGCGAGGTACGGAGCAACCTATTCTAAGTAATTAGAACAACCTATTTTCTCACAAGAATAAGCTGCTAAGATAGGTTGTTCAAGGTGAACCAAAGATCTCAATCCATAGAGACATTGCACACTAGCCCTAACTGATTGAGATAGAATCTCTTGTTCAAGAAGTTAGGCAGAATCAAAGAACGGCTTCTGACAGCGAACCTCCAGAGGAAAGCTGAGGACTCACTTCAAGACCAAATCTGAGAGATAGATCTGAAGGAATTATGGGAACTAAGTCTAATGTGAGGCTGTAAATCTATTGGACAAGATTTAGTAACTGACTACTTTTAGTCATTTTAAGGGTTCTAAAAGTCTCTGTTATCTCTAATCCTTTTTTCAATTGCATAAGAGTGGCTGACAAGTTTGAATCCAATTACGTGTCTTGGATGTCTTTGCTTATATGAGCTTCGCCAAGTGTTTGTACAACATTCATTATTATTATGAGAAGAAAAAATAAATAAATAATTAAAAAAGTGGAATAATGATATGTGAGTCCATTTAGGAGTTGGGAGATCCAACTCTTAAAAAGAGAAACACACGACTTTTATTTGTGCGTCTATAACCCTTGCAACACATATCCATTGAACTGCATATGGGCCAAGATGTCACCTGCGTTTTTCATCTGACGCATCGAAGATGTCAGCTCCACCTCAAAAATCATGAGCTTCAAGAATCACGTCAATCCACTAGTTGAGGCCAAATTGTAAAAAATGGTAGAAAGCAATCGACGGCCCATGGATGACTGACTTAATGTACAAGTGACCCACCTGGTGAATATACCCCCCTCATCTTACACTCAATGAATTTCTGATGAGACCGGACCCAACTACAAGTCTTTGTAGGTTAACCTACAATGGTATGTGTGTGGTCGACGTGCCATCTAATCCATACGATCATCATGTTCACTTTGGTGTCTGTAAATCAGGTGGATCAAAACTCAAGTGGGCCACACCATAATATTTGTCGTATCCTTACCTTTGAAAAATCGACTTTAGCCAAGGTAGACACTGTTGAATGGATTATTCTTATTGATTGGTGGACTTTCTTTTGTTGTACATAATCCTGATCGCCATTTTTGCATGTCATGATCAAGAAGAAAAAGCTGCTTTGATGGTTGTGAATTTTTATGGCAGACCATATTCAGCGCTGTGAACCCGATGGATGGTCCAGATCGATACTTTTAAAATGCTTCCTGGCAAAAAGGTCCCAATCTCCAAAACACTAGCTACCAATGGTGCCCACTCAAACACCTATCTGCATTTCATCCAATGGAGCCCGTGCAAATGCAGCATGACCCAAAATAACACATAGGGCAATCTAGTGGACGACTATCCATAGTGCTTTTAACCGTCCGTTTTCAGGCTTTCGTAGGCCAACCTTATCAGGTACAAATTCTCTTGGGACACGTTCGGTAGTGACCCCTTTAGTACCGAGCTCAGTAATGGTCGGTACTGGAAAATCTCTGTGGGCCCATTATAATGTACGTGTTTTAACCATACCTTTCATTTATTTTACAAGCTATTTTTAGAATATGAGTCTCAAATTGAGGCAGATGTAAAGCTCAAGTGAACCACACCACAGGAATCAGTGTGAACAGTGGACTACACCGTTGAGACCTTCCTAGGTCCTACTCCAACGTTTATTTGCCATCCAATCACATAGTCATATAAACCTAGATGAAGGAAAAAGAAATTAAAATCAGCTTGATCCAAAACTTCTGTGGTCACAAGAATATTTCAATCCCAGGAATTCAATCCTTGCTGTTTCCTATCATGTGGTCCCTTTGAGCCTTGGATCCGCCTCAGTTTTGGAATGGTCCACTGAAATGAGCTGGAAAATGGATGGACGGCGTGGATAAACCGAAAAGATCCTACTGCCGGCCCGTACGGAAGCGAATTAGCTGTTATCCTGGTAACACCTTAGTGGGTGTTACCCCTACCATGAGGGGCCTACCTTGATGAATGTTTTGTATATCCATGCCGTCCATATCTGTTTTTAAGTCTAATTTTAAGATGCAATCCAAAATTATAAAAAGATCCAAATCTCAGGTGGACCACACCAATAGAAAGAGTGATGAATAATCATTAAAAGCATTTTACGGGCCATAAAAGTTTTAGATCAAGCTGATATTTAAAAATTTCCCTTCATCCAGACCTTCTTGCCTTTATCAAGAGCTTGGATTGCAAATAAACATTACCAAAACCTTATGATGGGCTCTTTGGAATTTTTAATGGTGGGATCTCAATCAGCACTGTTTCCAGTGGTATGGTCCACTTGACATTTGAATTTGCATAATGTTTGGAAGAACACCCTAAAATGGGATCGAGAAACGGATGGACGGCGTGGATATACAAAATACTATCCATGTGGGCCACACGGTAGGGGTAACACCCACTAAGTTGTTCCCGGGGTAACACCTAATTCGCTCCCGACCGGTATCAATCGAGCTCGGTAGTGGAGGGGTCACTACCGAATCCGAATCCTTTCTCTTGACAGAGCACATTGACGTTGGGTCCACCATTGTGAATGCAGTCAAGTTTATTTTTACGTGCTGCGTGCGTCACCAGATTCAATGTGTCTGATATCTTTGGAATAAAGTGGTATTGGATCCGAATGTGTCTGATATCTTTGGAATAAAGTAGTATGGGAGGCATTGCTTCTTCTGCACATCGCAGTGGCATCTTTCTACTTTGGTGGGGCACGTCACATTTAATCACCTTTGTTAGCCGCATGCAGGCCCTGATATATTCACGATTGTTAGAATTGGGATATTTAGAGATTCTAATCGATCAATCTGAACTGTTCACTAGATCTGGAACATAGTATTTAAGGGCTGATATTAAAATTGACATTGAGCTGACAGTTTAACCATTTCATAAGTTTTCCTTCTCTTACATAGCCGTTTGTTTTCTAAGGCATGAATAGAAGGATAGGATTGCCTGATAAAAGGAATGATTTAAAACAGTACGTGATCCATGATGGTCTCTAACAATTGGATGGCTGAGATTGTTGACTAGACTTATTTATGAGTGAACAACTAGGAACGCCCATTTTATAAGATACTGATGGGATGCCAGGAATTGTGGAAGATCTAACCTGTTTATTAAAGTCGTGCATTACCGAGCAGCCAAAATTGTAATTACTTTTGCCGCACTTTTCACTAGTCAAATGCGATCCGGTTGAGGTGATTTTAGTAATGTTTAAAAGCTTATCAAAAGACCTTTCCAATGAGCCCAAGATCACAAAAATACAAACAATCAATCAAATTACATTACAGATAGTCAATTATATACATCAAATGATTGTACCTTCAACAAGTCAAACGAAGTCTGATTAAAATGATTCTGATCTTGATAAGAAATTTATTTAATTATCTTTTCAACGAGACTAAGATTATTGAAAATAGACGGACAATGAACAACATACCGGCATTTAAACAATTTATAAAAAAATAAAAACTAAAATATTTAAGTAATCATTACATTACCTTTATATATATATATATATATAAAGTAATTATTACCTCTTATAATATATAAGTAATGATTACTTTTTATAAAAATAAATATATGAATAATAAGATTAAACATTATATCATAATGTCATAACAGGGAAGGAAATATTATTTTTTAGAATTAAAGCCAGCTACGCCCACAAAGCCCTCAAAGATTGCGGCTACTAGTACCCATGAGTCGTTTAAATTACAACTATTAATGCCTATAAATAGACATCTATTCCCATTCATAAAGAGGAGGAGAGAGGAGGAAGGTAACAGAGAGGCTGAGAGAATAACAAGATAAAGAAAGAACAGAGAGTAAAAAAAAAAGAGAGATAGAGATAGAGAATGAGAGAAAGATAAAGAGAATGATAAGAGAGATAGGAAAAACGTAGAAAGAACCTTACGGTTGGGGTTCATGTGAAGGCACTGGTCAAGATACTTCAAAACTTTCTAACATGCCAACATGTTGCCTGACATAGAAGACGAAAAGGCCCATTAAAGAAATCACTAAAGTTAAGAGTCTTTCTACTTCCATTCAAGTCGCATTCCACTCCACACATTCCAAGTGCATCAATTGGATTCACATTTCATTTTATCTCATTCTGCAGTATTCTCTCTCTTCCATTTTCTTTTACTTTATTTACCCACCTAAGATCTTAAATCCTGCGAAACAAAGCTAGTTTGAAGTCTATCTTATTTACTGTATTTTTATTTTATATACCTACCTGGTACTACTTGGCTATGCTAAGTAAGATCAGTTTCCATTTCAATTTATTTATTACATATTTGCTTTATTTGCCTACTCAGGGCCACTTGGCTCTACGATGTAAGACTAGATAATTTCATGTAAGACTAGATAATTTCATTTTCTATTTCTGCTTTCTTGGCCCTTATGGGTTATGTGAAGCACGACCAAATATAAAAATGTCAAAATTATATTAAATCACCAAAAAAACTATAAAATTTTGTAAAGTAGAGACCTCACATTATGTGGGCGGAAATGAGTGCCTAACCTCTTCCTTTTTGTCACCGAGGCCCTTGGAATCTACAGTCCTAGACCAACCGCGGGAGTCACTCGAGTTGGGGACCATGAGATTTCTTGACCTTAATCAATTCTACAGTTTTTATCTGGTCGTAGATTTTAAGTTTCATTTGGCTAGTGGCGACTCAAACCAAATGTATTTTTACACCAGAATCAGTACCATACTTTGGCTACAGTAATAAAACAATACAAAAAGCAAAGAAAATAAGGGCACCGCTGCACTCATATGGAGGGGGCATTCATAAAATAAAAAATTAAGCAAATCCAAATCTTAGATAGACAAAAAATGTGAAATAGTAGTGTTTGACCATTAAAAACTTCTCATGAGTCAGAAATTTTTGGATCAAACTATATTTGTTTTTCCTTTCATTCAATTTGTTGCGACCCTATAAAAATGTTGAACGGCATGGATATCCAATACATGCATCGATGTGGCCCCCACTATTAAGGCCACATCGTGTTGGCTAATGTCAGGGTTGCTTCAAGTACTCCTCTCCACATCTTTGGTGGTAAGCTCGGTGAGGCCCACCATGTTGTTTGTCAAAAATCCACAATCCATCCATTTTTCCAATCATTTTAAGGTATGATCCTGAAAATGAAGTAGATCCAATGCTAAAGTGGACCATGCTAGTATAATATATTTTACAATTCTAACATTGTCCATCATTGAAACCTTTCTAGAGCCCACTTGCAATTAAGATCTCCATTGTCATTTCATCTAATGGCTTTAACCAATAGTACAAAATAGATGGACAATTTCGATCATATGGTAGGATGAAGATGGCCCCACGGTCGACATTGTGGGTTTGTTCCAAATGGTGGGGTTATACTTGTGAAAACAAGTGCCCTTGAGAGCAAATTGGTGATTTTCACAAGTTAACGACACCCTTTCCTTGTAAACATCTAGTTAAGTACTCTTTCATTCTAAACAGCTAGTCAAGGTCAGCCAAGCGCTCTTTCATTCTTGACTAGAAGTAATCTTATCGTCCTTTGAAACTTTAAGTAGGTTCCTTTAAATAATTTAAAATTAAGCGGGTTTTGGAATATCCACATAAAGGCAGGCGGCGAATCCAGAAAAAGAAAAAAAAAAACCTTTGTTTATTGAAATTCAACCAACACTTCATAACTATTGGTGATGTAGAACGGGTCGCTGACTATTTCATGGCCCAGATGGAGCAAAAGAAGACCGGCCGGGGTCGAAAGTGATCCGGACCGTCAGGACCGTAAATCGGTCGTATCTCACAATCCGGAATGAGTTACGGGACGTATAATATATCAATTTGGGGTAGCTCGAGCTACTTTAGCCAACCAACCGCCGGGTTGCCCACGCCGGAATCGCGAGATTCGACCGTATCGACGGTCATTAGGCTAGTTTATTTTCAGTTTTACTATTTATAGTAAGTTTTAATTCGATCATAACTTTGCATCTGTAGGGTTTTAGAGTTAGTGCCCAACATGAAAAGGGCTTAGAATATTTAGTAGAACAACGTGGTTGAGGCCGTTTGATAACTTTCTATTTTTGGCCGAAAACCAAGAGTTCTAGTAGGATTGAACGACTTCTATAAATAGTAAGTTTAATATTTATAGTAAGTTGCGTTTTCTAGGAGTTTAAGTTGGAGTTGGATTATGATACTTTACCTAGGGTTTAGTTTCCTATTTATATGCATTGTAATTTCGTTATTATTCATTCAATTATCAATAAATCAATTATTCGGAATTTATTTCCTCTTTTTATCTTTTATTTCTTCTCGTGGATTCGAGAAACTATCGGTTAGGGAGACGGTGATCGACCTACCACGTCCCCTCTGCGTCAATTGGTATGCTCTTCTTAACCATTTAGACCTCACCATTCTTTCTCTTCTTCGTTCGCTACATTTGCATCTCTCTCTCATATCTTCAAAGTCCTTCTCATTTCCTGTTTCTACACCCCTTTGAACTCAAATTCCTAACTTCTTCCCATCTATACCAAAATCAGAAAACATGGTTGATTCAATTGTTGATTCTCTGGTCTCGCTTGCAATAGAGAAATTGGCCAAAGTTATTGAAGATGAGGTCTCTTTGTTGGTGGGTGTCACCAACAAGATCAGAAAGCTTTCTGATACGTTCATCTTGATCCAAGCTGTGCTTGAAGATGCTGAGGCTCGGCGTGTGAAGGACAGAGACAGAGCAGTGAAGATATGGTTGGAGAAGGTCAAAGACGTGGCCTACGATGTGGATGACATACTAGATGAGTGGATGATGAAAGCTCTCGAATCACAAGCACCTGATGAAGGTGAAGGGTCCTGTTTCAGCAAGAAGAAGGTAAGAAGCTTCCTCTCTCCTGTTAATTGCTTCAATCATGTCAAGTTACGCTACAAAATTGGGAGAGGGATAAGGGAGGTGAGGGGTAGATTAGATGATATTGCCAAAGAGATGAGCCAATTACGTCTTATTAGAGTAGATAGTGGAGTAAGGGAGAGGGTGGATAGTGAAGTGAGGCACGACGAAATCAGAGGGAGAGAGACAGGCTCGCTAGTTGACCTACCATCGGTGGTAGGTAGAGATGGTGAAAAAAATGAAGTCCTGGAGTTGCTGCTTCAGGAGGTATCTGAGGTGCCCGTCATCATTTCTATCGTTGGAATGGGGGGCTTGGGCAAGACCACACTTGCTCAACTCGTTTACAACGATGAGAAAGTCAAGGGGCATTTCAACATGAGAATGTGGGTGTGTGTTTCTGAAGATTTTGATGTGAAACGGATTACACAATCAATCACAGAATCTGCAACTGGGATGGGTTGTGAGTCATTAGACTTGGCCCCATTGCAGGATCACCTCCATGGTATGTTGCAATCAAAGCGTTTCTTGCTTGTGCTTGATGACGTTTGGAGCCATGACAGTGAGAAGTGGGACAGGCTGAGATGTCCCTTCCAAGCTGGTGCCCCTGGGAGTCGAATCATTGTAACCACTCGCAGTGAAGATGTTGCGTCAAGGATGGGAAGCACTCACATGCACAAACTGGCCGTCTTATCCAATGACGATTGCTGGTTAGTGTTCAGCTGTAGAGCGCTCCAGCATCGGAGTGCAGAAGAGCGTTCTGATTTGGAAGAGATTGGAAGGGAAATTGTAAAGAAGTGTGGAGGGTTGCCTCTTGCAGCGAAGACAATAGGGAGTGCCATGTGCTCGAGAAGGACGAGAAGGGAGTGGGAGCTTGTCTTAGGAAGCGTGATATGGAAGTCAGGTGATGTCTTGGGAGGCATTTTACCGGCTTTGTTACTAAGCTACCATGATTTACCTCCAGCTCTGAAGCAGTGCTTTGCATATTTCTCTATTTTCCCAAAAGATTGGGAGATAAAGAAGGATATGATGGTAAAGTTATGGGTGGCACAAGGTTTCATCCGCTCTGAAGGAAGTGAAGACATGGAGGAAATTGGTGGACTGTACTTCGATGATTTACTAAGACGGTCGTTGCTCCAAGATGCGGAACTTGACAATGACGAGAAGACATTGAGGTGTAAGATGCATGATTTAGTTCATGATCTTGCGCAATCAGTTGCAGGAAGTGAGTGTTCAGTGGTGGAGATGAGAAAGCAAGCCACGTTGAACCCAAACAGTGTCCGCCATTTGTTATTAATTGTCAATGATGAAGCTGGTGATGTTGCTGATGAAGAGGCTTCCATTTTGGCCTTGTCTAAGGCCCACAAGTTGCGGACGTTGCTACTTAAGTCAAGAATCCCATGGCGGTGCGACTCAAAAAGGTCCAGGTTGCCAGACAATTTATTTCATCATCTGCAACGCCTTAGGGCATTGGACTTTAGTTGGTCCAGCATTAAGGAATTGCCTGGAACATTGGGACAGTTGAAACACTTGAGATATCTTGATTTATCTTGGACAGATGTAGAGGAATTGCCGGATGTGGTGAGCAATTGCAGAAATTTACAAACCTTGAGACTCCATGGCTGTGATAAGCTAAGAAAACTGCCTAGAGGGATGAGGGAAATGCTTAGCCTGAGACATCTAGAATTTGAATACTGCTTCAATTTGAAGTACTTACCAGAGGGTATAGGGAGACTAACTGGCCTTTGGACATTAACAAAGTTCATTGTGGGGGGTGGCGACCAAGGAAGTAAATTGGGAGAACTGAAACACCTTAATCATCTTCAAGGAACACTTGAAATCATTGGCTTGGAAAATGTCAAGAGCAGGGACGAAGCTAGGGAGGCAGAACTAAGTAAGAAGCTGCAGCTTCATGGGCTACGGTTGTGTTATGAGGAAGAATGTGGTGAACTGCTGGATGATGAGGTGAAGAGAATGGAGGACGTGCTTGAAATCCTCCAGCCCCACACAAATTTGAAAAAGCTTCTAATGAAATATTACAAAGGTCCCATGTTTCCCAAGTGGATAGAGGATCCGGTGTTCTTCAATCTAGTCAAGGTTGAACTCCAGTGTTGTGGTAGGTGTAAACAACTGCCGTGTCTTGGGAAACTACCTTCCCTTAAAGACCTTGTAATTTATGAAATGAAAGAGGTGAGAAAGGTGGGTTGTGAGTTTAGTGGGGAAAATAACAATGAGGGAAGTGATGGTGGTGTCTCATTCCCAAAGCTCGAGATCCTCGAATTCTACCGCATGACAAATTGGGAGGAGTGGGAATTGAGAGGTGGAGATGGAGAGGTTATGCCATCTCTCCTCCGATTAAAAATACTGGATTGCCCAAAGCTGAAGGAGTTGCCCAGCAACCTTCCACCGCTCCTCCAGAAGCTGACTTTGGACATGACTAATGAAGGGATGCCATCGGGAGGGGCCTTACCAATCCTCCCCAGCCTAACGCATTTGAGGATTATGGATAGTCATGAGCTGACATCAATCCCTTGTGGTTGGTTGGGACAACTCAAAGCCCTCCAAACTCTGGAGTTTTGGAGTTGTCCCAAGTTGGGGTCTCTACCAGAGGAGTTGCAACAGCTCGCCATGCTTCAAGAATTGATAATCGATGACTGTCCACTCTTAAAAGAGCGCTACGGAGATGGAGGAGAAGATCGACACAAGATTTTTCACATCCCCAATATCACATTTCATTCATTTGAAATGTGATCGAGACAAGATTTTTCTTTTGCTTCTGTTTATAGGAATTGTGTTGCTTCTCCCTGTAACTCCTCTACTTTTTTTCTTCTTCTTTTTTAACTTTTTATGCTAATAAACAAAAGTTGTTTATGAGATGTTGATTGCCTTCATTGTTTTGGAGGTCAGGTTCTTTGCCCCCCTCCTGATGTAATTTTTCTTTTTACTAATAAAGCTCATGATGCCACCTTCACTAGCAAGCACACACACACAGAGAAAGTAAAGATCATGGGACCACAACTTTGTAGTCGCCTTTTCTAAAAGATCAATTATATGAGATGATGACATGGGCCACATGTATATTGGATAGTTGATCATTTTTTCCTAACCATCCATTTATTTTGTATATGCGCCACAGCTTCAATCTAAATGTATACACATGCAGGGCCCACCTGGTGAACGGCTTTTACATATCACATGTATGACAAATTCCAACATGTCAAATTTGGTGCAAAAAATATGCACTCACTCAAATGCCCTTGGCATTCACCTTCATGTTAAATACTTAAATTTAGTAACATACTTCTGACCCATTTGATGATTGGGCCCAAAATCGGACCCTATGTAAAAATAGGCCTTGCCTCAGCCCAGCATGATGACCATAAAATATCTTGGACACTGTCCCTGTGGCCTAACGGGCCTTTCTTGAAGCATTAAGAGTCCTGATGAAACAGGACTGATAGATGGAAAAGTGTTATGGGGGCACCCATAGTGGACAAAGTAGGATCTATGGTGGTTGGAGGGTACCCAAAAAATCTTTTGGATTCAAAGATTATAGATGTTGGTTTTCTTGCCTTTTTCATGTACTAAGTAAAATTTGTGCGTTGCAAGTCCTAGGCATTTAAATTGTATGTAGATCCCACCTGATGAGTAGACCTGCCTATTAATTCTTTGGACAAATGTCTGCTAAAAAAATTGTGCTAATTCCAATAGTATACATCTAAATATTTTAATGGATTTGGGGTTATCTTTTAATGCTCCAAGTCATTTGTTTAATGGGCCTTCCCTTAAATGTGTGATAGCTAAAATAACTTAGATTAGAATCTTCCAATGTTTTGAAAATTTGGCTCTATTCTTTTATAATAATTGGAAATAAGATTAGGCTCATTCACTCATCACAAAAGCCATCTACATGATTTAGATTCTTAGGTGTTTACTATAACACGCTTAGGTACATGAAACCACTATTAGTTGTATGGTTAAGATTGTCTCATGAGGCCCATGATTTATATCTCTCGTTTGGATTTTTTTGGACTTTGGTTCGATCCCTAGATGCACATTGAAGGTGGGTGTGTGTGGCGGGTGGTGTGTACATGACACCAATAATATTTTAAGTTTTCATTTCGTGTGCAGCCGAACTTAGTTTTCAGCCCTTGATTTTAGTGCAATGGACAACTCGATGAATTAATTGCCAGACACAATAATATGAAAAACTTTGGTGCTTAGGTAGAGTATAGGGGATGATCCACCAAAGACTTACTAAGATGCCGAAATTGTGGACCCCAATTTAGATGAGAGTATATTAATGCACTCATCTAAAACCATGCATATGGCGAATGCTTGGGCGAGGCATTCTTTTGGCCCATGAATGATCTTAGCACAAGTGTATAGCAGAAAAACATTGATATGACGGAAAAGCATGATGATTCAAAAACGCATATTGGCGTTGATGCTGCTTTAGCCCATTAGGGCTTGGGGAAGGCTTAGTCCTCTGGAGCCGGGTCGAGGCCAACCAAGGCCCAGCCCATTACGACCCCTAAATGGCTCCAATTCGGTAAGAAAAGGATTCATTTATTAATAGGTTAAGATAGTCCAATCAAAGCAAATTTGGTTAGTAGCCTCCAAAACTAATCGCTGAATATATGGTTCAGATCATCAAACACATTTGCCATGTTTATGGTGCGATTATCAAGTGGGCCACCATTTACATAGAGAATGGTCAATTTAAAGACACTTATTAACACATCCTGTTCAACATATATGGGTAATTTACTTTTACGTTGGAGTCGATCACGTTTTTGTGGTCCAACACATTTGTACGTGGGACTCATAAGCCAAATGAATATGATACCAAAAAAAAGAAGAAGCAATTCTTAAATCACATTTAAATGGGCCGGCCTTACCCAACCCCATAACTTAAAAAGCCTTTTCAGCCCAATTAGGGCCATGGCTAGAGCTTTATAGGTAGCTCGATCTAGCCTAAGGCAGCTACACAGAGAGGTGTGTGTGTGGGTCCAAAATTCCGAAAAAAGGGTTTATATGATGATTGATACGCAGGCACTCAGAACTAGTAAACCTGGCATGCATGAACTCGAACAAAACCGATTAGACCATGCAGACCACTGTCCCCATTGTCAAGATCGTTGAACAATATTCCTAACCCGTGACTCGTGGATAAAAAGGACCGTTGGATTTTTCCCCCATTTCTAACCGTCCAATAAATGTCCAAAATTCCGATACTCCGGTGAGAAACTGAACTTCATTATCGTTTAGTGAAACATCTAGACTGCTTAACATAATTTATAAGGTTCAATTTGATTAGTTATAAACCATTTATGCAATTTCTAAGTACCTGCGTATCATCATCACATTGCCAGAGTATCAAAGTATCTAAGTGCTGAGTAAGCTATGCGGGCTCACCCGATGTTTGTGTCTTATCCAAGCCGTCCATCCATTTTATCAGCTCATTATAGGGCATGAGCCCAAATTCTAACCACATCCAAATCTCAATTGGACCACACGACAGGAACCAGGGGTGATAATGACGTCCACTGTTGGAACCTTCCTAAGGCCCACAGTGATATTTATTTGTCATCCAACCTGTTCATAGGGATGAAGGAAAACAAAATATCAGCTTAATCCAAACATTCTGTGGCCCCTAAGAAGTTTTCAATGATAGGCCCTCAATTCCCACTGTTTTCTGTGGTGTGGTCCACTTAAGCTTTGCATATGCTTCAATTTTAGTCTCACTGATCATGCCATACAATGATCTGGAAAAATGGATGGACAGCGTGGATAAGAGACATACATCATGGTGGGCTCCACAGAATTTCCCCATACGCAATCCACGCTACAAAAAGAAGAGTGAATTATTTGATACAGCTACTGGTACGATGGATGATACACAGGCGCTTGCACGTGTACACGTGGCATATAAATGCAAGTCAAAACAAACCTTGTAAATCATTTTAAAAGCTCTAGGTAGGTTATAAAATTATTTTAATCACTGATGTGTGGGAATTCGTTTGTTGAATTCGAACTATTGATTTGCTTTAATATCAACCGTTTATTAATTACTAATTAATCTAAAATTTTATAAATTATTTTACACTAAAATATTTAAATTAACTATACCTGGAAATATTTAAATCTTTTCATTACAAGGCCTGCCCTATAACAGGGCCTGGGCTAAGGCCTTTTCAGCCAGGTTGGGACCAATGAGGACAAGCTCATTTACTGGTCTAAAATGTGGGCCTAGCTAGGAAGCAAGATCCATGCCATGTTTTATATGGGCCACAAGGCCCACCACTAATGCTTGTCCAACATTCGTCGCTGGATGGAACCAAACCTGTGAATGGTAACACTTCCTACCTAAAAGTGTTAAAAGTCCCTTGATATACATTGCTACGCCATCCTCTAACAGTTCGAGCTTTTAGAGCAACCAGATGGACCATATGAATCATCTGAACATTGTTTCGATGTGTGCCCCCAGAAGTTCTTACATTCCAGAGCTCATAGCATAGGGTAAGGGATCCAAGCCGTCCATTTGGTGGGCCACAATGTCTAGATGCCTTGATCCTAGAATCAGGCCTCTGCTTAACAGATGGGTCCACATTCAGTACATGAGGCCCACCGGAAGTACATGGTAATGAGTGGGCCACTAAACGCACAACTTAGATATTCACACAGTTGTCAAGTTGCCGGCTCCGTTGAACTAGAAAACCTGAAAAGGGCCCAAAATCAGATAGTTTTGTTCTCCAAATGATCTAAATTCAGCTTCTTTGTGAATGTAGGTCTTGTAATCGGTCTGGCCATTCTGATGGCCCAGTGAGCCTCACACCCTTTGTTGACAGCACGTGCTGGACATACTGATTGGATCTGGGCCTGATAATGAGACCCATTAATTAAGTAAACTGCCAAGTGGGCCCCAGGAAGATTTAGATGGTGGGCATACCACTGTTCCTTGTGTAGTTCTGGATGGGCCTAGTTCTGGGCTCAAGTCCTAGCTTGAGCTGGTGAAACTGACGAACCAGACTGGTTGCCGCATAGACATCACAGTGGGCCCCACAGAACTTTTTGTTGAACGGTCTCTTACAACCATTGTTGTAGGAAATTCACGTCCAACGACCCAATGTGGGCCCATACCTGAGTTTCATACCCAAAACCAGGTTTTGCAATTAACCCAGAAAAATATAAAACCGGACTTTGGCCTGACTTTTTTAACACTGTTGGGCCCAGTCTAGTTCGACCCCGATGATGTTAGGTAGCAGACCGGGTTGACCGGATGGTGTCCACACACATCTTCAACTCATGGGCCCACCCCAGACATGCTTTCGTCCATGGTTAAAAGACTCAGCAACTCAATTTGACTCTTTCAGCACTGAGTTGAGTCACCGACTCGCCCGGATCAGGGCTGAATCAGCCCGAGTACTTGCTCACATCAGGGGTGAGTCGTGGTATCAAGCTGGGTCCGAGTTGACTCAGACAATTGGCATTAGACCAGTCCGAACCTTAAAACCAAGCTTCCATTTGCAACCTCAGAAGACCATTCATTGGAGTGATCCTATGACCACCTACAAAAGTTAGTGGGCCATACTCTCACTTGCATTCACTACAAAAGCACTTAGTTCACAGTATGATGGGCCATGGTGGACTTGAGATCTTGAGGGCTTTGCTTGTGGTATTGCCTAGATATGAATAGTTTCGGACCCTCTCCATATTTGGGGCACAAGTTCTATGATATGATGGCCAGTGCTTTCGACCTAAAATTAGCTAGCATAACTGAAGCTAGGCGTGGATATATACATATATATCAAGGTGTTTCTCAAGATTTTGATGTGAAACATATTAAGGAATCAATTATAAAATCTGCAGACACTTGAGTTTTAGGTGTTAAGGCTCTTGGTTTGAATTCAAGCCACATTTAGTCCTGGCGTGCCCGGCACAACACATGCACATACGATCAACTTTGAGCCAAACAGTGGGTCATTCAGGCCGTCAATCTATTTGTCCCATCATAACATCCTCCTATACTCATTACAACAGCAGATCAAAAAACAAGGCTTACCTCTATTCCTCACACTTTGATGTCTGATCGTGGAATCCATTAGATGTGCCCACAGTGTTGACATTAGATTCCAAAATCTATCATAATCACTAACTTAGGTGGGACACGCTAAGTTTGGTCTGTTTGCATGTCTACCCCAGGATGGACGATTTGGATCATCCAGTGGTGGGCCACACTAATCGCAGTGGTTCATTAGGTGAAGTAAGATCAAGAGGCATAATATGAAACTCAAGACATTTCAAAATTTCGTTGTGACACAAGGAGTGAATATATAGGTTATAAGCCTAAATGTACTTTGATTCCTGCCGTGTTTCCCATTGAGTTTTTGAGAGAGATGATTCGTGGGATGTGCGGTGCACATGAGTCTCACTCGATGAATGGGTTTGAATTCTACATACACATGGGAGGCTCCACACATCTCGAACATATTTTAACTACCATGCATGTGAAGTCTACCCTTTAATGATCTCTTTCTTCCCAGGACTCGAGAAAGTGAAAGAGAAACTTTTGGTAGTGTGACGAATGAACAAAGGCACTTAAGAATTACTGAGAAATTGCACGTGTAAGCAAACAAATGCGTGGGAAATTAAAGGTAGGAGCTTTCAACCCATTTGATTTTATTTTTTATTTACACGGCAGAGTTTTGATTTATTATATATATATATATATATATATATATATATATATATATATATATATATATATATATATATAGACGGAACCATCTCTAAGTGCAAGTGTATCAGGTGTTCCACAACCAGAGTATCGAATAACTACCCGATGGGCAAAAGCAGGGAAAAGTGGTAGGATCAATGTGTGCTCAACATTGATGTTGGGATGTAATTGGAACCGTTAATCAAGTGTGTGTCCTTACATTCCTCTTATGCATCCTGATAATCACCTGACTCCAAAGCTCAGGTGTGACAAAAGGCAATTAGTGATATACAATCATGCCTAAAACCTATATATTCATACAGCTTGAAATGATGTGCATTTTGTTGTCCTTTCATCATAGTCGAGCAAACTTGATGAATGGATTGAATGGCATATATACAACATTATAGACCCACATTCCATTTAGAAATTTCTACGATGGGTGTCACCCTCCCCAATGCCCCCTATTCTTTACCTTATTGTGGTCCAGCTGGGTTATAAATATCAAGGAATTCTGGGAACTAGGTCTAACATGAGACGGTGAATCTATTTGACAAACGTTCACAATATATGAGTTCTCCTAGATCAGAAGGGCCTTCGTTATGATCTCGATCTATCCATGTCAATGAGAAGATCAACCATGAAGAAGACTTGTGCAATGGCCAAAAGATCTCAAAGAACACCCTAAGTCCATGTCAGTGTGAAAGTTTGTTTGAAGGCCAATAGCTTCATCACAGAGAAACCTTACCTCATCCAAAAACTTATAAAATTTCAAGGATCAAATCCCGAAGGGTTGTGCAATCTCACATAGGGTGCCCACGATCTAATTGCATGACCTTTATGATGTTGGCATCGAGTCAAGGTCACACAACTCAGCCAAGTCGTTCAACCCAATAATAGTTGCCCGTAAAATTGGTCATAACTCTCTTGCACAGAGTCAGAATGTTGTGAATTCTTACTCCCTGGGAAGATTATTCAATAAGATTTCAAATGAGACTAATTTCATATCACTCCTTCCTTTCCGTTTGAATGTCCACTAGTGTTAGGTCCATCTAGTGGATGGCTCTTATGATGCTCCCCTAGCCCTATTGTAGGGGTGTGCAAGAGTTTTCTCTACTTCTCACTTGAGATAGATCAAGGAAAGACTTCCTAATTGGGAAGATCGGCATTAGACTGACAAAATCCATTTTCATAGCATTGATCTCAAGTATATTAGACAGTTTATTTTTATATTTTGGGTTCGATTACATTTCGATGGGATCCATTATTTCTGTTAAAATCTGAGTTTTCAAAGCTAATGCATCCTTTGCTTTCTTAAAATCCTAATAGTGAGAATAACATTCATTCACCAGTATGTGAGCCTTCTACACTTCAAATTTCCTGGGTAAAAGTTATTACCAACGAAAATGTTCTTCACAGTTTTTGTCGAAATATGACCCTCGAGAAAAATAATTACCGATGAAATTTAATTTTTTGTTGGTAAATAGTTTACCTTTTCCAACAAAACATTTTATTGGTAAAATTCAATTTTGTCATGGCTATTGTTTAAATTGTATTGAGAAAAACTTTCTTTGGAGTAAAAACTATTACCGAGGAAATGTTTCCTTGGAAAAGGTAGTAGACTTACCTATGAACTTTCCTTCAAAAGGTAATACCTATTTCCATGGAAAAGGTGGTGACATTGCCAACGAAATATTTCTTTGGAATATTCAATATCCCTACCTCCTAAAAGCATTCAATATTCAATATCCCAATCACCTGGTTGAACATTCAACCATATACCAATCAAAATGACCATTCAACCGTAATAATGTTTTGAATAAAATTGAAATGTCAATCTCACCGGTACATACATCCAATATAAAAAAAAAAAAAATTCAATCAGCAGGAACATCCCCACTATCACCAACAAACAATTTGCAAAATAAAACAAAATACAATATTAGTAATTAATAACTTATAAACAATTCTAAGGTTTTCTTTCTTTTCTTTTTCTATTCCACCAAATTCCCTCATCCTCAAACCTCAATGTTCCTCAAATCCCTTATATTTTCAGATCCTTAAACCTTAATTACCTAAAATCATACCCAATTTGAAACCCAACTTTCCAATTTCCCCTTTTTCACAAATTTTAACCCCACCATGCTAAACTGAAACCCTTTTAAGTTCCTCGACTTTATCAATCACAAAACCCCAATTAGCCAAAACCCATCCACACTTCCAAACTAACAACCATTATTCCCCTCAATTTTGAACTTCAACTCTAAACAGGAAATGAGTGACAAGAATGTGCTCTAGTTATTTATGAAGTAGATAGTCGGTAGGTGTACCTTCGCAGTAATTCTCAGAATAATGTCTTGATGTCGGGGAAGGTTTGAAACATTAGCTACAAATACGAGAAGTGTAAAACTAACCTCTACCGATAAGCACTCAAATGCCATCTCAATATAGACAATGCGAAAATTCTTTGCTACAGCCACTTTCCTGCTCATGTTCAAACTAGAAGCTAATTTGACTTCGGACAAAAATCTTTATGGTGATGTTTCTAATTCATGCCAAAAGCTTCAACATAGAAGAAAAAGCACTGGCTTAAAATGGTATAAGAATACAAAAGCTTGTCAAACTAAGGAGTTAAGACAAATTTTAAACTGTCAGTTCAGATTTTTACTGGTGATAGATAACTTGAAGACCTGCTAATTGCCTTGCACCAATAACAACCCTGCAAATCCCATTTTCAATTGAAACACACCCATGCAACATGAAAAGGAAAAGAGTATTGAAAATTAATGTTTAATGCTAAAAGTTGTAGAGATGATACCTCTGAATTGTAGAATATGAGTTCCCTCCTGAATTTAAGTGCTCCTTCTAGCTTCATTTTCCATACCTGACTGTCAAACAACAAACCAGAGAACACGAATTTGTTAAAATGCTAAGCATGCAGTCAACAAAATTTCACTTGGACAGATAAACTAGATATAATCTGTGGTACCTTTTTAAAATAAGGAACAACTACTCATTAATTCGGCATTTACATCTTGGTACCTTTTTAAAAAAGGATTTCAATAAGCTACCCTATTAATTTAAGTAATTATCATTAGAGTAGCTTCCATTAGATTTCTGAAGTTGGGGCTAGCCAGGTAAGCAAGGGGTTAGAATATTTGACTCATCTATTTTTTTTCCTATTTTTCCCAGGTGAGCCACATGTGTAGGTTGAACTAGGACCATTGAACTCTTTTATTTCCAAGGAACCATTTTCTCATATAAGATTGATCTACCTAATCAATGACCAATGTTATTTTTAGTCCATGATATGTTCACCCTTTTTTTTTTTTGTGTGTGTTAATTTCTTCTTTTAACCTCAGAGGAATATAGCATACTGAGTAAACTCATTGGGGCCCACCGTGATTATTTGTCTTATCCATGCTGTCCATCCGTTTTAACATCTCTTTTTAGGGCATGAGCCCAAGATTAAAGCGTATTCAGAGATCAAGTGGACCATTCTACAGAAAACACAGTATAATTTGAATCTAATGGACGGTCCTAAGTGGTTACATGGATTCTATAGTTTCCACATGAAATTTAGTGCATGAGAAGATTTCCATATGATTCAATTCATACTTGATTAAGGGTTGAGAACAGCATTAATACAATCATACGAGTCAAGTCCAATTGCATGAAAATTTGTTATTTGGTGAATCTCTTTTTTATGGGTTTATTGTGTTGGTGATTGGAGGATTGAGTTTTATTTATGGTTATGTGGATGTCTAGAAATATGCCTAAGCACCAATTGGGAGTGAAGATGAAACATGGGAACATTGTTAAACTGTTAATCAAAACAATAAGTAGCATTTACAATGCAACTATTGTCACGAAGCAATATCATGGGATTGTCTTTTGTAAGAATGCCAACAACTTTGTGTGATCTACAAAATTTAGTTCGATTTAATGCTTTAAAATTTGGAGAAGAGGAAAGTTGAGGCGAATGTGATCAGGAATGCAAGAGAAGTAGCAAACTTTATCTACACACATGGGATGAAATTGATTATGATACATGAGTTCAGATAGGGGAAAGAAAATTTGGCCTATATTCACAAGAATGATTACATGCTTTCCAGAACAGAAATATTTTATAGGAAAAAGCAACCATCGGAAGCATGTTTGCATCACAGGAGTGGACTAACCTACTACTATTAAATAAACTAAAAGAGGTTAAGGTTTAAATCTCTTCATTGCGTCAACTCTGAACTTCCCATTGTTGGCATGTAAATACACAGTTAAGAAGAAATGCACTAACAATCCAGATTCAATGGAGAAAAAACAAAAGATCGATGGTTAGGACCTTCCAGTTTGAGGGATTTCTTGGGCATGGTTTCCACGATGTAGGCCATCAGATGAATGGATTGGAGAAACCATGTGTTGTGGGCCATTGGATCAATGGACTGGAGAAACCAACCATGGGCCCCATAGGTATGTATAAGGCACCAAACAGGAAAGTTGCTACTTACCAACCCCACAACCAAGATCAAATAAATGTAACGGGTTGCACTCGTTGATATCCGCAAATCAGCCATCACAACCAATAATGGATCAATAATGTACATCATATCTAATGTCTTTTCATCCAACCTTAAATGGAAACAATTGGAGAAAAGGGGGGAAGTTCACCTGCTTGAAAGTTAAAATCCTTCCTCTATCCTCAAATAATGCAAACTTCTACTAGACTGCCTTTTTTAGTGGATGTTTCTTCCTAGCCATTTTCTTTAGTCCGGCCCACTGAAATCACAAGTCAAAGTGCCTTTTTTTTTTCTCTGCCCTTGGGCTAACACAGGATTATAGCATCTAATGGTTGGAGTGGATTTCACATACATATTATGATGGACCCCACCAAAAATCTAGGTTGTGCGTCCTGCTTGAATTGTTAAAAAAAACAAGAGAGATTAAAATAAAAAGGGATTTTCATAGGATGCCTACCCC
Source organism: Liriodendron chinense (assembly GCA_003013855.2). Lineage (NCBI taxonomy): Eukaryota > Viridiplantae > Streptophyta > Magnoliopsida > Magnoliales > Magnoliaceae > Liriodendron > Liriodendron chinense. The sequence goes on along the minus strand of ML058436.1, from coordinate 2,156,847 downwards.
ATCATTTTTTATAGGGCCCACTGTGATGTGTATGTGAAATTCTATTGTGGCCATTAGATATGGAATCCCATGTTTAGCCCAGAGAAAATATTAGGTTGTCCTATAATTCAGGAATGGTGCTTTACAAAAAACACTTGGAAGATAGATGTCCACCCTTGATTTTTACTTGATTTTACTGAAGCGAATTCCATCCCAACGGACTCCATTAGGCAATAGCTTTGTTGGGCCCACCATGATGTATAGATTTTATATCAATCCATTTTGCTAGGTCATTTTAGGGTATAAGCCCAAAACGAGACCGATCCAAGTCTCAAGTGGACCACACAGTGGAGATCGAACACTCACCATTAAAAACTTTCTGACATCCACGGAAGTTTTGATCAAACTGATATTTGTGCTTTCCCTTCATCTAGGTCTATGTGACCTTATGAACAGCTTGGATGGTGTTTTAAACGAGAAATGCTGATGTCCGTATCCATGGACCATGTGATTTTTTAAACCATCAATGCCCAGTTAAAGTTAATTTTTTAGTACTGCGTCAGTCTCCTCTAACGACTTCAGAAAAATGTAGCCGCCCATGTGTAGACACCCCACCTTCGGCTACACTGTTGGTAGAGATAGCTGGTTGAACGGAGGACCATACCCCCAAATCCCAAGTCCAAACTCAGCCAAACTCACCCTTGTAAGCCCCATTACATAGCCCAGTTCAAGCCTGAACCCAGTCAACCCAGTCCTAAAAAACCACCCTGAAAAACCCCCCATAAAAAAGTCCAGTCAAAAAATCCCAAAAAAGTCAAACTCACTGAGTCAACTCGCTGAGTTAACCCGCTGAGTTAACCCGCTGAGTCAACCCGTCGAGTCAACCCGTCGAGTCAAAACACCGAGTCAACCCGTCGAGTCAACCCGTCGAGTCAAACCACCGAGTCGACCCGCTGAGTCAACTCACTGAGTCAACCAGCGAGTCCAACAGCAGCCCCGAGGGAACGGCCGTACTCGCTGGAAACCGAGGAGCGGCCGTACGGGCGGCCCATGGCAGGCCGCCCGGACAAAATTACGAGAGCTGCCACTCTCCGCAGCTATAAATACCCCCCTCCCCTTCTCATTTCGGAAGCCATTCGAGTCCATTTCAGCCCGAGAGCTCTGAGTCCATCTCTCCACCCTTTAGCCCATTTTTCCACCAAGGAGAGCCCGAGTGAGGAGAGTCTAACCCTGGTCCAGCCCAGCCTGATCACTGGTCCAAGCCTCCCAAGCTATCCAAGTCTTGATCCAACCACTCGAAGCCAACCCTTGCGACACCTCCGTCCACCCAGCTACTCTTTTCCAGCATCATCTCATTTGCATCTAGCATAAGTGCAACATTTACTTTCCTTCCAACCCCCCTGCTTCACTACAAGCACTTTGATTACTCAAGCACACATGCATATGTCTTTATATTAAGCACCTGTCAGTTCGAGCGTATGCTCTGGGCTTGCCCGTTGTTGGAACCTGCCCATCAGAAACTCTTACTGTTCAGACCTGCATTCATGCTTCACCATAAAACACCTTGATCATTCAAGCACACTGCATACGTCTTATATTAAGCACCTGTCAGTTCGAGCGTACGCTCTGGGCTTGCCCGTTGTTGGAACCTGCCCATCAGAAACTCTTACTGTTCAAACCCGCATTCATGCATCATGTCATTCATGAGAATATACGAGGATTAAATTAGACTTTCAAGTATTCGATCGATTCTGTGAAGTAGAGACCGTACTTCGGTACGGGCAGTGTGTGGGGTGCTTAACCTCTTCCCACCCTGTAACCGTGATCCCTTACCTTGAATCTCTGGCCGCAGATCAACAGGAGTCATTTTAGAGGAAGGAATCTTCGGATTCTCTTCTCTAACGTTTCTACGGGGTCTAGCCGACTGTAGATTCGAAGTAACTGGCTAGTGGCGACTCTGGTCTTATATAAACTCATTTAAACATATCCAGCTTAACGCGACAACCAAACAAAGCCCTCGAGAACGAGGCAAGCCAGTGGCACAAACGGCGATTTCGCACTCACGCACCTCTTCTTCTTCTTCTTCCGAAAGGAAAGGGAGAACGACGTCTTGTGGGAGCGCGGAGAAATCGGCGAGGGTCCACAGAATGGCGACTCCACTGGGGATTAGCTAGTCCCACTAGTCGTGATCCGACTTGAAAACAGAATCCTTCCCGTACTTGAAAGTCATTAATCCTCATACAATCTCATCTGCATAGCATTCTACCCAAACCCAAACACAAAAAAAAATAGAAAATTCCAAAACAAAAAAAAATAGAAAATCCCAAAACCCAAAAAGAGTAGAGTACAGTCCTCACCATTGCGCCTCCTCGGGCTCAACGTACGCGGAGACAACTTCCCTTCCGCAGCATAATCCGCACTCGGGCTCAGCAAGCCATGTCCGACCACGAAGAAGAAACTCATCACTTCCCTGCTCTCGAAATGACCGAAGCGCAACCTCCAGCGCAACAGCCCGTTGACAATACGCCGATCATACAAGAATTGGCACAAGGAATGAGAGCAATGCAAGAAATGCTCTTGCAATTCATGCAAGCACAAACCACCGCAGCAGCCAACAATCAGGTTGGCCCAGTTCAGCAAGCTCAGCAGCCATGCCGGGTCCTCCCGGCCTCCAGTTCAAATCAAGCACAACCATCGGAGTCTGCCCAAGACTACCGACAGCAGCCATCTCAGCCCTTCGCTGTGGGGCATCCTTCTCAATATCTTCCTGCGACGACAAGGCCATCTCAGAGCACCTCCGTTGCAGGAACATCCAGTCAGCTTCCAGTCAATCTTGCAAACAACAATCTCAGTAGATCTCAGCATGTCCCCGCCGATGGGACACCTTTTCAATTCCAGCACATCCCCGCCGATGGGATTTCAATTCAATTTCCAGCAACAGGGACAGCACTGGCGAATGCCCACAATGGGGGTCAGTGTCAAGCCCACATCAATCAGTGGACAGTGGCGAATACCCAACAAGGGGGTCACTTCCCAGCATCTCAGCCTCCTGCAAACAGGAGCACTTTTCAATTCCAGCACATCCCCGCCGATGGGATTCCAGTTAATTTCCAGTAATCTTCAATTCAGCAAAATCCAGTTAATTTCCAGCAATCTTCAATTCAGCAAAATCCAGTTAATTTCCAGCAAGTTCCAGTTCAACCTTCAGTACAGTCTCCAGTTCAGTTACCATCATTTCAAGCTCAAGTTCATCAGAATCCAGTTCAATCATCAAACCAAGTTCAACAACACGCGGTTGCTTTTCAGCAAGCCCATAGGGTCGAAGACATCGACCATTATGCCGAAGAAGAACGTGCCTTACTCCAGGAGGCACCAGTCGCTCGAACAGATCACTCAGGACTGGACGAGTTGCGGGAGCAGTTCCAGATCTTGCAAAATCAACTTCAGCGACAACAAGGAATCGACTTACCTTCGACCAAGTTCAGAGACTTGTGTCCTTTCCCAGATGCTCGGGTACCTCAAAACTTTGAGGTTCCAAAGTTCAAAAGATACGACGGCAGCGGTTGTCCCACAGCACATCTCAAGGCCTTCTGTGGAGAGCTGAGTGCAATCTCAGGAAACGAAGGGGCCCTCATTCGATTGTTCCAAAAATCTCTGAAGGGCGATGCCCTAGATTGGTACACTTCATTGGACTGCCACCGCATCAGAACATGGGAACAGCTCTCCCAGGCTTTCGTCGACAGATTCGCATATAATCTCAACATGGCACCCAGAAGAGCCGACCTTGCAGCACTCAGGCAAAGGAGTGATGAAACACTATCAGCTTATGTGGGACGTTGGCGAGCTATGGCAGCCAGAGTGCGGACACCCATCGACGATGAAGAACAAATCTCCATGATTGTTCATTCAACATACCCAGGCATATCTGGGTATCTCATCTCGCATCCATATGCGAATTTCTCACAATTGATCCGTGCTGGAGAGCAAGTTGAAGCAGGAATCCGGGCCGGGACGATCTCCCCATGGCCTCATCAAGCCACTCCAGTCAAGAGGAACAGAGTGGAAGGAAGACCTATCGGGCACGGGAATGGAAACCGCAATGGTTCTCCTCCCCGCCCAACAGAGGTAAACAACATCAACACCGCTACTCAAGGAAATCAACGTGCTCCCCCACAAGGACGTCAACAGTATTAGCAGAATCAAGTTCAGCATCAGCCTCAGCGATATCAGCCACAACCGAATCCTCAGCCACAGCCACCTCGACAACAGCAGCAGTTCAGGGGAAATGGCCAATACTCATACCAGAACAGGCAGAATTACAGGGAGTTCAGGAAGTTCACTCCACTCAGTCAACCACTTAGTCAAATCATGACTACGCTGGTACAAAAGCAGTTACTCACTCTGATGACACCTAGGCCTCCGCCTCATCCTCTGCCTCCGAATTACCGAGAAAATGAGTACTGTGCCTACCATCAAGGGCGTGGCCACGCCACTGACCGATGCTATACTTTGAAGAATGCCATACAGGATCTGATCGACGACCGAAAGATCGTCATCTCGGTTCCTGGAACTTCTCCAGCAGCTTCCACCAACATCCTTCAGAATCCTCTGCCTCAGCATCCAACGGACCCCAGTTCATCCCGTGGCCCTGCCGTCAATAGTATAGAAGAAGGGGACCATATCGATCGCTTCTTCTCCCCTATTCAGTCCATTCACGCCTACACTTATGAGCCAACAAATCCTCCTCCAATCTTGCAAGGGGCAAGTCCCTTTCTTCCTTCAATCTCCGAGCCAGTAGTGCTTGAAGGAGCACCTCCATATGATATACCAGTTGTTCAAGGGGCACCTTACAACCATTCAAGCTGGGAACCAGTCGTCCTGGAAGGAGCACAATCATACATTGAGCCCACATACGAACCTGTCATCTTGCAAGAGGCAACTCCAGAACAATCCAATCCGCAATGGAAGGATTACACTCATCAGCAGCAAGAGCCCGTTGTCTTGGAAGGATCTCTTCCAGTCAAGCCTGTCATATTGCAAGGGGCAAGTCCCGGAGGCATATCAATCACGCTACGGCAGCTCGGACGAACAGAGAAACCTCCTGCCATATCAAGAGGACCAGTATTCATTCCATGGGAGCCTCCTGCCCCAGGAACAGTCAAGCCAGGACCACGACCTTATGTGGTCTATGAAGACAAGCCTCGATACTACCCCTTCAGCACAGGCAACAATGTAGTTCTCAAGGCAAAAGCTCTATACGAGGAAGATCTGGTACCCACACCAGCACCGTTGCAAGAACCAGTGGTCCTAGAAGGCAAAAGGGAGGAAAACTACAAAGAGGTTCCATGGCACTATCCAGAATGTGCGGAAGTGGGAAACATGAATCCCAACGGGCGTTGCATCCGAAGAGATAATCAGAACAGAGGAGATCCCAAAGGCGCTCTCTCAGGCCTCGGCAACAAAAATGAAGCCGCATACGATGTAGCAACTCAGCTCAAGTCAATCCCTGCACAAATCTCAGTATGGGAGCTACTCTGCACATCTCGCATACACCGAGAAATGTTTGCCAAGACCTTGAATGATGCTCATGTCTCCTCCGATACGGCACCAGAGATGATTGCATTGATGATTGGACAGCTACTGGCTCCGCGCGCCATCACCTTCACCGATAATGAGTTGCCACCAGAGGGACGAGATCATGGGCGATCCCTCAACATAGCCTTACGATACAAAGACCTCTGTGTTCCGCTGGTCCTTATCGATAATGGCTCAAGCTTAAATGTCTGCCCACTCAAGACCGCGGAACGCCTGGGAATCAGTCCTTCTTCATTCCGACCCAGCACCATATGCGTCAGAGCATTTGACAACACCCGCCGATCAGTGGAAGGGGAGGTCGACATAGAGGTACAGATAGGTCCAGAAGTTTCTACCATCACATTCCAAATCCTGGATATATCAGCCTCTTTCAACATGCTGCTCGGACGACCGTGGCTGCACAAGGTTGGAGCTGTGCCATCAACCCTGCATCAACGAGTGAAGTATATCTGTGGAAATCAAGTGATCTCTATCCATGCAGAGAAGGAGCTCATCATTCCTTCCAATGCTGCTGCCACTGAACCAGACATCCCGGTCATCGATATCCAACACTCTGAAGAAGACATCCCATTTCACAGTTTCGAATTTGAGACTGTGAACTCTATCGCCAATCCAGAACCAACAAGGGTGGACCGTGTCTTCTCACCGGCAGAGCGTCTGAGCCTCAAATACCGAATGAAGAATCACTTCAAATCCAGAAAGGTATCGCTAGTATATAACCAACGCAAGTGGGGACTCGGATACAGGGCAACCTTCATAGACAAGAGAATGAAGAAATTTCGGTGCTCACCCATCCAATTCGTCAAGCCAGGAGAACCTTGCAAAGATCCAGGAGGGAATCAACCGACTGCACTACACAAAGGCCTCCCGATGAGCCTAGTTTGGGCCACGTGGCCCCCCATTCGATGGGATCAGATTCTCGAACCATCTAAGCCTCCAGAAGAAGAAGAAAATGATAAAGACGAAGAAGGAAGACAAATACAGCAGCTTCAGGACCAGGTTACTCTGACACCTGCTCCCAACCAGGGGCACAACCTGCCCACCTCTCTCAACCAGGGGCACAACCTGCCCACTTCAATCAGCCAGGGGCACAACCTGCCCACTTCAATCAACCAGGGGCACAACCTGCCCACTTCAATCAACCAGGGGCACAACCTGCCCACTTCAATCAACCAGGGGCACAACCTGCCCACTTCAATCAGCCAGGGGCACAACCTGCCCACTTCAAACAGCCAGGGGCACAACCTGCCCACTTCAATCAGCAAGGGGCACGACTCGCCCATCTCATCACCAATTAGCAAGGGGCACGACTTGCCCATCTCTGCAAAGTCAACATCATCAATCATCAGCCAGGGGCAGAAGCAGCCCATCCATTGGACCAAGAAAGGGAAGTGGCCAGCCCTAGACTGGTCTGATGTCCAGGTTCCAAACTTGTGTCTAGCTGTGGAACCGGACGAACTGCAATGCGAGGTAAGTGATCCGGGAGGGACTGAGTACGACTCAGATCTCGAACCTGACCAGCAAGAAGTCATGGTCATTGGGCCAGACCATGATTCTTCGCCCAAAACATCAACCCCCACCTCTTCAGGGGAGGAAGTGTGGGGTCCTGAATGGTCATCTGTTCCCCTCACTTTTGAATCAGCCAAAGAGCCATCTGAGGGCTCTGGCTTCCAAAAAAAAACGCCTGTTTAAGCAGCGATCGGAGCTTTGGAACAAGTTGGGCTCAATCATGGTCTGCAATGCCCGCTTGTTCAAAGTCCCGTGAATTTCGAAAAGCCAAAAAAATCAAAAACTTTCAAAAACCAAAAACATCTAGCATCTCAATTTCAGAAAAATCTCAAAAATCAAAAAATATTTCTTTCCCTGCATTCAATAGTGTGCCAAGTTCGTCTAAAGAGTCGCATGAGTTTGAAGTCGAATCATATGATTTCGACATCGAATTAGACTTTGAGCTCATGGGTCTAGACGAAGCTCGGGACAAGGAAGATGATGATCCAGCTCCCGAACTAGAGGATCTCCTCAAAAAGTTCGAATCCAAAGCCAATGTTATTGCCGATGATTTCGAGATAGTAAACTTGGGGACGCCTGAGATCCCTAGGGAAGTACGCATTGGAAAATCGTTGCCACCTGAGATGAAACAGAAAATGATAGAGTTCCTAGCTCCAAGATTGTCCAACTTCGCGTTCTCATATGAAGACATGCCGGGGCTCGATGAAGAGCTCGTTGTACACCATCTGCCAACCAAGGCAGATATGAAGCCAGTGAAGCAGAAACTCCGAAGAATGAAGCCAGAATGGGCTCTGAAAGTCCGAGATGAAGTCATCAAGCAATACAATGCGGGATTCTTGGTAGTCTCCAACTACCCCGAATGGCTCGCCAACATCGTGCCAGTACCAAAGAAGGACGGCAAGGTTCGAATGTGCATCGACTTCCGAGATCTCAACAAAGCCAGTCCAAAAGATGACTTCCCGTTGCCACATATCGACACTCTGGTCGACAACACTGCTGGATACAAGGTCTTCTCATTCATGGACGGGTTCTCAGGTTACAATCAGATCAAGATGGCCGTCGAAGATCGTGAGAAGACATCGTTCATCACTCCCTGGGGAACCTTCTGTTACAGGGTAATGCCGTTCGGTCTGAAGAACGCAGGAGCAACATATCAGCGAGCAATGATAGCACTATTCCACGACATGATGAACAAAGAGCTCGAAGTATATGTGGACGACATGATCGTCAAATCTCGCACAATTGAAGGACACTTTGAAGATCTGAAGAAGTTATTCAACAGATTAGAAAAGTACAAGCTCCGCCTCAACCCTCAGAAATGTGTCTTCGGTGCAGTGGGAGGTAAGCTCCTCGGCTTTATGGTGAGCGAAGATGGCATCAGGGTCGACGAGACCAAAACCAGAGCAATCATCGAGATGCCCCCTCCTAGAACAGAGAAAGAAATTCGTGGCTTCCTCGGCAGAATTCAATACATCAGTCGCTTCATCGCACAGCTCACACCCATCTGTGAGCCCATATTCAAGCTCCTTCGGAAGAACGTCCCAAAAGAATGGAATGACGATTGCCAAGTCGCCTTCAACCGCATCAAGAAATATCTCATGAATCCTCCAGTCCTAGTGCCTCCCACTCCTGGACGACCACTATTGTTATACATTTCGGTAGCAGCAGAAGCCATTGGCTGTGTCCTCGGCCAACACGACGAGACCGGGAAGAAGGAATAAGCAATATACTATTTGAGTCGAAAGTTCACCGACTACGAGACCAGGTATTCCCCGATCGAGAAGACTTGCCTCGCCCTAGTCTGGGCAACTCAGCGACTCCGTCAATACATGATTGCATTCCCTATTCTCCTCCTCGCTCACATGGATCCGCTCAAGTACCTGTTCGAGAAACCGGCACTCACTGGAAGAATAGCTAAATGGCAGCTACTCTTGTCTGAGTTCGACATCACCTATGTCACTCAAAAGGCAATCAAGGGACAGGCCCTCGCCGATCATCTTGCGGCTCACTCTCTCCTGGACTATCAGCCGCTCAAGACGTTCTTTCCTGATGAAGATCTCTTGCTCATTGAAGAGGATGAAAAGAAGAAGAAAGATGAATGGACATTATTCTTCGACGGCGCAGCAAATGCTAAAGGAAGTGGTATTGGAGCAATCCTCTACTCTCCAGATGATGTCCCTATTCCTATCTCGAGGCGCATCGCATTCGAGTGCACCAACAACATGGCAGAGTACGAAGCATGCATCGCTGGCTTAAGGGAAGCCATAATCTTGGGCGTCAAGAAGCTACGAGTATTTGGAGACTCACAGCTTATCATCAATCAGACCAATGGCGAATGGAAGACCAAAGACGAGAAGTTGATACCATATCATGTGTATCTTGACAATCTGATCGAAGAATTCAAGGAAATCACCTTCTCATACATGCCCAGAGCCAAGAACCAGTTTGCAGATGCTCTCGCCACACTCGCATCAATGCTCGAGATCCCAAAAGGAGCTTCAGAATGGGAGCTCACGGTCGAAATTCAAGAAGAACCTGCTTTTTGCCTGCAAATAGAAGAAGCCGAAGTTGTCCCTGACAAACCCTGGTATGCCGACATCAAGCAATATCTCGAAACCCAGGAGTATCCAGAATCAGCAACAGCAACAGATCGCCGAACCATTCAGCGTTTGGCCGGCCAATTCACCATCAGTGGCGAAGTTCTTTACAAGCGATCCTATAATCACATCCTCCTCCGATGCGTCGATGAAACAGAAGCTGCAAAGATCATGAAAGAAATACACGAAGGAATCTGTGGCCCACACATGAATGGGCACATGATGGCAAAGAAGATTCTACGACTCGGCTACTACTGGCTCACCATGGAGACAGACTGTTGCAAGCACGTCAGAAAATGCTTCAAGTGCCAAGAGCATGCGAATCAAATCCATGCCCCATCATCAGAGTTATACAACCTGACCACCCCTTGGCCCTTCTCCATGTGGGGACTTGACATCATCGGCAAGATCAGTCCCAAAGCATCAAATGGTCACGAGTACATACTTGTGGCAGTCGACTACTTCACCAAGTGGGTAGAGGCAGCCTCCTACACCACGATTGCAGCATCTCAAGTGATCAAATTCATGAAGAACAACATCATATGCCGGTATGGAATCCCCAATGCTATCATCACAGATAATGGGACCCCGTTCGTCAACAAGAAGATGGATGACTTCCTCAGCAAATTCAAGATCCAACGTCATCGATCAAGCCCCTACCGTCCCCAGATGAATGGAGGGGTAGAAGCCGCAAACAAGACAATCGTCAGGATACTCGAGAAGATGGTCGTGACCTATCGAGATTGGTCAGATATGCTCCCATATGCACTTTGGGCCTATCGAACGTCTGTACGGTCTGCTACGGGCGTTACTCCTTTCGAGCTTACTTATGGAATGGAAGCAGTTCTACCAGTCGAAGTGGAAATACCATCACTTCGGGTGTTATTAGAAAGCGGAATTGAAGAAGGAGAATGGCAACGGGCCAGATTCGATCAGTTGCAGCTAGCAGATGAAAAGCGCATGCGTGCACTAAGTCATTCACAATGCTATCAGAAAAGGATCGCTCGGGCTTACAACAAGAGAGTCCGGAAAAGAAATTTCAAGGTAGGCGACATGGTCATGAAGAAGATTCTACCGTCGCACCTTCCGGATCCCAGAGGAAAGTTCAAACCCTCGTGGGACGGGCCACTGATCATCAGAGAAGTACTTCCTGGAGGCGCCCTCAGACTCACCAGCATGAGAGGGGTGGATCTTCCTGAGCCAACCAACGCCGACAACGTGAAGATCTTTCACGGGTAAGTCATTCTGACCTTATCAAGAGTTACTTTAATAGAGCTGAAGTCAAGGGGTCAAAGCTAAGACCTCTGAGAAATCAATCCCGTCCACCAACAAGTGTTTCAAATAAGGGGATTCAAAAAAAAAAAAAAAGAGAGAAAAAGAATGCAAAAGAAAAAGAAAAAGAAAAGAAAAGAAGAAAAGAGAAAGAAAAAGGGAAGCCAAAGCAAGGCACCCAAGAAAAAAATCAACCCAAGAAGAAACACAGTCATCCATCCATCCATCTCAGAGGGGTCTTTAGCAAAGACCGACAGCTCCATTATCGTAACTCAGGATAAGGGCTGAAGGACTGCCATCGGCCGGCAACGACGGATTCCCGACCTCTAGCCGCCGCAGTTATCCAGAGATCCAGAAAAGAAAAAGAAAAAAAAAAAGAGGAAAAAAGAAAATGTGTGCCTAAACAAAGAGGGCGGAGTGAAAACCCGAAAGGGCGCTCCGAGTAAAAACAGTGGGCATACAGCGGACTTGGTGAAAACCTGAAAGGGCGCCAAGGGTAAAAACAGCACAGCTGCCAAGGGGCAGGCAAGACCAAATACCCGGGACGTGGTGAAAACATGAAAGGGCGCCACGGGCAAAAATGACGGGAAAAAGCCGGCTGTGGTGAAAACTCGAAAGAGCACTACAGGCAAAAATGGCTCAAAATGAAAAAAAAAAGAAAAAAAAAGAGAAAAGAAAAAATAAAAGTGCAGGTACCAAGAAGCAGACGATCCAGATCAGTTCAAGCGGTTACAGTTCAAGAACAAGAAGAAGCGCAGTCAGGAGCGAAGAACTCTACAAACTCTGACAATCTCAGGAAGCAAGAGTTTCCATTGCCTACATCTCTAGGGAACCAAAGGAACACACAAGTCAAATCTCGAGACATCGGTCAAATCATTGACCGAGCCCCAGTTCTGATTCCTATATCCCGACACAAAATCCAGACACACTCACAAGACAACTCATGGCACAATAGATTTTCAAACAGTTTTTTCTCTTTTCAATTAAATGCATTATATTTCTCTTACACATATCATCTTTTTCAAAAACACAAAAAAATGCATCATCATCAATCATATATGCAAAAATCAGTGTGCAGGTGGCCAACACAATCAATCTCTACCCTCCTCCTCGGCCACATCAGGTGAGTCCTCTGACTCATAAAAAGATAGTCTCGCTCTCAACCTGCTCACTTCCATACGCAGGTAATGCGCCTCATCGCGCTCAATGGTACGGATCGCTATCTCCTCATCAGACAATCTCTGATCGGCAGCCAATCTCCTCGACATCATCTCGCAATGATACCGAAGTGCAGAGATCTCAGACAGCAGATGGCCATGAGTGGCCAAAAGGAAGCCAGGATCGACAAAAGGGCGCTCCTCAAAAGGTTCATATGAACCAGATGAAGAGCCAGCATCTCCAAGAATATCCTGCTCATCCTCATCGGCAGTCTGGTGCCAACAAGGGATACGTCGATACAAAGACTGCTCAGCAACCCAATACTGATATGGGGCGGTCGCCATCGGAAAAGTCCGTAGCTCAAATCCCAACAAATCAGCTGTCAAATAACTCGCCCAAGAACAATCAATCCGGGTCCTAAAGTCAGAGGATCTGGATGGAAGTGTTCGACGCCCGATACCCGCGAAAGCGAAATGAGGAACATCCTGCTCATACCCAAACTGCCGCAGGAACCGGATGGGATGGTAAGAAAAGTAGGATCGAAAGCCTACCAACATCAGAGGATGGCGGTGTGCATCACAAAGCACTGGAGGAAGTGAAAGCCAAGATGACTCCCAACGAACGTTCCAGTCACGAAGTTCAGCAAACATCCTGCGATACAAGGGCTCGCTCATCCTAGCTGTATGCGGAAGGAACTCGATGATATAACGCATAATGTCAGAGCTAGGGATGCCAGGAAGAGGTACAGGAACGGTCAGAGAAAGACGCTCCCATAGCCATACCTGGTCACAGAAAGTAAAAGAAGTTCAGCTAGAGCAAAATAATTCCTAGCAAAGCAAGAAGGAAAAAAGGTGCAGAAAAGATACCTGAAGGAAAGCACAACAGCCGCGAAGGACACGAGTGCGGCCTAGGGCACAGTCGGTCAGCCCATCAAATAGCTCGGCCAAGATGAGAGAAATGATCCCCTGCCGACGGACAGCTCGGGTCATCACCTCAAAAAGCAAAGGAGTCTGGGACCTGCGCCATCCCGAGAATAGTACCTCAGCAATCAAACAGAACATCAGTGCATTCTGAGCAAAGGTAGAACCGGCCGTACTCTGAGGACCCGAAAAAAGATCATACAGCAGGTCCAAAGAGAACACTACAGCATCCTGGCCACTAGCTGCAGGCCGAACAAGATAGGGGATCCCAAACCAGTTCTGCGGTGTAGCAGTCTTCGGCGAAAAATACTGGGCATAATCCCAGGGTAGGCCTGTCAAGCGTGCAAGCTCCTCCAAAGAAGGCCCCATCTCCATACTGTTGAACGCAAACAAGTTCAACGAAGGGACCCAGTCAATCACGGCAACTCCGAGCATTCTCCAGTCAATGTCAACTCTAGCCATATGAATCAGACTGCCAAAGCCATAAGACTCCAAATCTCGAATCTCATAAACTGACAAGCTGTCAAGCCAAGCAAGCAGTCGTGGCGAGCAGGAAGAACGAGGAAGCAGCTGACAAGTCCTCACCGGTATCCCCTCCAGCACAAAAGGACCAGAAGTCAATAATGGCTCATCAAGGATCGGAAGGTCAACGGGCGAAGGAGAAGGAAAAGCTGGAACCTCTACAGACTCGACAGCCCCTGACCTGCCCTCAGTAACGGCTATGTCTGATATAGCCGCATCACTATCTGAAACTGTCATAACCTCAGCCGCATGGGAAGACTCGCCCACCTCATGAACAGAGTGCGCAAAAGACCGACGATCAGGAGAAAGACGATACTCCCCATCAAAAGGGCTATCAGTGAAGATCACGCCGCACATCGTGGCACCCTGGCTAATCTGACCGTCAAAGAATACATCTGAACCATCCAAAAGGGTCCTGGCTACCCCGATCGAAGAATCAACGGCCAGATCCGGACCTGCGGCCCTCTCCAGTAGGAAATCATGAATCCAATCATCATCCTGACCGATCGAAGGGGTCATCGAGGCATCCACACCGTCCATCATCAAGGGGACATCATCAATGATCACATCAAGTCCACCCAAAGAAGTATACCGCACATCCTGGCCCTCATCCAGAGCATCCAAACCGTCAAAGGTACCATCTGAGCCATCCATACCATCCAGACATGAGATCAGCCCATCTATGTCCCTCATAGTCCCATCATCACCGTCCATCACATCATCCATGGGGCCCACAATCAAGGGGTGCATAGCCTCACCTATGTCCCATCCCATCATCCCATCTATACCATCCATTCCTCCCATGATGAAGGTCCCATTCAAATCTGAAAATCCAGCCATCCCACCATTAATGGAGCTATTCAAAGCTTCATCAACCACCATCCCTAACCCCTCATCAATGCCCCCATTTAATGCTCCATCTCCACCATCAATCCAAGAAATCTCTCCATCATTAAAGCCTTCAATACTCTCTGAAGTGTGGGACCCACCATGAACAGCCCCCACAGCCCATAAATCCCCACCATCCATTGCCCAAGAAAGGACAAACCAAGATGAAGACAAGATGATGATGAAAGAGGAGACAAAGAGAAGATTCATTGTTGGAATCGAACCTGAACGTACACAGCAGGTGGGGACAGCAGCAACAGGGACCAGAGAATGTCCGAGCACGAGCCAGCCCAGGCCGCTCAAGAGACGAGCTCTGGGCGGCCTGCCCTGGGCCGCCCGTACGGACGCGGTTCCCCTCTCTCCGCGGGATTGGCTCCAGGGCTTTTGGTAGGTGAGGCTGACAGTCCACGTCAGCAGATGGCGCTCCGTGGGCCGCCCAAGGCTCCGGTCCACTCCAGATTTCGACTGAAGATGATCAAGATCATACAAAAGGTGCCCCACTGGTCCAATCATGAAGCAATGTGACCGGAATAGGGCTGATCAAGCCAAAGAGAAGGAAAGGTGATCAAGTGGGGGCCACAAGCAGTCCAAGCCATTCAAAGACTAGATCATCACGATCTAAACCATTGAAGAACCTACATGAGCCATGAAACAGCAAGATCAAAGGTTCGATCATCAAAAGAAGGGCCAAAATCCAAGATCTAATCATCAAGTGGGCCCACAAAGCCAAATCAAGCGATCAGAGACGTTCAAGCCATCATCCACACCATGAGAAGCATTCCTAACCTCACAAATCATCAAAAGAAGTGTCTCAAAGTAAAGCTAAGGTCTCAAGTGGGCCCACAGGGCCAAATCCATCAATCTGAACCATTCAAGGGCCAAATCATCAAGATCCAAACCATTGGGAAGCTTACACAAGTCATGGAGTGGCGAGATCAAAAGACCAATCATCAAAAGAAGGGCTAAAATCCAAGATCCAATCATCAAGTGGGCCCCGCAGGGCCTAAACAAGCAATCTAAACCGTTCAAGTCATTGTCCATGCAGTGGAGAAATCACAAATCAAGAAGGAATGAGTCAAGAGTCAAAGCATCCAGACATCACCAAGGAATTTGGGAGAAATCAAAGCCTGTATATTCATCCAAAAGTGCTTGATACAAAAGGGGACAAAAACAAAAGTACAAGACCATATAAAGCAGAGCCAGCTACAAGTCACCAACATAATCATCATCGCCCCTCCTCGCGTCCCGCTCCCGACGATAAAGATCCATCAAAGGAGCAGTCACTGAACCTCCAGCATACCTGCGACGGCCACCTGGAACATAAAGCGAAGGAAGCAAAGGCCCCTGGCCAAATAGCAGATACCACTCGTCATAATCACGATCCGGGATCGTGAAACGGAAGCCAGGCTGGCCCACCAGAGCCTCAACTCTCTCATCAGCTGGCATCCGAGCAGCCGGAGGAGGTGCAGAACAGGGGACCCGAGCTACCCCAGTGACTTGCCGAAGCAATCTCTCTCCCAAGTACCATTGGAAGGACTCAGCGTCAGAAAGCATAATACGGAGACATGAAGCATCATATGCCTCCACGCGCTGGGGTGTGTAGTAGAGAGGGAAACTAGCGTACGGCATCCGGGAAAACTGCAGCAGAAGAGGTTACCACGATCAGTTACAAGTACAGTACAAGGACAAAGACAAGCAAGATACTTACGTCCTCAACGGTCAGCCCGTCTATATCAGCACGCCAATTGTCCCCGGGAACTCGGGAGTTCCGCTGACGATTCTGCTGATGCCAGTACATGTGGCGATACTGAGCGGGTTCAATGTCATCTCGCATCCTCGGCGCAAGATGCGGAAAATGGTCATAAAAGCAGGTCTGGATGAAAGTACATTTAAAGATCAGAGAGAGAAAGGAGGCAAATGGCTCCAAGGAGGATGAAAGAAGAGGTACCTCAACAACAGGCCAGAAGCCTGTGAAGGACCGGCTATGCCGACAGGTTTTGTCCAGACCTTGAAAGAGACGGGTCAGGATGGCCCCATTCCAGTTATAGGGGTGATGAAGATCCTCGACTAAACGAAGAAATTTAGGATCAACTCTCTCATTCGCATGGCAAAAAAGAAAGGATCCAAAAGCATAAGTGATCATGGCCCGCGCCTTGTGGAGGGCCTCTCGCTCGGTGGTAGGGACGACAGAAGCAAAATTATTATAAAACCATCGCATCTTCACTTGATGGCCTTGGAATTCACCCTCAGGAGGGACGTCACCAACAAGCCGTAGCCAATCAGTGGAAGAGAGGGGAGCTAAAGAGCTAACTTGAGGGACAATTGCCCCATGAAATGGGAAACCTATCTGCATGTAAATGTCCAAAGGGGTTATCCCCCATTCTCCACAAGAAGGAAGCTGGAAGGTGTGGGTCTCATCCCGCCACCTCTCACAAAGGGCCGCAAGCATCATGCGGTTGGCGTCGTTGTTATGGAAGCGTAGGGTGAGGAGGCCAGCAAAAGGAGTACCATCTAGTACTCGCTCAAGCAAGGGCTGTGGCTCCTTCATCCAATTGTCCCAGCGATCCCTGGTACCTCGACCCTTGATGGCAGGAAGAGGTTGATGCTCCATAGCTAGGGAACACATGTGGTCCCCCCGGCGGACAATGAAAGCAGGATCATCCTCGTCAACTACTTGGTGGCCCCTGGTACCATCCGCCATGGAATCCTACAAGCTTGGCAAGGTAAGTCCCTATCCTTTACCCATTAACATCCAAATTCTCATCCAAGAAACCCATGGGATTGGACTCACATTCAAATGCAAAATCTAAAGTCCAACTCCATGTGTCACTTAGGATATGTGTTGGACCCATTGGAAAAAGTAAGGCCTGCCTTAAAGAAGGTGGCATGGCATGCCTCAGGTAAGAAAAGTCCATCATCCAAGGACACATTTTGGACAACAAATGCACTCAAGTGCCATGAAATCAACTAAGGATGAGAGTCCTACTGCACATGAGAAGTTCCTCTTCAAAGTCCACATGTGGCCAAGGATTGACTCACTTTTATGCCAAGGTCATGATTCTCACTTAGGATGTCTCCATCTTTTTACACATATGCATGGACAAGTGGGGAGTAGAAAGGAAACGGGTCTCCAAGAGTAACCCAAATGCCTCATCTCAATGGATTGGAGAGAGCACATAGCCCACTTGAAGAACATGAGGACCCATTCATGGGTTAACCATGGGCAACCTTATGTGCCTCATCTTGATGAAAGTTTTGACCATGAGAATACAACAAGGAGGTCTACCCATAAACATATGAATCAAAGAAGCTAAGGGTAGAAAGTTGATGCACATAGCCCACATGAAGAATCAAGGTCGAAAATGCCCATGAAAAGGCAAGTTTGGGCCACTTATGTGCACCAACTTGTTCACCAAAAAGGGAGACCATTTGAGCACAAAAGAGCATGGCTTGATGAGTCACCCAACCATCATGAAAATGGATAAGAATGTTACACATAGCCCACTTGAATATCAAAATCCAAAATGTCCCAAGGCATGGGACAAAAATGGGCAACTTATGGGTATCATTCTTTCCTACAAATGGAAAGAAGAACCACTCATACTTGAGAATGATGGTGGATGACCCACCAAGCCCCCAAAGAAAAGTTCAAGGAGCTATGGTTGTATGGACACTCACTTGAGGATCATCCAGTTGAGGTTGATAACATTAAAGGGAAACTCTTGAGAATCACATTCCTACCACAAAGGAAGCCATTTGAACTTAGTGAGATTGTGGGAACAACTCACTCATGGGACTTGTAGATGGTCAAGTAACTCAAGTCCTCCATCCATCAAGAGAGAAAGCATGAAAAGAAAAAGCCTACATGAACAAAGTGTAGTGTGGCACACATGGTTCAAAGAAGTGCCCAAGTTTCAATGAAGGCCCAAAAGCCCATCCACATGAAAAACTCCAAGGAGCCCACCACACTTTGTGCAAAGATGTACATCATAATCAAAGAAATAGTGGAAGACTTGGGCTACTTGTCCATATAAGCCCACCTAGGAAAACTAGCCCACTTGAGATCCAAAATGAAGAATGGGCTAGCCACCTTGATCCATACACATGTAAAGAAAGATGGGGTCACCCAAAGTGAGCCCCATGAGCCCAAAACTTGAGATGGGCCCTACCATGCCCATGGGCCCAAATCTTGAAAAAGATGGAAAAGAAAGAAAGCTCCAAAGGAAAAATGACAAAGGCAAGAAAGCATGAGGGAGCCCAAAATGAAGCATTGGGCCCATCAAATACACCAAGGGCCATGACTTCACTTTGAGCCCATTTGATACACATGAAAAGAGGCCCAACTCCCATGAAAAAGATAGAATATTTTGCCATGCACACTTGATGACATGGCAAAATTACTCCTTACATGCACATGGAGGGAGTGTGAAAAAGAAAAAAATGAGGAAGTGGAGAGCTTGCAATGTCCTTCTCCATGCACCACCTTTGAAAGACTTGAGATCTAAGAAAAGATCAAGAATGCTTGGGCCCACCTTCACACCCCTTTGAATAGCTACATGAAAAAGGAAAAGGATCATGAGAAGAGACAATGAAGATGGAAAAGGACAAGAAAGAGAAAGGAAGTGGTCCATACCTTTACCACTCACCAAAGAAGGACCACCTTGCTGTCCCAAGATTTCTCTAAGGCCCACCACTTGAAAAGAGCAAAGGATCACCAAAGAAGAGAGAGGAAACTTGAAGAAAGAAAGAGTATGAGAGAGAGAAGAGAGAGATTGCACGTTTGAGGGGGGGAGGGTGTCCCATGTTATATAGAAAAGGGGAAGGCACCCTTTTACCCAGCCCCCTGAAGAGACCAGGAGGCAGAGACCGGGCGGGCGGCCCATGGGAGGCCGTCCTAGCCTCCACCTACTTGAAACGACCTCCCTCTCCCTCTCCTTGGGAAGAACTCCTCCTTGGGAAGGGTGGTTGCAAGTGAATCTTGTACCTCCATGTAAGAATGAAGTGATGGAAGAGAATGGTGAGAAAAAAGAGGAAATCTCACCAAAATCTCATCTCATGAGAAATGGGTGAGAAATTGGGTGGATGATGTGGAAAAGTTCCATGGAATTTCCAAGAAAAAGAAAGGAAAATTTGACCTGGTCAAACAATGATCTCAACCATCCAAAGGCATGACCAGATGATCCAAACCATTCCAAGAGGAATCCCAAGAATCTCCGCCCTTGATTACTGTTCACTTGTAAAGTTTTGGTCCGAAGACCTTAAACTACGTCGGGATCAAGATCCCGAGGGATTGTCAATAAAACCGGCATCAGTCTTCTTCAAGATCTGGTGGCTCCGGACATTTTCAGAAAACCAAAAAAAAAAATATATACATCACTTGTACAGTTTCATGGTCCGAAGACCTTAAACTACGTCGGGATCAAGATCCCGAGGGATTTTTAATAAAAATGGGTATCGATCTCGACCATCAAAATCAGAATCGATGACCCAGAATTTTTTCCAAAAAAAGAAAAAAAAAATGTCTTTCCTCTTTTAAAGTTTTGGGTCCGAAGACCTTAAACTACGTCGGGATCAACGTCCCGAGAGATTTTTAATAAAAACCAACATCGATCCCAGCCTTTCAGGCCAAGATCTGATGATCTGGATCATTTCGAAAAAAACAAAAAAATGTGTTTGCCCCCCCTTTTACTAAGTCTGGGTCCGAAGACCTTAAACTACGTCGGGATCGACATCCCGAGAGATTTTCAATAAAAGCCGGCGTCGGTCTTGTTTGCTCACATCAAGATCAATGACTCCGGACATTTTCAAAAATCATAAAAATATATTACCAGCCCCGCTTTTAAAGTTTTGGTCCGAAGACCTTAAACTACGTCGGGATCGACATCCCGAGAGATTTTCAAAAAAAAACCGGCATCAGTCTGGGTTGTCCATCCGCTGACACCGGACATTTTTCCAAAAAAAAAAAAAAACATGTTTGCCCCTCTTTTGTACAGTTTCATGGTCCGAAGACCTTAAACTACACTGGGATTAATTTCTCGGGGGACCTTTCTCGCTTTCAACTAAAAACCGGCATCGGCCTCGACCGTGGGGATCATGGTTCGATAACCCGGATCATCTCAAAAATACCAAAAATATTTTAAAGCTTTCCATAAAAACCAGTGTCAATCTCGATTACTCGAGTTGAAGTCTGGAACTTTTTCAAAACAAAAAAAATATATACAATATAAAACAAAAAAAAGTTTTCATCACCAGTTTTGATCCACCAATTTATCCCCAGTGGTCCGAAGACCTAAAACTACACTGGTGTAGACACCCCACCTTCGGCTACACTGTTGGTAGAGATAGCTGGTTGAACGGAGGACCATACCCCCAAATCCCAAGTCCAAACTCAGCCAAACTCACCCTTGTAAGCCCCATTCCATAGCCCAGTTCAAGCCTGAACCCAGTCAACCCAGTCCTAAACACCACCCAGAAAAACCCCCCATAAAAAAAGGCCAGTCAAAAAATCCCAAAAAAAGTCAAACTCACTGAGTCAACTCGCTGAGTTAACCCGCTGAGTCAACCCGTCGAGTCAACACGTCGAGTCAAAACACCGAGTCAACCCGTCGAGTCAACCCGTCGAGTCAAATCACCGAGTCGACCCGCTGAGTCAACTCACTGAGTCGACCAGCGAGTCCAACAGCAGCCCCGAGGGAACGGCCGTACTCGCTGGAAACCGAGGAGCGGCCGTACGAGCGGCCCATGGCAGGCCGCCCGGAAAAAATTACGAGAGTGCCCCTCTCTGCTGCTATAAATACCCCCCTCCCCTTCCCATTTCAACACACAATCCATTCCAATCCAGCCCGGGTCCGTTCCAAGCCCTTCTCCGCCCCTTTAGCCCATCTTTCCACCAAGGAGAGCCCGAGTGAGGAGAGCCTAACCCTGGTCCAGCTTTGCCTGACCACTGGTCCAAGCCTCCCAAGCCATTCAAGTCCTGATCCAGCCACTCGAAGCCAACCCTTGCGACACCTCCGTCCATCCAGCTACTCTTTTTCCAGCATCATCTCATTTGCATCTAGCATAAGTGCAACATTTACTTTTCTTCCAACCCCCCTGCTTCACTACTAGCACCTTGATCCGTCAAGTACACATGCATATGTCTTTATATTAAGCACCTGTCAGTTCGAGCGTATGCTCTGGGCTTGCCCGTTGTTGGAACCTGCCCATCAGAAACTCTTACTGTTCAGACCTGCATTCATGCTTCACCATAAAACACCTTGATCATTCAAGCACACTGCATACGTCTTACATTAAGCACCTGTCAGTTCGAGCATACGCTCTGGGCTTGCCCGTTGTTGGAACCTGCCCATCAGAAACTCTTACTGTTCAGACCCGCATTCATGCATCATATCATCCATGAGAATATACGAGGATTAAACTAGACTTTCAAGTATCCGATCGATTTTGTGAAGTAGAGACCGTACTTCGGTACGGGCAGTGTGTGGGGTGCTTAACCTCTTCCCACCCTGTAACCGTGATCCCTTACCTTGAATCTCTGACCGCAGATCAACAGGAGTCATTTTAGAGGAAGGAATCTTCGGATTCCCTTCTCTAACGTTTCTACAGGGTCTAGCCGACTGTAGATTCGAAGTAACTGGCTAGTGGCGACTCTGGTCTTATATAAATTCACTTAAGCACATCCAGCTCAATACGACAACCAAACGAAGCCCTCGAGAACGAGGCAAGCCAGTGGCACAAACGGCGATTTCGCACGCACACACTTCTTCTTCTTCTTCTTCCGAAAGGGAAAGGGAGAACGACGTCGTGTGGGAGCGCGGAAAAATCGGCGAGGGTCCACAGAATGGCGACTCCACTGGGGATGAGCTAGTCCCACTAGTCGTGATCCGACTTGAAAAACAGAATCCTTCCCGTACTTGAAAGTCACTAATCCTCATACAATCTCATCTGCATAACATTCTACCCAAAACAAAAAAAAATAGAAAATCCCAAAACCCAAAAAAAAGTAGTGCATACTTCCCACCATTACTCCTCCAAACCAAATCACCTTGCCACATCCAATACAAAATCGACATGGCTCTCCCATTCCCTATACCTGAGGCTTCCTCTCCACTGTTAAACTCGAGTGAATCCATGCCAATTCCTGGCATCCAAGAGCTACAACAAAGCATGAAGGCCATGCAGGAAATGCTTCTCCGATTCACACAAGCCCAGGCTTCAGCAGCCAGCAATCAAGCTGGTCCAGTTCAACAACCACAACAAGCATCTCTTCCAGCCTCCAGTTCATCTCAACCACAACTATCAGGGGTGGCGCAGGACTTTCGATACCCTCCTAATGAAGGTCCTCAATCAGGACAACTCTCGACCTCAGGGCATTTCTTCCAGTATCCTCCTGCAAACAAGAGCCATTTTCAGTCACATCCCGCAACCCAGAATCCCAGTCAATTCCAACAATCTCTCCCCAATGGGAATTCCAACCAATTTCAATATTCTCCTGTGACTGGGATTTCTTCGCAGTCTCTCTTCTCAGCTCCAGTCCAACAAAGTCCCTACAATGGGAGTAATTACCAGGCCCAACATCCTTCAATCAGGAATCATAGGAGCATCAATGACACTAATTATTATGAAAGGGGGCCATCTCGGTCCTGGCAAGGGGCAAGATCTCCCTCATCTAGTTCATCTGAAGTCGAACAACTCCGAGAGCAGATGCAAGAGATGAAGAGAAAGTTGCAGAAGCAGCAAGGGGTGGATCTTCCATCCACTAAGTTCAGGGACCTCTGTCCCTTTCCAGATGCAATGGTACCTCAAGGCTTTCAGGTACCAAAATTTAAAAGATATGATGGGACAGGGTGTCCTGTAGACCACTTACGAGCTTTCTGTGGAGAGCTTAATGTTATAGCGGGCAATGATGGAGCACTCATCCGCTTGTTTCAAAAATCTCTGAAAGACGATGCCCTAGACTGGTACACATCATTGGACTGTCATCACATCAGGTCTTGGGAGCAGCTCTCCCAGGCTTTCGTCAACAGGTTCGCATACAATCTTAACATGGCACCTAGGAGAGCGGACCTCGCAGCTCTCAGGCAAAGAAATGACGAAACATTGTCAGCTTACGTTGGACGGTGGCGAGCCATGGCCGCTAGAATGAAGACTCCCATCGACGACGATGAGCAAATCTCCATGATCATCCACTCGGCAAATCCAAGTATCTCTGGATACCTTGTCTCACATCCATATGTGAACTTCACCCAACTCATCCGCGCCGGGGAACAAGTCGAAGCCGGAATAAGGGCTGGGATGATCTCCCCTTGGTGGCCTCAGCAGGCCTCTCCAGTACAACCGATAGTGGAAGGTGAGCCTACCGGATACGAGAGCGATAATGATAGTGTTTCCATCTCCCATCCAATGGAAGAGGATGATCTTGTCGCCTCTACCTGAAGGTGCACTATTCCTCCCTCAGCATGGACAACAGCAGCAGCAGCAACAGCAACAGTCAAGATGGAACTCACAGTTCCCTAATCAAGGTTGGCAAGGGGCACCCCTTACCAGTCCAGTTTCAGAACCCCTCATCCTGCAAGGGGCATCTCCAATTGATCCAGTCTCCGCAATGCAAGGGGCACTTCCTGCCTGTCCAGTTGTCATCAGCCAAGAAGAGCCTCCTCTCCAGTTTATTCGTGCCATCAACTCTAGTTCAGAGTTCGAACCTCTCATCCTGCAAGGGGCATCCTCAACTATTTCGATCCCAGAGCCCATCATCATGCAAGGGGCACCTTCAGTCGATTCAATCTTCGCACCCATTTCTAACCATGGGCACATTCAGCCCATCTCAGTCAACCAAGGGGACAATCTCCCTAACGCAGCATCAGCAAACCAGGGGCACAACCTGCCCGTCTCAGCAATAGTCAGTCAGGGGCACAGTTTGCCCACTCCAGCTTACCAGGGGCAAAGCCTGCCCGTTTCTCAAGCAAACAACCAGGGGCACAACTTGCCCACCGCACCTGTCTATTCGGCTTCTACTTCAGCCATCGTCCTCCAAGAAGAAGACCCTTCCTCGGACAGCATACCACATGCCCTAGCAGAATTAGGGCCCAGCTTCAATTATGTGGCCACTATCGAGGAGGTCGAAGGGGAGATTGATGTCCAGGTTCTGATCGATCCAAAAACATCAACCATCACTCTCCAAGTCTTGGACATCTCAGCTTCATTCCATCTCCTTTCCGATCGGACCTGGTTTCACAGAATCGGTGCTATCTCTTCAAATCTTCACCAAAGGGTCAAGCACATCTTCTGAGATAGGGCGATCACCGTCATTACCGATCCCGGACAATTTTCAATGGTAGAAGCATCCAACCTTCGAGAGCCTACCATCCCAGCCATGGACGCACAACGCTCTAATGGGGAGGTCTCATACTATCACAATGCAAATTACTTCCCTCGCACATGTCCCATTGGATCGAACTACGTCTTCCTCCCTGCCAAACGTCAAACCTTCTACTATCAGCTCGAATATCAAGACTTGACCCGAATCATGGGAGTTCAAGAGAATGTGGATAGGAAAAGACTGCGGTATCGACCTACTCGGATTAGGAAACCAAGGCACAGAAGTATCAGAAAAAGACAAGGTCATCAAGAAGAAGTCAATCTCTGCATCTGCACACCAATCCAGTTTATCAATGCAGGGATTATCTATCCTGATGATAGGCTGGGTTCCACCGATCAAGCGAGCAGATTGAGTCTAATAGAGTTGCCCAAAGAATACTCAAGCAAGGGGCAGAAATTTCCCCCGATCGACTGGACTACCATCCTGGTCCCACCTCAACCAGATGAACCCGAAGAGCTGCAATACAATGGGGATGAGCCAGGAGAAATCGCATCCGACACTGACTCGGAGCCCAATTTCAGATCTACCATGACGTTTGGGCACAACACAGAGGGTTGGCCTACTGATCCCTCTGGCCCTGCCTCCTGAGGGGAAGGAGTGCAGGGCAAGTAACAGGTTTGTAGTCCCCATGACGGCACAATAAAAGTCGACAGTGCTCGGCTCCCCGAGCTGAATCAAGCAACACCTGGTTCACATTGCCGTCTTGCTCGGGTCCTTTACAAAAAATTTCAAAAAAAAAATCAGAAGATTCAAAAACCCAAAACACCAAATATTTCAACAAAAAAAATTTAATTTCAGAAAGTCCAAAAAGTTCAAAAAAATTCAGATATTCACAAAATTCCAAAAAATCAGAAAATCTTTGAAAGCAAAAAAAAAAATTTAGAAATCTTTTTCAATAAAAGTGTGAAGTCTTTCTGTCAAAGCACTTGAGTATGGAGTTGACTCATAAGATTTCGATCTAGAGTTGGACTTCAAACTCAAGGGTCTGGACAAAGCCAAATGATGAGGAAAATGATGAGCTGAATCCCAAATTAAGAGGGTCTCCTCGAAAGTTTGAACCAAAAGTTGATGTCATCTCAAAAAGTTTCAAAATTATAAACCTAGGATCTCCTGAGACCCATAAGGAAGTGTGCAGTGAGAATCCTTGTCCCTGAAAAATAAGCAGAGAATGATCGAATTTTTGAAGTCATGACTTCTCAATCTTTGCGTCCTATGAAGACTTATCGATCAAAAACTCATCAAGCCTATCAAGAAGATGCTGCGAAGACTATGCTTGCATTCCATGCTGGAGTGTGCGACTTGACGAATGATCGAAGAAACCTCACGGCTCGATGAAGACGGATTGTTGCCAACATGTCAGAAAGCACTTCAAGTGTCAGCAACATGCACATCGGATCCATGTGTGTGCTTCAAAATTCTTCAACCTGATAACGCTCCAGCTATTCCCTGTACGAGGTATCTACATCAGCAGAAAGATCGACTCGGCATTATCTAGCAGTCATACACATATACTTGTGGCAGTCGATTACAGCACAAAGTGGATGGAGTTAATATTCTGATCTCTCACGATAATTCTCATGAAGAATGACATCATCAATTGTTAAGGGTTCCCACATGCTATCAACATTGGCAATGGGATGTCCTTCGAAATCTAAGGATGGAGGAGTTCAAGAAGCTTAAAATCAGAAGACAGACCTACGAGTTCAACTCAAAATCCCGTCAACATGAGTGCTGATGAAGAATGAAGCCGAAGAAGAAAAGTCATATCAGGTTTACAACAAGCACTGCTGCATCTATCAGACTCAAGGGGCAAGCCCCGAGAATCAGAGAAGTTCTTCTGGGAAGCATCGTTCAACTCACCAACCTGAGGGGTAAAGATCTTCCAGAGCCAATCAACGCCGACAACGTGAAAATCTCTCACAGGTAAGCCAATCCAACCTTATCAAGAGTTACATTAGTAGAGCTGAAGTCAAGAGGTCAAGGCTTAGACCTCTGAGAATCCCTTCCCGTCCACCAATAAGTGTTCCAAATAAAGGGTTCAAAAGCCACAAAAAAAAAGAAGAGAAAAAAAAAAGAATAGAGCAAAAAAAGGGGGGGGGGGGGGGGGGGGGGGGGGGGTTTAAAAAAAGAAAAAAGAAAAAAAAAGAAAAAAGAAGGGGCACACAACCCAAAAAAAAAGAAGAAGAACAAGAACAAGAAGAAGAAGAAAGAAAGAAAGAAAGAGAAAAAAAATCGACCCAAAAGAAACACATATATCCATCCATCCACCTCAGAATGGTCTGTAGCTAAGGCCGACAGCTCTGCCATTGTAACTTAAGATAAGGGCCGAGAGGTTACCATCGGCCGGCAACGACGGATTCCTGACCTCGGGGCACCGCAGTTATCCAAAAAAAAAAAAAAAAGATGTGTGCCTAAACAAAGAGGGCGGAGTGAAAACCCGAAAGGGCGCTCCGAGTAAAAACAGTGGGCACACAGCGGACTTGGTGAAAACTCGAAAGGGCGCCAAGGGTAAAAACAGCATAGCTGCCAAGGGGCAGGCAAGATCAAATACCCGGGACGTGGTGAAAACCCGAAAGGGCGCCACGGGCAACAATGACGGGCAAGCCGGACACAGCGAAAACCCGAAAGGGCGTTGCGGGTAATAATGGCTAAGAAAAGAAAAAGAAAAAAAAAGAGAGAAAAAAAGCAGGTACATGAGAAATCCAAGCGACATGAAGATTCAATGGAAGCAAGGATGGCGGCTATGAGTCAAGAATTCTTTCAAGATCTGCCCAAATTCTAGGGGGAGGATACCATTGCGCACTATCTTAAGAGGACCAGGATCCCTGGTGAATAATCAAGAAAATGAGTATGACATCAGGCTAAGTCAAATATTCTGATTCCTACATCTAAAAGCACAAGTCCAAATCATGCACAGACAGATAAGCACTTGACACAAATTTTTACTTCATGATTTGCATATATTTTCCAAAAAAAAAAAAAATCATTTTTCCTTATTCATATATATGCAAAAAAAAAAAAAAAAAATCTTATAGGGCTTTCAAAATAAACATCCTCCAGTCAACTAATGGGGTACCTTCCGTGAGTGCATTTTTCTCGATCATTCCTCCCAGAAGGTAAGTATCTCTCTTCCTGCTTTAATGCTTCAATCATTTTGCTAAAGTGTTTTCTCTCATCACAGGTACCAGAATCCAAGCATGAGATCAGCCCATCTATGTCCATCATGGTCCCATCACCACCATCCCGTCACATCATCCATGGGGCCCACATTCAAGGGATGCATAGCCTCACCTATGTCCCATCCTATCATCTCATCCATACCATCCATTCCTCCCATAATGAGGGGCCCATTCAAATCTGAAAATACAGCCATCCCACCATTAATGGAACTATTCAAAGCTCCATCAACCACCATCCCAAGCCCCTCATCAATGCTTCCATTCAATGCACCATCCCCACCATCCATTAAAGAAATCCCTCCATCATTAAAGCCTTCAATACTCTCTGAAGTGTGGGACCCACCATGAACAGCCCCCACAGCCCATAAATCCCCACCATCCATTGCCCAAGAAAGCACAAAGCAAGATGAGGACAAGATGATGATGAAAGAGGAGACAAAGAGAAGATTCATTGTTGGAATCAAACCTGAACGTACACAGCAGGTGGGGACAGCAACAACAGGGACCAGAGAATGTCCGAGCACGAGCCAGCCCAGGCCGCTCAAGAGACGAGCCCTGGGCGGCCTGCCCTGGGCCGCCCGTACGGACGCGGTTCCCCTCTCTCCGCGGGATTGGCTCCAGAGTTCTTGGTAGGTGAGTCTGACAGTCCACGTCAGCAGATGGCGCTCCGTGGGCCGCCCAAGGCTCCGGACCACTCCAAATTTCAACTGAAGATGATCAAGATCATACAAAAGGTGCCCCATTGGTCCAATCATGAAGCAATGTGGCCGAAACATGGCTGATCAAGTCAAAAAGAAGGAAAGTGATCAAGTGAGGGCCACAAGCAATCCAAGCCATTCAAAGACTAGATCATCATGATCTAAATCATTGAAGAACCTACATGAGCCGTCAAACAACAGGATCAAAGGTTTGATCATCACGAGAAGGGCCAGAATCCAAGATCTAATCATCAAGTGGGCCCACAAAGTCAAATCAAGCGATCTGAGACGTTCAAGCCATCATCCACACCATGAGCAGCCTTCTTAGCCTCACCAGTCATCAAAAGAGGTGCCCCAAAGTAAAACCAAGGTCTCAAGTGGGCCCACAGGGCCGAATCTATCAATCTGAACCATTCAAGGGCTAGATCATCAGGATCCAAACCATTGGAAAGCTTACTCAAGTCATGGAGCACCAAGATCGAAGGTTTGATCATCAAAAGAAGGGCCAGAATCCAAGATCTAATCATCAAGTGGGCCCACATGGCTGAAAAGAGAGATCTGAACCGTTCAAGTCATCATCTGCACCATGAAAAGCCTTCTTAGCCTCACAAAACATCAAGAAAAGGTGCTTCAAAGCAAAGCTGAAGTTTGGAAAGGGCCCACAGGGCCAAATCAAGCAATCCAAAAGTTGAACCATCATGATCCAAACCATTAAAGAGCTTCTTTAAGCTACCAATCTCCAAGATCAAGGGTCCAATCATTAAGATCTGGCTTCCGAGTATGAGAATTGAAGTACAAGAGGTCCTACATGGCCCATTCAAGCAATCCAGATCGCTCAAATCATAGTCAGCCCCGTCAGAAGCCAAAAAAAGCAAGGTAAGTATGCCCAACCCCAAAAACTGGGTCCGAAGACCTTAAACTACGTCGGGATCAAGATCCCGAGGGATTTTTAATAAAAATGGGTATCGATCTCGACCATCAAAATCAGAATCGATGACCCAGAATATTTAAAAAAAAAAAAAAAAAAAAAAAAACAAAAAAAAATATGTTTGCCCCCCCTTTTTACTAAGTCTGGTCCGAAGACCTTAAACTACGTCGGGATCGACATCCCGAGAGATTTTCAATAAAAGCCGGCGTCGGTCTTGTTTGCTCAAGATCAATGACTCCGGACATTTTCAAAAATCATAAAAATATATTACCAGCCCCGCTTTTAAAGTTTTGGTCCGAAGACCTTAAACTACGTCGGGATCGACATCCCGAGAGATTTTCAATAAAAACCGGCATCAAGTCTGGATTGTCCATCCGCTGACAGCGGACATTTTTCCAAAAAAAAAACATGTTTGCCCCTCTTTTGTACAGTTTCATGGTCCGAAGACCTTAAACTACACTGGGATTAATTTCTCGGGGGACCTTTCTCGCTTTCAACTAAAAACCGGCATCGGCCTCGACCGTTGGGATCATGGTTCGATGACCCGGATCATCTCAAAAATACCAAAAATATTTTAAAGCTTTCCATAAAAACCAGTGTCAATCTCGATTACTCGAGTTGAAGTCTGGAACTTTTTTAAAACAAAAAAAATATATATACAATATAAAACAAAAAAGTTTTCATCACCAGTTTTGATCCACCAATTTATCCCCAGTGGTCCGAAGACCTAAAACTACACTGGGATTAACTTCTCGGGGGCTTTCTTTCCTAACCTGTTCCAGGCATGGCTGACACTTGATCGTACGGGTGTCTGGAATCTCTTAAACAGGTAAGGGCTGTGGCAGAACTCCGCAATCCTGTTCGTGTTGAACGCACCGTGATAGACAACCTTGAGTTGGAAGTCGCTGTTGAAGCTGACGGATGTTCCCTGTTCCTAGAACTCATGAAGGGGATTAAGGCTGTTGGGAGGTGAAGCACACCCTCACGGAATTGTGAGCAACGTAAGACCCCAAACTGGATTGACTAAGGGAAATGTGAGGATGTGGCTCATCTTGTGGCCGAAGGAGTCCGTCGGACGATACGTGGTCTATGTGCATTGCACATGAGGAACAGGCAACTTTGTGGGTGTGTTGACTGAAAACCCTCAAAATCCCCTCATCCGAAGATGTAAAACTACGGCACTTAACTGTGTGAGACTCGTCTTGCTCGCTGACGTAAAATGGATCGGGTGCCTTACCAGCAGTAGAAGCTGGAAGTGGATGGAAATTCCATATCTTTTCCCTGCATTTCAGAAAAATCACAAAATACAAAAACATTGCAAAATCACCTCTTCAAAAAATCACAAAAAAATATTTCCATCAAATCAAATATCTGCAAAAATCACAAAAATATCTCTCTTGCTTTCAATCAAAATATTGTCAAAAAAATCACAAAAAATATCTCTCTTGCTTTCAATCAAAATATCTGCAAAAATCACAAAAATATTTCCCTTGCTTTCAATCAAAATATTTCAAAAATCACAAAAATATTTCCTGTGTTTTCAATAAACTGATCTCTACCCTGACCGCTCAGGTAAAGATTCGGATCCACATATTTACAAAAAATCACAAAAATTAGCATCCCCAGCACTACAATTCAGGAGTCTTGAACTCCGCTCACTTCACAGTATGGGATGACGGATCCAATCGCCCGCAAATTGGAATCTTGACCAAAACGGGCAACTAAACACCATCTCAATCACATGTATGCCCAGAAGAACATCTTGAAGTCGAATGATATCCTCGTACATTCTCATTAGCAAAGAAACAGCATCTTGGGACGATGGACCTGATTGACCACGGGTCGGGATCTTAACCAACCCGCTGTCCAAACCTCCATATCAAAAAGAAAATCCCCAAGGGAGTACAACCCTGCAAGCAATAAGCTCAAAGTTCTCTGCACCCACAGCAAAAGCAAAACCATCAAACGAGAAGAGAATGAGCCAAGCCATGCATTCGTCATGCATCTCCATGCATCAGCATCCATCGCATCAATCATCATGTTTACCTGCTTTCAAAATAAAAGCCGGTTAGCCAAAGACCCCACAGGCATCCCTAGTGGAGGCACGTGCAAACCAGGTTTCCATTTCAAAAAGATAAAAAATATTTCTATTTGCAAATAAAAACCCCACGGAGTATCACTCCCCAGAGTGGGTGCCTTTTCAAAAATCCAAAAATATTTTCTCAGTAGAGCGTTCTGCCTCCAACACACCAGGAGATCTTCCATATCTCTGGGTAGGAGCCAACGCAAAAATCAAATAAGATCCAATGTCTCGCGGTTTCCCCGGAGATCATCGGATCCAATGCACTCAAAGTACGGTCGAACTGAACTCCAGTGTCAGTGCGGTCGTACCACATGCCAAGATACAAAAAGATGAAAGCCAAAAGACTCGGTCACAGAAACCATTTGAACAGGTGGAAACGATGAATTGTAACCCAAGTATCCAAATCAGCAGATTGGGTCGAAAGAATTCACCCGCACATACCTAGGCGTGGATGCCTGAAGTACCTTGACTGAGTCCAAGTCGGCGTAGTAGAATCCCGTAAGACTATCGGACGCAGGGCGTCTAACCACTTTGACAGTCAAGCGAAACAAGTACTCCTGGAGTGATCTGGGAAAACATCAAACATCACACAATCAGTCTCAGGGTCAGCATCCTCGTAAGACTAACGGACGCAGAGGCTCTGCTGTACCTTTCCGATGTTAGTACCGATCGGGAATGGAAGGGTTGCGATTGGGTACCCAGGTTGCAGCAAACTGCAGGGACAATCGCAACGTTTTCTCCGAACTCTCGCGGTATGTGCGAGTTATCAACTTCCAGACAATCAACTGACTCAGATACAAAGGACAACAAAGATTCCAGACCACAATCAAGGAAAGAATGAATTGCAAACTAAGCACCGAAACCAGCAAATCGGGTGGAAAAGCCCACCCGCACATACCTAGGCGTGGATGCCTGAAGTACCTTGACTGAGTCCAAGTCGGCGTAGTAGAATCCCGTAAGACTATCGAACGCAGGGCGTCTAACCACTTTGACAGTCAAGCGAAACAAGTACTCCTGGAGTGATCTGGGAAAACATCAAACATACAATCAATCACAGGGTCAGTAACCTCGTAAGACTGTCGACGCAGAGGCTCTGCTGTACCTTTCCGATGTTAGTACCGGTCGGGAATGGAAGGGTTGCGATTGGGTACCCAGGTTGCAGCAAACTGCAGGGACAATCGCAACGTTTTCTCCAAACTCTCGCGGTATGTGCGAGTGAGCGATCTCCAAACGATCAACTGGCACAGATGCAAAGGCAAGTAAAGATTTCAGAACATGATCTATGAATGACCGGGTCAGAAGTGGGGTGTCCACTCGCTTTGGCATTCGGTTGCACGCAACCTCTGCCAAAGAGGGGCATCTGTAGACACCCCACCTTCGGCTACACTGTTGGTAGAGATAGCTGGTTGAACGGAGGACCATACCCCCAAATCCCAAGTCCAAACTCAGCCAAACTCACCCTTGTAAGCCCCATTCCATAGCCCAGTTCAAGCCTGAACCCAGTCAACCCAGTCCTAAAAACCACCCTGAAA
Organism: Liriodendron chinense; assembly: GCA_003013855.2. Taxonomy (NCBI): domain Eukaryota; kingdom Viridiplantae; phylum Streptophyta; class Magnoliopsida; order Magnoliales; family Magnoliaceae; genus Liriodendron; species Liriodendron chinense. The sequence goes on along the minus strand of ML058436.1, from coordinate 2,123,609 downwards.
AACCCCCCATAAAAAAGGCCAGTCAAAAAATCCCCAAAAAAGTCAAACTCACTGGGTCAACTCGCTGAGTTAACCTGCTGAGTCAACCCGTCGAGTCAAAACACCGAGTCAACCCGTCGAGTCAACCCGTCGAGTCAAACCACCGAGTCGACCCGCTGAGTCAACTTACTGAGTCGACCAGCGAGTCCAACAGCAGCCCCGAGGGAACGGCCGTACTCGCTGGAAACCGAGGAGCGGCCGTACGGGCGGCCCATGGCAGGCCGCCCGGACAAAATTACGACTTCTGCCACTCTCTGCTGCTATAAATACCCCCCTCCCCTTCTCATTTCAACAGGCCATTCGAGTCCATTTCAGCCCAAGAGCTCTGAGTCCATCTCTCCACCCTTTAGCCCATTTTTCCACCAAGGAGAGCCCGAGTGAGGAGAGCCTAGCCCTGGTCCAGCCCAGCCTGACCACTGGTCCAAGCCTCCCAAGCCACCCAAGTCTTGATCCAGCCACTCGAAGCCAATCCTTGCGACACTTCCGTCCATCCAGCTACTCTTTTTCCAGCATCATCTCATTTGCATCTAGCATAAGTGCAACATTTACTTTTCTTCCAACCCCCCTGCTTCACTACAAGCACCTTGATTACTCAAACACACATGCATATGTCTTTATATTAAGCACCTGTCAGTTCGAGCGTATGCTCTGGGCTTGCCCGTTGTTGGAACCTGCCCATCAGAAACTCTTACTGTTCAGACCTGCATTCATGCTTCACTAAAAGCACCTTGATTACTCAAGCACACTGCATACGTCTTACATTAAGCACCTGTCAGTTCGAGCGTACGCTCTGGGCTTGCCCGTTGTTGGAACCTGCCCATCAGAAACTCTTACTGTTCAGACCCGCATTCATGCATCATGTCATTCATGAGAATATACGAGGATTAAATTAGACTTTCAAGTATTCGATCGATTCTGTGAAGTAGAGACCGTACTTCGGTACGGGCAGTGTGTGGGGTGCTTAACCTCTTCCCACCCTGTAACCGTGATCCCTTACCTTGAATCTCTGGCCGTAGATCAACAGGAGTCATTTTAGAGGAAGGAATCTTCGGATTCTCTTCTCTAACGTTTCTACAGGGTCTAGCCGACTGTAGATTCGAAGTAACTGGCTAGTGGCGACTCTGAACTCACTTAAACATATCCAGCTTAACTCGACAACCAAACAAAGCCCTCGAGAACGAGGCAAGCCAGTGGCACAAACGGCGATTTCGCACTCACGCACCTCTTCTTCTTCTTCTTCCGAAAGGAAAGGGAGAACGACGTCGTGTGGGAGCGCGGAAAAATCGGCGAGGGTCCACAATGATCTAACCTTGATCTTGATCATAAGATCATGAATTAGTTCGATCCAAACCATGGAAAATGTGTCTAAAGCCTTGGATTAGCAATTCAACTAGTCATAACCATCCATTAAAGGGCGAATTGATCAAAATGAAATATTAAGTATATAGAAACCTAGATCCAAACGACCATACCCTAAATTAATGGTTCTAATTAAAGTTTCAACGGTCGAATTAGAAGGATATTAGGCCTGTATAAAGATAAACCCAAAATGAACGGTTAAGATTAGTAAATCATGAACCAAATGTGAGATATGTCTAAACCAAAGGTATGGGTATGGATCAATAGCTTGATGATTTAATTGTGAAATCAACGGTCAAAATCATATGTTAACAAATAATAGTTGATTAAATCATGAGATTAGTATGAAAGTAACCTATTGGCATAACACTTAAAAGGGAACCCCACAAGAACGGAGTTCGAGAACTAATTGACTAATCAAACTCAAACAGATCAAAAGAAGAATAGAACTTTTGGGTAAGTAACACTACACCATGATGGTATTTCCAGCATGCATTCATCATGCATTCATGAATCATATGATTTAACTATTTATATGATATATACAACTATTTGAGATGTGATGCTGAGATTGAACACCAGACAACTCGGGAATAGACATCTCTTAAATTCTAGGGCAAGTTCCCAACTGAAACTCGACTTGGTACCAATATGGCCTCCTCCCAAGGTTGCAGCCCGAGGCTGGGGAAGGAGTTTAGTCAGCTCCAAAATGGACTACTCATCATTAGACTCCATTTTCTACACTACAGACAAGATAAATCAATCCAGTAAGAGCGATATTCTTCTCCTTATGTAAGAATTGAGAGAATCTAGATTGAATGGGTGTTGGCAGGCCGTAAGCTGTGCGCAGCCATGACCCTGGTGATGCTTGAGTATGGATTTGTTTATATGATAGTTGACATATTTTGTTGATATTCTGATAAACATAATATATATTGAATCATGTGAATTATTATTACTTATTGGGCTTTTAGCTCATGGTGTTATATATGGCAAACCATCTAGGGAAAGATATAGTGGAGGTGTCTCCGTGAAGATGAATTAGACGAACATCTGGCTGGAGAGCTAAAGGAGGACGATACATTTTAGTCTTAGTTATTAGTTTATTTTAATATTTACAAATGATTTTAATATTTGGTTATATGCTACGAGGCTTTTTGTAAATGAATATATTGTAGTTTGGTTGATAACATAATATAATAGTTAATACCTTGGACCCGATACCTGAATTGATAAAATTATGATATTCGAGGTTGGGGTGTTACAGCTCATCCGTCTCAGAGCTCGGCGCATCCACCTGCTCCAAGACAGGCAGTGGCCCTTTTCTTGATTCACCACATTGTGGGTCCCACTAGCCACATGCGTTAGCCCCCTCTGGCCAGGCGCATGCCCACGTGGCTGGTCTCACTTGATTCCGACATTTCTGTCAAGTGGGCCCCACATTTGTACTAGGGAGATCCCCGATGCATCCACATACGCTGCACCTATTTTGCCTCAATTTTCACGTCTTTTGGTTCATTTGTTCGTCTTTCCGGGCGACGCTTTAGCTCCTCCCGAACCACTTAGTCTTTCGATGCATGTGCTATTTTGGACCCCAACACTTATGAACAGATTGGATGGCAAAAAAAAATCACGGTGGGCCCTAGGAAGTTTTCAACAACAGGCATTCAATCCCTACTATTTTCTATGGTGTAGTCCACTTGAGCTTTGGATCTGCATCATTTGTTAGATCACACCCTAAGATGAGTTGGAAATAATGGATGGATGGACAACATGGATAAAACACATACATCCTGGTGGGCGCCATGAAGGTTGGGCCAAGTCGTGCCCCGGGCATATCCCTTTGGGGGTTGCCCCAGGCAATCAACTTCCCAGTGGAGATGAATGTCCTCTGCTGCCACCACGGATCTAGCCAAGTGAGTACGACTCTCACCGTGAGGCCACCTCAATTTTTGCATTATATATCTAGGCCATCCATCCTTTTTTTAGCTTATTTTAGGTCATGCTCCAAAAAAATAAGCAGATACAAATCTCAAGTGGACCATATAGTAGGCATTGAATTCCCACCATTCAAAACTTATTGGGGCCACAAAAGTTTTGGATCAAGTTGTTATTTGTGTTTACCTTCATCTTGGTCTGTGTGACCTTAATAATAGGTTGGATGACCAAAAAAAAAAAAAACATTACGGTGGACCTTAAGAGGTTTTTAATGGTCAATCACCACTGTTTCTTGTAGTGTGGTCCACCCGAGATTTGTGTTTGCTTTATTTTTTGGGCCATGCCTTAAAATGAACTGTAAAAATGGATGGACGCTGTAGATGTAAGGCACATACATCTCGGTGGGCCCCCATAGTCAGGGATCTACTGAGGATCCACCAAAGCTGTGCCCGAGTAATTTCGTCCAGGTCAGTGGAAGTAACGATCGAAAACAGATTGCCTTTGACCTCGAACACAAAGATATTCCTATAATTGGGGCTATGTGGGGTTCATGGAGATGTATGTGACAAATCCACTTTATCCATCTGTTTTGCAAAACCACAATATGACAAGTGTTGCTATTCAATCCAAACATGTGGCCACACATGTTACAAACAACCTAAATTCGATCAAATGTGTGTGATTAGATTACCGTCAGCGTGCTAGAGTCATACTCGACTCGAATCAATTGAACGCTTGTGAACCTAGGCGCCAAATAAGCTAGTTTAGGACAAGAGTTGTGAATGTTGGCCTGACTGTTTAGCCACCAATTATTATAGTGATCAAGTAATTTTAGAATGGGAGGATTAGTCCTTCAGAATGAGATCTCTTTACTTTTGAACTAAGGACTTTCTTTTCCAACGGTGATAGTGTATCAGATTTCTCAGTAAAAAAAATTGTACGGAATTAAACATAAGGTTAGATTGTCGATTTTATTAATTGGAATGCAAACGCAGTACAATCAACGAAAAATAAACTAAGCAAAGAAAAAGATGAAATACCTATAATGGTTTGTGATGGCAAAACGACAGTGGAAACTAGCAAACGACCGTGAGATGGTCTTGGTGTGAAGTTAGTAACATGTGTTTGGCAATGTATTAAGTATGACTCGATAATTGGGGGAACCCGACGACGGTGGTCATGGATATTGTTAGTGCACTTTTCTGTGGTATACTAGTGCACCTTGTTTGTCAATTACTTAGGTCAGTAGGTCTAGTGTCGGTTGAGCTTAATGAAGACGAAGACCGAAGACTCAAGTGGCCCGGCTGCATCAAGAAAGAAGAATCAGGTAAATGTGATGCCTTGGTGTGCCTTGCCTTGACCAAAACCTAACCCATAACCTCTTAGATGACTTGCACCACCTAGGTATACCTTTAGTCATCATCATTAGTCTTAGAACTCCATGAAAAACATGATAAATTAGACTAATTAAAGAGGTGGAAGCTTGCTGCAAAAAAAAGGCTCAAATAGCAGTTTTCGATAGGATTCCGATCAATCGGATAGGTGCTCCGATAGGACTCCGATCGATCGGACAAAAATTCTGATCAATCGGAAATTGTCCCAGAAAAATTGAAAACTCACTGGACATATTTCCGATCAATCGGACAGTCTTTCGATCCATCGGAAGGGACCGTCCGATCAATCGGACAGTGTTCCGATCAATCGAAATTTCTTCCAGGGACTTCTCTGGATAGATTTCCGATCAATCGGACTCGTCTCCGATCAATCGGACTGGGCTCCGATCAATCGGACACTTTTTCCGATCAATCGGAGATGCACGAATCTGCCAGTTTTTTTTACCGTTGGAAGAAAATCTATTTAAAAGGGGGATTCGTTCTTTGAGCCAAGAGAGGGGATTTTGAGGAGACAGAAGCCACCATTGCTAGAGATCATTAGAGGCTCTATCCCAAACCTAAAGCAAGTCATTCTCCTTGTGTTTTCATCACAAGCTTGGGCCATTCAATGGCATCATGAGAATGGACTTGTTCCCTCTTGATTCCTAGGGTTTAGACACCTTGATGATAGTTAAATCCTTTATCTAAACACTACCTAGGAGTCCATTTAGGTGCATTCCTCTAGGAAACCCATTTCCTACCATTTGTAGAGGTTTCACCATTCCCTAGCACCTTGGGCATCTCTAATGGAGCATCACATGCAAGGTAGCTGATCTTGGAGCTGAAGCCTTGGCAAAGCAACGGCGTCAACGATCGGGGGAGCACAAGGGGAGCTGATTCAAGATCGGGAGAGCGAGAAGAAGCAACCCAAGGCGGCGCAACAAGGGGCTCAATCCGACAAGTAAGGTTGTCTTGTTAAGAGTCCATCCACTCAATTCCCTGTGGGAGTTGAGTGTAGAGTTTGTTTGACAAACTCGCCTCGGGGTCGTTAGCCGATCCTTGGCCTATTAGTTGGGCCTAAAATCTAGGGATGTCAGCCGTTCCTTGGCACGTTAGTCAGGCCTAAAACAAAGTCTCCAAGGGGGAGCCACCAACATGGGTGCAAACGTGTAGGTTGGGAGGAACCTGTAAACTCTTCGGTTGGGTGGATCCGAGTTAAAACACCTTGGTTGGGAGGAACCAGATTTAAACTCCCCAGTGAATGCCGGTGTGCTCAAAGGGGTTGAGTACTTGAACCGGGAGTGGAGTAGACAAGTAGTCGAACCACTGTACATCGTTGTGTTTGTGATTGATCTTGAGCACATTTCTCTTTATGCATTATGTTTAATTGATTAATTATGAATGCTTAGTTAGGAATGTATGCTAGGCACTTGATAGGCACATCCACACTCACAAGATGTACTTTCACTATCTCATGTTGACTTGAGCATTTCTTGATCCATCCTCTCTAGTCCACATGAGTTGATTAGACTAGGTTGTGAATTGCTTTATCTTTTGCTAGTCTATTAATTGAACCCACTTAGGCTTGGAAGCCGAAGTGTTTATCGCTAACGTAGTTTAATTTGTTAAATCTGATAAGTAGGCGAAAAAAATTTGAAAAGGTCCTAATCACCCCCTCCTATAGGTTTAGCCATAATTCTAGTTGCTCTTTAAGCTTCCGCACGCGTATGCGTAGGGTGTCGTGTTAGGCTACCCGAAGCAATTTCAATTGGTATCAGAGCGGGTTGCTCTTCAAGGACGTAACCGTCTAGAGTAAGATCCGATACCGGAGCACTAACATCATGTCTAACCGAGATGGGAGTACCACCAACCGTCCACCTTTCTTTGACGGGTCCAACTATGCTTATTGGAAGGCTAGAATGAGAATTTTTCTCCAATCCATGGACCGTCCGGTGTGGCTTAGCACACAAACTGGATATACCTTGCCCATCGAGCAAGTGGAGGTTGATGGGAAAGTCATTGTCATTCCCAAAGATGATTCCAAATGGGATGACATAGAGAGAGCTCAATAAATGGCAAATGCCAAAGCTCTCAATGCGATTTGCTGTGCGGTATCCCTGGATGAATTTCAGTGCATTCTCACATGCGCAACTGCAAAAGAAGCGTGGGATATACTTGAGGTTACCTACGAGGGAACTAGCACAGTAAGACGCTCGAAGCTTCAGCTCTTAACCACCAATTTGAAAACATTAGGATGGAAGAGACTGAAACTTTCATGGAGTTTTATACTAAATTGTCAGATATTTGCAACTCCATGTTTGTCTTGGGGGATCGGGTTCCGGAAGGAAGGATTTGTAGAAAAATACTTAGGTCCCTCCCGGAAAGATTTGACTCCAAGATAGTTGCCTTAGAGGAGTGTAGAGACATAGATAACATGAAAGTAGAAGAACTCATAGGTTCCCTACAAACTTTTGAACTACACTTTAAGGCCTCCTCTAGAAAGAAAAACATCGCCCTAAAATCCTCTCACAAACATAAGAAAATTAAGAGTGAGTCGGAGGAAGATAGCGATGATGAGGATGATGAGGAAGAAAAATTAAACAAAAAATTTAAGAGATTCCTCAAATTTGATAGAGGGAATAGCCGTGACAAGAAGGACAAGAAGGGTGATAAACATAAAGGGAAATCATCCAAACCTTCATCCGTCTGATGTTACAGTTGCGGTCAACGTGGCCATATTGCCCCGGACTGTCCGGAAACTCCTAAACCGAAAGGTAAAAAGGCGATGGCTGCCACGTGGGATAACATGGAGGAGTCGGACTCCAAATCCGATGACTCTGCTAGTGATGGGAGCCAACATAATGATCTAGCTCTCTCGGCTTCCACCACTACCCCTCTTCCCGCTTATCTAAGAGGGGATCCCAACCGCTATCCCTTCTAGGAGTAGAAGGAGTTCCCAACCCCTCACCTCATGCTACATTTTATGAGGGTGTTGAGGAAATTAGTTACCCTTGGGCTTATCAAACTAAACATAATTAGTGAGGGTAGCTAGAAATGCTTATATAGGTAAATCTGAGGATTTCAGCCTCATTTCTGTGTGTATGGGCAAATCAGAGGATTCAAGCCTCATTAGCCCAATTTTTTATAATTTAGCCTTGCTTTTAATTAATATATTTACTTGCTAGATTATCGCCATGCTTAGATTAGCTAATCATCTTGAGTTTTATGCTTCATTGTATGCTAATCTTTGCTTAGTATTGGTCTTGATATACCAATAGGGGAGGTTGGTTGATTGGGCTATAAGCCCTTGAGCTTTAATGCTTAGTGTATATCATAGATGACCAATTATGCATGATTAACTATGCTTAGATAGATACATTTCTTGTTAATCATGTTCCTTAGCATGCTCCATGTATTTATGTATCATGCACCCTATACTCTCCTTGTTAGCATGTGTTTATAGTTATAATTGTGACATACTATCTTCTCTTACCTTGACCTTAATTGTTGTATCATTAAGGGGGAGAGAATAGCTTGTCAATTGCTAACAAAAAGGGGGAGAAAGATCAAGTCCCACCAAAACTAGTTTGCTATGTTTTGTGATGCAGGGATTGACAGGTTATGGGGGAGCAAACTGAAGAAGAGCTGCTTAGGTTAGGCATGTCAAGAGTCCTGTATTTCATTTTATATCAATGTAATCTCTTGTACATGTATTTGTTTTGGTTGGTTAGGTTTTTGTAAGTAATTGACAAAGGGGGAGATTGTTAGTGCACTTTTCTGTGGTATACTAGTGCACCTTGTTTGTCAATTACTTAGGTCAGTAGGTCTAGTGTCGGTTGAGCTTAATGAAGACGAAGACCGAAGACTCAAGTGGCCCGGCTGCATCAAGAAAGAAGAATCAGGTAAATGTGATGCCTTGGTGTGCCTTGCCTTGACCAAAACCTAACCCATAACCTCTTAGATGACTTGCACCACCTAGGTATACCTTTAGTCATCATCATTAGTCTTAGAACTCCATGAAAAACATGATAAATTAGACTAATTAAAGAGGTGGAAGCTGCTACAATAAAAAGGCCCAAATAGCAGTTTCCGATAGGACTCCGATCAATCGGACAGGTGCTCCAATAGGACTCCGATCGATCAGACAGAAATTCCGATCAATCGGAAATTGTCCCAGAAAAATTGAAAACTCACTGGACATATTTCCGATCAATCAGACAGTCTTCCGATCCATCGGAAGGGGCCGTCCGATCAATCGGACAGTGTTCCGATCAATCGGAATTTCTTCCAGGGACTTCTCTGGATAGATTTCCGATCAATCGGACTGGGCTCCGATCAATCGGACACTTTTTCCGATCAATCGGAGATGCACGAATCTGCCAGTTTTTTTACCGTTGGAAGAAAATCTATTTAAAAGGGGGATTCGTTCTTTGAGCCAAGAGAGGGGATTTTGAGGAGATAGAAGCCACCATTGCTAGAGATCATTAGAAGCTCTATCCCAAACCTAAAGCAAGTCATTCTCCTTGTGTTTTCATCACAAGCTTGGGCCATTCAATGGCATCATGAGAATGGACTTGTTCCCTCTTGATTCCTAGGGTTTAGACACCTTGATGATAGTTAAATCCTTTGTCTAAACACTACCTAGGAGTCCATTTAGGTGCATTCCTCTAGGAAACCCATTTCCTACCATTTGTAGAGGTTTCACCATTCCCTAGCACCTTGGGCATCTCCAATGGAGCATCACATGCAAGGTAGCTGATCTTGGAGCTGAAGCCTTGGCAAAGCAATGGCGTCAACGATCGGGGGAGCACAAGGGGAGCTGATTCAAGCACGGGAGAGCGAGAAGAAGCAATCCAAGACGGCGCAACAAGGGGCTCAATCCGACAAGTAAGGTTGTCTTGTTAAGAGTCCATCCACTCAATTCCCTGTGGGAGTTGAGTGTAGAGTTTGTTTGACAAACTCGCCTCGGGGTCGTTAGCCGATCCTTGGCCTATTAGTTGGGCCTAAAATCTAGGGACGTCAGCAGTTCCTTGGCACGTTAGTCCGGTCTAAAACAAAGTCTCCAAGGGGGAGCCACCAACACGGGTGCAAACGTGTAGGTTGGGAGGAACCTGTAAACTCCCCGGTTGGGTGGATCCGAGTTAAAACACCTTGGTTGGGAGGAACCAGATTTAAACTCCCCAGTGAATGCCGGTGTGCTCAAAGGGGTTGAGTACTTGAACCTGGAGTGGAGTAGATAAGTAGTCGAACCACTATACATCATTGTGTTTGTGATTGTTCTTGAGCGCATTTCTCTTTATGCATTATGTTTAATTGATTAATTATGAATGCTTAGTTAGGAATGTATGCTAGGCACTTGATAGGCACATCCACACTCACAAGATGTACTTTCACTATCTCATGTTGACTTGAGCATTTCTTGATCCATCCTCTCTATTCCACATGAGTTGATTAGACTAGGTTGTGAATTGCTTTATCTTTTGCTAGTCTATTAATTGGACCCACTTAGGCTTGGAAGCCGAAGTGTTTATCACTTACGCAGTTTAATTTGTTAAATCTGATAAGTAGGCGAAAAGAATTTGAAAAGGTCCTAATCACCCCCTCCTATAGGTTTAGCCATAATTCTAGTTGCTCTTTAAGCTTCCGCACTCGTATGTGTAGGGTGTCGTGTTAGGCTACCCGAAGCAATTTCAGATATTAACCTACTCTTAATGCATATGACAATAATGTGGCAATTTCAGAATATGAATAGGATAGTTAATCATGCAAATCTCTTTTATTCTCTATGTACTGTAGCCCATCATAACTGGTCACATATATAAGAGATTATATATTACTTTTGCTATTTCTTGCATAGGAAAGTTCATCAGAGTCTCCAAACTCTTGTATAGGAAATTTTGTTAGAGTCCTTCCATCATTAGGCTTTTGCATATATATGTAAGGGGTTGATTTTAATGGGACTTCAGCTTTATTGTGTGATATATAGAGATTTGTTTAATAAAATTTGCCTTGCAAAAAGTTGCTTTCGATGAAAATTTAGCACTCATTTATAGGGTTGAAAGTCGGGTGGGTTCAACCCGACCGACTCGACATTGGGTTAGGCTTGGGCAGGAAGTATCGAAAAAAAATCTCGAGCTTGGGCTATGAAAATACCAACCTGATAAAGCTTGGGTCGGGCTTGAGTTGAGGTTTCGGGTTGCCCGACTCAACCCGAACTTGATCTATATATAAGTTACTTATAATTTTATTATACTTTAATTAAGTAAACTTATTAGTTTATATTACTTTATTAAGTAAACTTATAATATTTGAAATTAAATATGCTTGGGTGTTAAAGAAGTAGTTATCCTATATTTTAATTTGTTTGTTTATAAAAAGTGAAGTTATGGTAAATAATTACATATATAATCAATAAAGCTAGAGGTACAAAAAATAAGATGTGTATTGAAACATAATAGACTAATGTAATAACGAAAATATTAGCATGTATCAACCTAACCGATCTCGCTTGGGTTAAGAATTCTCAACCCGAGGTTGGGTTGGGTTAGGGTTGAGCACCAACTCGACCCAACCCGTCCGACTTTCAGCCCTACTCATTTATACTATGTGTGACTACCACGTGTCATCATCTTCTGAACTGTTTGATTTGGTTATGATCGGTGGGGTGTAAACAACAAGAATCTAAAATTAGGCTGATGCAGAAGAACTCATGTGGGCTATATCACACAAACAGTTGGGGGTGGCAGAAGTTTTGTAAATGGATGATATTTGTGCTTACAGATTATTTGAGTGGTAATAGCCCTATGAACGGTTTGGATGGCATACAAACATCATAGTCAGCTCCCGGAAGGTTTCAACGGTGAATGTTTTTGTTTCTACTGTTTTATTTGGCTTGGCCCACCTGAGTTTTGTATCCGCTTGATTGTGGCCTCTCGAAACAGATGGATTCGTCGGATATCTACGTGGACTACGCACGGCCCTGGGCACACGTTTATACGTGTGCCCGGGGTCACAGGCAATCCACTACCGGAACGGCCCGCGTATCCGTACGAGATTCACCCACGCAGGCGTTTTCGTTTCTTGTACCGCAGGCAACCACGCTTTTGTTGAAATCGGACTCCTTCGCACGCTCTTATCGTGCGGAGTAAACTCTGTTAGGCCCACCTAGAATGTATGTGCTTTATCTATTCCGTCCATACGTTTTCCATTTCATTTTAGGGGTTGAGCCCAAAATTTAAGCATATCCAAATCTCAAGTGGACCATGCCACAAGAAACAGTGGGAATAATGATTTCCACCGTTGAAACCTTCCCAGGCCCACAGTGATGTTTATTTGTCATCCAACCTGTTCATAAGATCACATGGACATGGATGAAGGGAAAACAAAAATATCAGCTTGATCCAAAACTTCTGTGTCCCCCGAGAATTTTTCAATGGTAGAAATTCAGTTCACACTTTTCCCGTGGTGTGGTCCACCTTAGATTTTGATATGCTTCGTTTTTTGGCATTATACCTAAACTTATCTGTTAAGATGGATGGACGGAGTAGACAAAATACTTAAATCACGGTGGACCCCACTGCGGAGTTACTCACTACGCAATCCGCTTCCGCTTTTGTTTGGGTTTCTTGTTCTCCCAGAAACCCTTATAAAACAGAAGAAGTCTGTATCTCTTCTAATTCCTCAAACATTCCATTTTCCTTTTGCTCTCGTTACTATCTTTCTAGGCTTCCGATCGTTCTGAAATTTCCATCTTTGCGGTCGGTTCGAGTGAGCGCTCTCTCTTTTCTCTCTCCTAATACTACTATATTTTTTGCTTCTGATTTTGTTTCGAAGTTTGAGAATCTCAGATAGCGGAAGTATTGATATGGCCAAAAGCTCTTTCAAGTTCGAACATCCTCTCGGTTCGTTTTTTTTCCTCTATTTTTTTTAATATTTTAATATAATCTTCTTACTTGCGATTGGGTTTCTGAGATGTGTTAGTTTGGATATTTGTGGTATTAATGGTATTTATTTTGCTTTTTTTCATGGGAAATTGGAGATGACTGGAGTGCGCTGATTTCCTTATCTGTTGTGCTCTGCGCTGGCACTGCACACCCGGCTCAACAGTTCACAACGGGACCAATTATCCTGTTGTGCTCTGTTTTTTCCATACGAATGGTGGAACTTCCTCTATAGTGGGCCTATAGAGAAAGTTTCAGCATTCAGATAATCTGAACCATCTGATTATCAGCCTACAATTGGATGATAGAAAAGCAGATTGGTGGCTCTGATAATATGAATGGTAGGGCCCTCAAAACATTAAATTTGAGGACATTGGTCCATCCATGGAGTGGCCTGTTTGATGAACTGTCTTGATCATGGACCTCTGTGCCATGTGACGGATTTAAGTGCAATTTTTTTCCTCAGAAAATGAAATTTGGCTTATTGGGCTCATGTTGTTTTCTCCAATACTTTTTTTTTTTTATAATTTTTTTATTTATGGCTTAGCCTTTATTAATTGGAATCTTTCTCTTGTAATGGTTGTCAGATTAGAATATTAGGGTTTATCCAGTTGTGGACATGGCAATTTTTGTAACTGTTTTGCTAGCATCCATCAAATTTCAGCTTCTGCTTAGTTGCATTGCATGGGCCTGATTTGTGTTCTCAGATTGCCAAAAGTAAAAAGAAAGAAGGGCAGTCATGTGACATCCTCAAATAGTTGGCATGCATTGATGACCAAACTATGCCATTCTGTTGGCCCCACTGTGGCTGGTTCATGGTGCAAAGAACCTACTTGTCTGATTGGGCCCTTTGTTAAATTAGATGGGGCAATGATTCAAATCAAATTTGCAAAAGTCCATTAATTGGATGTGAGGATTGTCCCAAATGGTGCGTTTTTCTTTCAATTTTTTTTTTCTTTACCATTGGCCATCTGTATTACAACCCACATGAAGAATGGTTTTGATCTCCAAGGATTGGACCCATTTAAGGTGAAGGTCCACAGAGTACATGGTTGTGCATGAAGTGTGAACTGTTATAGTGGTTCTCCTTATTAGATCTATATCTCCCCATGACACCAAACTTTACGAGAGTATACGAGCATGCAATGGTTTTTATTATCTTTATTTTCTTTTATCATGAAACTGGTTTGAGGAGGTTCAGTTAGGGATCATCTTTATGCCTTTTGTTATGTATGTTCTTTTTGCTAATTGTAGTTTCACTTTTTGTGGGGCTACAATTTACTTTTTTTTTTTTACAATATTTTTTTCTTTTCACAAACACACACTCACACCAACACACACCATAATGGATACTCGAACCCATGATCTTAGTGTTGAAACTCTTGTGAGTCTACCACTGAGCCATGAGTAGGGACCTAGGGCTACAATTTACTTAAGCAATTGTATTTTATTTTTATTTTTATTCTTTTCTAGTTGAACTCATTGGATGCATCTGTTAATAAATAATTTGTTCACCTTGTTATCGCTTGGGAGGAATTTAAGGGCTTTGTTGTATGCCTGTGGATATGGTCTAATATTTTAGACAAGAAATCTATATTGTCTAATTATTTAGGCTGGAAAGCTCGTGATGGTTATGGATGGGAAGTACTGGAGCAAGGTATTCAAAATCGGTTACGTAACAGTAACGGTCATAACCGTTATGCGTTACAGGGTCGAAACAGCCGTAACGGCCATTACAGAAAAACAGGCCGTAACGGCCTTGTAACGGTCTTGTAACAATTTTTTCCAAAAAAAAAAAGATCCATAACGGCCGTTACGGCCCTTATCGTTATGGCCCATTACGGCCACCGTTACCATTATGGAACACCTTGTACTGGAGAATCAAGTTGGGTTTGAGTTAATTTGGCTTTAGATATCATCTGATTCCATGTCGGTGGATAAAAGAATCTTGATGTTTATTCAATCATGATGTAGGATACATATATGAATGTCATGTTTCACAGCAGATTATTCAAAGGACAATTCAAAGCATACAAATCCTAGGACCTGTGGGTTATGGGCCAAGCCCACTAAACAATAATTTCAACAGAACAGTTCACCAAACAGTAATTTCAGCAAGCAAAAATTCATGTCATTTCATTAGAAATCATCCCCACATGCACACAATCATATAAAGATTAAATCGCAGGATGTCAAGGTTGTTAGAACAACCCTTTAGCACAGAATATCAACAAAATACTCTTGGGCAGATTCATACACACATAAAATTCATACACACATAAAATTCATAAAATTCACCATACTTATGAGGTGGGATAAATTTGTAATTTGGGAATTGAGGGTTGTGGGAGGAAATTGGGAGAGTCTAGGGTAGGTTTTACGTGGGAGGCAGGGACATAGGGTGTCGAGGTTTTGGGCGCAATGGGTTGAAGGATTTATGCTAGATAGGATCAAAGAGGTTTTTTTTTTTAAAGGAGTAGAAGGAGAAGGAAAAATCACACCTTGTAGAAGATAACACGTGAGCGAGTCGCACGCTCACAAAAAGATGGAATCTCACCACCTTGCTCCAAGTCTCATGGAGGGTTCTTCCAAGTCGCATGGAAGAAAGAAAGGCTTCTCTTTAAAAAACAAACGTGTACTCTTCATTGCTGTAGAGTTGGATGTTTCCTCCCCTTAAATAGAGTTTTTACACAAAGTAAAATGATCAAATGCCCATTTTAAAATCTAGCAAAGTAGGGGCCCACTAAGAAATCTAAACCAACCAAAATGTGCAAAAAAATAACAAAACATAAATGGACACTAAAAAATGAAAAAGGACTTGATCACATGGTGGGCCACATGGGGTCTTCAAAGTGGCCCACGGGCTAGGCCCAAGTAGTGATCACCCAAATAAAGTGTGGGTTGGGTTAGGCCAGGGCCTGGGGCTCTCCTATGGCGACGCTGGTACACTTTGATGTCCTTATCAAATCATTAAAATTCCCAACAGAAAATCAATATGACAAATTTTTCATGCAAAACATGAAGAACCAATGGATTTATAACCATTTGACACCGATTTAACATAGTTTCAACAAAAAAAGGGATAAAAAATTGAAAATGCTCATCGGATCAAACATGTGGGATATATGGGCCCTACCTGTGCGTTTCGTATCGTACAGGTGGGATACAAGATATATCATGGGATATATCGGCCGATATCGTCAATATTTAAAAGCATTGTCCCACTGTAGTCAAAAGGTGTGCGCCTAGGTATGGCTAGGCATTTTGGGGCACCTAGCCTCGCTTGGGCCTCACGCAGTCCAAGGCGAGCTCTATTTCTAGTTGTGCACGTAGTGCTTGATGCCTAGTTGCTCTCAGCTACTACTTGCATAATGATGTGAAGTACCCTTTTATAGTTACTTGAAATGATAATATGTTTGGTATGTTGACACCCACTAAGGGTGGAAAGACGTCTTATAAACTCCCTTGGAGCACATTTTCCTCATTTTGTTTATATTAAGGCTTTGATTTATAAAAAATACCTCAAAAATTCTTAGATTTTTATTTCTTGGCGATCCCCTGAGGAAATCGCTCTGGTCTTATCTTACCATTACATAATCTCCTTCCTGAAATTCTTGTGACTTACGATGCGAGTCAGCTGAACGTTTATAACTATCATTGCTTCTATTAATCCGCTGTCTAATATATGTATGCAACTTATGAATGTGTCGTGCAAATGCATCGGCGGACTCCGAAGACCTTTGGGTGACAGACATGGGTAACAGATCGATCAATTGACATTCTTGGCTTGTAGCCACTTACAATTTCAAAAGGACTCATACCTGTCGACCTGTTGACAGAACCATTATAAGCAAACTCAGCTATAGGCAGTACCAAGTCCCAAGTCTTAACATGCTCACCCACTAGACACCGTAATAGGTTACCAAGACTTCTATTCACAACCTCAGTTTGGCCATCTGTTTGAGGGTAATATGCAATAGAAAATTGTAAACGCGTACCCATCATGTGCCATGGTGTCTTCCAAAAGTAACTAGTAAATTTGACATCACGGTCAAACACTATGGTCTTAGGCAAACCATGAAGATGCACCACACCATAAAAAAAGACAAGCAATATGAGACGCATCTGACGTTTTGGAACATGGAAGAATGTGTGCCATCTTAGAAAAACGGTTTGCCACAACAAAAATGGAATCATGCTTTTTGATTATCTTGGGAAGCCAAAGCACGAAGTCTATATTAATGTCTTGTCACGGTGCGTGTGGCACTGGCAATGGTGTATATAGCCCAGTGTTTTGCTTTCGTTGCTTTGCCAGTTGATATGTTCGACATTGTCCTAAAATTTTGGCTATGTCTCGCTTGAGACTTGGCCAATAAAAACGATCCTCAACGAGGGCAATGGTCTTGTCTCCACTAAAGTGGCTAGCTATCCCTCCTGAATGAAGCTCCCAAACGAGGAATTCACGAAGGGACGTACGTGGAATACAAAGGTGATCTCCTTTAAAAAGGAAACCATCCTTCAGAACAAATTCAACCATACTGAGCTGATCACTAGAGAGATGTATGAGTACTCCAAAAATCAGGACACATGGGGTACTCATCTGTCAGTTGCTCAAAACCGACGACATCTACACTCAAAGAATTGAGCAACGCCACTCTTCTACTAAGGGCATCTGCTGGTTTGTTTTCAACCCCAGCCTTATGTTTCAGGATAAACAAATATTCTTGAAGAAACGTAATCCATTTCGCATGCCTTGGATTAAGTTTCTTTTGGGAATGTAAGTATCTTAAGGCCTCATGGTCTGAAAATAAGACGAATTCTTGCGGTAGGAGATAGTGACGCCAATGTCTAATGGACTGCAGTACTGCATAGAACTCCTTATCATAAGTGGAGTACTTTTGCTTCGCCTTATTCAGTCTTATCACTGAAATAGGCTACTGGGTGGCCATCCTGGCTCAATACTCTACCTATATTGACACTTGACGCATCACACGCTACCTCAAAGACTTTAGAAAAATCAGGTAAGCGGATGACAAGAGCTTTTACCATTTTGCCCTTAATTTCCTTAAGAGCCTTGACTACGGCTTTCGTCCACACGAACTCTCCCCTTTTCATGCATTCAGTGATGGGAGCCATAATCATGTTAAATCCTCTAATGAACTGACGGTAGAAAGTTGCTAAGCCGAGAAAGCTTCGCACATCATGAATGTTCTTCGGTTCTGGCCACTCCACTATTGCTTTGACCTTTTTGGGGTCTGCACTTATACCTTCAAATGACACGATAAATCCTAAGAATATGACTTGACTAGACATGAAAGTGCACTTCTTAAGATTAGCATATAACTATTCAGCCCTAAGGATGCTACAGACCTGCTTTAAGTGTTCAAGGTGTGATTCCTTAGTGGTACTATGAGTAAGAATATCATCAAAATAAACCACTAGGAATTTACCCATGAATGGTCTCAAGACTAGTGTCATCACCCGCATAAATGTACTGGGTGCATTGGTCAAGTCAAAGGGCATGACTATCCACTTGTACAGCCTAATCTTCGTCTTGAAGGCCGTTTTCCATTCATCCCCTGGACGTATGCGGATTTGGTGATATCCAATCTATAGATCAATTTTGGAGAAAATGGTGGACCTGGCAATCATATGTCAAGCATGTCGTCAAGCCTAGGTATCGGGAACTTATACTTCACTGTAATTTTGTTTATGACACGGTTGTCCACGCACATGCGCCACATGCCATCTTTCTTTGGTGTCAACAATGCGGGTACGGCACATGGGCTCATGATCTCCTGAATGAAACCCTTTTGCAAGTGCTCATCAACCTGCCTCTTCAACTCTGCATGCTCTGCAGGGTTCATTCTGTAGTGAGGAAGGTTCGATAAAGTCGACCCCGGGATGAGATCAATGGCATGCTGAATGTCCCTCATAGGTGGCAACTCATTCGGTAAATCATCAGGGAATACATCTTTGTATTCCTTTAAAATTGATGTTTCCTCATGAGGTAACTAATGGAACCTCTGGTGTAATTTCTCTTGTCACAAGGGCATACACCGTCGAATCCTCCTTAGTCTCTTTCTCAAACTCTCTTGCGTTGATTATATGAAGAGACTTAGGTTTGGATCTCCTCACTTCCTTAGGCTCATTCGCTTTCTCATCCTTCCTTTTCTCTGAAGTGCTTTCTGGTGATATTGGATTAAGTTTGAACGTTTTGCCATTATGCATGAAGGTACACGCATTCGAACGACAAAAAATTGTAACATCATTATCGAAAGCCATGGCCTACGTAGGATGATATGACCCAGATCCATAGGTATAATGTCGCACCACAGAGACTCTTTGTATGACCCGAGCTCGATGAGGACTAAGCATTGATGGATGATAGGAAGAGATGTCTTGTCAACCCAAGAGACTTTGTACGGGTTAGGATGAGGGGTGGATTTCAACTTTAGATGGTCCAAGGTGTTAGCGGAAATCACATTTTGACAACTTCTACTGTCCACTATCACCTTGCAATTCTTCTCACCACACTTAGCGATAGTATAGAAGATAGTGCTTTGACGCCAGTTAACACTAATCCTAGATTGAGCTAGCACACGCCTGACTACTGTAAGCGTTGCTTCATCGGCCACTTCATCGTCATCACTAATTTCTCTTTTAGGGTGATATTCTTCCACTTCACAATCACGCTGGTCATCTGCACCCTCGTGGGACTCGCCTATAACTAAGGCTTTTCCACGGTTCTTCGTGGGACATTGATTTGAAATGTAACCTACATTACCACATTCGTAACATCGCACTCGACTCCCTCCATTAGGACCAGCACTAAGGACACCTTTGCCCTTATCATCCCTAGGCTTAGGTGGAACAGTCGCTTGTGCCCTGGGCTGACAGGAGCTCTCAAATACTGTTCCAATTTCTGCACAACTTGGTATGCTTCATCCATGTCCGTTATGGGTCGAGTCAAAAGCTTGCGCTGAAGATTTGATTGAAGACCCGTCTTGAAATGCGAAAGCGTCACCAAAGGGTCCTCTTGGATACTACATCGTATCATAAATTCCTCAAACGTAGCGATGTAGTCAGCGATAGACATTGACCCTTGGCGTAAGGACTGCTGCTGGTCAAGGAGCTTCTGTCGGTAGGAGAGAGGAAGGTATTTCTCCTTCAACAACTCCTTTATCTCATCCCAATGTACGATGGGGGCTCTTCCAACTCTATCAATTTTATGTTCGGTGTTAGTCCAAAACAATTTGTCCTGGCCCACAAGTTTCATCTTAGCAAACCGCACTCGACGGTTTTCTAACATGTCATACAACTCAAAGTAGTAATCCATGTTAGCTAACCAATCAAGGAATGCCTTGAGATCCAAGCGCCCATCAAAACTTGGGGCTTCCACCTTCACGTTCTTTATCGCACGTTCATCAGGATCGTAGTGGTCTTGATAATCATATGTGGCTTGCGCCTCTAGCACAACACCACGACCTGTCCCACGACCTCGACCACCATTACCTCCACGTGTGGGAGCACGTTCTTCAACAACTCCTTCCACTTGAGATTGCGCATCTTCCCCAATAGTGGGGTTTTCCTTCTGGGATGTCTCTAATCGCTCTAATCTATTCATGATAGTGGTGACTTGGTTGGCTAAGCAGTTGAACTCATTCTTGTGGTTCACTTCCATAGCGGTTATCTTTTGCATCAATTGAGCAAGTTGCTCAGATAATTGCTCGTTGTTCATGATTGGTTGAAGTCCGAAACCTCTTCCGGCTCTCGTGGGCATGTAAATAAAGACTTTATCAAAGTTCTACCCAACTTGACTATATTGGTTATACGACTCATAGAATGAATGCAATGAATCTAGAACTATAATGGACTGACACTTACTAATCCTAGATGAAAAGAATGAAATATGAAAATCTTCCAAATTTGGAAACTTTCTAAAATTGGAAAGTTTCTAAATTTGAAAAATCCCTAAAACAAACCTAACATGAAACCCTAGTTTGATAACTCGATCTAAAATAACCATGCAAAACTCTAAGCTCGGATACCAAAATTTGATGTAAGACGGCCTAATTATGATGCATGCATATGATCATGAATAATTCAGCGGAATAACATAAACAATAATAGTAAAATATACAAACATTCACCATCATAATTAAGAAGATCAAAAGGGACACATGCAATAATGTGGGCCATCATCACAACCACGTAGTATGGATTTCAAGTATCGCTTGGATTGGATCCGGCGAGGGATGAAACCTCCCGATCTTGCATGGTTATAATCCAAACGTGTAATGAGATTCACTAGTCCGGAGAATCGAAGGATTTCTCAGATTAGAGGATCAAAATCTGAGAAAGTACGGCTTGGGATCAAAACTCAGATTTGGGGTTGTGAAAACTAATAGGAAACGGGTTAGAAGAAAGAGGGAAGATTAGAGAATTACCTTAGGAGAAAGTTGGAACAAGAGGAAGAAGAAAGGAGAAGAAGAAGAAGAAGATCCACAAAGAGAGAGAGAGAGGGAGGAGGAGCCACCGAGCTTTGTATTTTCTTCATAATCAATCAAGTAAAATTGTTTTAGGGCCTAACCACTTAAATAACACTTAACTAAAGAGGAAAAGACCAAACTACCCTTAAAAATAAGAAAAAGCGAACTTAAGAAAAAAACAAGTCGCGCGGTCATTGGGCGCCCGATGACTATTGGTCGGGTGCCCGATGGCAGTCCAAATAGTCCAGCAACCAAATTAATAAACCAGATGAATTTCGGGTGCCCGATGACCAATGGTTGGGCGCCCGATGACTAGTGGTCGGGCGCTCGAAGACAGTGAAAATTGTCCAGAGAGTACATCCTCAAATCGAGTGAATTTCGGGTGCCCGGTGACCATTAGTCGGGTGCCTGACGACATCCAGTCAGGTCTTCTTTCTTTCTACACACGTGTCTTCCCATTGTGGGGTCTTCTATGTGCCAAGCCACATTTGTAGGGCCTTTAATGCTCTTCACCATTCGTCTAGCCACAAGGATGCCTGAGACGCTCGCTTCCTTCGTTGATATACCTTGAAGGGTTTGATGTCCTCATCAATAAAGGGCAGGAGATAGTGGAAGAGGGAGAGGAAAGATTAACCCGAATCAGTATGAATGAGATCTCTCGGTCCACAGATCACTTGAAGGCTTTGGTGGTTGCTAAATCCATCGAGGGGGCATCGATTCCCCAGTTAAGAAGATGGCTGAAGGAGTACCCCCCAGAGTGGTACAACATGAGGCCCATTGGAGTCGATGTAGTGTGGATCTGGTTCACTCCTGTGGGATGAGTTCTCAGTATTAGTGTGGGAGGAGATTTGGGTGTTGATACGGTCGGTGCCTTCAGAAAACTGGTCTGAAGATTTCTTCCTAGTAGCAACGTCTGTTAGTGCACATGTTTGTAAGTGCACATATTTTGTCAAATTGCGTGATCATTGGGTTGTCAAGTCTGTAACTTGTAGATGCATGCCAACGAATCCAAATACAATGTGTATAGAAAAGTTAACATACACTTGGCCTACGAATCTCCAGCGTGCACCTATGTGAGCCCAGGTGTTTCGAGCGTTCCAGAGTAGTTGAGCTTAGGGTGCACCTAGTGCCTTTAACTATACTAGGTGTACCATACCCAGGCCTGTCAACATTAAAAAGCGCACCAACTCCTTTTATAATTGCAAAGAAGAGGCTTCCACATAGATCCACATGATGGAAGGCAACCCACGTGGTATCTGCTGCTTTATAATCAAATGTTCAGGCCTCTTACCATGTGGTGGAAGAAATCCAAGGATTGCCCACTTGGGATCTGGTGCTTTTTAATCAAATGTTCAGGCCTCTTACCATGTGGTGGAATAAATCCAAGGATTGCATGGATTATGTAACTTGGCACATACAGTTAGTAGTGGAAAATGAGATAATAAAAATTCCAGTCTTTCTAAAATTACTGGAACCATTGAAAGAATGCACAGGACAAACAGGAATTTTGGATGGCGAGGTTCTACAAAAAAACAAAAGAAGCAGGGGACACTGGTTAAACAGTTTGTTGAGAACGCCATGGAAAGGCCCGAACTATACCAGAACTTCCAGTTACAACTAGGGACCAGCGGAAGCTATGGGAACTGGAGCACAAAGGACTGAGCAACACAGACACGCTTTATTCTTGGTAGTTTGGGTTTAGGATTGTATTCAAGGCCCCGGGCTCAAGTACGATTGCCATCAGGTCTTAGGACTCTAGCCTTTGGGTTGAGGTCATGTGGGGTCTGTGCTGGGTCAGTCTGATGTTGAGACTCACATGATTTCTGGATAAGGGTATCTAAACAGTTAGAACCACCTGATGGATGAATTGGATCTCTCACACGTGCCGAGTTGGCACATGTGTGGCTTTAGAAGGTTTAGCAAACTAGATATGATTATACAATATCACTGTTAAAATTAACTGAGTACCAGACTCCCAACGCGACCTGTCCTGACCCTATTTTTAACCGCGTCTAAGGTGGTCTGGATTGCAATCCTTTCTTCTTTTGTTTTAAAATGGGTAAGAGAATTGGTCCTGTACCCATTTAAGTTGAGTTGGGTATCTGGGTAACCATGGGTCCAAGTACCTATTGACAGCCCTAGCCAACAACCATAATTCCAACTTATCGTCAGAATCATAAGATTCAAGTTAAATTGTCTGTATGAAATTGAAAATTGGAAATCTCATTTCAGTGGAAATGAAATTTCACTTTCTGGATCTGTGAAAATATCATATTTCCCTTGGAAAGTAAGTTTCCATGATCCCCTTTTTTTCACTTTCTGGATCTGTGAAAATACCATATTTCCCTTGGAAAGTTAGTTTCCATGATCCCCCTTTTTTCCCCAAGGAAATCACATGTTTTTCCCCTTTTCAGTTCCTCTTTATTACCTAAGAAATGCAATTCCTTGCAGGGAAGGGAATTCTGTTTCCACTTTCCATTCTCACTCTAACAAAGGCATCATTGATCAAATCTAACGACTTGTGGAACCATCGTTAGTTGATCCATGCGGGTCATATCTTTAGCCAATCCTCCCTAGTATTTCCACGTTTGGCCCATCTTTAGATGTTCTTAACCATGTGGGGCCCATCGTTAGTCAATCCTAACCATTATTTCCACATGGAGCTGATTTGTTACTTGATCTTAACCATATGTGGCCCGTCATTTACTGATCTAACCGCTTGTATTTCCATGTGGGGCCCATTGTTTGATGGTCTTAACCATGTGCAGCCCTATCATTAGTGAAATTTCAGTGTATTTCCACATGCGGCCCTTGAGTTGTTGGTCCCAACCATGTGCATTTCCATGTGGGCCTCATCGTTGGATGATGTTAACCATGTGGGGCCCATCATTAGATAATCATAACCACATGCATTTCCACCTGGGCCCGCCATTAGTTGATCCTAACCATGTTTATTTCCACATGGATCCCATCGTTAGATGATCTTACCATTTGAGGCCCATCGTTACTTAATCCTACATGTGCATCTCCACATGGTCCCCATTGTTAGTTGATCCTAACCGTGTGCATTGCCACATGGTGTCCATCATTAGATGATCTTAGCTATGTGAAACCATCATTAATCAATTGTAAACACATTATTAATTGCTGGACTAATTGTTAGAGGAGCTTAACTATGCGGGGCCCACTACTAGTAGATCATAGCTATTTGCATTTCCACGTGGAGCACATCATTAGATGATCTTAACTATGCGGGGTGCACACTTAATTGATCCTAACTATTTGCATTTCCTCGTGGGGCCCACTGATGATCTTAACCTATGTATGCACCCCACCATCAGTTTATCCTAACCAAATTGGCACATGGTATGATAAAAGATGGGCCATGGATTGTGGATATTTATTGATAGGAATACCAACTACCAGCTCATAAAATTTTTTATCGAAAATTTGTTGGCTGCCAAACAACAGATATGGAAAATAAGAACAATCTCTATGGAAAAATACATGGGAATACAAATATCAGAAAGTGTTTTATTTTCATCAATATTCCTAGAAATATTATTTTCAAGGAAATCAATTTTCCTCTTTTCAGTTTCAAAAAATCCAAACAGGCAATGTGGATACACAGATAATGGAAATCAAACGTAAGGTTCAAATGGTCTCCCATGAGATTCCTTTTAATCTTGAGATTCAAATTGTGAATTGTAAAATTTTAATAACATTCAAAGGAGTTCATTCGGAGTTTTGCCAAACCAACCAATAAACTTCCATGTCTATAGTCATCATTTGGGTGTTTTCGAATAGGAATTATTAGCAAGAAGGTGAATGGTGGAGTTCCTGAACTGTTTTGGATGGTAGAGTTGCAATTTTTAGTGGAGAGACGGAGTCTAGGAGTTGATGTTACTTGTCTTTCATTTTGATGTGGTTTTAGTTAGATGAAAAGGCCAATCTTTTCTTGATCTAACAGAGTTCTCATCATAGCTTGTCCCAGCTGTTTGGTGTCAGCTTTATAAATTGAAGAAACTTCTTGAATGAGCAATTTTTATTTTTATTTTTTGTTCCTTTTTGAAGGATTGAACTAGCAAAGTTTACTTCATCTATTGAAGAAAAATAATGTGTTAGCATTTGCCTAGATAAATTTTGGAGGTGCATTTTCTCACAATGAATGCTAATAAGGTACTCTTTGCTAGAAAACATATTGCATGTAATATATATAGAGCAATGCTCACACACAACTAGTTGGACAGTGCATTTACGTCCAACTAGCTATGCGTTTAATGTGCAATAATGTTAGTAATCTTTGCATTGCAAAAGGTATTTCAAATTATGTAAAAGAGTTGCTTGCTTGGGTGGGCCCTACTGTAGCGTTAGTGTGAAATGCACCCAACCATTAGGTGAGTCTCCTCATAGTAGACCCAGTGCCTAAAAACCAGCCTCATCCTTGGTTCACGTGAACCACATAATTGGAAAAAGTGTAGATAAAAAGCTCACCCTCCAAACATTTTCTCTTCGTATGGCCCACTTGAATCACTTATGGCCCTGCTTTTTTTGGGTCCAAGGCCTAACATTTAGTGTGGCAGCTAATAGTTGGAGTGGATTTTACATGCTCATCACGATGGGCTCTGTAGAAATCAAGGGTGGATGTCTCTCCCAATTGTTTCAATTGGTATGGCCCACTTGAATCATAGATTAGAATGATTTTTTTTCTCCAATCCTAAAATGGGATTATACATCTTAATGATCGGAGTGGATCTCTCAAACATGTCACGGTGGGCCCCTTAAAAAATGAAAGGTGAGCCTCCCCAAACTAGTGTTGGTTCCAAGAAACTTCTTAAGTTCCCGATGATAGCAGAGGAGGTGGATTAGGTGTCACCCGAGCAACACCGGGGCGAGTGTCTCCCTAACTATGGGGCCCACCATGATGTATGTTCTGTATATCTATGCCATCCATCAGTTTCTACAGATCATTTTAGTACAAATTCCTAAAAATGAGATGGATCCAATCTCAAGTGGGCCACACCATAAGAAACAGTGGACATTAAATGCCCACCATTAAAATATTCCTAGGGCTCCACTTGGATGTTTATTTGCCATCCAACCTGTTCTTAAGGTCACACAGACCTGGAAGAAGGGAAAACACAAATATCAGCTTGATCCAAAGCTTTTATGGCCCCCAAGAAGTTTTCAATGGTAGGCGTTCAATCCCTGTGGTCCACTTGAGCCTTAGATCTGCCTTATGTTTTGTCTCATGCCCTTAACTAATCTTAAAAAATGGATGGACGGTGTTGATATAACGCATACATCATATTGGGGCCTACAAAATTTTGCCACGTCAACGCAATATTCACTGGATTTACGCCATGCAATTGGAGTCTAGAGCAGCGGCAGTTTACCAATGCTTTGGGAGTAGATTTGGTGCGACCACTGACTCATCCAACATGGTGTGTTCCTGGCCGTGGGCCCGCCTTGATGCATGTATTGTATATCCACGCTGTCCACATATTTTTGCAGCTACTTTAGTGCATGAAACCAAAAATTAAGTAGGCAAAAGTCTCAGAGTGGGTCCTATGAGGGTTTCAACAGCAGGTGTCATTATCACTGGTGGTTCCTGCGACGTGGTCCACTTGAGCCTTGAACTTGCCTATTTTTATACTTTTACCTTAAAATAAGATGGCAAAATAGATGAACGATGTAGACAAAACCCATACATCACGGTGGCCCCTTAGCTCCTGCACGTTCCTAGTGGGGTAGTATCCAATCCATGTATCAAGGCACACCAATGGAAATATTTGGGAAAGATGTCCACTGTTGATTTTTATGAGGCCCACCGTGATGAATATGTAAAATCCACTCCATCCATTAGATTCCACACTAAAAGGTAGCTCTAGGTCCTAAAATTTAGGGCCATACTTGATTCAACTGTGCCCCTGAGAGGGAAAGAATTCAGAAGGTGAACATTTCTCATACACCGTTTCAAACAATATGGTCTACCTAAATTGCGGATTGGGATAAGTTTTTAGCCTTGGTCATAACATGGGGTGTCTCACCTGATGGTTGGGGTGGATTTCACATTAACACCATGGTGGAGCCCACCCAAGCCATGGCCCCCTTTCCAAATTAATCTAACGCTTTCACGGAGCATTTATTTATATTAAATCCACAGCTAGTTGGACGAAAATGCATTGTCCAACTAGTTGTGTGTGAGCATTACTCACAATATATATATATATATATATATATATATATATATATATATATATATATATATATATGGGAAAAGGTAAGGTACTATGCGCTCGACCTCATGGGAACTTCCCATGAGGTCGAGTTGTGTGGGCCCCACTGTGATGTATGATGGTCATCCACACCATGAATTTGGTGGGTCCCCTATTGGTTATGGGATATTAAAAAAATCAGTTGTATCCGAAACTTAAGTGGGCCATACCAACAAAAAGAGTGTAAAATCATGCCTACGACATCTAAAAGTACTTGTTGGGGCCCACCTGAGTTTTGGATACGATTGAAACTTGATGTGACATCTTTTTTAAGTGGGACACGCACAATGAATGGTCTGGATTTCTCAACCATATCTCAATTGATCCTATAAACGATCATAAATATTTTAATGGGTGGATATCCACTTTCGACTATTGTTTGTGGTGTGGCCCACCCAAGTCATGCATTTGACTGAGTTTTAGGCCCATGGCCCACCACTGAATGGTGCATCTGACTGATGGTGTGGATGCCCACACAGCTCGACCTCATGGGAAGTTCTCATGAGGTCAAGTGCATAGTACCTTTTCCCTATATATATATATATATATATATATATATATATATATATATATATATATATATATATATATATATATATATATATATATATATCACACACGGACACACGCACGCTGAAGGTTTTTGTTTTTCGGTCTCTCCGGGGTGTGTGTTGAAGCTAGGCTGAAGTTTTTTATTTTTATTTTTATTTTTTAACACACGCTAAAGGTTTTTGTTTTCCAGACTCCGGGGTGTGTGTTGAAGCTAAGCTGAAGTTTTTAATTTTTAATTTTTAAACTCTCCGAGTTTGTGTTTGAAAGCATTAGCTTGGATTTCAAGCTTCTTGCTACATGCTTCTTGAATAACTCATGTACTTTTGTTCTAATTTTGCTGCATCATTAGTGTAAAGAAAAAAAAAGAAGCTGCATCTTATAGTTTATTAATCCCTCTTTCTTGGATTTCCATGTATTTGAGCTGTGCGTCATTGATATGGTAATACCCATGTTCTAAAAGGCATGAGAGGCTTATGCCTTGAGGCTTGCCTTGAGTCAGGTCTATACCAAAATCTAGAGCTGTACACGAGCTGAGTTAGCTCACTTGGCTTGCTCAACTCAGTTCGAACTAGCTTGATTCAGTTCGGTTCGGACACCGAGTTGAGCCAATTTTTTTTAGCTCGAGTTGACCCTAGCTCGATTCGGCTTGACTCGAAACTCGGTTCGTGTTGATTCAGCTCGAGTTCGACTTGACTCGACTAGTTGAAAAGGGATGTTGTTTAGTCCCACATCGGAAGAGAGCAAAGGATTGAGAGATAAAACTCTCTATAAAAGCAAGTGGGGGGTGTCAATGGGCCCTGGGCTGCCTTCGGGCCTGAAATTTGAAATGTTTTAGGGTGGGCTTATTTAAATTTTAGTTTTTTCTAGGCTCGAATTTGGCTTGAACGGGCTCGAACTCGGCTTGAAAGCTCAACCAAACCAAGCCGAGCATGCCATTCCAGCTCGAAGGCCGAGCCGAGCTCGAGCCAGGGTTGTCTATTGGTTGAGCCGAGCCGAGCTAGGCCCAGCTCGATTCGGTTCAGCTCGGTGTACAGCTCTACCAAAATCCCTTGAGCCGTGGACCTTGAGGCTTAATATATGTGAGGTGTACACCTCAGAGTGTCTTATATGTTGGTGCCTTTTTGAGGGTGGAAATTTTAGAAGAAAATGTTTCTTTTTTCATATTTTTACCTTCTTGTCCCTCTATCACCGTGAAAGAAATAGTTAAGAAATTGGACAAGTATTTCTGACCCTATCTAAAAGTTCTTCCAATTCCTGTTATGTCATTCTCCTACATAATGGAAGAATGCACCATGAATATTTAAATTTTTTTTCCCTAGTTGTTTAACGTTCAGTGGTTTTAGGTCCTGTTTGGATGACAACCACATCATTTTCTAGAAACTTCAGTTTCTAAAAACTGACTTTATTTGGAATGCCGTTGGGATGAAATGTCTTCCCCCCCCCACCCCCATAATGCTGCTTGGAGAAACGTCCTGTGGGTTGCTTGTTACAGGCTTGTGTTTCTACTGATGATTTCGTGGTTTCAATTCCCATAGGCGTGATATAGTTGGGATGAGGCGTAGATGATGATGCTGTTTGGTGTCTAAAAATCATTTTATGAAAAGTAAATGGAGCGTTATCAATGCTGATGCATCTTTGGAGCCCTTGGACAGCACAACGTTCAAATTTGTGGACAGGCTTGTCCAAGTTGCCCATGCCTAACGATGATGCAGCCAAATGCAAGAAAACTCCCTTGGATATGGACAGCCATGTTCTACATGGAGTTTTCATGCATCCGAACAACCCATAAGGGTCTGAGTCCGATGCATGCTATCCTATTCTGATGGATAGAAAGAATGCCAAACTTGTTTTGGCATTATATCTTTTTACCACTATTGGCAAGTTTTGGCATTTATTTCCATTTGAACGTTATGTCAGGCCTTAAATTTAATAATCGAATCGAACCTGTTCATAGTTTTGTTACTTCATCATGTGACAAACTGAATGTTTTCTCCTAGTAAGTACATGTGTGACAAAAACTAGTATTGCTGCTGAGATGGTGGCTCTGTTCTGAAGTTTGCATTCTTCTACATGACAGAAAGGAGGCAGGCAGAAGCAGCTCGTATAAGAGAGAAGTATCCTGACAGAATACCAGTAAGACAACTGTTTGCTTTTTATTCAATTACTGTGTAAGGTACCATACTTGCATCTGAAGCGATCTCTTATCTAACTCTGAACAACATGTAGGTGATTGTGGAGAAGGCTGAAAAGTCAGACATACCAGACATTGATAAGAAGAAGTTAGTTTCTTCTCATACTCCATACTTTTTCTGCAACATTTCCCATTTATTTTTGTTACATTTAAATATTTATTGTGCGTACTTCATTTTTACTTCTAATAGATTTTGTTATTTAGTTTAACCTGTTTTTTTTTATTGTGTTATTTAGTTCAACCTTTTTTTTTTTTTTTTTTTACGAAGATTTAGAAATTTGTTCTTTTACTTGTAAAACTTTTCAAAATCATTATAGAGCTCCATCCAAGGTGGTGGCTTTTGCTTGGTTGGTGGGGAGGCAAAAGGTTTTGACAGTCGATAATCTATGGACGTGTGGTATGATACTCCCAAATGTTTGGTCTTCTTTGCTATCAAGACAAGGAAGCAGTTGACCATCTGTTCATTCATTGCTCCTTCGTATCCGCAATCTGGAATGGGTTCTTTTCTTTATTAGGCATGTCATGGATTAATCCAAATTCTGTGGAAGTCTTTTTTCGGGCTTGGCATGGAGGAAGCGGAAGCAAACTACAGAAAAGTTTGTGGCATTTAAGTTTTCTGGCAGGTCTATGGTGCATTTGGAAGGAGAGGAATGATCGCTGTTTTAACAATTGTAGGGGCTGCCCTTTGGAAATTTTCAGTAGGGCAAAACAGCTTGTTATAGATTGGGCGATCGCGGCAAATTTGGTGTGTGCTGATCAAGTACCTAGTTGTTGGTCAACTTTGTAAAAGTTTTCTTCTTTTTGTGCAGGTTTTGTTTCCTCTTTTCTTTTGGTTTGTATTTTGTTGTTTTTTTCTTCAATAAAATTTATTATCATCTCAAAAAAAAAAAAAAAAAAAAAAAAAATTCTCAAAATCGTTCACGTTTGTGATTTTGTTTGCTTGAAATTTGGAAAACACAGCCCTTTCTCGTACATTTTTCTTCTCCTTTGAAGTATATGATAGCTGCTTCCATGATGTTTACCTTTCTCTTTGGATACAATTAAGTTTGTCCATTATGATGAGTGTTGTTAGTCATCATTTTTACAGCCTTTTTATGCTAGTAACAGTGTTTTAAATAGCGAATAGCGTGTAGCATAGCCTTCACCCCTCTGAAGCGTGAGGCGTAAGCTACATGGCGTGTAGCGTAAGCTGCACACTACTTTGATTTTTAATCAAGGTTGCACTTGGTTGCACCAAATTAGATGATTAATAATAAAATTTAACAAAATTTCATGATATTTGGTGCAACCAAATGCAACCTAAGGTAATAGCAATGGGTAATGATTAAGTACGAAAGTGAAGAAAGAGCGACAAAACTGATTTAAAACTAGTTCTTATATTATTTTACTAAAAGCATTGAAAAGACTAATGAATTTTCATTGAAAAAAAAAATGTAACAAATCATTAAAAACATTATTGATTTTATAGTGAAAAATGACTTTTAAAATGAGCTATGTAGCATGCAGCGTAGTCTATGAGGCATGTTGCGTATCCAAATTAATCATATAGCGTAGGCTACACACTACTTAAGCTATTTTCATGAGCTACGTAGCGTTTAGACTAAGCTACGCTACGTAGCGTAAGCTACACGCTACATAGTGTAGCTATTTAAAACACTGGCTAGTAAATGCTTGTGAACCTCTATCTAGTTCTAGGTTCTTGGGTTCTTAAAAATGTATGCTTGTGAACCTCTATTTAGTTGTAAGGTTCTTGGGTTTGTCAACGTATGCTTGTTAACTGCACCAGTTAGGAGTGGTGCAAGTTGAAGGCTCTAAAAGGGCAAGGGGAAGACCCAAAAGGATGTGGGCAGAGGTGGCAAGAAAAGATTTGATGACCTATGGTCTAACCAAATTATGGCCCTTGATAAAGTGGAATGGTGGAGCAGGATTCATGTAGCCCGACCCGAATAGTTGGTATAAGGCTTAGATGATGCTAAGGATGCTTGTCAACTGCTATTTAGTTATTGAGAATTTGAATTATTATCGTATATAAATATTTTTTCCCTTTTGATCCAAGTACAACTTAAAGTAGGTTGTTAGATGTTCATGAATCATGTGCGCCACCATGAATAAACTTGCTTATCTTGTTCATGTGCGGGAAAGTCTTTCAGAAATACTTGTCTTATTTATGCTTTCTTTCCTCCTCATCTAAGCCTTATCCCAATTAATTGGGGCCAGCTACATGAATCCCGTTCTGTTCAGATTCATGCAGTGTTTTAAATAGCGGTAGCGTGTTGCGTAGCGATCAACCCTCTGTAGCGTGTAGCGTAAGGTACATAATACTTCTATTTTTTATTTAAAAATAAGAAAAATATGATAATTAGTAAGAAAAAAAGCAAAAAATATAAAAATGCCTGACAAATGATTCATTTTTTCGAGTATAAGCATGTTCAACTTAACTATTATTTATCAAAAGCTAATCCACATATATAAAGTCATAAGAAAATCAATAATCAAATAATTATCGCATCAACAACTTTCTAAGCAAACCACTTTAATTAATAATGTCTAATTGAAACCACAAGTCACAACTGACTAGTATGAAAAGAAATAAAAATCCTAGAGGTTAAGAGGGGTTTCCGAAAGCCCTCTTTCAAAACCCTTTTTCTTTTTAGTTTTAAAGTTTTTTTAGTATGTGAATTTCACACCAACTTTAACAAAGGATCACCACCATTTTGAGTGAAAGTAAACATAGAAAGGTTTGGTTTTGACTTTACATTTTTATTTTTTATTTTTTTGCTGTGACTTTTACACCATTTAAAAAAAAAAATACATTTTTTGAGAGATAATAAAAAAATACATTGTAGCTTACGCTACAAACGCTACACGCTACGTAGCTGTAGTGTACTACAGGGGATTTACACTATTTAGCTACGCTACGTAGCGCTACAGCTACACTACCGCTATGTTACGAACGCTAGTTGAAACACTGGATTCATGATGAAAGTAATAGCATAAGTTTGACGCCGGCTGCCAACCTGAAATAACCCTCCTTTAGACGTGCTCGGGACTGACAATGGAGCACAAAACTCCCACAGGCACAATGTAATAGACTCACGTAGGTTGATTACAATCGAGTTGATTACAATCAATGAGTTTTATGCTTTTTTTCCCTTAGATTATAGGAATATGTTTTTACCCCTCTGCACGTTTATAATAGAAGCAATCAAAGTCACAATGCTAAATTATAGTACAAAAACATGCATTGTCATTGTTGTTGCCTTAAGTTAGCTTCGCTATTCACCCTAGCATCCATTTGTCATGCACACTCTTAAGAATGGTGGTCGCAAGCCCTTCTCTCTATTCCCACCCCAACTCATTATCTTTGTCCGCATCCCTACCTGGCTGGCTGATTGAAGACTAGCAACTCCCCTATGGGTATCTTGCAGGCAAATCTTTACTAAAAAGAAAAAAAAATTACCAATAAAAGATCCCTATGGATATCTATGTCGGAATAATTTTAAAGATCCCTGACCAATAAAAGCACAAAAATTAACAAAACATTTCTGTCATTCAATGTGTTCATAAATACAACATATTGCCTCTTGTTTACTTTTCTAAGTTTCTTTGGGTGCGTTTTAGTTTGCGTATGGGGTTAGTGTCACTATTGGATTGCGCTTCTAGGTTTGTAGAATAATGTCATTGGATTGTTTGATGCAAATAAATTATAAAAGAAAAAAAAAGGGTTAGATCCAAGTACTTAAAAAGTTCTTGTCTGCCAATTAAAAAACAGAAGGAAAAGAACTCAAATTTTTTTTCTTGTGAAAGGACTTTCAGTGCTATTTGAAGAGGCAAATCGTGCAGGGACCTTCCAAGTCATTACCCAATTATCATAATGAGGTCATAGTCAACCCCATATAAAAACGAGTATCAATAGGGTCTCATTGGCCCCACCTAAGGCTGTGTGGACCCATTGGCCCACCTCTCCCTTTATGGGTCCAGATAGTGTGGGGCACCCAATTGAGCTCTGTGGAACCTGCTTAGTTTTATGGCCCCTTTCTTATGGATGGTGTATATTTCCAACAATTATTAGAGTCCACCTCCGTTTAATTGGGTGCTGCAGGACGCCCTAATTATGATGCATGCTCATGAACATATGCAATCTAGCGGAAATAATTAGTAATAGTAATCCAAAATTCAGCATCTACCATCATAAATTAGGAAAATCATAAAAGAGGCATGCAATGGAGCGGGCTATCATCACAATCACGAAGTATGAAATTCAAATAATGCCTAGGTTGGATCCAGCGAGGGATGGAACCTCCCGATCTTACATGGTCATCACCCAATCGAACAATGGGGTTCACTAGTCCGAGGGATCAAAGGATTTCTCGGATTAGGGAATTGAAAATTTGAGAAATTGGGGTTTTGATTCAATTCTCAAATTTATGACTCAAGTTTTAAGAGATAATAGAAATAGAGAGAGAAGGAATAATAACTTACCTTAGAAGAATGTTGGAGGGGCATAAGAAGAAAAGAGGAGGAGAAGAAGATTTGGGAAGAAGATGAAGTTCCATGAGAGAGAGAGAGAGAGGAAGGAGGCAACCAAAGAGGTTTTCATTCAATAATAATCAACTAATGAAAAAGGTTTAGGGCAACACCCTTATAAAATTCGGAATTAGCATAATTACCAAAATACCCCTAGTAACAAAATTTAAAAAAAAGATATTTGCATGAAAAAAACGTGCGCACACTAACCCAAAACTCAAATAAGTAAAAATGCATAAAATAAACTCAAATCTAAGATGTCCCATGGGCTCCGATGATGGTGTGATGAAAGTGGGCCACGACGAACCAACAGTCCGATCACATCATCATCGCGATCCAACGGTCCGATCATCTCCTCCAAGCAACTTACATGTCTTCGCAAGGTGGAGTCTTTTCAAATGTCTCAGACTACGTGTAAGGTCTTCAATGCTCCTCAAGTCGTCACGAACGATCCAGACCCGTCATCATCGAGCCATAAAGATATAGGTGTCACTTGCCTCCTACACTGATAAACCCTAAAGGGCTTGATGTCTGCATCATTGGGCCATCTGGATGACATGGATATTTCAATTAATAGGTATTGTAATACGAATCAGGAAAAAGAAATTAGATTAGATTCCGAAGAAGATTTTGTTGCGTGTTGAAAATGCGAAAGTGATGGTGAAGGTATGTCAGGAACAGGAACAGGAGCAGGAGCAGCTAGTAGATGTCAGAGGCGAAGCTACTTCAAACCCTATAATGGCCGAACTGAGTTTTGTTGGTGAAGATTCATCGTTAGCATTCTCCTGTGGAGTATAATACTTGCCAGCAAAAAGGTAATGTAGAGGGAAAGTTTTTCCTCGACACATGGCAAAGAAAAAACCATTCCTCTCCCTCGAATTGATGAAGATGAGACGGGGCTATCTCATATTGCGACACATGGCTTGGGGTCTGATGACGCATTTATGATTGCAGTGACAGAGGTTGCATTTCGCGACACGATAATTTCTGAGGATCCATCTCGCGAGACGATAAATTGGATGACCGACTTTGAATTGTAGGCGAGTGTGGGGAGGTTTACACGTGCATCCATAAACACATCTCCCACACGAATGATTAGGGTTGGTACGTGTGACGCTGTCAAATTAAATAACACTCAACTCGATGCTTTTCGGACTCGCCCAGAGGCAATACAGGTAGAGTCTCATCATTGCGAAGGGAGGTGTGTTGAGATTGGGCCACATTTTACTTCGTGTCAGCGACTGGATCAGACAATCTTGTGTTCTGCTCGATTCGATGCGGGTGACAGTGATTGCAACAGCACAGTGGAAGAAGTTCATGAATTGCAAACCCTGAAGGCAAGACATTCGTCACTCGACTGAACCGATGACTGGTTTATCTCAGCTGGTGGTGTATGAAGAGCTAGAAAATGACGCCTCATTTCCGAAGAATTTAATACCACATCAGCAAACGACGCAGGGGTTTTTGCTGCTGTCGGAAGAGGTTATGGAGCAGTTGACAGGTACTGAGACTGATACAGAGGGTCATCAAGTTCTGGGAGAACCTCTATCGATGACCCCTTTGGCAACAAAGTGTCAGATGAATATTACAGAGTCACAGAAAAGGAATTTAGGTACAGCTGGTGTGTCTGATAATATTTTAGACTTGGGGGTTGTACAGAAACAAAGACTGTCTATGACACAGGGGATGAAGCGTATTAAGATGTTTACAACAGAAGTTGCTCGATTGGTGGGAGTTACTTTTGGCGATAGACTAGAGGATTATGTAGCGCTTTTTGAATTTGTAGAAGAATAGGGCAGACCGCCAACAACTACAGAGAATCATAGTCCAATAACAGATATAGACGGGGCAGAGATGAGGATGGTTACTGTGGCAGTAGGAGAGAAAGAGGCAGGAAACACAGTTGCAGTGTGCAAGGGATTAGTAGGTTAATGATGAGAATTATGAGTTGGAATGTGAGGGGTCTTGGATGCCCGCAGAAACGAGGGCGGATTGGAGATGTGTAAAAAGTTCAAAGTTCAAATAGCAGCTTTCCAGGAAACAAAAATGGAAGGAATTGATCAAGGGATGGTTAATTCTTTATGGTGGGGAAAAAGGTATGATTGGGCGGCTTTAGATGCAATGGGGGCGTCAGGGGGTATTTTAGTGATTTGGGACACAAATCTATAGATCAAAGAAGACTTTTGGAGGGGGATATATTCTATATCCTTATTGCTAAGGGATATATCCTCCGGATTTCGGTGGGTGTTAACAGTGGTTTATGGGCCGTGTCGACCATCCTTTCGAGCTGATTTCTAGGAGGAATTGGATGTTTGTAGGGGGAAATGGGGATTTCCATGGTGTGTGGGTGGAGATTTCAATGTTGTCAGATTCACATATGAAAAATCTCAAGGGGGGCGCATTCCCAGTAGTATGAGAAAGTTTTCAGAATGGGTGCAAAGGAATGAAATGGTTGATATACCAATGGGAGGTGTCAAATTTACATGGTCAAATGGGCAAGCAAGGGCGACAATGTCAAAGTTAGATCGTTTTCTCCTCTCGCCTGAATGGGTAGAGAAGTATCCACTAGCTACTCAACGGGGTCTGCCAAGACCGATTTCGGATCATTGTCCAGTGTTGTTGGAAACAGATGAGGAAGATTGGGGCC
The DNA here is from genome assembly GCA_003013855.2 of Liriodendron chinense. NCBI lineage: Eukaryota > Viridiplantae > Streptophyta > Magnoliopsida > Magnoliales > Magnoliaceae > Liriodendron > Liriodendron chinense. Next base: position 2,086,273 of record ML058436.1, on the reverse strand, counting down.
CATGGCCTTTCAGATTTGAGTTGGCATGGTTAGTGGTAGAAGGCTTTCATGACAAAGTGATAGAATGGTGGTCATCTTTCTCAATTCAAGGAGGGGTAGGTTTTGTCCTTTTCCAAAAACTAAAGTCATTAAAAATAGAAATTCGTAAGTGGAAAAAGAGTTTTTGGGGGCACGGGAGGAGGAGACCACAAAATTTCTTCAGCAAATTCAAGCGTTAGACATCAAAGAAGAACTCCAGGCTTTGTCGGAAGAAGAAAGATCATGACGGGAAGTGTTTAGAGCGAAATATAATGCACGTTTACGAGAGGAAGAAATCAAATGGCGCCAACGATCGAGGGCGGTATGGCTAAAGGAAGGGGATAAAAATACAAAATTTTTCCATGCAATGGCGAGTGCTAGAGCAAGGGTGAATAAGATATCATCGCTTGTGGTGGAAGGAAAAAGGGTGGAGGGCAAGGATAATGTATGCGATGCAATGGTTGATTTCTAGAAAAGTCTTCTAACAAGGGAATCATGGTCAAGGCCGATGCTAGATAATTTGGGTTTTGATTCGTTATCAATAGATTCGGCGGTTTCTTTAGAAAGATCTTTTTTCTGAGGAAGAAGTCAGTCGGGCAGTTTTAGAGTTGGGAAGTGATAAATCTCCAGGTCCGAATGGATTTCCAATGGCGTTTTATCAAAGATTTTGGGGAACGGTGAAGAAAGATGTCATGGACTTTATGGAGGAATTCCACAAGAGTGACTGCATTGCTTCAGAATTGGGGGCTACCTTTATAGCAGTTATTCCTAACAAAGAAGGAGCCGAATGCCTCCGGGATTTTAGGCCTATTAGTCTCTTAGGAAGTCCTTATAAAATTCTTGCTAAAGTGCTAGCCTCAAGATTTCGGGGGGTGTTATCTTCAGTTATCTTAGCGGCTCAAGGTGCGTTTGTGGAAGGCAGGCAGATTGTGGATAATTTCTTGGTGGCAAATGAGTGCATTCACTCCTATTTTAGGAAGCAATCAAAAGGCATAGTGTGCAAGTTAGACATTGAAAAGGCATATGATCATGTTGATTGGGATTTCTTAGACTATATGCTGAAGAGAATTGGTTGTGGTACTAAATGGCGCCTATGGATTCAAAAATGTGTGAGATCGGCAAACTTCTCAGTCTCGGTGAATGGATCTCCGAATGGTTTCTTTTCATCGTCTAGAGGCCTTCGTCAAGGGGATCCCCTTTCTCCATATTTGTTTGTGGTGGTTATAGAGGCATTGGGTCGAATGTTAGATAAAGGCGCTCAGATTGGGTTGATGAAAGGTTTTCGTGTGGATAACTCAGATTTCCAGATAACACACTTATTGTATGCGGATGATACCATGTTATTTTGCGAAGCAGATCCTAGTTTTGTTGAGAACCTTCGCTTGATTATAGTCAGTTTCGAGGTGGTATTGGGCCTCAAAGTAAACATTCAGAAAAGTGAGATTTTGGGAGTAGGAATTTCGAAAGAAGAGTTGAGGTTTTTTGGCCAAATCATGGGGTGCAAGGAGGGGACTTTTCCAATGTCATACCTTGGGCTTCCGTTGAGTATTGGTAGACCGACAAAGCAACTTTGGTATACAGTCATTGAAAGGTTTGAATCGAAACTATCCCAGTGGAAGAATTGTTGTTTATCAATGGGAGGAAGAATTACCATGATCAAGACGGTGATGACAATTCTCCGAATCTATTTCATGTCTCTTTTCAAGTGTCTGAAATCGGTGTTGCTTAGGTTGGACAAGTTGAGGAGGGACTTCTTGTGGCAAGGTTCAAATGAGAATCACAAATTCCACTTGTTGAAATGGGAATAGGTATGTGAACCTTGGGATAAGGGCGGGGCGGGTATTGGAAAATTAGAGTTTATGAATTTGGCTTTGTTAGGAAAATGGGTATGGAGATTTGGGGTGGAGGTGGGAGCTCAGTGGAGAGAAGTGTTGATTAGGAAGTATGGGATTGAAGAGACGGGTTGGTGGATTAGGTCGTCATCATTGTATTGGGCTTCACATGTTTGGAAATCGGTTGCTTCTATTAGACGTACAGAATGGGAAGGGGTTGGTTTCTTATTGGGGAATGGGGAGAACATTAAATTGTGGAATGATAGCTGGGTTGAGAATCAAAAGCTTAGCGATTTATTTCCAAGGTTGGCAGCGATAGCTGCCAGAGAAGGTTTAAGGGTAGAAAGTTGTTACTCCTCAGTTAGAGGAAATATCGTTTGGGCTCCGCCATATAGGCGGAATTTAGATGATGAAGAGGTGGTCGAACTAATATCACTGCTTCATATCTTATCAAAGGTAGTTTCAGTTTCTTCAGAGGTAGATTCTATGAGATGGCTAAAAGATAAATGTAACAAATTTTCAGTCAGATCATTTTACATGGCAATTAGCGGAGCCGAGCACAACAATGGGATATGTGCAACGTTGTTCATTTGGAGATATGGTGGACCTCCAAAGGTAGCGGCTCTTGCATGGCTAGTGGGGAGAAAGAAGGTGCTCACGATAGATAACCTTCGCAAGCGAAGCTTTATTCTTCCGAATGTGTGCTTGATGTGTATGAGCGATGAGGAACCGGTGGACCATCTCTTTTTGCATTGCCCTTTTGCGAAGAGGTTATGGGATCATTTTTTTCTTTGCTTTGGAGTTGTTTGGGTTGCGCCAGCCACCATTGACAATTTTTTCCTCATGTGGCAAGGGGGGGGGGGGGGGGGGGGGGGGGGGGGGCGCAAAGAAGATAAAGAAAAAAATATGGCGTCTATGCTTATTAGTGGGCATATGGTCCATATGGTAGGAAAGGAACAATCGTTGTTTCAGAAATGGTGGAAGGTAGTTCCTCGAGGTGGCTAGTAGGGCGAAATCTCTTGTAATTGAATGGGCTCTATCTTCTAAGATCTTAAGAGTCCTTTCCAGCTTTTTGGGGGGGAGCTTTAGTCTCCCGGTCTTTGTACATTTGTATTTTTGGCTTCGGCCTTTTGTTTATAATATTATCATCGTTCAAAAAAAAAAAAAAATCCTCGAGTATTGTAATAGGTGATTGTGATTCCCTAGAGATTCATCATGAGTCCCACCCTTGATTGCTCATCACTATAATTGCTTTTGTTGGATGATGCTGTCTGTCTGTTAGATGGTTAGGGAAATTGATAGTCCATGTTGATCGTACAGTCATTTAGATAATCTATAGTTTTGCTAAGCCCCCACACAATGTACAATAAAGCTCTTTTATGTGGCACACATGTGGATTCTAGCATGTTAGGCTGGTTTGAGGGTTAGGTTTAAATGAGGAGGGAGATGGGATGATAGAAATAGATTTTGGGAGACATCCGCTAGGAGATGGTATGTAGGTTTTTCTCCCAAAAAGAAACATAAGATTTAGTTTCAAATATGAAATTAGTGGGCTCACTTTTGTAGGCCACCAAAAGCTTGGAATTACCTTATTTCTGGGCCAAGGCTGTCTTACAATGTGTTCAGTGTGATGGTCGACTTCTATTGCACATGTATGTCATGTTTAGAATATTTGAGAACATTTAATTTACCACATTCATTATCTTGTGAATATACTACAAAACAATTCTAGGAATCCAAAAGTCAAAATCCAGGCTCCCAAACAAAAATTTTGAAATCCAGGAGAGAGCAGAACTTGCTCTGGTACTGATTTGAAACAATGGGCATGTGCCAGGTTGATTTTCTGCTAATCTAGAGCGGCAATTACTGTAATATAATCACCAATGAAGAAACAAGGACTGCTGTTTCAAAAAGAGGAATGAAGAAACAAGGACTGTGGTAAAGTGCCCAACAGTGTTTTAAATAGCGAATAGCGTGTAGCGTAGCGTTCACCCCTCTGAAGTGTGAGGCGTAAGCTACATAACGTGTAGCGTAGGCTACACGTTACTTCTAGATTTTTAATTAAGGTTGTTCTTGGTTACGCTAATTCCATGATATTCACCAAATTAAACTGATTAATAATGAAATTTAGCAAATTTTCGTGATATTTGGTGCAACCAAATGCAACTTAAAGCAATAAAAAAGGGTAATCATTTAGTATAAAGGTAAAGAAAGAGCAACAAAACTAATTTAATACTATTACTTGTATTATTTTTACTAGAAGCATTAAGTATTGAAAATAGAAAAATGTAACAAATCATGGAAAATATTATTTGATTTTAATGTTGTAATGAAAAATAACTTGTAACGTGAGGCACGTAGCGTGTAGCTTAGTTTATATAGCTTGTAGCGTATGCAAATTATCATGTAGCATAGGCTACACGTGACTTGAGCTATTTTCATGAGCTACGTAGCGTTAAGGCTAAGCTACGCTACGTAGCGTAAGCTACATGCTACATAGCGTAGCTATTTAAAACACTGGTGCCCAATAGTCCGCTGGCGGCCCACCAAAAAGTGACAAAAATACTGAAAGGGAAACTGGCTTAACTAATTATAATTCTAATAACTGCATGACCACTGATTTGATCCTAGGCATATCAGTACCATTGACCTTCTATTAGATCAAGCACTCTTAAAAGTGGTCCAAATCTTCAATCTGGATGCTTCCTTGATTGAGACCATTGGATGGGCCTAATCTTCAACTGCATATTATGTGTTGCCTTTCGGGTCACCAAATGAAGGATTAGGAATTTCCAGTTTGGGAGATGCTTGCTGCCAATGTTTTAAATATCGAATGATATCGGCTGATATATATCCCACCCGTGCAATACCAAACGCACAGGTAGTGTCGATATATCCCACATTTTTTATACTGCGAGCATTTTCAATTTCCGATCCCCTTTTTTTGTTGAAATTATGTTAAATCAGTATCAAATGGTTAAAAATCCATTGGTTCTTCTTGTTTTGCATAAAAAATCATGGAGTTGGAGCTTTGATCTCGATATCCATTGGTTCATGTTCTCCATATTTTTTTTCGAAATTTTCCTTTAATTAGCTTTCAGTTGAGACTAAGTTCGAAGTATTTAGAAGTATTTGATGAAATAATCGTCACATACACTCTAATTTCGAAATTTGAGTGTAGGTTTTCCGATTTGGGGAAAATTGGGAAAAAAATCGAAATTTCCCTAATTTCTCTTAAATTGCTTGCATTGTCGCACTCAAAACAAGAAATCAAGCATGCATGAGGGCTAATCTACTAATTTGTTAAGTCCTTGTCAATTTTTAGAAAATAAGAATCATTCTTTAATTTAAAATTAATAAAAATATTTTTTTTTTTTTTCAAAATTTCCCTTCAACCAGCTGTCAATTGAGACTAATTTTGAAGTATTTAGGAGTGTTTGATGAATTGATCATCACATACACTCTTAAATGTTATGCATTCAATTTGAATACTCATAGCTTAGGACCATATACAAAGGAAACCTATTATGTGCACTTCTTTTTTGAAATGTTATGATTTAAAAGTGTGTGTGTATTAAGGTCTTTTTTAACAATCCCTGAAGTTTTATTGAAAAATTTAACCATTTTCCCAATGTTTCCCTATGTTTCCCCATGTTTTCCAAAAAGTGCAATAAATTACCCAATACAAATGCGATAACCGATATGTATTTGTATCCCAAGGGTGCAATACGTAACGCGATACTGATATTTTGAACACTGCTTGCTGCAAGGGCCATCCGTGTTGAGGCCTATCATATGAACATGTTGGATCAGTGAGGTTGGGCCTCACTTGCACAGACTGAAAACCATGGTGCGTACATACTCTTGGACCAGCATTTGGTAACACCTCTATCCAAACATTCAAGGTTCTCCTCATAAGCTAAACCTTGGTAGGTGGTGCTGTGATGAATTATTGGTATGGACAAAGAGGGGGGGGGGGGGGGGGGGGGGGGGGGGGGGCAAAGAGGTGGCAGTAGTTGGTACAGAAGGGATGATTCTTTTGAGGGTCCATTTGTGGGTGACATTGAAGGGAAGAGGGGGAGGTCCCCCCCTCCCACCTTTCTTGTTATTTTTGTTTTTTCTTTATGCGCGCGCCTGTGGTTGTGGTGGTTAATCAAATCTCTCTAAAATCCCATGAAAATCAGATGCTGGAGTGCATTCAAATGCGCCCTTCTGTTATTTATTTCTGATGGATCTTGCTCTTGTGTGTATTTTCAGATTGCTAACATGCTTTGCAACGAATGGATGTGCAGATATCTTGTCCCTGCGGACCTGACTGTTGGGCAGTTTGTTTACGTGGTTCGGAAGAGGATCAAGGTGAACTCTGAGAAGGCCATTTTTATATTTGTCAAGAATGTTTTGCCCCCCACTGGTTTGTGAAATCCCACTCTGATATCTAATATTCTATTTCCATGCTTTTTTCTGACATGCTAACCTATCCTTTGTGGGATATTGAGCTGTGCATCACTTTGTCCCCACCTTGTAAATGATCTGGTCCCGAAATTAATTCAGGCCACTCATCATACATGCAAAACTGTGCATGTTGAATTTGAAATTGTTTACTGTTCCATGCATATGTGGCTCACATGATGAGTTGTGATATTTCGGCAAGATCATCCACATGGTTGCACTGCGTGTATGGTTCAGACGTCCCATCTGAGCAGAGCTCTTCATGTGTATTCACCAACTTTGAGATGGTGGTTGCAGCTGCCATAATGTCTGCAGTATACGAGGATAACAAGGACGAAGATGGTTTTCTTTACATGACTTACAGTGGCGAGAACACATTTGGAACCGTCTGATGCTGAGGCCCCTTGTATGCGCAATATGCATTGTAAATAAAAAGAGACATGAAAAGGTGTATATTCTCACATGCTCTTATTCTTCCTAAGCTGCTGCTGGGGGATTATCTGCTAATTTGAACCAACAACCATGGATAGCTTTTTATCACCCAGAATTATACTGATAGCTTTTACTTAGTTTCAGAAAAGGAGGAGAGATGTTTATAGCCTTTAGTGGTAAGCATGTATGATACTGTTGGGTGGGGGTAGTATTTGACTGTTAGTTGTCTATGTGCAACCAACTTAGAAGCATGCCATTACAACTTCTAGGTCGTTCATCGAGTGGGCCCCACTGTAGATGGAACTTCTCTCTCGAGAGAGATTCAGGTCATTGAACTTTTACCAATAAAATGGACGGTACAAAATGATACTAATGTGTGACCTGCCAGACGGTTTTTTTTGTCAGGTCATCTGCATGGGTATAAATCATCTGCATGGGTATAAATTTTGTTTCGAATTTTACTATTTTTGTGAACTGTCCATCCTCCATGTGGAGGACTTCCCTAGGCAGGTGGTTGTCTCAACGACTTTTAAGGTGGATGAGATCTACCCTGCCCGCCCACCAGGCCTGCCGGTGTTATTTGGTCAAGGGTTAAAAAATCAGGCAGATCTATATCAGGTGAGCTACACGATGGAAGTCCGGCTTTTTTTAAGCTGCCGTTTTCTGGCTTAAATACTTAACGAGGAACCGCTGTAAGTGATTTTGAATTAACTTTTTTTTTTTTTTTTGGTAAATGGCAACTTTACCCTTAGGCTTTTTCGGGCTAATTGCGTAGAAGATGTGGCAAAGTTCTTTGGCCCCATTATGATGCATGCATATCCACACCATCCATCCATTTTGCCAAATTATTTTAGGCCATGAGCCAAAAAATGAGGCAGCCCCAAAGCTCAAGTGGACCACATCACAAAAGGTTGTGAGGATGATGATGCCCATCCTTGAAACCTTCTCAAGGGCCATAATGATATTTATTTGTAATCAAATCTCTTCATAAGGTCACGTAGACCTGGATGAAAGGAAAACAAAAATGTTTGCTTGATCCAAAACTTCTGTGGCCCAAGAAGTTTTCAATGTTGGGCATTCAATCTTCACTATTTTTTGTGGTGTGGTCCACTTGAGCTTTGGATCTGTCTCATTTTTTGGGTCATGACTTAAAAATAAAATGATTTAAGAAAATGGATATATGGTATGGATCTAAGACATACATTATGATGGTGCTGATGGAACCATGCCACATGTAGGAAGGTTGTCCATAAGTTCTTGCACTGGGGCCCACTTTAATATTTGTGAGAAATCCACTCTGTTTATAGGTTTTGTGAGCTCATTTTATGACACGCCGCGAAAAATGAGGTGGATCCAATACTTGGGCACACTAGAGGAAACAATGGGCATTGAACAACCACGGTTGAAGCATTCATATGGCCATAGGATGCTTCGTAATAAAAAAAAATAAGTTTTGTGTTTTCAGGTCATCCCATTGATAATGACCGTTTAAAAATCAAGGTGGAGCCCAAAAAGGTTGTAATGGTATGTGATTTTTCCCCAATTTTGTATTTTTGTTCTTATGTCCTAAAATGAGCTCAAAAAGAGGATGGATGGAGTGGATTCTCACAAACACATCACGGTGGACCCCACCTAGCCGCCCATTGCCTTTGGCAAGAAATCCGCGGAGGAGAAGCGAATTAGGTGCGGACGTGGATTGCCTGGCGTGGATTTGGGCGCTGCCTCCAGACTGACGGTTCTGTCAGGGGATCTGTAAGGCCCATGGTGATGTAAATGTTTTATTCATGCTGTCCATCCATTTTGACATTTCGTCTTAGGGCACGAGCCCAAAAACCATTTTGACAGAACCCAAAAAGGAGCTGGATTGAAGGAAGGGGGACAACACCACAGGAAGCAGTGGAGATTAAATTCCTACCATTGAAAACTTCCTGGGGCCCACCGTGATGTTTATTTGCCATCTAACCTGCTCACAAAGGTTGTGACCTGTATGAAGGGAAACATAAATATCAACTTGATTCAAAACTTTTGTTCCCCCATAAAGTTTTCAACGGTAAGCTTTCAATCCCCATTGCTTCTCGTGGTGTAGTCCACTTAAGCCTTCAATCTTCCTATGGGGCCCACTATAATGTGTATTTTCCATCCAACTTGTTGAGTACATCAGTTTGATCCAAAAACTTTTGTGACCGCAAGTAATTTTTAATGGGGGGCATTCAATTACCACTGTATGGTGTGGTCTACTTCATCAGCCTCATTTTTGGGCTCATGCCCTGAAATAAGCTGGTAAAATGGTGGCACAGTGCAAATTTCACATAGACATTTTTTTGGATGGCCGAGGAATGGCTTGGACGCTTAGGTTATATGGATTGTATGTGATAGTGTTTTGTGGGGCCCACCATGATGTATGTGTTTTATTTACGTTGTCCATATATTTTGCCAGCTTATTTTAGGGTATAAGACCAAAAAAGGAGCTAATCCAAATCTTAGGTGGATGACAACACAGGAAAAGTGGTGATTGAATGCCATCAATCGGATGGTTGTGATTGCTTAACCTAGCAATTGTTGAACCACGAATGATAAAAAGTTGGTGGCATGACACACTTGTAAAAAATGCTATTAACATGGGGCCCACTATGGATGGATCATGCAAAAAAAATAAAAAAATATTAGATAATCCTAACCTTCAAATCAACATTTATCAATTAAATATGAGATGTTTAATGGTCCAATTCAAGGACACTAACCAAAGGGTAATGATTATTCTATTAAAAAGAAGACAATGCATGGTCCATCAATTCAAATATTATGTTTCAGAGATGTATGTGAATGACAATAACATATTTTATCTCGTACTTTACAAAAGATGGAAATTGAGACAATAAGGGTAAATATGACAAATTGCCAATTTTCAGACATTTTTGGTTTATGCTCGCCAAACAGATTTTTATGAAAAAAGCACTTCATTTAAGAATTAAGATTTTTTTTTCAGAAAAATTATCAAATAGATTTTCTGATACTTGTAAGTACTAAAATTCAGAACTATAAGTTTTCAGCACTAAAATTAATTTTCAGTTTACCAAACCACAACTTATTTTTGTAATTTCTAGAACCTTAACTAGAATTGTGAGCTAAAGTCATTCCATACATCTTCTTGCTAATCTCTCTCTCACCCTTTCCTGGGAAGACCCACATCATGTATAATCCAAATCAATATGTAGACTCTATTATAATTAATATGCCTGTTCATCATGAATTTGATGGTTAGAACAACCAACTCTAGAGACTTCTATAAGGGATTGGTGGTCAAAGTATTGACTACATTAGACTATGGGGTGTTTGGTATCTCTACACATAAGAGTTTATTGACTTATTTCGAAAAAGAAGCAAGCTTTTAGACTATTTGGTAAAAGACTAATTAGGGGGTTTATTTGTTTAGAATGTAGAAAAAGGCTATGATTTCATAAGGTGGGGAGGTGTTGCTTTTTGAAAAAGAGCTTATTTTGTGTTTGCGGGTAAACTTTTGGATTTATCAAACTTTTCAAAATACAAAAAATACCCTTTGCAAATTTCTTTCCTTCCTCTCTCATTACAAGTCATTCTAGGCTTCTCCTCTCTATTTCGTCTCAGCTTCTCTCTCTCTAGGTTTCTCTTGCTCCTACCCTCACAAGCATCCACATTGTTCATGGCAAGTACACTTCTCTTCCCCCCTCTCATACGAATACATGGTGGTTTTCCTCTCTCTCTCTCTCTCTCTCTCTCTCTCTCTCTCTCTCATACAAATAATCTGCGGTGGTTTTCCTCTCCCTCTCATACGAATCATCTCTAGTGGAGTTTTCAAAGTATAGCAATGGCTACCGTGGTTAGGGTTTAGAAAAGTGTGGAAAAATTGGGAAAATTTTAGGGATTAGAAAATCATCTCTAATAATTTTCCAAAGTGTCACAATGGCAACCATGGTTAAGGTTTGGAAATTGATGAAAATTTAGGATTAAAATAACAAAAAATTAGGGTTTGAAAAATTAGAGAAAATTTAGGGTTTGAAAAATTGGGAAAAATATTTGTTTAGATTGGCCCTGGTTGGCTCCACATCTTTGGTGTGGTTTTTAAGGTATATCAATGGCTACCATGGTTAGGGTTTGGAAAAGCGAGGAAAAATTGGGATTAAAATATTGAGAAAATTTTAGGGTGTAGCAATGGCTACCATGGTTAGGGTTTGGAAAGTGATGAAATTTTGGGATTAAAATAATGGGAAATTAGGGTTCGAAAAATTAGAGAAAATTTAGGGTAAAAATTGGGGAAAACTAGATTGATAGAAATTTTTGTTTGGATTGGCCCTAGTTAGCTTAATATTGTTGATATTTCTTTTATTTATATGTCGACTATTGTTGTATATTTTCTCATCCATTTATGACCAAATATCACAACTTTATAAACTTCCAACCTACTAGGTTTATGGGGAATCACCCATCCATTACATGGGCCAAAATATCATGAGTATGGATTTCAGAATCATAAGCCCCAATTTTTACAAACTAATGTTTCAAGGGTTGTATGATTCCTCTAAAACCCACAGTTAGATTGGTTCCATTGTCTGGCCCATAATATCATGGTGTTGAACCAATCCGGTCCGATTGAGTGGGATGCAAAAACTATGTTATGTTTAATATTTGAGAGGTAGGTATGTGTGGACTTGGTTCAACAATCACCTTCTCAATGTAGGGCATATGTGACAACATGTCGGGTCCACTCATTATCCTTGGCATATAACACCCTGAAATTTTAGGTATCGAGTATAAACTCGATCACCAATATCCCGAGAGTCACTCACACGTATGCGGATGCATGTTATGCAAGCATTTGATCCACGTGGCACCATATTATAATGATAAGTCAAGCTAAACAATGAAATAAAGACATTAGTGAAATTAAATAAATTAAAATCAAAATATACAGTGTTACATCTCATAAAAAGGGGTCCACTCAACCGGTGTCCCAACACCTAAGTCCAAATGTACAACTTAACGTCGAAATTGTGTTCAACCACGGCTCTAAGAGTACCAAAGAAACACAGTGGCTCTCTCGTAGGCTTCGTCATCCGCATACTGGGAATATTGTCCATTGTCCTCTATGTCCTCGTACTCCACTAGCGCGTTCGCCTCAAGGGTATCTGCGTCAACATGGTATTCTGGTTGGTGTTTTAAAATACTGTTGAGCTCTTAATTGTGCATATTCTAACCCCAATTCATCACTCATTATGCTTGTTTTTATGGTTTACAGACTAAACTAATGCATGGATTTGTGATTGTAGGGATGAGAGAGAGGAATCATCAAATGGAGACTTAAAGAAGCCAATTAGTATCTTAGAAGAGTTTAAGCAAGGTGGGAGGCGACGGAAGTGGATTTCGGAGTTCCACAACTCCTTCTAGTTTGTTTACTGTTTTTATGTTTTTCTTAGTTGTTTCATGTTTCCTTGGATCATGAACGGCTAAACCTCTTAGCTAGGGCTAAGAGGTGAAGATTGTAGTGAATCTAAGATGTTTCAATTCGTTTAAAGTTGGTTTTAAGATTGGATTTCATGTTTATGAACAATGGTTTGAAGTTTAATTCAAGTTCTAAGTAATTTTTCTTAGTCTTATGATGACTCATGGATGGTTGGAAGAATTGCTTGAGCTCTTAATTGTTATATGTTAGTCTAGACCTTTATGATCCGAGGAATTGGAGTAAGCTCTAGTACTATGATCTTCATGTGGCAGCTTCCTACCAAAGTTCTACTTTTCTGGATTTCTGTTGTATGGTGGACTGTGTATGTGATTTTAATCAAGTTCAAATCATGATCTAGCTTTGTCTTGTGACAGGCCTTAGTGATGGTTATGATTAAGAACTTAGTCTGTTGGAATTGGGACTGACTTATGCAATTGAGCATGCTCATCCTAGCTTGCATTGAGTGAATCATATGCATGTGTAACGCCCCCAAAATTCGACACTCGAGTATATAACTCAAATCTCGAAATCAAGGGTGTTATGAATGAATCCTTCACAATCACAACTGAAACTTTTATCCTTTCCATTCACAAGGTACCAAATATATGGAATAAAAATAAACCAACTTTGAAAATTAAACTATAATCAACGAATGTATGAAATTGTTTCAAACTGTCTAACTAATGGCCATCTAATGGGCCTTATTACATCAATACTTTCAAACCAAAAAATAAATCAATTCTAAAAAATCTTCTAAAGAATTCCTTCATCTGGAACCGCTACCTCGAAGTCCTCTAAGTCATCACCTGTCACTACGGTTAATCGCATAACACTGCGTCAGCTATAAAAGCCGGTGAGCATTCTCATATAGTTTAACACATGTAATTCGATGTAGAAAACCCACTTGACCATTAAAGTACAAAACACTACAATTTCAATAGTAATTTCATCAAATTAAAATCTCTTAAACATGCACGTGATGCATGGTATGCAAGTATGCTTCAACAATCTCAGTACGGTTATCAGTAGAACATCCAGGGCCAGTTTATAGTCGGGCCTACACTGTTTCACAACTGCAGAGTTGGTCTCTTGTACACACCAGGGCACTCACCCAACCTGCTAAAATCATCTGATATCCACCGGGTACGCTAGTATGGTACCTTGCACACACTAGGGAGCTCAACCAACCCGTCCACAATCGGTGGACTATCAGAAGGGTATATTGCACACACAAGGCGCTCAACCAGGGACTGTTGCACACACTTGGGCGCTCACCCAAACAATCATCAATGGGTCTATTGCACACACCAGGGTGCTCACCCTACGGTAATAACTGGAGTTCTTAAATCGTGCTATGCATGAATCAAATCAACATCAGTATTCCCAAACATTCTTCCAAGATAATTCAAAATTGACCCATACACGTACAACTCTAACCTGACATTAAATTCATATAAAGCACAATTTGTAGAGAATTTTATACACCATCGATATAATTCATAAATCAACTCATATAAAATAACTCAAACCTCTAAACCAGGAAATTTAAAATACAAATAAAAAGAATTCAAACTTGAAATACATAGTGAAAAGATATGAGAAATAAACTCACCGTTTCAATCTTTCTTTCTTCTTTCCTTCTTCTTTCTTCTTCTTCTTCTTTTTCTTTCTTCTTCTTCTCTTCTTGCTGCTGGGATATTGCCCCAGAAATCTCTCTCTCTCTCTCTCTCTCTCTCTCTCTCTCTCTCGCTACAAAGCCTCCCTCTCTCTCTACTCGTACTCTCTCTCTCTCTCTCTCTCTCTCTAACGTCTCTCTCTCTCTCTCTCTCTCTCTCTCTCTCTTACTCTCTCTACGTTTTACTGGGGAGGGGAGGGACGACTACCTGTTTTTATATCACACAGATACGCTGGAGGTGGCGTATTGCGGACGGAAGCTCCGGACGAACGTGGTTGAGTTTGAGTGGGAGAAGGAAAGATCAAGATTCCATATCTCCATCTATATCCACACTTGATACAATGTAAACCGTTAAAATCGTAGGTGGGGCCCACGTAAACAATCCTTTCAAGTTTCAGGGACCCATGCGTAGGATCAGCCCCGATCTTGCGCGTTTTATTTCGTTTAGTTCTAGGTTTCAACAGATTTTGCGGCCCACACTAGTCACTGATCACCAATAAAAAAACTTTCCTTAATTGTCCCAAGAGAGGGCTACACAGTGAGTGGAACGGATTTTTGAATGGGGTCCACCGTGATGGATGGTGTAGACCGTCCGGCAAACAGCGGACGCTGCTGTCGCAGCGGGCGGAAAGAAGAAGACGCAGCGTCTTCGTAATACCAGTCAACGCGTGTTGACCGGTCGAATCTTATGCACGTAGTGTACGTGGGTCCCACCGTGATGCTTGTAATGAAAATCTGCTCTGCTCATCTGGTGTAGCACGATTACTTTAGACATGAGCTCAGAAATGATCTAGATCCGATAATCATGTGGGTCACATGATGAGAGTTAGTGTGCTTCACCCTCACCGTTAAAACCTTACATGGGATTTTTAACAGATTACTAGTGTATATTTTATATAATTCCAATTCTGCCATTTCCTTTAGTATTGACTTCCAACACCTGTACCAATCGCATACACCATTATTTTTCGACGAAACTTCACCAAGGCCTGTCATTTTTCGCGCTCTTTATACTGGTTAAGTTTAGGTCTTGATCTCTTATAGATGAACAAGATGCCTTTTTAGTGGTCCATCACACTCCGTGATCTAAAGTGATATTTGTACATATCCAATAGGAAATTTAACCGGTAGCCTTAGTATTTATCCTATGATTTTCGAAATGATCGGTTCAGTTTGTTATTTGGGTGGCCCAATTAGCGGATACGAATTCGATGGATGGTTATATGAAAGGCTAATTTTTTTCTAATTAGTTTTTTATGTTCTTAAGCACAAGTATGACTTATTGTACGGTCAGTTTCTTAAACTGATATTCCTAATATGGTCTTTGGGTGGCCTATTGGTGAGATATATACACCGTTAGACTTTAATGACTTGTCTACTCATGAAATTTCATCAGATCACAGTTTTGATGGTAGGTTAAGCATGTTAATGTATAATAAACAAGATGAACGGATCAGAATGTTAAATTGATTTGTGTATGAGCAGCTATGTGGATCAAGGGTTTAGTTTACTATGATCGGCTTGTCCAAATTTGAAGTGTACGGTTAGATACCTTTACCTAGTGATGAATAATTAATTGAACAGCTGGTTTTGATGAATAAGTATAATTGATGGTTCATCTTGGAAATCAACGGGTTGATGAATTTATATATGCATATACTTGAACTAATGTAATGTGCATACTCACTTGCGTATCTACACGCACTCAAAATCTTGGGTCATTACAGCATGGATCTTACATATGGCAGATTGTTGGTTTTAATAGCTCTATCATCCGACTAGATAGATCTTAATTTCGATTCTAGTTGAGAAAGTGAAAAACCACAGTGAATTGAGCATCTAGGATTGCTACAAGTGGATCCTTGAACCCCTAGTGCATTTTTATATTTGTTTACTTTTAATTTAGTTCAAAGTTGTTACTTACATCAATCTCCTACAAATCTGGTTGTTAGCTTCTCAATAGAAACTATTGGATGTGTTTGTGAATTCCTATATAAGTCCCTATGAATCGACCTCGGTCTTACCGAGTTCTACATCGCAACCCTACACTTGGGGAAGCGAACAAGTTTTTGGCGCCGTTGCCGGGGACTTTGACGGTTTTTCACAAAATTTCTGAAAATAGTGTCTATTTAGGAATTTTAGGAATAATACTAACTTAGTTTGTTTTGTTTGATTTGTTTTCTTTTTCAGGGATTTCTAGGAAGTTGAAGAAGATATAAGGATCTCAAAAGGCCCAATCAGGTTCTATCTTTCTAAACCTTACTCTTCTTCTTCCCCTATTTGTTCCTATTCATCTCTTATAGAGTGGGTGGAGACTCCTTTTTGGATCTCTGAAAAGTAGGCCTTGTGCCACCTAGATTCCTATTGGTCGGCTGCCGTCTTAGATCACCTTGTGCTCAGAGATTTCTCTTCTCACCTCTACTCCTCTTTCTTCTTTTTCTGCACTTTTCTCAAAAGATTCAAAGAGTGGGTGGGGAGTTCTCTGAAACCCTATTGACCAGGAGAAATCGGTCTCTATCCTTTCTTCTGGCCTAGCCATTGCAAGACACATTGTGCTTCGGTTTTAGAGAAGAGTAAAGAAAGGAAGGAAGAATTCTTCTTTCTGTTTGTTTCATATTTTTTTTTTATTTGCATGCCACATTGGGCTCGGGATTCCAATAATCGACTCATAAGTGAAGGGGGAATAGTCGAGGGAATAGACAGAGAACCACGTGCTAAGAGACATCAACTTCTCCAATTTTGTCTGAAAATATAGCTGTAAATCAACCTAATCCGATGGCCAATCCAAATCTGAGCCAAAACCAAACCGAAACGGGAGAGAATGTGGTTGAGAATGTTCCCCGACCAAGAACATTACGTGATTACTTGCATCTAGCAAGTGCGAGCACTCCCTCATGCATAATCTTTCTACAAAATGCAGGGAATGTAGATTTGAAACCGGGAGTAATCCAACTCCTCCCAAAATTTCATGGATTAGACAGTGAAAGTGCCTATCAACACCTTAAGGAGTTTGGTGAGGTAATAACCACCATGCACTTTGCGAATGTTACTGATGATGTGGTAAGACTTAAATTATTTTCTTTTACCCTTAAAGATAAAGCTAAAGGTTGGCTTCATGCATTAAGGCCAAGATCAATTGGTGCATGGACTGATATGCATAGGGAATTCATTAAAAAAATTCTTCCCTACTCATAAAACGAACATGTTGAGGCGCCTTATCATGAACTTTGCTCAAAAGGAAGATGAAACCTTCTTGCAATGTTGGGAGAGGTTTAAGGACTTGTTAAATGCATGCCCACATCATGGCTATGAAATTTGGCGGGTTATAAGCTTTTTCTATGACGAACTGACCTCACCCATGCGCCAATTTGTAGAAATGATGCGTAATGGGGAGTTCATGAACAAGGAAGCCGATGAAGCATGGGACTATTTGGAGGAAGTAGCTAAGAATGCAGAGTCTTGGGATACATCTAAACCAGCAAATTCCAAGACTAGCCAACAAAAAGAAAAAGGAGAAATTTATGTCTTATCAGAAGAAGATAACATAAGTGCACGGGTGGCTAGCCTCACAAGAAAAGTTGAGGCCATGGAATTAAGGAAAGGAGAGACGATTAACTCCAATGATGTTAAAACTATTTGTGGAATTTGTGCCGGAAATCAACATGCAACACAAGATTGTCCCACAATTTCAGCAGTTCAGGACATCTTACAAGAACAATCAAATGCCATAAACAGTTATCAACGGCAATTTGGTGCTCCAAACTCAAACACGTTTAATGCTAATTGGAAGAACCATCCCAACTTCAGTTGGAGGAATGGACCCACTGCGAATGCAACCAATATCCCTCAAGCTCAACTTATACTAGGTCCATCTCTAGTCATTACTCCAAAAGTTACGCTAGAGGAGATGTTGGGTGCATTTGTATCAGTTCAAGCTGAGTATAACAAGACTAATTCTCTGAAAATAGATGGGTTCATGCAAGAGTAATTAAAATTCAATCAAAATTCAACTCAAGCCATCAATGAATTGAAAACCTCAATGGCTAGAGTTGAATCTCACCTCAGTGTTAGGGAGAAAGGCTCACTTCCTGCCCAACCTCTTCCTAACCCAAGAACCCAATTTGAGATACAAGATGCTGGCTCCTCCTCTCAACATACGGAGCATGTTCAAGCTATCACCATTTTAAGAAGTGGGAAAATAGTTGATAAATCTAATCCGGTGAAGGCCCCAAAGCCTAAGGATCTAAAAAATTTCAAAGAGGATGATAGCTCAAACAACACTCCATAAGAGAAAGAACCGGAAAGGCAATACAAGCCGGTTGCCCCGTTCCCCCAAAGGTTGATTTCACCCAAACCTTTAGATAAAAATCTGGAAATATTAGAGGTTTTCAAGCAGGTGAAGATCAATATCTCGTTGTTGGATGCCATAAAACAAATACCATCATATGTCAAATTTCTAAAGGAATTATGTACGGTCAAAGGAAACACAATGTTCATAACAAAGTACTTTTGACTGAGAATTTGAGCGCTATCATCAAACAAGAGGTGCCCCAAAAATACAAGGATCCAGGTAGTCCAACCATCTCATGCATCATAGGAGACTACCGGATTAAACAAGCTTTACTCGATTTGGGGGCAAGTGTGAACCTCATTCCATACTCAGTTTACGAACAACTTGGGTTAGGTGAATTGAAACCCACCACAACTACACTCCAACTTGCTGATAGATCCATTCGTATACCGAGAGGAATGATTGAGGATGTTCTAGTCCAAGTCGATAAATTCTACTACCCAGTAGACGTTATTGTCTTGGATACACATCCCGTGATAGGTACCGG
Organism: Liriodendron chinense; assembly: GCA_003013855.2. NCBI lineage: Eukaryota > Viridiplantae > Streptophyta > Magnoliopsida > Magnoliales > Magnoliaceae > Liriodendron > Liriodendron chinense. The sequence continues at coordinate 2,067,553 of ML058436.1, read as the reverse complement.
TGCTTAAATTCCCGTCATACTTGGCCGCCCTTTTCTAGCTACTTCCAACGCAATTATCAATTGTAGAAACGGGCTTGTACAAATGTCCTTTGGAAATATGACTCTTGAGCTTAATATATTTGATTTATGCAAACAACCACGGGAGGTTGATGATGAGATCCACGAGATAAATATGATTGAATCATTCGTGGAAGATACTTTCCCCTCAACATTATATTCCTACCTTTGGAGGCATGTGTGGCCCACTCTCATGAGATAAATGATGACACAATACGAGAGATGGATGCCATTTTAGATACGATACCGGTGCTTGATAGCAAAAGATGGAGGGCCCTATTTGAGCCTTTGCCCGTAAACGAGAGCAAAGCCCTCCCATCCAATATCAGGGCACCAACACTCAACCTAAAACCATTACCAAGTGAGTTGAAATATGTCTATTTAGGTTGAGATGAGATATATCCGGTGTTGATTTCTTCCCACTTGGATGAGGAACAAGAAAGTAGGTTAATGACCACTCTATTAGAGCACAAGAGTGCCATTGGGTGGTCGATTGTGGATATCAAAGGCATAGACCCACTGATTTGTACTCATCGCATACACCTTGAGGAGAATGCGAAGACATCTAGGCAACCACAAAGACGACTCAATCCAAACATGAAGGAAGTGGTTAAGGCCGAAGTGGTAAAATTTTTGGATGTGGGTATTATCTACCCAATATCCGATAGTCAATGGGTGAGTCCAACTCAAGTGGTGCCTAAGAAATTTGGAATAATCATCGTAGCCAATGCCAATAATGAATTTGTACCAACCAGAGTCACTACCGGTTGGAGAGTGTGCATTGACTACAAGAAGTTAAACACAGTCACGAGGAAAGACCACTTCCCCCTACCGTTTGTTGATCAAATTTTAGAAAGGTTAGCGGGTCATTCCCATTTTTGCTTCCTTGATGGCTATTTAGGGTACAACCAAATAGAGATCGCCCTTGAAGACCAAGAAAAGACTACATTCACATGTCCATTCGGCACTTTCGCCTATCGACGGATGCCGTTTGGATTATGTAATGCCCCTACCACTTTTCAGCGTTGTATGATGAGCATATTTTCTGATATGGTGGGGACAATTCTCGAAGTCTTCATGGATGACTTCTCAGTATTTGGTTGTAGCTTTGATGAGTGCCTTGTGAATTTGAAATCTGTGCTGAAAAGATGTGAAGAGAAAAACCTTGTGCTGAATTGGAAAAAGTGTCACTTTATGGTTCAAAAGGGAATTGTACTTGGTCACATCATTTCACAAAATGAATCGAGGTGGACAAAGCGAAAATCGATCTTATCTCTAACCTCCCACCACCCAAGAGTATACGAGATGTGCGGTCCTTTTTAGGACACGCAGGATTTTATAGAAGGTTCATAAAGGACTTCAGTTTACTCTCTCATCCTTTATGTAACCTACTACAAAAGGAAAACTCATTCGAGTGGAATGAAGAATGTCAAAAGGCCTTTACCACACTTAAAGGTATGTTGACATGTGCTCCCATAATGCAACCACCTGATTGGAGCCTTCCTTTTAAAATTATGTGTGATGCAAGCGCGATGTAAGCGACTATGCTATTGGGGCCATGCTAGGCCAAAGAAAAGAGAAGAAGCCATGTGTTATCTACTATGCAAGTAGAACCTTAAACTCAGCCCAAGCAAACTACACTACTACAGAAAAAGAACTTTTAGCCGTAGTTTTTGCCTTCGACAAGTTTAGGTCCTACTTGATTGGATCCAAAATCATCATATTCACTGACCATGCCGCGCTTAAGTACCTTCTCTCTAAGAAGGATGTTAAACCACGATTGTTAAGATGGATCCTTCTACTCTAGGAATTTGACATAGAGATACGTGATAAGAAAGGAGTAGAAAATGTAGTGGCTGACCATCTCTCTCGACTTGTCCTCACCGATTCCCCTGAAACGACCGCGATCAATGACATGTTCCCTGATGAACAACTTTTTTCTGTTTTCCGCGATCAATTACTAGCTATCTTGCTACGGAAACAATTCCTACACATTGAAAAAAGCAAGATAAGGATAAATTCTTGACTGAGGTGCGAAAATTCCTATGGGACGACCCATACTTATTTAAGTATTGTCCCGATCAAATCATAAGGAGATGTATGCCAGATGATGAACAACAAAGTATCATCTCCTTCTATCATTCTCAGGCATGTGGTGGCCACTTTTCGGCTAAAAAGACCACAGCAAAAATTCTGCAATGTGGGTTCTATTGGCCTACTATGTTCAAAGACACACATGAGTTTTGCAAAACATGTGAACCCTGTCAGAAATTGGGAGGAATCTCCCGTAAAAATATGATGCCACTCAATCCCATCTTAATAATCAAAATTTTTTATTGTTGGGGCATCGATTTCATGGGTCCATTCCCATCTTCTTTTGGAAACGCATACATCTTACTTGCCGTTGACTATGTTTCCAAATGGGTCGAGGCCATCCCTTACCGGAATAATGACCATAAAACGGTCATTCGCTTCTTAAAAGAGAATATTCTTTCCCGGTTTGAAACACCTCGAGTCATCATAAGTGATGGAGGGTCTCACTTTTGTAATTGTCCTTTTGAAACTTTAATGAAAAAATATGGCGTAACACACAAAGTGAGCACTCCCTATCACCCACAAACTAGTGGACAAGCTGAGATATCCAATAGGGTGAGATATCCAATAGGGAGATTAAACACATTTTAGAGAAAACGGTGAACCCCGATCGCAAGGATTGGTCGCTTCGACTTACCGATGCGCTTTGGGCCTACCATATTGCTTTTAAGACCCCTATTGGAATGTCTCCCTATAGACTTGTCTATGGGAAGGCTTGTCACTTGCATGTGGAGTTGGAACATAGGGCATATTGGGCAATTAAGAAGATGAATTTTGATTCTGATAAGGTGAGCTCGTTATGCAAACTACAATTGAATGAACTTGCAGAAATCCGGAACGAAGCATATGAGAATGCGGGAATTTACAAGGACAAGACGAAGATATTCCATGATATGAACATTCTTCGTAAGACATTCACAATCAATTAAAAGGTCCTTCTATATAACTTTCGCCTACATTTATTTCTGGAAAAATTGCAATCTCGATGGACCGGTCCCTACATTGTGCAAAATGTCTACCCATATGGGACCGTCGAGTTGTTAAATCCAAGGAACGGCAACATATTTAACGCGAATGGTCAGCGATTAAAGCCGTTCTTTGAGAAATTTCCTCCAGAAGGCATGTCCATACCTCTGATTGATCCTGTGTATCAGGATGATTGATCTCCTAGTCTGATGAAGGTATAGAGTAGTTAGGATTGGGAGATGGTAGCTTTTGTTTATTTTTTTCATAGGTTTGTTAGAAGGAGGAAGAATTCCACTTTTCACTCTCTCAGGTACTATCACTCCTCACTCCCTTTTATTTTAGAATTGCTCTCATGTTTGCTCATTGTACATCTTTTACATTGAGGACAATGCAAGATCTAGTTGGGGGGTGTAGGATCATTAGGATGAATCCAGCATTTTGTAACATCTCGAGCAATTATGTAGAAAATTTTCGATTTCTCTAAATTTCAAACCTCTTTTAGAAAACCTTACTGCTATGCATTCGAGATGATACGAGTATAAGAAGAGGAGATACGAAGTGTATGATGTTGCAAGTCTTAAACTTCTCTCAACATAATGGTTTTATATGTGAATTCCCCTATTTTTGTGATTGATAGAAAATTTGAACACTTTTACACTTAGTTCACATTACACGATTTTCATGAGTTAAAAGGATTATGTGATTTGTGGATTAGCTAAACTTTGATTTAAGGTGTTGAGAAACTAAGCCAGGGTACTTTGTCCATCCTTGTCCATGGGAAAATAACGAAAGATATGGATTTCTAAAAATCCTATCTAATTTAAAAGAAAAAGGAAAAGGAAGGCTGAAATTGGGAATGATGGAAAAATGGTGAAAAATTCCGATAAGGGCTACCTATTACCAACCAGGGGATGGTCTACCCGTAACCAAAGCCGGAAATGGGACGTAGTAGTGAAAGTCGTCGGAAGGACGGTAAGGTAAATTCCTGTCATTGGTTTGATGTTGCTCTATATACCTTAAGATTCATAGTTTAGTTGATCTATGAAGAAGATAATCCTGGAAAATCATGAGATGAACTTTCACGATGCACACTAGGTTGAAATTGTTCAAAGTTCTTCTATTTGTCAACCAATCAGCGGGAATTTCATGTGGATACTTATTATGTTTTGAGAGTTTACGGTTTCAACCTCTATCACCTAATTTCTCTAACTCTTATACTTGTGTAGCTTGGGATGTATAGAAGAATGGTTCCTAAAGGAGAGTTGGGTTTATAGAATGAATTTGGTTTCACGCATGTTTTGCTCGAGACTAGCAAAATGCTGGTTGGGGGGTGTGTTGAGCTCTTAATTGTGCATATTCTAACCCCAATTCATCACTCATTATGCTTGTTTTTATGGTTTACAGACTAAACTAATGCATGGATTTGTGATTGTAGGGATGAGAGAGAGGAATCATCAAATGAAGACTTAAAGAAGCCAATTAGTATCTTAGAAGAGTTTGAGCAAGGTGGGAGGCGACGGAAGTGGATTTCGGAGTTCCACAACTCCTTCTAGTTTGTTTACTGTTTTTATGTTTTTCTTAGTTGTTTCATGTTTCCTTGGATCATGAACGGCTAAACCTCTTAGCTAGGGCTAAGAGGTGAAGCTTGTAGTGAATCTAAGATGTTTCAATTCGTTTAAAGTTGGTTTTAAGATTGGATTTCATGTTTATGAACAATGGTTTGAAGTTTAATTCAATTTCTAAATAATTTTTCTTAGTCTTATGATGACTCATGGATGTTTGGAAGAATTGTTTGAGTTCTTAATTGTTGTATGTTAGTCTAGACCTGTATGATCCGAGGAATTGGAGTACGCTCTAGTACTATGATCTTCATGTGGGAGCTTCCTACCAAAGTTCTACTTTTCTAGGATTCTGTTGTATGGTGGACTGTGTATGTGATTTTAATCAAGTTCAAATCATGATCTAGCTTTGTCTTGTGACAGGCCTTAGTGATGGTTATGATTAAGAACTTAGTCTATTGGAATTGGGACTGACCTATGCAATTGAGCATGCTCATCCTAGCTTGCATTGAGTGAATCATATGCATGGATCTTACATATGGCAGATTGTTGGTTTTAACAGCTCTATCATCCAACTAGATAGATCTTAATTTCGATTCTAGTTGAGAAAGTGAAAAACCACAGCGAATTGAGCATCTAGGATTGCTACAAGTGGATCCTTGAACCCCTAGTGCCTTTTTATAATTGCTTACTTAATTTAGTTCAAAGTTGTTACTTACATCAATCTCCTACAAATCTGGTTGTTAGCTTCTCAATAGAAACCATTGGATGTGTTTATGAATTCCTACATAAGTCCCTGTGGATCGACTTTGGTCTTACCGAGTTTATTACTACATCGCAACCCTACAGTTGGGGAAGCGAACAAATACCATCCTAGGTGGAGTGAGTAATCAGCCTAGTGGTTCCATTACCCTAAGTTATTCAAGATATCAAGCACAATCAAATGTTGGTAATAAATTTTTTCACAATAGGCACACAATAAAGTTTAAGCTAGTTGTTTTAATGCATGAATGAATGGGATATAGATGCATGCTCGAACACCATTTTAGCATAATCGACAGTGAGTGGCTCGTCACCACATCACATGCACAAACTAAGCCGCCAGTGCATGGATCTCGTCACCCCATCACTTGCACAATGCATGCCATGCAGAACCATGCATGATTAGTTAAGTAATTAGTTAGTCCAATTCATCTAACAAGTTGGTAAAGCCAAAATATTGTCATTCTATCACTGAGTCTAATTGGGACCATCGGGCTCCTTACACTGCGATGTCAATTATCGCCAGTAACCCCTCATTCCAAGGTGTGAGTTATTCACCTAAGAAAGCATGGTCCGAGAGTGACTCATGAGCCACGCCCAAATCAAAGCAGAAGGGCTTGCTACCCATTCCTCAACAAGATGGTAGGCTCGTTGCCTCCAATGGTGCTCAACGGTCAATACGGGAATGCTTGTCACCCCAGCGTAGGACGACGGCTTGAACACATTGCCCCATACTACCATGCCCGACCTCATGAGACTTTGGGGATCGATTTGCAATACGATTCTAAGTGGACTATGCATTGGTAATGTTCGTATTCTTGATTCAAAGAGGAATGACGACGAAAAATACATCAAACACATTTGACCCGGCATTGGGCTAGCACATTCGACAGGAGAGAAGGTCGAGGAGACTGAACTTAGGCACATGTGACTCATGTAGTCCATAAACTACAGTCGATCACCCGAATTCAACCCCAAATCGACTATACACGCCTATCGAGCGTCCAACCTCAAGCCGCAACTCTGGATCCTAATTTTTTGCTAAGCTGGACCACAATTTCAATTCTGAATAATATAGGATCGCAACATGAGAGCAAATATGCCAACTAAAATATATTCCACATGCATACTATCACATTGTAGGATTTAAAAAAAACATCATGAACATGTTCCATAAAAAACTCATCAACTAAAGTATGGATTCCAGAAGCATACCATCACAACATCTATTAATTGTATATTATCATATCAGTTCGGTAACAGAACATGAATCATAACACCCAATCACCAACATGCAAGTTATGGCAAGAAGATTCAACGACATGGGGAAGCATATCAAACAATTGCAATAATAACTCATGGAATCAAGCAAATCTTATCAACTTAATAGTATAACTAAGCAATTATAAGTACTCAAACACGCATTAATTACATCTAAGAGCGTTATATCTTAAACAACATAGGGGTAATGGTCTGCACCTGACTTTTGGGGTTAAAATGGGATTCCTACACCAAAGGGAGCTTGCATGTTAGGGGAGTTGGGCAAAACCTTAAGGAAAATCTGGAAAATGGGGTGTTGAACCTCTTATCTTACTTCTAAGGACTGTAAAAGAAAAATTCATGGGAATGGTGGCGACTAGACCGTTGTGGATGTGTAGGGAAGGCGGTGAAGTCGCATCCAAGCACTTCGTACCCCTCTTCTACCTTCTTCTCTCACCCTCTCTCCCTCCCTCTCTCTCTCTCTCTCTTTGAAATTTCAGAAATGGAAAATGAAATCCCAATTCAAGTTCTTTATAAGGAAAAAATGACTAGAATGGCCTTGCTTGCTGAAACTTTATGATAATGGCCTTGTGAGGGACTGTTTTGAAATTACGTTGGTAGTCTAACACGACACTTTCGTATGTCCGGAAGCTTAAAGAGCAACTAGAATTATGGATAAGTCCTATAGGGGGTGATTAGGAACTTTTGAAATTCTTTTCGCCTACTTACATAATTTAACATATTAAACTAAGTAAGCAAGAACACTTCGGCTTCCAAGCCTAAGTGGGTCCAATCACAAGACTAGCATATGGTTTAAGCAATAAACACCCTAGTCTAAGCATGCATAGATAATCAAATGATTAAACTAATCATGCTCCTAACCTATGCAACCTATGTAGACTTATGAGAATGGATCAATGAGCTCAAGTTTACACAACTAGTGAAAGTACATCTTGTGTATGGATGTGCCTATCTGGTACCTAGCATACATTCCTATCAAGCATTCATAATTAAACAATTAAACATACAATGTTAAGATATCAATGTGCTCAATCAATCACAAACACAGGCATGTATAGTGGTTCGACTTTGGGTCTACTCCACTCCCGGCTCAAGTACTCAACTCCTTTGAACACACCGGCATTCACTATCAGAGGTTTTAAATGAAGTTCATCTCTCAACCTTTACACGGAGGTTTTGCCGGTTCACCTCACAGCCATAATCGGAGTTTTGGACATAGGCTAACTTTTAACCCGAACGGAATTTTGGACATAGGCTAACTCTCAACCCGATGCACGTTCACTCCCGTGTCAGAGGCTCCCCTTGGAGACTTTTTATAGGCCCGACAAACGAGCCAAGGAGTGCCAAACAACCCCTAGTCTTTAGGCCGACAAACAGGCCAAGGAACGGCCAACGTCCCTAGTTCGAGTTTGACAAACAAACTCTATACTCAACTCCCATAGGGAATTGAGTAGATGGACTCTCAACAAAGACAACCTTACTTGTTGGATGAGCCCCTTGTTCAGCGCCGGTTTGGGTTGCTTGATCTCCGCTCTCCCGTGCTTCAACCAGCTTCCCTTGCTCCCCCGATCGTGTTGCCGTTACGTCGCCAATGCCTCAGCTACACTTGATCAATCACCTTACTTGTGATGCCTTTGAGATGCCCAAGGTGATAGGAGGGTAGGTTTGAGAACTCTACAGCTAATAGGAATGGGCTGCCTAGAGTTACTCACCTAGAACGATCTCATCTTAGAGATTTGGATAAGGATATGCCTATCAAGGAAGATCCAACCCTAGAGATTAAGAGGGGATGGAGGTCATCTTCTTCATGAGCTTGGAATGCTCCAATCTTGTGTTAAAGCACAAGGAAGATGCCTTGCATAGGTTGGGAATGAGCCTCAAATGGTCTCCAACAATGGTGGCTTCACTCCTCTCAAAATTCCTCTCCTACACTCAACAAATGCCCCAAGTCTTTTTATAAAAAAAGGTCCAAATGGACAGAAAACGGGCAAAAAAGGGCTAGTCCTGACCTGTCCCAATCGGCAACGACCGGTCGGCCAACAGCCAGGCAAAAACAGTGAGGTTACTGTCTCGATGGGGGGCTTATCCGACCAATCAAGACCGGTCGGCCCAGAGGGCTGTGCACATAACACACTGCTGTCCAGACTGGAAGTCAGTCCGACAAGTCTTGACCGGTCGGCCAAGTCCAGCTGACCGGTCACGACCTGGTCGGACAGGCCAGGGTTCAGTCAATTGTTTTGTTGACTCACTCTTTCACAACCCAATCTCTTTGGCCATAGTATGGGTGAACTTTTGGGACACCTAGGCCAATCTATGATGACTAAAGGTATTCCTAATATGGTTAAGGTCATCAAGAGGTTAAGGGTTTGGTTTTGGTCAAGGTTAAGGCACACCAAGGCATCACTTTTACCTGTTTCTTCTTCCTTGATGCAGCAGGGCCACTTGAGACTTCGGTCTTCGTCTTCACTAAGCTCAACCGACACTAGACTCATTGACCTAAGTGATTGACGAACAAGGTGAACTAGTATGCCACAGAAAAGTGCACTAACAATCCCCCCGTTTGTCAATTACTTACAAAAACCTAACCTATCAAAACAAAATACATGTACAAGATATTATATTGATATGAAATAAATACAGGACTCTTGACATGATTAACTAAGCAACTCATCTTTAGTTTGCTCCCCCATAACCTGTCAATCACAAAACATAGTAAACTAGTTTTGGTGGGACTTGATCTTTCTCCCCCTTTTTGTCAGCAATTGACAAACTATTGTCTCCCCCTTAATGATATATCAATTAAGGTTAAGGTAAGAGTAGATAGTATGTCCATGTTAAAATAATAAGCACATGCTAACAAGAAGCGTATAGGGTGAATGAACATAAAAACATGGAGCATGCTAAGGAACACGATTAACAAGAAAATGCAACTATCTATTCATAGTTAATCATGCATAATTGGTCAAAGATATACATTTGCAATAAAAGCATAAAGGGCTTATAGCCCAATCAACCAACCTGCCCTATGGTATATCAAGACCAATACTAAACAGAGATTAACATATAATGAAGCATATAATTCAACAAGATTAGCTAATCTAAACATGGTGATAGTCTAACAAGCAAATATATAAATTAAAAGCAAGGCTAAACTACCAAATTTGGGCTCATGAGGCTCGAATCCTCTGATTTGCCCGTACACACAAAAATGAGGCTGAAATCCTCAGATATTCCTATAGAATCACTTTCTAGCTACCCTTACTAACTATATTTGGTTTGAAAGGTTTAAGGGTAACTAATTTCACAATACCCTCATAAAATGTAGCATGAGGTGAGAGGTTGGGAACTCCTTCTCCTAGAAGGGATAACGATCGGGATCCTCTCTTAGATTAGGGGAAAGAGAGATAGTGGTGAAAGGCATGAGAGCTATATCAATATGTTGGCTCCCATCACTAGTGGAGTCACCAGATTTGGATTCAGACTCCTCTGTATCATTTCAAGTGGCAGCCATTGCCTTTTTACCTTTCGGTTTAGGCCCATTCGGACATTTTGGGGTGATATGGCCACGATGACCACAACAGTAACAACGGACGGATGAAGGTTTGGATGATTTCCCTTTATGTTTTTCACCATTCTTGTTCTTCTTATCACGGCTACTCCCTGTTGAGCTCTTAATTATGCATATTCTAACCCCAATTCATCACTCATTGTGCAAGGTTTGTATGGTTTGGAAGCTAATTCAATGCATGTTGTGTGACTACAGGATTGAGGATGGACTCTACTCAATTGAAGATATAATGAGCTCATTTGGAACCATTCTAATAAAGAAAGAAAGAACTAAAGAAGAAAAGGAAGCAGAAGGAAGAAAGAAAGAAAAAATGCAAGAAGAAAAGAGGGCTGACCGGTCGTGACCGGTCGGCCAAGGAAGCTAGACCGGTCAGTGACCGGTCAGCCATGCACATTGGGAATCTACTGAAGACATCCGACCGGTCATGACCGGTCGGACATGACTACTGGAACAGGAGTGAGGACGTCCGACCGGTCATGACCGGTCGGACATGATTGCTGGACCAATATTGAATGAGGCCGACCGGTCATGACCGGTCGGCCATGCTTGCTGGAACGTCAATGTAGACGTCCGACCGGTCATGACCGGTCGGCCATGCTTGCTGGAATGAATGTGTATTGAGGCCGACCGGTCGTGACCGGTCGGCCATGCGTACTGAGTTAGAAATTTCTAATTTCATCCCGATTTTCTCTGCGCTGCGTAAGTGTTACGCAAGTTCTCGATTCTTCCGAAGTTGTGGAGCTTCCAGACTATAAAAGGACACCTAGGGATCGTTCCTAGGGCATCCTAGAAGGGTTCAAGCGAGGTTGGAGGCTGTGGAAGTGAAGATTGGAGTTTCACAACTCCTTTTGGTTTGCTTTGCTGTTTTCATGTTTTTTAGAGTTGTTTCATGTTTCCTTGGATCATGAGCAGCTAAACCTCTTAGCTAGGGCTAAGAGGTGAAGCTTGTAGTGTATCCAAGATGTTTTAATTCGTAGTTAAGTGGTTTTCAGTTTGGAATTCATGATTATGAACTAAGGTTTGAAGTTTATACAAGTTTTTAAGTAATTTCTCTTAGTCTTGTGATGACTCATGGATGTTTGGATGAATTACTTATCTTCTTAATTTGTTTGCAACGGTCTAGACCTGTATGATCCGAGGAATTGGAGTGCGCTCTAGTACCAAGCTCTTCATAAAGGGACTTCATGCCAAAGTTCTAGTTTTGGTTGATTATCTGAAATATGTATGGACTGTGCATATAGTTTGAATCCAGTTCAAATCATGATCTAGCCTTGTCTTGTGAGAAGACTTGAGGATGGTTATGATTGGGAATTGGACCTATAGAAAAGGTGAATGACCTATGCAATGAGCATGCTCAGATCAGCCTAGAGTTGAGTGAACTTTATGCACAGAACTTACATGTTACAGACTTCTGGTTTAACAGTTCTATCATCCGATTAGATAGACCTGACTGGTGATTCTAATTGAGAGAATGGGAAATCACAGCGGATTGAACATCGAGGATTGCTACAAGTGAATCCTCGAACCCCTAGTGCCTTCTTATAATTGTTTACATTCAATTTAGCTTAAACTGTTAATCACACACATTCTATTCAAACTTTGATTGTTAGCTTCAATAGAAACTTGTGGATGAGTTTGTGACATCCTACATAAGTCCCTGTGGATCGACCTCGGTATTACCGAGTTTATTACTACATCGCAACCCTACACTTGGGGAAGCGAACAAGTTTTTGGCGCCGTTGCCGGGGACCTTGACGGTTTTCACAAATTTCTGAAATTAGTATCTATTTAGGACTCTTTTAGATTATTAGAACTAACTTAGTTTGTTTATTTGATTTTTTTCAAGGATTTCTAGGAAGCTGGAGAAGATTCAAGGATTTCAAGTGCGAATCAGGTTCTATCCTTCTAAAACCTTACTCTTCTCCTTCTCATAGTCATTCTTATTTTATTCATCTCTTGTAGAGTGGGTGGAGACTCCTTTTGGATCTCTGAAAGGTCGGCCTTTTTGCCACCTGGATTCCTATTGGTCGGCTCTGCCGTCTTGGATCACCTTGTGCTCAGGGATTTCTTTTCTCATCTCTACTCCTCTTTCTCCTTTTTTTGTGCCTTTTCTCAAAAGATTCAAAGAGTGGGTGGGGTGTTCTCTGAACCCCTATTGACCAGGAGAAATCGGTCTCTATCTTTGTTTTTGGCCTAGCCATTGCAAGACACCTTGTGCTTCGGTCTTAGAGAAGAGTAAAGAAAAAGAAGGAAGAATTCTTTTTCCTTTCTTTTGTTTCCTATTTTTGATTTTGCATGCCACATTGGGCTCGGGATTCCAATAACCGACTCATAAGTGAAGGGGGGATAGTAGAAGGGATTGATAGAGAGCCACGTGCTAGGAGACATCTAAATTCTCCAATTTTATCTGAAAGTATGGCTACAAATCAACCTAACCCGGTTCAAAATCAAACCGAAACAGGGGAGAATGTGGTTGAGAATGTTCCTCGACCTAGGACTTTACGTGATTTCTTGCAACCTGCAAGAACAAGCACTCCCTCATGCATAGTATTTCCACCAAATGCAGGGAATGTGGATTTGAAACCGGGAGTGATCAATCTTCTCCCTAAATTCCATGGTTTAGACAGTGAAAGTGCCTATCAACACTTTAGGGAGTTTGATGAGGTAATCACCACCATGCACTTTGCAAATGTGACTGAAGATGTAGTAAGACTTAAATTCTTCCCTTTCACTCTTAAGGATAAAGCCAAAGGTTGGCTGTATGCATTAAGGCCAAGATCAATCGAGTCATGGAACGACATGCACAGAGAATTTATAAAAAAATTCTTCCCTACTCACAAAACGAACATGCTTAAGCGCCTTATCATGAACTTTGCCCAAAAGGAGGATGAAACCTTTTCCCAATGTTGGGAGAGATTCAAGGACCTATTAAATGCATGCCCACATCATGGCTATGAAAATTGGCGGATTATAAGTTTTTTCTATGAAGGACTGATTCCATCCATGCGCCAATTTATAGAGATGATGTGTAATGGGGAGTTCATGAATAAGGAAGCTGATGAAGCATGGGATTATCTGGAAGAATTGGCTGAAAGTGCACAATCTTGGGACACACCTAAACCAACAAATTCCAAGATTGGCCAACAAAAGGAAAAGGGAGGAATGTATGTCCTATCAGAAGAAGATAGCATAAGTGCACGGTTGGCTAGCCTTACAAGAAAGGTCGAAGCCATGGAATTAAGAAAAGGGGAAACAATCAACTCCACTGAGGTTGAAACTGTTTGTGGAATTTGTGCTGGAAATCAACATGCTACACCCGATTGTCCCACAATTTCAGCAGTCCAAGGCATTTTACAGGAACAAACAAATGCCATAAACAGTTATCAGCAGCAATATGGTGCTCCAAACTCAAACACGTATAATCCTAATTGGAAGAACCATCCCAACTTCAGTTGGAAGAATGGGCCCAATGCAAATGCAAACAACACTCCAAAAGTATCACTAGAAGAGATGTTGGGTGCATTTGTATCAGTCCAGAATGAGCAAAACAAGACAAACTCTCTAAAAATAGATGGGTTCATGCAAGAGCAATTGAAATTCAATCAAAACTCAAACCAAGCCATCAATGAATTGAAAACATCTTTGGCTAGAGTTGAAGCTCACCTTAGTGTTAGAGAGAAGGGCACACTCCCTGCCCAACCTCTTCCTAATCCAAGGACCCAATATGAGATACAAGATGCAAGCTCATCCTCCCACCATACGGAACATGTCCAAGCTATCACCACTTTGAGAAGTGGGAAAGAAATTGATAAATCCAATCCGGTGAAGGCCCCCAAGCCTAAGGATCCGGAAATTCCCAAAGAGGATGATAGCCCAAACAATATTCCACAAGAGAAAGAACCGGAAAGACAATACAAGCCAGTTGCCCCATTTCCACAAAGGTTGATTTCACCTAAACCTTTAGATAAAAATCTGGAGATTCTGGAAGTTTTCAAGCAGGTGAAGATCAACATTCCGCTGTTGGATGCAATAAAACAAATACCATCTTACGCCAAATTTTTAAAGGAATTGTGTACAATCAAAAGGAAACATAATGTTCACAACAAAGTGCTTTTGGCTGAGAATTTGAGTGCCATCATCAAACAAGAGGTGCCCCAAAAATACAAAGATCCGGGTAGTCCAACCATATCATGCATCATAGGAGACTACCAGATTAAACAAGCCCTACTCGACTTGGGGGCAAGTGTGAATCTCATTCCATACTCGGTCTACGAACAACTTGGGTTAGGTGAATTGAAACCCACCAAAACCACACTCCAACTTGCTGATAGATCCATCCGGATACCGAGAGGAATGGTAGAGGATGTCCTAGTTCAAGTTGATAAATTCTACTATCCAGTAGATTTTATTGTCTTGGACACACATCCCGTGATAGGCACCGGTACTCAAATTCCTGTCATACTTGGAAGGCCGTTTCTAGCTACCTCAAACGCCATTATCAATTGTAGAAACGGACTGGTACAAATGTCCTTTGGAAATATGACTCTTGAGCTTAATATATTCGAGTTATGCAAACAACCGCGGGAAGTTGATGATGATATCCACGAACTAAACATGATCGAATCATTCGTGGAAGATACAATCCCCTTGTCACTATTTTCCGACCCTTTAGAGGCATGTGTGGCCCATCTCCATGATATGATTGATAATACAACACAAGAGATGGATGCCATTCTAGATGTGATGCTGGTGCGTGAAAATAAAAGATGGAGGGCCCCAATTGAACCTTTGCCTATAAATGAGAACAAGGCCCTCCCATCCAACATTAAGGCACCAAAACTCGACCTAAAACCATTGCCAAGTGAGCTAAAATATGTCTATTTAGGTCGAGATGAGACATATCCAGTGGTGATTTCTTCCCACTTGGATGAGGAACAAGAGAGTAGGCTAATAGCCACTCTATTAGAGCACAAGAGTGCCATCGGATGGACAATTGCGGATCTCAAAGGCATAGACCCACTGATTTGCACTCACCGCATACATCTTGAGGAAAATGCAAAGACATCCCGGCAACCACAAAGACGACTAAATCCAAATATGAAGGATGTGGTTAAGGCCGAAGTGGTGAAACTATTGGATGTAGGTATCATTTACCCAATATCTGATAGCCAATGGGTGAGCCCAACTCAAGTGGTGCCAAAGAAATCCGGAATAACCATCATAGCCAATGCCAATAATGAACTCGTACCAACTAGAGTCACTACCGGTTGGAGAATGTGCATTGACTACAGGAAGCTAAACACTGTCACGAGGAAAGACCACTTCCCCCTACCGTTTGTTGATCAGATTTTAGAACGGTTGGCGGGTCATTCCCACTTTTGCTTTCTTGATGGCTATTCAGGGTACAACCAAATAGAAATTGCCCGTGAAGATCAAGAAAAGACTACATTCACATGTCCATTCGGTACTTTCAGCCTATCGACGAATGCCGTTTGGACTATGTAATGCCCCTGCCACCTTTCAGCGTTGCATGATGAGCATCTTTTCTGACATGGTGGGGACCATTCTTGAAGTCTTCATGGATGATTTTTCTGTATTTGGTTGTAACTTTGATGAGTGCCTCAAACACTTGAAATCTGTGCTAAAAAGATGTGAAGAAAAGAACCTTGTACTCAATTGGGAAAAGTGTCACTTCATGGTTCAAAAGGGAATTGTACTTGGTCACATCGTTTCACAAAATGGAATTGAGGTGGACAAGGCGAAAATTGATCTTATCTCTAACCTCCCACCACCCAAAAGCATACGAGATATACGGTCCTTTTTAGGACACGCAGGATTTTATAGACGGTTCATAAAGGATTTCAGTTCACTCTCTCGTCCTTTATGCAACCTACTTCAAAAGGAAAATTCATTTGAGTGGAGTGAAGAATGTCAAAAGGCCTTTACCACCCTTAAAGGCATGTTGACATGCGCCCCAATAATGCAACCACCTGATTGGAGCCTTCCTTTTGAGATTATGTGCGATGCTAGCGACTATGCTATTGGGGCCGTGTTAGGCCAAAGAAAAGATAAAAAGCCATGTGTTATCTACTATGCAAGTAGAACCCTAAACTCAGCCCAGGCAAACTACACCACTACTGAAAAGGAACTTTTAGCAGTAGTTTTTGCCTTGGAAAAGTTTAGATCCTACTTGATTGGATCCAAGATCATCGTATTCACCGACCATGCCGCGCTTAAGTATCTTCTCTCTAAGAAGGATGCTAAACCACGGTTATTAAGATGGATCCTCCTACTCCAAGAATTCGACTTAGAAATACGTGATAAGAAAGGAGTAGAGAATGTAGTAGCTGACCACCTCTCTCGACTTGTCCTCACTGATTCCCCTGAAACGACTGCAATCAATGACATGTTTCCTGATGAACAACTTTTTGCTGTTTCCCAATTGCCATGGTATGCGGACATTGCTAATTATCTTGCTACAGGTACAATTCCTACATATTGGAAAAAGCAAGATAAGGATAGATTCTTCTCAGAGGTACGGAAATTTCTATGGGACGACCCATACTTGTTCAAGTATTGTCCCGACCAAATCATAAGGAGATGTGTCCCAGATAATGAGCAACAAAGTATCATCTCCTTCTGTCATTCTCAAGCCTGTGGTGGCCATTTTTCAGCCAAAAAGACCACAGCGAAAATTCTGCAATGTGGGTTTTATTGGCCCACCATGTTCAAAGACACACATGAGTTTTGCAAAGCATGTGAACCTTGTCAGAAACTAGGAGGAATCTCCCGTAGAAATATGATGCCACTTAATCCCATTTTAATTATCGAAATTTTTGATTGTTGGGGCATCGATTTCATGGGCCCATTCCCATCTTCTTTTGGAAATTTATACATCTTACTTGCTGTTGATTATGTCTCCAAATGGGTCGAGGCCATTCCTTGCCGGAATAATGACCATAAAACGGTCATTCGATTTTTAAAAGAAAATATTCTTTCCCGGTTTGGAACACCTCGAGTCATCATAAGTGATGGAGGGTCTCACTTTTGCAATCGCCCTTTTGCAGCCTTAATGAAGAAATATGGCGTTACACACAAAGTGAGCACTCCCTATCACCCACAAACTAGTGGACAAGCTGAGATATCCAATAGGGAGATTAAACACATTTTGGAGAAAACGGTGAATCCCGATCGCAAGGATTGGTCACTTCGACTTACCGATGCGCTTTGGGCTTACCGTACTGCCTTTAAAACCCCTATTGGAATGTCTCCCTATAGACTTGTCTATGGGAAGGCTTGTCACCTACCTGTGGAATTGGAACATAAGGCATATTGGGCTATTAAGAAGATGAATTTCAATTCTGACAAGGCAAGCTCGTTACGCAAACTACAATTGAATGAACTTGCAGAAATCCGGAATGACGCTTATGAGAATGCGAGAATTTACAAGGACAAGACAAAGATATTCCATGATAAGAATATTCTTCGCAAGACATTCACAATCAACCAAAAAGTCCTTATGTATAATTCTCGCTTACATCTATTTCCGGGAAAAACTAAAATCTCGATGGACCGGTCCCTACATTGTGCAAACTGTCTATCCGTATGGGACTGTCGAGCTGTTGAATCCGAGGAACGGCAACATTTTCAAAGCAAATGGGCAGCGATTAAAGCCGTTCTTTGAGAATTTTCCTTCAGAAGGTATGTCCTTACCCCTGAATGATCCTGTGTATCAGGATGATTGATCTCCTAGTCTGATGGAGGTATAGAGTAGTTAGGATTAGGACTTTGCTGCTTTTGTTTTCGTTTTCATAGGTTTGTTAGAAGGAGGAAGATTTCCAATGTTCACTCTCTCAGGTAATATCATTCCTCACTCCCTTTTATTTTCAAATTGCTCTCATGTTTTGCTCATTGCGCATCTTTTACATTGAGGACAATGCACGATTTGGTTGGGGGGTGTAGGACCGCTTGGATGAATCCAGCATTTTGCAACATCTCAAGCAATTATGTGGAAATTTTTCGATTTTTTTCAAAAATTCGAAACTCTTTTGGAAAACATTGGTTCTATGCATTCGAGTTGATATGAGCATAAGAGGAGGAGATATGAAGTGTATAAGGCTGGATGTCTGGAATCTCTCATTGCATAATGGTTTTATATGAGAACTCCCCTATTTTTGTGATTGATAGAAAATCTGAACACTTTTACACCTAGTTCACATTACACGATTTTCATGAGTTGAAGGGATTATGTGATTTAGGGATGAGTTAGACTTTGAATTAAGGTATTGAGAAATCAGGCCGGGGTACTTTGTCCATCCTTGTCCATGGGAAAATAATGAAAGATATGGATTTCTAAAAATCCTATCTAATTTAAAAAGAAAAAGGAAAAGGAAGGATGAAATTGGGAATGTGGAAAAACGGTGGAAAATTCCGATTAGGGCTACCTACTACCAGCCGGGGGATGGTCTACCCGTAACCAAAGCCGGAAATGGGACGTAGTGTGAAAGTCGTCGGAAGGACGGTAAGGCAATTTCCTGTCATTGGCTTGATGTGGCTCTATGTACCTTGAGTTCTATAGTCTAGTTAATCTATGAAGAAGATAATCCTAGAAACTCGTGGAATGAATTTTCACTACCCACACTAGGATGAATTTGTTCAATTTCCTCTATTTATCAACCAATTAGTGGGAATCTCATATGAATGCCTATCATGTCTTGAGGATTTATGGTGCCAACCTTTGACGCCTAATTTCTCTGAATCTTACACTTATGAACCCTGGAATGTATAGAAGGATGGTTTCTGAAAGAGAGTTGAGTTTAGAAGAATGAGATTAGCTTCACGCATGTTTTGCTCGGGACTAGCAAAATGCTGGTTGGGGGGTGTGTTGAGCTCTTAATTATGCATATTCTAACCCCAATTCATCACTCATTGTGCAAGGTTTGTATGGTTTGGAAGCTAATTCAATGCATGTTGTGTGACTACAGGATTGAGGATGGACTCTACTCAATTGAAGATATAATGAGCTCATTTGGAACCATTCTAATAAAGAAAGAAAGAACTAAAGAAGAAAAGGAAGCAGAAGGAAGAAAGAAAGAAAAAATGCAAGAAGAAAAGAGGGCTGACCGGTCGTGACCGGTCGGCCAAGGAAGCTAGACCGGTCAGTGACCGGTCAGCCATGCACATTGGGAATCTACTGAAGACATCCGACCGGTCATGACCGGTCGGACATGACTACTGGAACAGGAGTGAGGACGTCCGACCGGTCATGACCGATCGGACATGATTGCTGGACCAATATTGAATGAGGCCGACCGGTCATGACCGGTCGGCCATGCTTGCTGGAACGTCAATGTAGACGTCCGACCGGTCATGACCGGTCGGCCATGCTTGCTGGAATGAATGTGTATTGAGGCCGACCGGTCGTGACCGGTCGGCCATGCGTACTGAGTTAGAAATTTCTAATTTCATCCCGATTTTCTCTGCGCTGCGTAAGTGTTACGCAAGTTCTCGATTCTTCCGAAGTTGTGGAGCTTCCAGACTATAAAAGGACACCTAGGGATCGTTCCTAGGGCATCCTAGAAGGGTTCAAGCGAGGTTGGAGGCTGTGGAAGTGAAGATTGGAGTTTCACAACTCCTTTTGGTTTGCTTTGCTGTTTTCATGTTTTTTAGAGTTGTTTCATGTTTCCTTGGATCATGAGCAGCTAAACCTCTTAGCTAGGGCTAAGAGGTGAAGCTTGTAGTGTATCCAAGATGTTTTAATTCGTAGTTAAGTGGTTTTCAGTTTGGAATTCATGATTATGAACTAAGGTTTGAAGTTTATACAAGTTTTTAAGTAATTTCTCTTAGTCTTGTGATGACTCATGGATGTTTGGATGAATTACTTATCTTCTTAATTTGTTTGCAACGGTCTAGACCTGTATGATCCGAGGAATTGGAGTGCGCTCTAGTACCAAGCTCTTCATAAAGGGACTTCATGCCAAAGTTCTAGTTTTGGTTGATTATCTGAAATATGTATGGACTGTGCATATAGTTTGAATCCAGTTCAAATCATGATCTAGCCTTGTCTTGTGAGAAGACTTGAGGATGGTTATGATTGGGAATTGGACCTATAGAAAAGGTGAATGACCTATGCAATGAGCATGCTCAGATCAGCCTAGAGTTGAGTGAACTTTATGCACAGAACTTACATGTTACAGACTTCTGGTTTAACAGTTCTATCATCCGATTAGATAGACCTGACTGGTGATTCTAATTGAGAGAATGGGAAATCACAGCGGATTGAACATCGAGGATTGCTACAAGTGAATCCTCGAACCCCTAGTGCCTTCTTATAATTGTTTACATTCAATTTAGCTTAAACTGTTAATCACACACATTCTATTCAAACTTTGATTGTTAGCTTCAATAGAAACTTGTGGATGAGTTTGTGACATCCTACATAAGTCCCTGTGGATCGACCTCGGTATTACCGAGTTTATTACTACATCGCAACCCTACACTTGGGGAAGCGAACACTCCCTCCATCAAATTTGAGGAATCTTTTGAATTTTTTGTTTAACTTTTCTTCTTCATCATCCTCATCATCACTATCTTACTCCGACTCACTCTTAATTTTCTTATGTTTGTGAGAGGACTTTAAAGCGATGCTTTTCTTTTTAGAGGGGGCCTTAAAGTGTAGTTCATGAGTTTGTAGGGAACTTATGAGTTCTTCTACTTTCATGTTATCTATGTCTCTACACTCCTCTAAGGCTACTACCTTGATGTTAAATCTTTCCGGGAGGGACTTAAGTATTTTTCTACATATACGTCCTTCCAAAACCCGATCACCCAAGACAAACATGGAGTTGCAAATATCAGAAAGTTTTGTATAAAACTCCATGAAGGTTTCAGGCTCTTCCATCCTAATGTTTTCAAGTTTGGTGGTTAAGAGTTGAAGTTTCGAGCGTCTTACTGTGCTAGTTCCCTCATGGGTAACCTCAAGTATATCCCACGCTTCTTTTGCAGTTGCGCATGTGAGAATGTGCTGAAATTCATTCAGAAAAACTGCACAGCAAATCACATTAAGAGCTTTGGCATTTGCCATGTATTGAGCTCTCTCACTGTTATTCCATTTTTCATCATCTTTGGGAATGACGATGTATTTTCCATCAACCCCCACTTGTTCGATGGGCAAGGCATATCCACGTTGTGTGCTTAGCCACACCAGATGGTCCATGGATTGTAGAAAAATCCTTATCCTAGCCTTCCAATAGGCGTAGTTAGACCCGTCAAAGAATGGTGGATGGTTGGTGGTACCCCCATCTCGGTTAGACATCATGTTAGTGCTCCAGTACCGGATCTTACTCTAGACGGTTAAGTCCTTGAAGAGCAACCCGCTTTGATACCAATTAAAATTACGTCGGTAGCCTAACATGACACCTTCGTATGTGCGAAGCTTAAAGAGCAACTAGAATTATGGCTAAGTCCTACAGGGGGTGATTAGGACCTTTTGAAATTCTTTTCGCCTACTTACACAATTTAACACATTAAACTAAGTAAGCAAGAGCACTTCGGCTTTCAAGCCTAAGTAGGTCCAATCACAAGACTAGCATATGATTTAAGCAATAAACAACCTAGTCTAAGGATGCATAGATAATCAAATGATTTAACTAATCATGCTCTTAACCTATACAACCTACGTAGACTTATGAGAATGGATCAATGAGCTCAAGTCTACATAACTAGTGAAAGTACATCTTGTGTATGGATGTGCCTATCTGGTGCCTAGAATACATTCCTATCAAGCATTCATAATTAAACAATTAAACATACAATGTTAAGATATCAATGTGCTTAATCAATCATAAACACAAGCATGTATAGTGGTTTGACTTTGGGTCTACTCCACTCCCGGCTCAAGTACTCAACTCCTTTGAGCACACCGGCATTCACTATCGGAGGTTTTAAATGAGGTTCACCTCTCAACCTTTACACGGAGGTTTTGCCGGTTCACCTCACAACCATACCAGGAATTTTGAACATTGGCTAACTCTCAACCCGAACGAAGTTTTGGACATAGGCTAACTCTTAACCCGACGCACGTTCACTCCCGTGTCAGAGGTTCCCCCTTGGAGACTTTGTTTAGGCCCGATAAATGAGCCAAGGAGTGTCAAACAACCCTTAGTCTTTAGGCCGACAAACAGGCTAAGGAACGGCCAACATCCCTAGTTCGAGTTTGACAAACAAACTCTACACTCAACTCCTACAGGGAATTGAGTGGATGGACTCTCAACAAAGACAACCTTACTTGTCAGATGAGCCCCTTGTTCAACGTCGGTTTGGGTTGCTTAATCTCTGCTCTCCCATGCTTCAATCAGCTTCCCTTGCTCCCCTGATCGTGTTGCCGTTACGTCGCCAATGCCTCAGCTACACTTGATCAATCACCTTGCTTGTGATGCCTTTGAGATGCCCAAGGTGATAGGAGAGTAGGTTTGAGAACTCTACAACTAATAGGAATGGGTTGCCTA
Organism: Liriodendron chinense; assembly: GCA_003013855.2. NCBI lineage: Eukaryota > Viridiplantae > Streptophyta > Magnoliopsida > Magnoliales > Magnoliaceae > Liriodendron > Liriodendron chinense. Next base: position 2,044,760 of record ML058436.1, on the reverse strand, counting down.
GAGTTTCTCACCTACAAATGATCTCATCTTAGAGATTTGGATAAAGATATGCCTATCAAGGAAGATCCAAACTCTAGAGATCAAGAGGGGATGGAGGTCATCTTCTTCATGAGCTTGGAATGCTCTAATCTTGTGTTAAAGCACAAGAAAGATGCCTTGCATAGGTTGGGAATGAGCCTCAAATGGTCTCCAACAATGGTGGCTTCACTCCTCTCAAAATCCCTCTCCTACCCTCAACAAATACCCCAAGCCTTTTTTATAAAAAAATGTCCAAACGGACAGAAAACGGGCAAAAAATGGCTTGTCCCGACCTGTCCCAACCTGTCACGATCGGTCGGCCAATAGCCAGGCAAAGACAGCGAAGTTATTGTCTAGATGGGGGGCCTGTCCGACCGGTCAAGACCGGTTGGACCAGAGGGCTGTGCACACAACACACTGTAGTCCAGACTGGAAGTCAGTCCGACCGGTCTTAACCTGTCGGCCAAGTCTAGTTGACCGGTCACGACCGGTCGAATAGGCTAGGGTTCAACCAATTATTTTGCTGACCTACTCTTTCACGACCTAATCTCTTTGGCCATAGTATAAGTGATCTTTTGGGACACCTAGGGCCAATCTATGATGACTAAAGGTATTCCTAATATGGTCAAGGTCATCAAGAGGTTAAGGGTTTGTTTTTTTATCAAGGTTAAGGCACACCAAGGCATCACTTTGACCTGTTTCTTCGTCCTTGATGCAGTAGGGCCACTTGAGTCTTCGATCTTCATCTTCGTTAAGCTCAACCGACACTAGACTCACTGACCTAAGTGATTGACAAACAAGGTGCACTAGTATGCCACAGAAAAGTGCACTAACATGTTTTGGTTAGTTGTGGCTCGCCTGACCCGTTTAGGTCGATCTGAACCATGGGACAACTTCCTCATTGGGGAATTTACCTACGTTTGTGATTTCGCACAATTCGGATGTGGTGTTTACCCGATATGTGTGCAAGTGCGATCAACGATCGCTGATCATAGATCAGAGCCATGGCTTCAGGGATGGGTTTAATGTCATAATTAGAGCACGAGTTCTAAGTTTCACGATGATCTAAGAGTTATAATGCCTCAACTTAAAAAAGGTATGAATGATAATGATTACTTGAGTTGGATTTGGTTTGGGATTTGCACTTAACAAGTGCTTTCACTGATTTTTAAAATTGTGCAATTCGGTTGCTAGCCTTGCGCTGGCGTCCCACCAAGGTCGTTAAGACCGGTGAGAGGGTTGTCCCTCCCAATTTTTGGATTTTATGGTTGTTCGATGGGCGGTCTAGGGGCTGTTTAAACTAAACTAGCCATTTCCAGGTATGTTCGGGTTTTTGGTACTCCTCGGGTCCGCTAATTAGGGTTGGGGCATGCTTAGTGCAACGTTTAGCATTCATGCGGATGGCGGGAATGCCAAGTAGGTATGTTTTCCTATTAATTTACACGTTTCCTAAGTTATGAAGGATTATTAATTGGGCTTAGGTAATGTGCTGATGACGTTGCTCGTGTATGTGCTCAAGTTTCAGGGTGGTGATTTTACGAGGCGTTACAATCTACCCCCCCCCCCCCCCCCCCCCCCCCCCCCCCCTAAAAACATTTCATCCTCGAAGTTGTCTAAGGCTTCTATTATGTTAGTATTTAACAACCTTATCTGTGAATGCACTGGTGTTAGATGTGTGGAATAGCTTGTACTTATTGTTGGGTTTATTCTTAGTAATATGATCTACTTATATGACTTGGTCTATTTTCTAAATTATAACTGTTCTCCCTTATATAGGTCTCGTTACCAACATTTTGAGAGGACAACTCGAATCTTACTCAACGATCTACCCTATGTTTCGATCTTGGGACTATGGGCTTATGAGCCTACTATGTTTCTGTTGTGCCACTCTAAACGGATAGACGCATATCGTAATGCCCATTTTTTTATAGCTAATTTCATTGTGATACATTTATATGCATGCGAGGGTGTATATTAACTACACTAGCTGAGTTTATTGCAGTCTGTTAGTGCAGTATATTTTGTCAATTGTCGTGCCATCTAGTAGTGTCTTGTCTTGTAAGACTTGAAGACTATGCTGCTTCCTTTGCTCAAGCTCAAGCAGAAATAAGATCACAAGGTAAGTTGCATATAGATCAACCCTAGGTATCCCAAAACATCAATGAATGGCTTAAACATCAATCCATCTTTAACCCATTCCTTCTCGACCTAAATGCTCAAGTTGATCAAGCTTGAATTCTACTTGGTAAGGTGCTAAAATCATGATGAAATCATAGACCAAACATCCGTCTCAAAGCATCCTCACCACAAGCTGAAATATCAGCTTAGTTTGCCAAGTACCAAGGCAGTCGACCGGTCATGACCGGTCGGACAGACCTTGGAAAGGTCAACAGCTTAAAAAGATCAAATATCCTTGTCTGGAGAGGCATCCGACCGGTCATGACCGGTCGGACTGACCTCAGAGAGGTTAGCAGCATTCAAGATAAAATAAGCTCTTTTGGGAAGCCATCCCACTGGTCCTGACCTGGTCGGCCAACAGGCATCCGACTGGTCTTGACCGGTCGGACAATCCCCCATTTGTCCAGCAACTCTCTAACCTAAATCTTAACCAGTCCGACCGGTCAGACCACTTTCTGATAGGTCGGATATTGGCCGTTTTAGATCCGTTGGAGCTCGAATTTGAGCTTCTAAAAAGGCACATCTTAGGGTCTTTAATGACAAGTATTTAACACCCATTAAGAGCATTATGAGAGAGCTTTTACTCACTTCTTCTTACCCTCCTTGCTCTTACTTCCCTTGAGTTCATCATTCAAACCTAGCCATTAATGGCTTGTCATTGAGTATTCAAAGCTTGGTTTGAGATATGAACTCAAGCCTTGCATTCATGGCTGACAAATCATTGAAACTTCATCTAAAGGTCTTTTATAGCCACTGAATGTTGAGATTGATAATTCCTACATAACCATTACATTGAATAGGCAAAGGGAACTTCACCAACTCTCTCTCCCAACTACCCGGCATAATCATGCACACATCACTTGCATCGGTAGCTGATCTTGGGAGGATAGAGAGGAGCTGAAATACTTGGAGCTGAAGCTACTCGTTGAAGGCATCGAATCAGGGCTCAACTGTCTAGGTATGTCTAGTATTTGAGAGTCCATTTATTGTGTTAAAATTCCCTGAATTTGGAAACTCCGGTGGAGGTATCTGTGGCCATCCTTGGATTAGGATTTGTGAGAGTTTGAAATTCAAACTCGATAAGTCCTTAAATTGGGCCATTGGTGGATGGTAAACGTGGTCCTAGATGATAGGATGTTAAGATTGATGGTTAACCTAATTTAAAACCACGACTATAGTGAAATCCAGTGTTCTCATAGGTTGAGAACGTGAACCTGGAGTGGAGTAGGGAAACCGAACCACTATATATCGTTGTGCATTGTGAGATTGAATGATTGTTACTGTATTGAACTTGTGAAATAGCTAGTCAATCATGAATACAAACTGTTTGATAAAATGTCAATGATAGTTCTTTTTGCAATCTTAAACATGTATTTGCTTTGAATATTATTGTGATAATCGTAGTTATTAACACTTGTTTAAATTGCTGTGAAATTGTGTTAGAATTTCAAAAAGTCCTATTCACCCTCCTCTAGGACATTAGGTATATCTCCAAGTATTTCTATAAGCAGTAAAATCACAATTTCAATTGTTATTAGAGTTGTTTCCTCCGATTAGGTTTAACAACCTGGAGTGAGATCGTAAGAGAGCTTGAAAATATGTCTAGAGAGGACTCCACATCCATTACCAAACCTCCTTTTTATGGGTCAAACTATGCGTATTGGAAAGCCTGAATGCGTATCTTTTTAATATCCATCGATTTTGACATATGGGACATAGTTGAACTTGGATGGAAAGTCCCAATGGATACCATAAGAAAGGAAGGTGAACCCGATGTCCTCAAATCAAGAGAGAAGACTATGTGGACAGATTTTGATAAAACTCAATGTGTCTATAATGCAAAAGGTTTAAATGCTATTTTTTACTCAGTCTTTAGAGATGAATTTAGTCGCATTTAAAATTGCTAAACTAGTAAGCAAGCATGAGACATTCTTGAAGTTACTCATGAAGGAATAAGCGTTGTTAAACGCTTAAAACTTCAGCTCCTCACTACACAATTTGAAAACATAAGAATGGAGGAGCATGAGACATTTATGAAATTCTTTACCAGAGTGAGTAAAATCACAAATGACATGTGTGGTTTAGGAGAACTGGTTCCGGAAAATAAACTATATAGGAAAATTCTGAGATCCTTACCGAAATGTTTCTCTACCAAAGTTATTGCTCTAGAAGAATGTCGAGACCTAGATACCTTGAAGGTTGAAGAACTGTCAAGGTCCCTTCAAACCCATAAATTACGCTTCAAAACTCCCACCATATCCAAAAGTACTACCTTGAAAACTTCCCATAAGAAACAAGACTATGAACATGAGAGTGAAGAAGAACTGGATATGGAAGAAATGACTCTTATGGCCAAGAAATTTCAAAAATTCTTCAAAACTAGAGGAAATACTTCTAGAAGGAAACCTTATCAGAAAGGTAAACCTTTTGACTCAAAGAAAGGTAAATTTTACAAAAAATCAAAAGATCCTCAATGTTTCAACTGTAAAGGATTTGGTCACATTGCCTCTAATTGTACCGATAAGAAAACCAAGAAAAGGGCAATGACGGCTACATCGGATGATACTAAAAAATCTAAACTAGAATCAAACTCATCCCTAAGTGATGAGGAAGAGGGCTCAATCAAAATTTTAATGGCCTCCATCATTGAAATTGTGCCATTTGAGAAAAATACCGGAGATAAGGTTGATCATGAATCCTCTAACACTGATAATGAATCCTCAGATGATGATGAGGATGAGGAAGAAGATGAAGATGATAACCAAGGCCTACAAGAATCCTACAGCAAGCTATTCTGCCAAAGCATTTTACTTACTAAAAAAAAATGAATGAAGCTACACAAAAGAATAATGAATTGGCGGACCAAGTTTAAGAGCTTAAAGGTGAAAATGAGCATTATACTAAAAAAGACTTTGATTGGGAAAGAAAGTATGACAAAGCTCAAGAAAAAATCAAAGAGCTAAAAGAAGAACTTGAAAAAGTAAATCAATTGATCACCAAGATTCCCTTCTTAAAGATAAGTTTGTTCAAAGCTCTAAAAAGTTAGAAAATCTATTGAATTCGGCTAGATCATCTAGAATTATGAGAGGTTTAGGATTTGATAGTTATAATCAAGTACAAAATCCCATTCACTTAGAAACAAGAAAGGAAAAAGGGACATCAGGAAGTAAAAGTAAGAATTCTCCTACTTGTCATGCTTGTGGTGACATTGGCCACCTCAAATTTGAGTGCATGGTCTTTAGGAATCTGGTCAGGAACTTGAAAAGAAAATTTATACCAATCGGGAAAAAAGTGCAATCTAGTTGGAATCCTCCCATGCAAACTCCACCAAAAAAGGGGAACTTGAAAATAAATTATCCTACACCCCAAGGAAGGACAAGAGAATGGAAGAATTGTTGGAGCAAGTAAAAATGTTGAATATGAAAACTACCATTATCTTACAAGATGTAACGCCCCGAATTTTCTCCAATTTAGAAATTAGACATCCTTAGGCGTTAGATTTAATTTCTCGATTTGAATGCATGTCCATGCGTGTATTCGCACGTGTTGGGACCAAAAGGAGTGGCCTTAAATTTAAAAATGGAAACCTTAGGATTAAAATTCCTAGTTTTACTTGATTTTGAATCTAGAACTTGAACTTTAGGTACCTTGGTGAGGAGACTCGAGTCTATGGACGTTTGGATACGTCAGGTTAGAGTCACTTTGGTAGGTGGAATGAAGAAAGGGAAAGTAAAGTAGAGGAATGGAAGTTTAGGAGATGAATGATTTGAGGATTCGTGACTCTAAAAGTAGTAAATTTGGTGTTTGGATACCCCAATCGAGAAGGTTAGGTCCCTATAGGTCGTGGATCGTTCAAAGACAATGTAGAATGATCGACTTGGCGAATGGAGTGAAGCAAAAATGAATAAATGATGTAAAATAGAAGTTTTTTTTTTGTTTTTTTTTTTTTTTGGGGGGGGGGGGGGGGGGGGGTTTGGAAGAATACAGGATAGCAGTAACCGGTCAACCAGATGTCCCCAGCCAGTTGACTAGATTCCCCAAACCGGTTGACCGGATTTGGACCCGGTTGCACCGAATTTCACAGTTCTGATCCTGTATTTTTAGTCAACTTAAAAAAATTATCTCCTTCATTATAACTCCGATTGATGTGATTCAAAATCCATATTAAATCTTAATGAGTTTAGTTTTATATAAAAATATATAAAAATAAAATAAATATCATAATTAGGTTTAATTTAGAAATATTTAGAAACTATCTGGGAAATTATTAGTTTCTAATAGCATACACTTCTGGCATTTTATTAACTTTTATAAACATCAGAGTGGGCAAAAATTTTGTAGGATGAAAGTATACTCGATAAGGAATCAATATAAAAATTATAAAAATAATTTATTAGTTATAAAGTTCTAAAAATATTGCCCAGATGATGCGTACTTCTGTGCTAAATTCTCCAGAATTTAAGTTAATTTTGTCCACTCGGACTTATGTGAAGTTGCGGATTTTGAGCCACTAGACTCCAATGAAATTAAGGATTCTAGTCTTAAACATTTCCTTGCAACTAACCCTAAAGTTGCGGCCCCGATCGATGATCGGTGATCGTTAAACGAACAATGTATCATAACTGTCGATCGTCGCATCCGAAATGAGGAAAACCCTGTCCATAGGTAATTCACCACTACATTCACCTATCCCATGGCCTAGATCATCCCATACACCTCCCGGTGCGCCCCAATAATGGAAAACAACCTCCTATAGGGTCATAATACAATTTGTTTGGCCATTAGGGCCATTGCACCAATTTCTGTGCTATAAATAGAGTCTCTTTGGAGCTCTCTCCCCAAATCTGATTTTGTCCTAGAAAAGAGATAAAGAAGAGGAGAGAAGGAGAGGGAGAAAATGGTGAGGGAGAGGAGTTGGTGTTGTGGTCGCCGGATTCTCTTCGATGAGCACCGTAGCTCTGTTCGATGAGCACCGTAGCTACCTAATACTTCGTCAATTTTCCCTTCACTTGCGATTTGAGGTAACAAAATCTCACTAAACCCTTTGATTTCTCACCAAAACCCGAAGTCTTAAAGCCCTGACCTATATGATTTTGTCTCCTTCTTTTTCCTATTTTTTTTTTATATTAGGGTTGAGACCCTTTCATTTTTTTTGAAAATTAGAAAACCCTAACCTTGTAGCTTGTTCATGGTATAATTTAGGAGCGACTCATGCTATTTGTTGAGCCGTAATTGAGCTCGACCCTATGTAAATTTCATTGTACACAGATTTCGGGCCCCGATTCGTTGAGTCGATTGAGGGATTTTCCTAATCAAAGGCATGTGGGATTTTTCCCAAATCCCAGCGTTCGGGCTACCTTTGAATCGCGGAATTTCGACTATAAGGTGAAGATCTACCCCAAGCTTGTTTTCGATAATTACTAGTTAATGATTGTTTAATTGTGTTGAATTTTATTTATTTTATTTTATAAATGCTAGAAATTATTTTAATAATATAATTTATTTGTAAATTAATGATGTGCTTATAACATGTTTGATGAAATGTGTCGGTTGTAGTTGGGTGAAAACATGCTTGATAAATTGCTTGAGTGATATGAGAAACATGATATTATAGTTCATTCGTGCTTTTGTTAATTTGTGACGCCCTGTGTCATCCGAGCTATGTCATTTGAGTCCTTTGGATCGGTCGGGCTAGTCGGTCGGGCCAGGTGCTTTAATAAATTGGGTAATAATGTTTTTTATAATTGTGCTATTGATATGCCCTGTTGTAGTAAATTTATGGCTGTTGGATTAAGCTCTGACAACCGTTTGAACACTGCACTACCTATCATTTAATTGATAGTTATGAGCCTATTCGATCAACTAGATGGAACACGGTCGACCGATAGGGGCTACTATCAGTTTGTCGCGGTCCACTTGGGTTGACCAAATATGTTCCATTCAAAGTTAATCATTCTTATGTTTGATTGATTGAATCACTTTATTGAATTCTAGAATACCGACATTACCAATGTATAGCCATTTAAAACCGTATTGCGATACGATCTCCAGGTCTCATGAGCCAGGCATGGTAGTATGGGACGCCGTGTCTGAGCTGTTGGCCTACACTGGGGTGATGAGCCTCCCCGTAGTGACCAGTGAGCATTGACAGAGGTGACAGATCGTTGTTCGAATAACCATTGTGACAAATTTGACCCTAGCCGATGTTAGTGTGCCTATGCACTGTTTAAACAACTCGGGCATGTATTGGTTTTATTTTTGATTGATTAGCCCGCACCTCTAAATTAATTAATTGTATTTGATATGTGGGTGACGAGCCCTTTTGCTTTGATTTGGGTGTGACTGACGAGTTACGACCAGACCATGCCTTCATGGAAGGATACTCAACTTCGGATCGAGGGGTTACTGACGATGATTGGTGACGCATCGCAAGGAGCCAGATGGTCCCAACTAGACTTGCTATATAATGAAGGTATTCTAGCTTCATCAATTTGCTGTACGAATTGGACTAATAAATACTTGGCTATCCATGCATATCATGGCATGCACTTGTGGAGGACGTGTGGGTGCCTGGTTATTTGATGTGGCGCCAGCGCTACCTTTTATGTCCTCATGTGATCCCCGGGACATGCATGCATTTAAGCAACTCATTTAGAAAATGTATTGTTTTGTGTCTTCATTGTTTGTGCCTGCTTGTGTGCATAACATGTGTAATTTGCTTAGTATTTGTGCGTTAGAAATAACCAGCTTATGAGTAGTATATATAGATATATACATTTATTATGAATTTGCTCATATCTAAAATATCCCAAGTATAATCTTGGGGATATTTCTTCACTATGTTGGCATTTGACGCCTTTCATTTGATATATGCAGATGATTCCAGTATAGAACCGGATTGTGGTGCATTCAGAGCATTCTTGTAGTCTTATAGCATCATCCCTTTGGTAGTGTACTTCCCTTTCTTTTATTTTTATTGTGATTCGTATAATTCTCATATGGGCTTACACTGCGATTGAACTGTACCATTTTAGGTGTTGGCTTTTATTTCTGGATTTAGTTATCTCCGCCTTGCTTTGATTCCACTAGTTGAAATGCGCTACTCTGATTGTCTGAGTATGGAATAAATGTAAAACTGATTGAGAACACACATGGGTGCTTTTCTCACATGTGGCATTCCTAAATAAGCATTTTATTAAGTAACACTCGTCAAATTGGATGTACCCAAATACTCGATTTTTCGGGGCGTTACACAAGAATAAGAAAAATCTACATGTCCAAAGAAAACTAGATAACCACCGTATAAAAATACCACTCACAAAAGGATAACAACTAAATGGGTAGTCAAGAACAAATGTTTGGTCATTCATACTGCCCTAAAAGTTTGGAATAATTCTAGATGGTATTTGGATAGTGGATGCTCTAGACACATGATAGGTGATAGATATCAATTCTGTGCATATAACGACTTCGATGGTGGGTCTGTTACATTTGGTGATGGGAGCATGGCTAAAATCATTGATAAAGGAACCATCATAGGGCAAGGATTGCCCAAAATAGAAAATGTGCTTTATGTTGATGGTCTTAAACACAATTTACTGAGTATCTCACAAATTTGTGACAAAGAGCACTCAGTAAGTTTCTCCAAAGAAATGTGCGAGATCTTGGACTCCACAGGAAAACTGATCATGAAAGGTCTACGTACAGGAGACAACTGTTATGTAATTGAAAGCCATGATTACTAGAGCTCCCCATCCATGTGTCACATGGCCATTGACAATGAAACTGAATTATGGCATCATCGACTCGGTCATGTACGCTATAGAAATCTATCCAAATTGGGTTATAAAAATCTGGTGAGAGGATTGCCTAAGATTGGCAAAAGACCTAAGGCTGTCTGCATCGTGTGCTAAAAAGCTAAACAAATCAAGGTTGCACACAAAAAGATCTCAAATCTGGCCACATCTAAACCTTTTGAACTGCTACACATGGACCTAGTTGGTCCTACCAGGGTTTTAAGCCAAGGTGCGAAACGATACTTCTTTGTTGTCGTCGATGATTACTCTAGATTCACCTGGGTCGCTTTCTTAAGAGAAAAATCTGACACATTTGAATAATTAAAAAAATTGATGAAGCGACTTTATAATGAGAAAGGTTATATAGTTGCTAAAATCCGGAGTGATCACAATAGTGAATTTGAAGATCATCGTTTAAAAGACCTATGTGATGAATTGGGAATCCATCATGAGTTTTCAGCACCTAAAACATCTCAACAAAATGGGGTTGTTGAAAGGAAAAATCGGGTGTTGTTGAAAATAGCAATAGTTATGCTTAATAGTAAAAACCTTGCGAAAAATTTATGGGCCGAAGCAGTTAACACTGCTTGCTACATCATAAATCGAGTCTGCTTAAGGGCAAGTTTGAACAAAACTGCTTATAAACTGTGGTGTGGAAAGACACCAAATGTTACTTTAAGGTCTTTGGTAGCCCATGTCATATTTTACGAGACCATGAAAACTTGGGTAAGTTTGACTTTAGGAGTGACGATGGTATCTTTTTGGGATACTCTTTGAATAGCAGAGCATATGGAGTTTACAACAATTGAACCTCAATGGTTCAAGAGTCAATTAATGTGACCATAGATGACCAACCTTCAAATGAATCAGTGTCACCAAATGATGTAGAAGAAGATGAGGGTATATGCGAGATAGTTTACAACATTGTCTCCTTATTTTGAAGTGAACCTTGAATTCTCAAAGTGTGACGGCTTTTAAATCCATAAAAGGATAAGGAAACTCAAAATACTTTATTAAAATCTATCCCTAAGACGAGGTTGCAAGGTTTTAAATAATAAAACAAAACCATGACCAAAAGTCTTAATGCTAAGAGACCCGAAAGCTTCCCAAAATAGTAAAACATATTAAAATAGAAGGTCTTAATCTAATCTAATTATGTGGTATGATTCTTGGCATAATGAGAAATAAATCCTAAGAAGACACTAATTATTAAAACCTTAAGAGGAAAAAGACACGGCTGATTTAAAGCTTAAAAAATGATAAGTTTTTCGAAAAAAGAAATTTTAACAGGAGTTATTTTCTTGCGAAATAGATAGTTCCATTGGCCTCGGATGGCCCATTCTACCCAAATTTCATATTGTGCGTCTCGTAATTCATTCTAGATAAAAAGTTATGATCGATTTACAATTTGCCCGCTAGTTGATCCTGCTTTTTCAGAGTTGACCCTGAACTTTCCTCAGCTCCCATAGTGGACCGTGGTACTTTATCCTATGGCCTTGAATTTTCCTTAGTTGTCCACAGTGGCACCATGGTTTTCATGATGGCAGTGTGGTGTGCCCATGGTAGCACTGTGCAGCATCACGGTGGAACCGTGGACCAATGTCCAATTTTTCTCATAATAAGAGCCCCAATGAGCAACTTATATGTGCTGACTTTGAAAAAATATATCTTTTTAAATACAACTCCGATTGAGGTGGTTCAAAAGCTTAAAGAAAACTTGATGAGTCTATTTTCAAGGAAAAATAAATAGAAAATCAAAAGCTAAATTTAAATGGGGACAATTTTAAAATATTTTGAAACTGTCCGAAAAAATGTCGATTTCAGGCAGCTGGTATTCCTAAAATATTAATAATTTTTCTAGAAATTGAAATGGGATGAAATTTCGTATATAAAATTAGACTTAAAGATGAATCACCAGAAAAATTTTAAAAATATTTCAGTGGCTAAAAGTGTTAAAAACGTTACGAACAACAGACCTATTGGAAACTAGAATTTTTGTTTCTTCTACAAATATGTGTTGTCAATGAATTGGTAGTCGTTCAGAAATCAAGATTTCACATTTTTTTACTCCTTAGGTCCTTCTAGGATGAATTTAAGTGTACTAAGACATCTTGCATATGACGTTATCAACCAGGGCTGTCCTAGCAGTCATTTTTCTAAGTTTAGGTTTAAAATCATCAAACAATTGGGAATGCGACACAATAATGTTCTTTTAAGGAAGCAAGTATCTAACAACAAATCTATTTCTGTCAGAACTTTGAAGAGTAAAAGGATGTTTTGCATAAAAGCTGTAGTGGACCAGACTTTCTACAAATAATGGCTATAGGTATGTGGTTAAGGTTTGATAAGTATTGGTCTGAGTGTAGTTTAATAATGGTTGTTGCAGTCATCCTTGATCCTTGATACAAAATGTTCATGGTTATATTTATTTTTTCAAAGTTGTATGGTCAGAATAGTGCCACTGAGGTCGAAAGGATTCATGATACAATTGGAGAACTGTATACTTTCTATGTAGAAATTGTGGGCGCCGCAAAAGACAATACAACAAGTCAGAATCCTGAAGTGGGTTCTAGTTCTAATATTGTTGCACCACGAAACACGATCGGCGATTTCATGTCTTTTATGGCACAAGTTGAGACTTAAATTCAGGCAACCAAAACAGAACTCGAGTAGTATTTGAAGGAGCCACTTGTAAAGTACAAAGGCAACCAATTTGATATTTTAGATTGATGGAAGTCGAAAGCTCGTGAAGGCATGTACCATATGCTGTTGTTGATGGCACAAGACATATTATCAATTCCAATTTCAACTATGGCACTAAAATCTGCTTTTAGTATGGGGAGCAAGGTCGTGAACAAGTATTGAAGCTCACTTACACTAGAAATAGTTGAAGTGCTCATTTGTACAGAAGATTGGTTGCGTCCGATCTGGGGAGATGGCAACTCTTTTAATAAGGATTTTGAGGAAAAGAAGAGTGAGAAGCAAGATGAGACAATACTTGCAACTGCGATTGCATAAAGTAGGATGAGACAAACAGTACCCTCTATTTCCTTGCATTTGCTAATGAAAATTTGACAGTTATTATTTTTTGATGTGAATTGTAACATTTGATGAGTGGATGGATATTTTCTATGCTTTATGCAGCTATATCAACTTATGCATTTAAATGTTTATTTTTATATTTCTCATCTTTTTGTTTATGCCTTTAACTAACTTAATGTTTATGTTGCATTTGTTTATCTCATATGGCTTACTGGTTGCATTTATTTATCTTCCATCTTCATTCCGCAATTATTTATGTTGACTCATCCTAACTAAATATTTATTCTTTCAAAATTCACACTTATAGATATGTCATTAAAAGATGATCTATCAATAGATATTTAGGATTATGGAGCCTAAGTCTACTCCCAGGATGGAAAGATTAAGTTACAATACAAATTGTGGGAAGCAATTTGTGAACAAAACTAATCAAATAAAATTACATTTGGCTTGTTGGGGAGGAGACGCAACCCCATGTAGCAAAGCTCCTCCAAAAGTCTGGAATTTATTTTGAGCCATTCTTGACTTAAATACAAAGGCTTCCACCTCTTCCCTTACAACTAATACAACAAGCCACAGAAGATACAGTAATAGGCCTATTATAAATGAAGAAGAGTCAAGTAGAGGAAGAGCTCCCACACTTAGTAGAGAAGAAGAAGAAAGGCTATTAAGGGAAAATAAGAATGAGATTATAAAGAAGCCGTAAAATAGAGCCTGGAACTAGCATCTAGGAGTATTAGACAACATCAACCACCTCCGAGACAACATGATGCCGTCATGCCGAAGCAGGCGGTTGGAAATCCCATACAAATCGGATCATAAAAAAGGTTGAAAAAACTTGTTGATTGTATGAATGAGGATGATGGAAAGACATCTCCACCATCCAATTCAAAAGAGGTAAACAACCATCTTTTAGATACCTCCAGCTCATACTTAATCCAGAGTTCTCCCACAGTCCAAGCCATAAAAAGAGAACCAAATGATGATTTTGGCGACGAATGTGGAAGAGGGGGTTACTATTATGGGCAAAGTTACTTGGGTTATACGCCACAAAGGCATTCATCATATAGAGGATATTGACAATATTTTATGTTTATTTACTGAACATTATTTATTTACTTTATTCATTTTTTTGAATGAATGAATGGTTTATTTACTTTGAATGAATGAATGGTTTATTTACTTCATTCATTTTTTTTGAATAAATGAATGGTTTATTTACTTTGAATGAATAAGTGGTTTATTTACTTTGTTTGTTTTTTAATAAATGAATAATTTATTTACTTTGTTCATTTTTTAATGTTAAAAATTACTCACACAGTTAATGATTATTTTTTTTCTATTAAAAATTACTTACATAGTAGATGGTTGGGATAGCGCATACACCCACCATTCAACAAATAAAATGTAGAACCTGAAAATCGATGTCCACTCAAACATCCTTCCATATTATACAATCCCACCAGCATACCTCCCCACATAAAATATTAAGGTCTTAGCACTCGAGAAAGTTATGATTAACGACCAATGGTTTCGATTCCATGTCATGCGGCCACATGCCTAAGTCTTCCTATCCACCACCTTCACAGGCCTATCACGTCTAGCTCCAACGAATGGAAAGCCGCCTCGTGTTAACACTCTTGTACAAAATGTCATAAAAGGTACTCACGAAGTGTAGAGAGAAATAGTAAGAACCTGAAGAACACCTCTACTAGTGACATGTGCCACACCATGAGTTCTGTAACACCAGAGACATAAGAATGACCAAACCCCAGAGGTGGTCATTCTCCTAACAATATGTGGCCAAAGATACAATCTATGCATACGAAGAACCTCTAACGAGCATATGCATAGACCAACGTCACGCTAAGGCAGTGATGCCCGATGCATATGGCCAAATACGATTGGCCACAAGCATAAAAAAACTTGCCAGCGATGTACTAAGAAGAGAAAATCATCAGAAAATAGAAATACAAGAAGATACAGTGATGTAATGGTTTGCTAACCTCACCCCAAATTAGAAGTATATTGGGCTAAGGCCATTAACCAATCAGCTAATCAATCTCGAAAACTAAAGAGAACACATGCAAAGCTAGCACCTAGTCTATAAAAGCAATAGAGAACGAAGAGCTTGTTAGTGCACTTTTCTGTGGCATACTGGTGCACCTTGTTTGTCAATCACTCACATCAGTGAGTCTAGTGTCGGTTGAGCCTACTGAAGACGAAGACCGAAGACTCAAGATGGACCGGCTACATCAAGGAAGAAGATACAGGTAAAAGTGATGCCTTGGTGTGCCTTGCCTTGACCAAAACCTAACCCATAACCTCGTAGATGACTTGGACCAACTAGGTATACATTTAGTCATCATCATTAGTCTTAGAACTCCATGAAAAACATGATAAATTAGACTAATTAAAGAGGTGGAAGCTGCTGTAAACAAAACAGCTCAAAACAGCAGTTTTCGATTGATCTCCGATCAATCGGACGTTGGCTCCGATAGGACTCCGATCAATCGGACAGAAGCTCCGATCAATCGGAAATTTTTCCAGCAACCTTGAAAATTCACTGGACATATTTCCGATCAATCGGACAGTCTTCCGATCCATCGGAAGGGTTCCGTCCGATCAATCGGACAGTGTTCCGATCAATCGGAATATCTTCCAGAGACTTCACTGGATAGATTTTCGATCAATCGGACTTGTCTCCGATCAATCGGACAGGTCTCCGATCAATCGGACCTTCTTCCGATCAATCGGAGATGCGCGAATCTGCCCGTTTTTTGACCGTTGGAAGAAAATCTATTTAAGATGGGGGATTCGTTTTTGAGCCAAGAGAGGGAATTTTGAGGAGATAGAAGCCACCATTGTTAGAGATCATTAGAGGCTCTATTTCAAACCCAAAGCAAGTCATTCTCCTTGTGTTTTCATCACAAGCTTGAGCCATTCAATGGCATCTTGAGAATGAACTTGTTCCCTCTTGATTCCCAGGGTTTGGACACCTTGATGATAGTTAAATCCTTTGTCTAAATACTACCTAGGAGTCCAAATAGGTGTATTCCTCTAGGAAACCCATTTCCTACCATTTGTAGAGGTCTCACCACTCCCTAGCACCTTGGGCATCTCCAATGGAGCATCACATGCAAGGTAGCTGATCTTGGAGCTGAAGCCTTGGCAAAGCAGCGACGTCAAAGATCGGGGGAGCACAAGGGGAGCTGATTCAAGCATGGGAGAGCGAGAAGAAGCAACCCAAAGCGGCGCTACAAAGGGGCTCAATCCGACAAGTAAGGTTGTCTTGTTAGGAGTCCATCCACTCAATTCCCTGTGGGAGTTGAGTGTAGAGTTTGTTTGACAAACTCGACCTAGGGTCGTTAGCCGATCCTTGGCCTATTAGTTGGGCCTAAAATCTAGGGACGTTAGCCGTTCCTTGGCACGTTTGTCGGGCCTAAACAAAGTCTCTAAGGGAGAGCCACCAACACGGGTGCAAACGTGTAGGTTGGGAGGAACCTGTAAACTCCCCGGTTGGGTGGATCCGAATTAAAACACCTTGGTTGGGAGGAACCAGATTTAAACTCCCCAGTGAATGCTGGTGTGCTCAAACGGGTTGAGTACTTGAACCGGGAGTGGAGTAGACAAGTAGTCGAACCACTATACATCCTTGTGTTTGTGATTGATCTTGAGCACATTTCTCTTTATGCATTATGTTTAATTGTTAATTATGTATGCTTAGTTAGGAATGTATGCATAGCACTTGATAGGCACATCCACACTCATAAGATGTACTTTCACTACCTCAAGTAGACTTGAACTTATTGATCCATCCTCATTCAAGTCTATTTGAGTAGCATAGATTAGGTTCTTCATTAGCTTAATCATTTTATTAATCTATGCTTGTTTAGACTAGGTTGTTTATAGCTTTTATCATATGCTAGTCTTTTGATTGGACCTACTTAGGCTTGGAAGCCCAAGTGTTATCGCTTACATAGTTCAATTTGTTAAATTTATTAAGTAGGCGAAAAGATTTTAAAAAGGTCCTAATCACCCCCTCCTATAGGTTTAACCATAATTCTAGTTGCTCTTTAAGCTTCCGCACGTGTATGCATAGGGTGTCGTGTTAGACTACCCGACGCAATTTCAGAGCTCTGTGCCCTCGTTAATCCAAATACACAAATCTCTTATTCAGCTCAACATTGCTTATTTCAACTTTTCATCCCACTAGACATCAATCATATCTTAGCCTAATATAGCCTCTCCACTTCTATGCAGTGCAATGCTGCAGCAAGTCCAAATCAATTAGTGTACCTTTAATTTAGTTTCACCATTTATCTTTAGCGCATCGCTACAACAAGTCAGAGTTTAGTTCTTCATGCATGATTGAGTCGTTGGATCCCAAATCCTTAAGTCCTTAATGATTTCCATAGGCTACGACTAATTGGCCAACCCATGACCGTCTCTCAACCGTCTAAGTTTAGACGACCATCAACCATCTATAGCCGGTTCATTCACATGGATTGCCGATTGCATTTACACTCATATTCAGATCAATGAAAATTGACACTTGGCCTAATATGATCTGAGTGTTTACTTTGTTGATAAATGACATAAGCCATCATCGTGGTAATGAACGGTCCTTGCTTCTAAGTGGAAAAAAACTCATTTGAAAGACTAAACCTCGCCCCCGTCCTCCGAACATAGTTGGGCTAACAATGTCGATAATCAATTAGGATATCCGTACAACTATGCCATGTGCGTGGTTGGAGCCTGCCATTTATTAAATAGTGCTAGTCTGCTAGACTAACAAGGTACTCCTCCAGAGCATTTTATGATACATAATTACACCAACAGCAAAGTCACACCATTTTTAAAATGGCGGTGACCCATCATATTCCCAGACCATCCATGCCGTGCGGCGCATCTTAGGATGGAATATATCTCAAAAATCAAAGTAATAAGCAATCGTGGTTATCCAAGTGATGGTCTCCAAATGGATGATTAAAAAGTAAAATGGTTAGTGGTTTAAATTGAGAGTGTGAAATCAAGTGCAAAACATCATCTGCTCGTTTGGTTTTTGACCTATGCTCCATCTACAACTAAGTCAGCGATGTGAACGGTTTTAAATTGTGTACAACTAGGCAAGCACGGTGGATGAGACCACAAGTCGCCATAGGAGCTAGTCCAACTAAGAATATCCAGATCTCAGATTCAGGAATGAATGGAAAACAGTGTTGTACAAAGACTTTGAAAGCCGTTGTCCCACTTGTATGAAAGCATGTGCCATATACAAGCCATGTGAATGCATGTGAACCCATCCCGTGCAATATGCAAGCCAGCTCATTTGGGTGAGCAACTTCAATTATTAGAAAAATTGAACATCTTTGGAGACTTTGGGCTAGTTTCAGGAGGCGGGTTGTCTGGTGTGTTGACGTCAGCCTTGCCATGATGTATGTGTTATATCCACTGTTCATCCATTTTGCCAGATGAGTTGACCAAAATATAAGGTAGATCTAAAGCTCAAGTGGACCAAGCAGCCGGACAATGATGCCCACCGAGAAAACCTTCCAAGAGTTCACCATGACTTTTATTTGCCATTGAACCTGTTTATAAGATTACACTAACCTGTATAAAGGGAAAACACAAATATCAGCTTCATCCAAAACTTTTGTGGTCCCCCGTAGTTTTCAGTGGTAGGTGTTCAATCCCACTGCTTTCTGTGGTGTGGTCCACTTGAGCTTTGGATTTACCTAATTTTAGATTGATTCCCTAAAATCATCTAGCAAAATAGATGGATGGTGTGGAGGTAACAAATACCTCAGAAGTCGGTGACGTCAACACACCATGGAAACGGTGGATGGATTGGATTATGGGATCTATATGTACCACTGGCTCCTGGGGGGGCACGTCCTAAAGTTGACTTATACGTACGTAAGTGTTAAAGAGCGGAGGAGATGGTGTTAGAGAATGGAAATGAGGTCTGGCACTGTAGCAGAGCTATAGATGCAGTGACTTCATCCAATACCTTGTCACATAAATGCAGAGTTATCTTATTTTCACCGTCCCTTTTAGATTAGATGCAGTAAAACTTCCAACTGGGACTGGGCATTTCATGTGCAGTTTTTTTTTTTTTTTTTTTGTATCCATCATAGGATTTGCCAGATGCATGCGATAGATTCACTAACCATTATTACAACCACGGATCTGTCAAGTAGCAAGGCTTATTGTAAGATGGTTCCGAGCCGGGCCGACCCGCGCCTTGACGGGGTCCATGAGATGGCTAAAAGGGACGCGGATTGCGTCCGACCACTGGTCGGACCTTTAAGCGTCCGACCAGATCAGTGTGGGGACCACCCTGATGTATTCCTTTATCCATGCCGTTCATTCCTTTTACAATATCATTCTAGAATATTGGCCCAAAATAGAGGCAGATCCAACGTTTAAGTGGGCCACACCAAATAGTGTGCGGAACTTGGTGACGTCATCACTACAGTAGCGCACTAATGTAATGATGACATCACCAGATTCTGCTTACTATTTGGTGTGGCCCACTTGAGCATTGAATATTCTTCGTTTTTAGAGTCATTCTTTAAAATGATCTTAGAAAATGAATGGATGGCGTTGATAAACAAATACATCAGGGTGGCCCCCACACTGATCTGGTCGGACGTAGGGTTGTAAATGGTCGGGTTCGGGGCGAGTTTAGCCAAAACCAGACCTGCCCATTTACTAAACGGGTCTGGGTCCAAATTTTAGACCCAGACCCTTTTACTGAATGGGCGGGTCTGGGTCGGGTCCGAGTCAGCCCATCAGACCCATTTATAAATGGGTTCAGGTATGATAAAGGGAGATCCACCCAGACCCATTTATAAATGGGCCAGGTCTAATGGGTTCGGGTCTGAATCAAGTATGCAAGCATTTTACAAGGCTTAAAATCGGGTCTGGACGGGTCTAGGCTGGACGGGTCCCTTGTAACATAAACCAAACCCACCCACTTACTAAATGCGTTTGGGTCGGGTCAGGTCGAGTCGGGTCGGGTCGGGCCTAATATAAAGGAAACCAGACCCAAACCCGTTTAACAAATGGGTCTATTCTTGGACCCAGACCCGTACCATCTAACAAATGGGTCGGGTTTGGGTCGGGTCTAAATGGGTTGGGTCTGGGTACCCATCGGATCCACTGACCCATTTACAGCCCAGTCGGACGCAATCCGTGTCCCGCTAAAAGTTTGTCCTGTGACATACGGGACGCGGATTGGCTAGTGACCCCAACACCAGCCCGGAGCTGGTGTCAAAGCTGTGTGGGCCCCACCATGATGTATGTGTTTTATCTACGTTGTCCATCCATTTTTCCACCTCATTTTAGGGCATGGCCCCCAAAAATGAGGTAGATCCAAATCTCAGGTGGACCACACCACAGGAAAACAGTGTTGATTGAACGTCCACCCTTAAAAACTTCCCAGGGCCAACCGTGATGTTTATTTGCCATCCAACTTGTTGATAAGATCACACAGACCTGGATGAAGTGAAAACACAAAATATCAGCTTGATCCAAAACTTCTGTAGGCTCCAAGAAATTTTCAACGGTGAGAATTCAATTCACACTGTTTCCTGTGGTGTGGTCTATCTGAGATTTGGATCTGCCTCATTTTTGGGGCCATGCCCTAAAATGAGGTGTAAAAATGTATGGAAAGCGTGGATAAAACAAATACATCATGGTGGGGCCCACATAGCTTTGACACCAGGCCCGGGGCTGGTGTTGGGGTCACTAGCCAATCCGCGTCCAACATTTGAGGTTTCATTTCATAAAAGTGGGGCCTACGATTCAGTGAACCCCACACACGCACGAGTCTGAAAAATATCGTAAGCAGTGTACTTTTTTCACTTTTGAATATGGACGGTTGATATTTCATATGTTTTACCATCCGTTTGGAGGCCACAAGTTGATGGTTGGGATGGCGTGTACAGTATTTTTATTTATTTATTTTTAAAATTTTTAAATCTGTGACCGGTCAAGTTGGTCTCTCTAGAGATAAATGAGTAGAAAAACGAAATGCAAAGATAAACTCAAGAGAAAGAAAGCTTTGATCTGAATTTCTAAAAGAGAGGAAAGATGACTGTTGTTGAGTCGGTTGTGAATCACCTTGTACAAAAACTCGGTGACCTACTCATTCAAGAAGCCATTTTCTTAAATGGGGTTGGTGATCAGGTCGAATGGCTCGAGGCAGAATTTAGGCGAATGCGATGCTTCTTGAAAGATGCAGACTCCAAACAAGAAGGGGATGAAAGAGTGAAGAACTGGGTTCGGGATGTGAGAGATGTTGCATATGATGCTGAGGACGTCATCGACACCTTTGTTTTCAAGATAGCACCCTTAAGGCGAAAAGGATTTTTCGGCCGTATTAGAAGGTACGCTTTCATCTTCAATGAATTGATATCTCTCCATAAGTTGGGGTCAGAGATGGAACGGATAAAGAATAAAATCTGTACAATCTCCCAAAGTAGGTTGACTTATGGAATTGAGAATATAGGCCAGGGGTCAGGGACGAGCTCCCAAGACTGGAGGCTCACTTCTCCTCTATCTCAAGAACCAGATTTTGTTGGCTTTGAGAAAGATTTGGAGATATTGGTTACCCGATTGACGGAGGGGGAATTGCGCCGTTGTGTTGTTTCTCTAGTCGGAATGGGTGGTCTTGGTAAGACAACGCTCACTAAGAAAGTTTATAACAACACCCGTGTGAAGACACACTTTCACTCTTTTGCATGGATTTCTATATCGCAAGAGTATAGTGTGAGAGATCTTCTTCAGAACATCATAAATTGCTATATGGTGCTCTCAGAAGAGGAGCTCAAGAAATTGGAGAAAATGAATGTTTTTGAGCTGAGGCATAAAATTTCAGAGTATTTGCAAGAGAAGAGATACCTGATGGTACTAGATGATATATGGACAAACGAAGCATGGGATGCTCTCAAGGATGCTTTCCCGGATATGAACAATGGAAGTAGGGTCATGCTCACCACGCGCAACAAAGATGTAGCTTTACATTCAGATGCACAAAGCCTGCCGTATGAATTGCGATTTTTAGAAACAGATGAAAGCTGGGAATTGTTTTGTAGGAAAACATTCCCTGGACAAGGCACTGGTTGCCCTCAGGATTTGGAGAAGTTGGGAACAGAGATTGTGGAAAAATGCCATGGTCTACCTCTTGCGATCGAAGTCATTGGAGGGCTTTTATCAAGGAAAGAACCGTGGGAGTGGGAGAATGTTCGGAGGAGCATAAGCTGGCAATTTGTCGAAGGGCAATCCCAAATCTCTAGAATATTATCTCTGAGTTATAGAGATCTGCCCTATCACTTGAAACCATGTTTTCTCTACTTGGGGATTTTTCCAGAAGACTACGAGTTTCGGGCTAAGAAACTAATTCAATTGTGGGCCGCAGAAGGGTTAGTGCAACAGAGAGGAGATGAAACACTAGAGGGGGTGGGAGAAGATTGTCTGAAAGAGTTGATTCAACGAAGTATGATTCAACTTTCCCAAAGAAGTTCAAGCAGGGGTATTAAAAATTGCCGTATTCATGATCTTTTGCGGGATCTTTCCATATCAGAAGCAAAGGAAGATAAGTTCCTTCAAGTTCGTCGTGAGAATGTGGATGCTTTAACTACATCTACAGCCCGTCGACTTGCAATCTACCGTAATGCCTTAAGTGAGTGTACTTCCTTAAAATCTTCTACTCCATGCCTTCGATCTGTGTTGATCCACACCCAAGCTGAGGAGAAGCTTTATAGACAGAAACAAGAGAAGTTTGTTTATAGGGGCTTTAAACTGCTCAGGGTGTTAGATCTACACAACGTAGCAATAAAAGAGCTACCGAGTGAGATAGGTGCACTGATTTACTTGAGATACCTTGGGTGTACCAAGACTTGGTTAAAAAGGCTCCTATCATCGATAGGCAATCTTCACAATTTACAAACACTCACTGTAACAACTTATAATGAGGTCCTCAACATACCCAGCATAATGGAGAATATGCAACAGTTAAGACATTTCCAAGTGGAGAGTGCACGTGACAGGCCTTATGTTCTATGTTGGGGTATGATAGAAGGGCATCCACGACTCGACAGGATTAGTAACCTCCAAACTCTATGCTATGTAAAGGCTGGCGAATGGATGCATGCTTGCTTGGAAAAGCTTACCAATCTTAGAAAATTAGGAATACATTTAGAAGATAGAGTGTATGATGAGGTATTGTATGAATCCATTGTCAAATTGGATTGCCTGCAGTCGTTGATTGTGACGGGACGCCAGTTACCATTGAATTTACGTTTTTCCCGTCTTCTCAAGTTAACTAAGTTGCGGTTGCGTGGAAAGTTAGACAAGTTACCCGAGTCTACTGAATTCCCATCAAACATCACCAAGCTTACCTTGCTATTCTCCTTTTTAAAGCAAGACCCACCGGAGACATTGGAGAAGCTGAAAAACCTCCGCATTCTCAGATTGCTGCACTATTTGTACGTGGGAGGAGAGATGGCTTGCTCTGCACAAGGGTTCCCTCAACTTGAATTCTTGCATCTTGAAGACTTACGTGAATTAGAGGAGTGGAGAGTGGAGGAAGGAGCTATGCCGAGTCTTTTACATTTACGGATCAGAAAGTGCGCGGAATTGAAGATGCTTCCGGAAGGGCTGTAACATATGACTACCCTCAAGAAATTGGAGTTGTGGGATGTGCCCGATAAATTCAAAGCAAGGCTCCAAGAAAATGAGGGAGAGGATTGGCATAAGATTCATCACATACCCTCCATTCACATAGGCTAGAGGGTGACATTCTAAGCACTCACACTTTCTGTCCTTGCGAGAGCTACATTGGTGAGGCTTCTTTCCCCTCTTCATTTTTATTTACCTGTTAATCGATACTTCAAGTTAGTAAATCATATGATTATTTTTTTTTTCTGTAACTTAGAAATTCTAGTTATATTCTTTTAAACGGTCCATTCCATTTATAGTTTGTATCCATACATTGTAAGGAAGACAAAGTATTTTATAATTTTTAAAGTGTTAAATTATTTCTTTATATAGAAATCTGCATGCTAATCGTTTGAAGAAATGCTTCAACCAAGACCCTTTATGGATGAAACCATGCTAGCGGTCCTCTGGTTTGACATGCGCAAGTCACTATATGGTTGGATGAAACCACTGTATCATCCATCTAATTGACCCTTCTTTGGTGGACCATTCTATAAATTCACACTGATTTAACAACTTTAATTATTTGATCAGTGACTTTTCCATTTTCCATGTAGACTGTAGAGCTTTATTTTGTTTGAAGGCCATTGGTCTGATTATCAACATCATCTTATTAGTTTGATTTTTGAACAATATTCAATCACAATAGGGCCTGCCAAAAGGATTGTTTGGATCAATCACAGAAGAAGCTGCTTTGTATGCGAGGATTCAAATATACAACACTTGGTGCTCATCAATGAATAGGCCAAGCCAAGGGCCTCAAGGACTCCACTGTTACATAATGATGAATTAACAACTGGATTTTTAGGGGTTTTCGCCAATAACTACCAAAATAATAGGGTATTTGCAAATACCCACATAAAAATAATATGTTTGCAAATAACCACATAGTTAATTCGTGTTTATTTTTTTGAAAGATGACGATTATATTATTAAAAAGCTCGCAAAAGCGAGAAAAGAATACAAGCAAGCAAGAACAGAGAACCCAACAAGAGGGGTGGACTAAGCAGATTTAACAGCTAAGGTCCATTCCCCACCTCCCCCCCCCCCCCCCCCCCCCCCCCCCCCCCCCCCGGTGCCAAGCCCAGAGGAGATCCTCCAAACAACTCGGCATCACCCAGGCCACATTAAAAGCAGAGAGAAAATGACTCCAAATCTTCGACGCGGAGGAGCAATGGATGAATAGGTGGTTGATGGTCTCACCATCCTTCATGCACATAAGATAGATGTTTGGTAAAATGAGAGCCCTCCTTTGCAAATTGTCAATGGTGAGAATCCTTTTCCTACCAACCAACCACACAAAGGCCAAATTCCGGGGAGGGGCCCCATACGCCCAATGGTGGTACGCTAGCAAGGTCGAGCCAGAAAAGGATGCCTCAACGGGGCACATAAGCGATTTAATCAAGAAAAGGCCATTAGAGCTCTTAACCCAAGTCATCGATTCTTCTTCTTGGACGTCAAGCCTGACTTTTGATAGAGTCTTCAAAAGCTCAAAGTATTCGTCTTCTTCGCTTTCCACAAGGCCTCTGCGACATGGAGAATTCCATATCACTGTTCCCCCGTTCATGGAAAAGCAGTCAGCCACCATAATAGAGCGGTCAAGAGCTAAGCGAGCAATGCTAGGAAAATGATCCGAGAGAGTCCGGTCGCCACACCACACATCCTCCCAAAAACGGACTCTACGTCCATTATCCACCAAGAAAGTGATACCATGGTGGACTGTGATCAGTAGACACCACTGCCTTCCAAATTGGAGAGGCACGGTAAAGTGAAGAGCGCTTGGTGAACCACCCACCAACCCTTGCTGGTCCCGTATCTGAGAACAATCAACTCCCTCCATAGCCTGCCCCTCTCTATACCGAGTCTCCAAATCCATTTTGCCAACAAAGCATCATTCACCACAGCTAAAGGTTTTATACCAGCGCCGCCATACTTGTACAACTTACAAACTTCTGCCCATCTAAGGAGATGAAACTTCTTGCCATCACAAGTTCCTCTCTAGAGAAAGTCCCTTCTAATCTTTTCAAGCCTGTGGAGAACTGCTTTTGGACACTTGAATAGAGACATAAAGTACACTGGCATATTAGCCAAAGCTGCCTTTATAAGAGTGAGACGGCCCCCCAAAGAAAGGTAGCGACCCTTCCAAGAGGCTATCTTCCTCTCAATCACCTTGTCCCAAAGATGTTACGGCGGCTTCCCAATGCATAACGGCAAACCGAGGTAAGTCGAGTGGCAAGCGCCCGCTTTACAACTGAACACTTCTGCCAATTTGCGAAGCTCCACATCTCCCACGTTGATCCCCAAAAGTTCTGACTTCAAAGTGTTAATTTTAAGGCCTGAAACTGCCTCGAAGCAAATGTATAATTTATGGAGATTATCCACCGCTTGATCTGTGATTTTATAGCCTCGCAGAACAACAAAGTATTGTCTGCATATTGAAGATGACAAATCTCTTCTCCTTATGCTTGTAATCAATGCATTCGTGCAACACGAGGGTGCTATCCAAGATCTGGTGACCCGCCACAAAGGCCGATTGGTTTTCAGAAATAACTCTATCGAGCACCTTGCTGAACTTATTCGCCAACACCTTTGCCAATAGTTTGTAAGGCCCCCTGATAAGACTAATGGGCCTGAAGTCCTTAAGAAAAAAAATCACCTTCCACTTTTGGAATAAGAGCTAAAAAGGTCACCCCCATCTCAGTCGGTAACTTGCCGCTTTCAGAAAAATCAGCCACAAAATCCATAACGTCCTTCTTGATGACGTACCAAAATTTCTGAAAAAATAAGATGGGGAATCCGTCTGGCCCTAGGGCTTTATCCCCACACGTCGAAGAGAGGGCTGCCACAACTTCATCTTCGGAAATAGTCCTTTCCAGCGCTACAGCCTCTTCCATCGAGAATTTGGAAAAAAGAAGGTTGTCCAGTCTTGGCTTCTTGTGACTATCAGCAGTCAGAAGAGATTTAAAGAAGTCTACTATGGCATCACAAATACTACTTCTGTCTGAAGACATCTTCCTGTCAATTCGTGGTTATTGCAAATATCAACTTTCGGTTAGTTTTTTTTAATAGCTATTAACATTTTTGGCATATTTTGAAAACGTGGCGAAACTTTTCCTACTTTAAAATGTCTCTCTGCAACTAAAATTATATTGTGGTATGTTCCATATGGAGGATAATTAAAGGTTTATGTTCTTCCCATAGAGAAGAATTTTGTGGTTTGTTCCATATGGGCATTTTCGTCTTTTTTCTAACAGTTGCTAATGGAAGTTATGAAAAACTAGTGGAGTGTGGCCATTTGCACTAACAGTGATTAACAACATGTTTATTTGTAAACCATATGTTTTTATGTGGGTATTTTTGCAAATATCCTCTTATCGACGTGGGATTCTACAAAAACTCCTCCTTTTACTAGCCGTCTTATTTTGTTTTCCACAGAAACTTGTTTCCTCTATTAACAAAAAAGAATGTTAGCTTTAAAAGCATGTCATGTTGGCATGTGTGCTGTGGATTGCCTCTTCACATGAATGGCCTTAGCATTTCTCTATTTTGTCTGTTTTGAGTTACAAACTCAACACTTGGGGATAGCTTCTGCAATACACATGCAATTTGGTATATCAGCAGCATATAAAGCTGAGCTCCTTGTGAAGATGGCCCTGTGCAAAAATCAAGCTTGACATCTAACAAGATGGGCCACGTGTATCTTCAATTGGCATAGCTGGCAATTGTATTTAAACTGCCAATATGTTTTTGTGCAAGACCACCTTATGAGTTCTCTAGCTTGAATTTTGCATATGCTCATCTTCTATTTGAACATTTGCCATATATATGATGTGTTCCTTTTAGTGGTAATACTCTAAATTTTTGTTGTTCACAGAGAACATTGATGAGCCAAGAAATTTGAATTTTGTGGTCAGTCCATACTTTCAAGCCGATATTGAATGAAAATGGTGATTTCCTATCCATGAAAAAAATTGATTCGCACTTGTAATACGTGTACAATTTTACAAGTTCTCATTCTATTGGAACTTGACTCAAGTGGAAGTTCCTAACCGTCCAATCTTTGGCCTTTTCCACAGGTTAATGTTATATTTTTTTCCTTGACCGTTTATTTGTAAGACATCAATCGAAGGATTAGGAACTTCAAATATGAGGGCATCCTCCATCCACACTGAGATCCATCGGATTTGTAGTGTGGATTACCACCAACCTGAATTGGATGGAATGAGTGCATCATTTTCACATTTATGTACTTATATTTTGCTGATGAGCTGCTATAGTATTGAATAGTTGTACACCATTTTTAGGCTTTTAACTAAAGATTTGATTTGTCTTCTCTAGACTTTATTGGCGATGCTACTTGGCTCATTTGAGGCGATTGATGAGAGAGTTTACATACATGCATGATCAAGCTGCTCATCAGGTGGGGCCCACTATATAGCTTCCCTTGCGTAAAATTCAGACCATCTGCTCATCTGATGTGCGATCGCATACAATTGGCTCTCTTGATTTGCGCCCGACTTAATTCTTGGACTAAGGCATAAATTGTGGGGAAGATTTCAAAAGCCCATGTGTGTAGAGCTTTACATTAAGTGGGTCATGCTTTTTAGTACTTCTGGCTTAAAAATCAAGAGTTTCAGTGCTCAGGTGGACCACTGTGTACAAAAGAAATGGATGTTCAGAAAGAGTTGTATTAGCCATCCATTTCTTTTGCTTATTGTGCCTGGCATTAGGAGCGAAAAGCCTGTCCTTGTGTGTGGCTCATCTAATGGAAAGCTAGTATCTCACATGCATTTTCCATATTGGCATGTGTGGCTGCATGTGGATGGTCATGAATCCACGTGTGTGAGCTTAACCTCTGTTTTATGTTTACTTTATATGGTTTTTGAATTTTTTGGTCCCATATGATAGTTGGCATTGCAGCATGTATAATGTTCATTGCAATAATGTAGTTTATGTTGTATATAGTGAACTCATTGACAAGCAAATGCATTTGGATATTTTTGCATTCAGTCCATGCTTTGAAGCCCATATTGGATGAATATAGAAATTTCATATCCTGTGTTAGTAATATTCTTACAATTTTAGAAGTCTTCTTTTTGTTATGACCCTAGCAAATCTAATCGGGAGCTCCTTGCCATCCAATCTTAGGCCATCTTTTTCTTGGGCAATTGATGTATTATTTTCCTAACTATCTTTTGTAGGACATTGACAATAGATTAGGAGCTTTGATCTGTAAGATTTTTGGGCATCTTCAATCTAAGATGGAGCCTATCAAATCAAAGTTTGGATCTCAAAACTATTGGGCCCACTTGTAATGCACATCAAGACACCTGGACAAGAATGCACTAGGAACTTATACTTCCATTTTAGATATGTTAGTTTTTAAATTTTGGTATTTTCTTTGACTTCTTTTATAGATTTTAAGAAACCAAATTTTGGCATGTAACTTTCAAGTTTTAATCACAAATTTCATTTCTAGACATTTTTCTCATAGCAAAGATTGGTATGACCTGCACGTGCAAAGTAACTAGAGGGAGTGAAGAATGGTGGAATGGTGACTGGATAGTGATGAGATCTTTAGATGATATTTTCTAATTGTAACTTGAGGATTTATGTATTTATTAATTGCTTATTTACTGGCAACTAATTGAAGGATTAGAAATTACACATCTTCAAGACAAATTGAAGGATTGGTGTGTTTTATGAGGCATCAAGGTTCGCCGAAGGGTTTTATTTTCTTCTGTTTGTCACAATTATGGAGGCTCTTAGTAGAATGTTGGATAGAGGGGCCTAAATTGGTTTGCTTAAAGGCTTCAGGGTGGATGACTTGGAATTTCAGATTACTCATATTCAGTATGCGGACGATACCCTTTTGTTGTGTAAGGCGGAAGTTTTTTTTTTTTGTGGAAAATCTTCGATCAATTATTGTTAGTTTTGAGGTGGTTACGGGGTTGAAGGTAAATATTTCCAAAAGTGAGATATTAGGGGTAAGCATTTCAAAAGAAAAGTTCAGGATTTTGTAATGGTTCTTGGTTGTTCGGTAGCCTCATTCCCGATAACGTATCTGGGTCTTCCATTATGTATAAGAAAACCAGCGAAACACATGTGGGATACAGTTATAGAAAGATGTCTAAGTGGAAGTCTAGGTGCTTAGGGGGGCAAAGCTTCCATGTCAAATCTACCGGTATATCTTATGTCTCTTTTCAAATGTCCAAAATCGATTATAAATATTTTGGAGAGGTGTAGAAGGGAGTTTATGTGGGAAGGGGCAGGAGAGAATAATAAATATCACCTCTTGAAGTGGGAAAAGGTTTGTAAACCGACGGATCAAGGGAGCGCATGAATTTCGAAGCTAGAAGATATGAACATAGCGCTTTTGGGGAAGTAGGTTTGGAGATTTGGGACGGAAGGAGAGGCTAGATGGAGGGAGACTGTAGCAAGAAAATATGGGGTAGAGGAAGGGTGGTGGTGGACTAAAGCTTCTTCACTATATCGATCTTCCTATTTGTGGAAATTGGTTGCGTCGCTAAAAGATTGAGTCTGGGAAGGTATAGGCTTTCATTTAGGGGATGGGAGGAGAGTTAGATTTTGGGAGGATAGGTGGTTGGGAGAAGTGAAGCTGAGGGAGAGGTTCCTATTATTAGAAGGGATAGTTAGGGAAGTGGGGATGAAGGTGAGTAGTTGTTTCTTAGTTACGGGCGAAGAGGTAGTATGGTCTCCTTATTTTAGAAGAAATTTGCAGGAGGAGGAGAGCTGGATAAATTGCTTGAAATGCTTCATCCTGTGTCTTTGGACCTATCCAAGAGGGACTCTATGAAGTGGCTAAAGTCAAAGTCAGGTTTGTTCTTAGTTAGATCATTCCATTGGTTGTTGAGTGCGGAAAATGAAGTGAGTGGGATCTCTCCTACGGCCTTTCTTTGGCATTATGGAGCTCCTACAAAGGTGGTGGCATTCGCTTGGCTGGCAGGGAGGAGTAAAGTTCTTACGGTGACCGTAACCTCTGCAAGAGGAAGATGATCCTTCCAAATGTGTGCTTTATGTGTCTAGAAAATGCAGAATCGGTGAATCATTTGTTTATTCATTGCGATTTTGCCTTAGAGGTTTGGGGCTTATTCCTTCCATCTAGCAGAGTTCTATGGGTGTTCTCGAACACCATTGTGGAATTTCTTATTGCTTTTTTTTTGGGGGGAGGGAGATTAGGTATCCTTTGGGCCTTATGGTGGGAAAGAAATGATTGATGTTTTAGAAACAAAATGCATGGAGCGGAGCAGGTCTTTAGATTGGCTATGCAAAATATAAAGGATTGGGCAAAAGTGTAGCTTAGGTTTTTTTTTTTTTCTAAGGGTGGAATCCGTGGGTGTTCCATGTATAGTTTTGTTTTTTTTTGTTTTTGTTTTTGTTTTTTTTTTTTGTGTGTGTGTGTGTATGTATTCTTGGATTTGGCCTTCTTTTATGAAATTTCATCAATGTTAAAAAAAGAAGAAGAAGAAGAAGAAGAAGATTGGGCCAATCATATAAAGAGTTCTCATATAAAGAGTTCAGATCACTGAACTACATGCTTCATCTTGCAAATTGAAGAACCAGCCTATACCATTGAAACTTAGTTGGAGCATTGTATACTACCACTTTGTTTTTTGTGTACTGTATATGATGCTTAATCGAAAGAAATGGAGCTTTTGTGATTGGCCCAACTATGCTGCAGGTAGGGCCCTCTTGTTGGAAGTTAAGATCATATGACCACTTTGATCTTCAAGTTATGATGCAGAGCTGAAAGTTTGTACAATATGGATTAATGAACATCTAAGCTTACAATGAGCTGATGGAAATAATAATATAGTGATTATAGTTGCGCAAAGCATGAAGCGAAGTGGCAACAGATTTGGGTGCAGGAGTGGGAAGCGTCTCTTCTAAAATCTTAACAAGTATAAACAGCAAGTAGGAGCAACAGTACTTAATTAGAAGGCTCGTGCAACTAAGTATTCAATTACATAATAGAAGTGGACTGTGCTTTGGATGCTTGGCCGAGTCAATATTGCTAAAACCTTCAAACATCGGCATGTCTGCCGCAACTTCTGAAACAACAATTAATGCAGAACATAAGCACATCCATGTTATTATGTATGCTAAAGTTCATTGTACTGAATATGAAATTCAAGACCTAGAATGAATGAAACATCAGTTGGCTAGTTCAAAGGCAACATGATATCTGTACATGGTTTGTGGAAGGATTAGGAGAAATTTCCAAAGTTATTTTCACTTGGATCAGATTGATTTCTTAATGGCAACAAGCAAGAGCCCATACCGTGAAAAGGTGGCAACCATCCGGGGAAAAAAAGCCTCTTGGATTCTAACTCTATCACTGGTAAGAACAATACAATACATTTTCATGTACAGTTTGTGTATAGGATGGAAACTTGAATTAGAAGTAACATAAAAAAAAAAAAAAAATTGATAATAAGTTGACCCCCTCCCATTTGAGACATCGATAACCAATAAAAAATAGATTAGCCTGGCGGCTAAGCCTTATAGTCAACCCGAAATTTTGGTACGTCCTGATCTTCCCTCCAAACCCTGCTGCCATAATCACCAAACCCCATGTTGTTGCACTTTAGACACCACTGCTCCCGGTGCTATTTCACATCATACCACTGCCACAGTGAAGATGGCGATGGAGAAGATGCAGATGAAGAAATGGATGATAGTATTCTAGACCTTGAAGGAGAAGTGTTAGCAGAAGATAAGCCACCAATCCCCAAGCCTAAATAAGATGGGATGGCGAGTTCCTGGCCTAGGCAAGGCCATGTCCGCTCTGAGAAACTCTACTTTGGAAAGAGGTCAGAAATGGCTCCTACTCATGACGGCATCTTCAAGGGTAGGAACTCCAGAAGAGGTCGGTTGTATGTTTGTGCGTTTTGGATTCTAGTGATGATTTTGCTTCCTTGATCCTAGTGGCAAAGGTGGTGGCTCATACTTTTTACCACCAAGCCATAGGATTGCAATTGGTGCATCTTTAAACTGAAAATGTTCATGTGATCTAGTTGTGATAAAACCTTTCTTCTTCCCACTGAAATTGTGTCGGGTGGTCTAACATGATACCCCATACATACGTGCGGAAGCTTAAGGAATAACTAGAATTATGGCTAACTCCTGGGGGGGGGGGGGGGGGGGGGGGGGTTCCTTTTAAAATCTTTTCGTTTACTTAACAGTTTTTGCAAATTAACTAAGTAAGCGATTAACACTTCGGCTTCCAAGCCTAAGTGGATCCAATCAAAAGACTAGTAAAAGATAAATGCAATTAACAACCTAGTCTAATCAACACATGTAGACTATAGAGGATGGATCAACAATAGTTCAAGTCTACATGAGGAGTGAAGGTACATCATGTGTGTATGGATGTGCCTATCAAGTGCCTAGCATACATTCCTAATTATGCGTTCATAATTAAACATTTAAACACAATGCATAGTGAGAAATGTGCTCCAATACAATCACAAACACAACGATGTATAGTGGTTCGACTACTTGTCTACTCCATTCCCGATTCAAATACTCAACCCCTTTCAGTACACCGGCATTCACTGAGGAGTTTAAATCTGGTTCCTCCCAACCAAGATGTTTTAATTCGGATCCACCTGACTAAGGAGTTTACACCTACACGTTCACACCCGTGTTGGTGGCTCCCCTTGGAGACTTTGTTTAGGCCCAATAAACATGCCAAGGAACGGTTGACATCCCTAAATTTAGGCCCGGCAAACGAGCCAAGGAGTGCTGAACAACACCTAGTCTTTAGGCCGACAAACAGGCTAAAGAACGGCTAACGTCCCTAGATTTTAGGCCGACTAACAGGCCAAGGATCGGCAAACGACCCTAGTTCGAGTTTGTCAAACAAACTCTACACTCAACTCCCACAGGGAATTGAGTGGATAGACTCCTAACAAGACAATCTTGTCGGATTAAGCCCCTTTGTAGCGCCGCTTTGGGTTGCTTCTTTATGCTCTCCCATGCTTGAATCATCTCCCCTTGTGCTCCCCCGATCTTTGACGCCGCTGCTTTGCCAAGGCTTTAGCTCTAAGATCAGCTACCCTGCATGTGATGCTTCATTGGAGATGCCCATAGTGCTAGAGAATGGTGAAACTTTTACAAATGGTAGGAAATGAGTTTTCTAGAGGAATACACCTATTTGAACTCTTAGGAAGTGTTTAGACAAGGGATTTAATTATGATCAAGGTGTCTAAACCCTAGGAATCAAGAGGGAATAAGTCCATTCTCAAGATGTCATTGAATGGCCCAAGCTTGTGATGAAAACACAAGGAGAATGACTTGCTATAGGTTTGAGATAGAGCCTCTGATAGTCTCTAGCAATGGTGGCTTCTATCTCCTCAAAATTCCCTCACTTCGCCCTAAAATCGAATCCTCTGCTTTTATAAAGTTTCTCCCAACGGTCAAATAACGGGCATATTCGTGTATGGTCGGGCACCTGGTCAACTTGGGTTTGGCGCCCGGAATTCGGTCTATAAAAAAAATTTCAAATGCTGGACTGTTTTTGAGTTGCTCGGGCGTCGGACTGTTTGTGGTCGAGCGTCCGATGGCCGTTTTTCACTAGTCGGGCGCCCGGTGCTCACTTTGGTGGGGCGCCCGGAATCAATCCAGACTGGGTCTTGTGCTGCTAGACGGTTCTTGCACTGGTCGGGCGCCTGGACAGGTTGTGGTCGGGCGCCCGGTGATCCTCTGGATTTTCAGGCCAACTCACTTGGACGGATTCACCTTTGGTCGGGCACCCGGTGGACACTGGGTCGGGCGCTCGACCAAGCATGTTTTTCTGTTGTTTGTTTCTGTTTTTCAGCAGAACATGTAACCTCTTTGGCCATTCTTTTGGTGGACTTTTGGGACACGTAAGGCCAATCTAAGATGACTAAGGGTATGCCTATTGGGTTATGGTCATTTAGAGGTTAATGATTTTGGGTAGGTACTAGGTTAAGGCTCACCAATGCATCACTTTTACCTGTTTCTCCTTTCTTGATGCAACTGGTCCGTCTTGAGTCTTCGGTCTTCACTCTTCATTAAGCTCAACCGACACTAGACTTACTGACCTAAGTAATTGACAAACAAGGTGCACTAGTATGCCACAGAAAAGTGCACTAACAATCTCCCCATTTGTCAATTACTTATAAAAACCTATCCTACCAAAACAAAATACATTACATGTCATTATCCATGCTGTCTGTCTATTTTACATATCATTTCAGAACATGATCCCAAAATGGAATCATATCCAAAGCTCAAGTGGATCACACCACAGAAACAGTATGCTTACAATCTACGAGCTGAATCAAGCCGAGCTGAATCAAACTGAGCTTCGAGCCGAATCGAGCTGGTACTGCCCTAGTTTGAGCTTGGTTTGATTTTTCAAACGAACTTGACACCGAGGCTTGGCTTGGTTTGAACTTCCATTAGAACCAATCCAAGCCGGGCTTCTTCAAACCAATCCGAGCCGAGCTTTTGAGCTGCCTTGGTTTGTACCCAGCTCTATACATAACAATAGAAATTTTAGTATAGAGCACACAAACAAACTCTCTACCACCAAATGGCTCAGATAAACCATAAAGTGTTTGATCATTAAAGGGTAGGGCTGTAAATGGGTCAGTGGACCCGATGGGGTACCCAGACCCAACCCATTTAGACCTGACCCAGACCCGACCCATTTGTTAAATGGTACGGGTCTGGGTCCAAGAATAGACCCATTTGTTAAACGGGTTTGGGTCTGGTTTCCTTTATATTAGGCCCGACCCGACCCGACCCGACCCAAACCCATTTAGTAAGTGGGCGGGTTTGGTCTATGTTACAAGGGACCCGTCCAGCCCAGACCCGGTTTTAAGCCTTGTAAAATGCTTGCATACTTGATCCAGACCCGGACCCATTAGACCCGGCCCATTTATAAACGGGTCTGGGTGGATCTCCCTCTACCAGACCCGGACCCATTTATAAATGGGTCTGATGGGCTGACTCAGACCTGACCCCGACCCGCCCATTTAGTAAAAGGGTCTGGGTCTAAAATTTGGACCCAGACCCGTTTAGTAAATGGGCGGGTTTGGTTTTGGCTAAACCCGCCCCGAACCCGACCATTCACAGCCCTATTAAAGGGTCAAGGGTTGACAAATAAGTAAAGAAGGTGATTTGTAAAGAGCTCATTTTTGTCAACTGAATATGCAGAAGTCACAATCATTTAGCTTTCAAGCAGCAGTGGGACAAATATGATAACATTGTGAAAAAACGCACTAAATAATATTATCATAGTATTTTCCATTTTCAGGAAGATTTTAATATATCGCTCTTTTATCTCGATGATATCATGATATTAACTCCAAAAATGGTAAAAACCTTAAGGAAGTTGTCATATATATATATATATATATATATATATATATATATATATATATATATATATATATATATCTTAAGTTTATGTATTAACTTTTACAGCATATCAACACTATATTGATGCCCTAGCCCAATATTCAGGTTCCACTAGTCAGGTGGGCTGTGTTTTGCAAAATAAATAAATAAATAATAATAATAAATAAATAAATAAAATAAAAAAGATGGAGTTTTATGTCTTGCAGAAGAAGCTCCAAAACTCATTATTTGTGGCGATTTTGCGAAAGGATGGAGTGACATGTCTTGCAGACAGCACCAAAGTGGATGAAATTAACAAGAACTGTTAATCGTGTCAGGGTTAATTCAATCGTATCCTTCTCAAGTTGCAACCAATCAACCAATCAACCACGCTTGATTACAATAGCAAAAATAAAACACATACATCAGGGTGGCCCAAGAGACTTTCTCAGATTTTATTTTATTTTATTTTATTTTATTTTATTTTATTTTTTTTTTGGGTTGGTACACAGACCCACACTGTTAGTCATATTTCAATGTTAGCCACCCCCTACATAGGGAATCGATACCAGAACCTCAGCGTTGAAACGAGGTTATCTTCACTCAAGTCTACCACTGTTCCAAAGGTGTGGGCGTGAGAAACTTTCTAAGAGCTCACCATTATGTTTATATGCCATCTAAACTGTTCACAAGGTTGGTACCACTGGGATGAACTGTGGGCACAAATATCACCCTGATCCAACTTTTGTGGCCCCACAAAGTTTCCAATGGTGGGGTGAACTGTGGGCATCTTGATAGTCCCCGCATAGCTTCCACCTATATATGCCTATGCCAACTTTCTATTGGTTGGATGTGGAGCCTATTCAGAAATCCAAAAAAAAAAAAAAAGAAAAAAAAGAAAAAAACGTAGCTAACTCAAAAATCGAATCAAAATGTCTCCATCATCGACAGTGTGGATCACCAAACATAACCCTAGATCCAACAGTCAATAGTAATGCGTGACAGTCATCTTTCCTTCTTTCCTAGCTGTGTTTGTAAATCATGAATTCCACGCCAACGAATAGAAAAAGAAGGTTATCAATCGTTGGGTGTCTCTATTACTACTGTTTTTGTTGGTATGGCCCAGTTTTGGATCTCCTCCTTATAATTTGGGCTCACGTTCTAAAATTAGCTGATGAAAAGGATGAAAGGAATGGATGTGACACAAATGCAATGGTAGGCCCCACGTAGCTTTGGGTTACAGGGAAGCCGTGGGACCCAGAGTTGAAGGCAAGTAGCGTTCAAAAGCAATTGCCTGCAACACCTTTACTCAGGGCGTAAAACACTCATAACCTCTGTGGGTTCCAGCATCCCGTATATGTAAACCCTGCTCTATCCATCAGGTGTGATAACCATTATTTGGAACTCTTACATATAAGAATATAAACCCAATTAAAAACTCATATGGGCCCCACAATAGGTAAAACTGCTCTTAAGTTCACATGAGGTGGCCTGCCTGAGTTCTATATCAATCTGATTTTTGGATACTCTCTTCATCATGGTCGCAAAAATCAGGAACATATTGAGAGGGAACACCCACCCTTGATTAGCACCGGAACTCACCTTGTTGTACAAATTATAAATGTTGTTCGGACACTTCATTCAATTCAAATGAAGAGTCTGTGCAGCGTCCTCAAATGTTACAGAGGCAATGTTAATAGGTATTGCAGAAGGTGAATGAGAGAGAGAGAGAGAGAGGTATTGCAGAGAAGAGGAACCAATCGGGGTTATTTTTCCCTCTGGCACTCTTTTACTTGACAAGAAATAATCAATCTGGACTGGGCCCAGATACACATGAGAGGCCCATTACAAATATAAGCTGGGCCCTCAAGCTAATGCATATATATCAATAATGTCCAACTTGTTACAAATTTCTGCATTTTGTACGTGTGGAAGACCCTTAGGCCTGTTTGTATTCAATGAAATGGTGGGAAAGGAAACAGGCTTCCTGGAGAAACCATCTTTCCATTACTTGTAAACACCGAAATCATAAAAAAGAACATGAAATTAACTTTCCTACGCAGCTAATTTTCCTTCAAAATTAGTTTTTTATTTTCTCAGCTACAACCCTAAGAAATCACATTTCCTTTCATATGTTTTCTCAGGAGTAGATTACGCGCAACCTATTACCCAATATGTTGTAGCCCTTACCATGGGCCCACCTTGATGTATGTATCCTATATGAGAAACAGTGGTGATTGAACGCCCAAACATTAAAAACTTCCTACGGCAAATCATAATGTTTTTATTCCATCCAAATTGTTGAAGAGGTCACATTATCTTAGATGAAGATAAAAACCAAATATAGCCATGATTTAAAACTTTTGTGGCCCCATAGTGAATTTTTAATGAACAGTCACCATTGTTTCATGCTGTCTGATCCGCTAAGATTTGGATCGATTGGGTGTTTGGAATTATACCCTAAAATGATATGAAAAAACACATGGACGGTATGGATATAGAATAACATCAAGGTGGGTCTCATGGTAAAGGTCACATCATCTTGGGTTAGGGCGTAGTTAACCCGCTTACTTGTTTCTCGCCGTTGGATTCGTTGGTAACCGCATCTTATGCGCCTATTTCAAGTATGTGCTGAAAAAACTTCGTGGGCCATCATGATGTATATATTTTATATATGCCGTCCATCTATTTTTCCAGCTCGTTTTAGAGCATGAACCTAAAAATGAGGCAGATACAAATCTTAGGCGGACCACACCATAGAAAACGATGGTGATTGAATACCCACCATTAAAAATTTTCCAAAATTATGGTGATTGAATACCCACCAAAATGAGATATGTATATACTTCATTTTTGTGCCGATGCCTTAAAATGGATGGACGGAGTGGATAAAACACATTCATCATGATGAGACTCACATATCTTTTCTAGCAGAAACCATTGCACCGTGGAACAACAGGAGGATCGCTGTGTATGCTATTGAAATAAGGAGACGATCAGGTGCGGCTCCTGCCTAACTCAAGACTATGTATCCCTTATCTTTGGGCCCACCTTGATGTATGTCTTTTGCAACCAAGCTGTTTATCCATTTTCTAATATCACTTCAAGGCATGCGCAAAAAAATGAAGCATATCTAAATCTCAGGTGGACCATATGAGAAACAATGGTAATTGAATGCCCCATCATTAAAATTTTCTTAGGGCCCATCATAATGTTTCCAAAACAATTATTTGCCATCCAACCTGTTGATAACGTCAAACAAACCTGGATTAAAGGAAAAACAAACAACAGCTTGATCTAAAACTATTATGGCCCACAAGAAGTTTTAAATGGTCATTCACCATTATTGCCTATAATATGGTTCGCCTCGTATTTGGATTTGTTTCATTTTTGCACTCGTGCCACAAAATGATATAGCCAAAGGGATGGATGGTATGGATATATAATACATATATTAAGGTGGCCCTAAGGGCTTCACTGTGTTGGTTGAGAATGGTGCACTCTCACCGGAATAAACTGCCTAGGTAACTATTTTATTTTGTAATAAAAAAAATTTCTCAACTTTTTTATTTATTTTACCAAACATATGATTTAAAAGTAAACAACAATTTTCTTCTCAAGAAAATGTTGTTAATAAATGAATATAAGAAATAGTATTTCCTTTCCCATATTTCATGTAAATAAGGTTTCATGAGAAATATAATTTCCTTTCCCATCCTTTCCGTCAATCCAAACTAGTCCTTAGTGAAAATATCATCTAACTGATTCTTGGACGACACACTCCTATAAATACCCCACCTTCGGCTACAAAGTTGGTTGAGATAGCTGAATGAATGAAGGTCCATACCCCTAAACCCCATGTCCAAACCCAGCCAAACTTGCAAGCCCCAATCCATAGCCCAACTCAAGCTTGAACCTAGTCAACTCACCCCTAAACATCAGCCCGAAAAATCCCCCATAAGAAAAATCAGTTTAAAAATCCTGAAAGAAGTCAACTTGGCGAGTTAACCCACTGAGTCAAATCACCGGGTCAGTCCACCCCTTGCACTAAGTCGACTCATCTTGTCAATCCATCTCTCAAACCCAGTCAACTCACCTAGTTTCGAGCCACAGCTTTGGAGTAGTTCCGAACCTCGAACCAACATTTTTTTTTTCTTTAAGTTCAGGAGCTATACGCTCCGAAGCTGGAGCAAAGAGTCCGTACGGGTGGCCCCCAGGCTTATTTACCAAAGCTGCTATCCTTCGCAGCTATAAATACCCCCGCCCCTTCTCATTCACAGCATCCACTTCGCCTCTCTTCAACCCGAGAGTTCCGAGTCCATCTCTATCCCTTTAGCCCATTCCTCCACCAAGGAGAGCTCGAGTGAGAAGAGTCTAGCTTTGGTCCAGCCCAGCCTGACCCTGGTCTAAGTGTTAAGCTGTTAAATGTGTATATTTTAACCCCATTTTATCACTAACTATGCTTGAAATACATGATTAAAGACCCAACTAATGCATGGCTTTGTGGTTATAGGAATGAGAAAGAATATTCATCAATTGAAGGCTTAAAGACGCTATTTACAAGTATTGAAGATCAAAAGACCAAGCGTCAAAGGGTGGAAGAAAGAAGCAAATGAGAGAAGAAAAAAGGCAGATGAATACACTGAAGACTGGTCGTCCAAAGCCAAGGACCGGTCGTCTGACCGGTCCAGACACTTAATAGAAAGGCCCCTATTACAAATCTTGCTGGACCATCCACGACCAGTCGTCCACTGCTTAGACCGGTCGTCCGACCGGTTCTTGAATTAAAATTCTGGGTTTGAATTTATGAAAACTCATTGGACTGTTTTTGCACTTTTGAGACCGGTCGTGCGACCGATCGTCCATAGGCTCAGACCGGTCGTCAGACCAGTCGGCTGCGTAACAGAGCTTCTTCTACAAGCTCCGAGTTTTGCTACGCAAAGCGCTATTTCTGCGGTATTTCTCGAAGTTTCTTCGCACCTAGGGCTCCTAACCTATAAAAGGACTCCTCTAGCTCATTCCTAGGGCATCCTATAAAAGAATTATCACGGTGGGAGGCGGCAGAAGTCGGATTCGGAGTTTTACAACTCCTCCTAGTTTATTTTTCTAGTTTTTTATGTTTTTCTTAGTAGCTTTCATATTTCCTTGGATCATGAACGGCTAAAACTCTTAGCTAGGGCTAAGAGGTGAAGCTTGTAGTGAATCTAAGATGTTTCAATTCATTTGATTTGGTTTCAAGTTGGATCATTAGTGAAGAACAATGGTTTGAAGTTTAAATAAAGTTCTAAGTAGTTTTTCTTAATCTTATGATGGCTTATGGATGTTTAGAAGAATTGCTTGAGTTCTTAATTATTTTGAGTTATTGTAGACCTGTATGCTCCGAGGAACCGGATTCAGTATGCTCTAGACCTATGATCCTCATGTGGGAACTTCATACCAAAAGTTCTATTTTTCTGAAATTTCTGGATTATGTGAGATTGTGTATGTGATTTGAATCAAGTTCAAATCATGATCTAGTTATACCTTATGACAGGATTTAATGATGATTATGATTGTGATCTTAACTTATTGGAATTATGATTGACTTATGCAATTGAGTGTGCTCAAGTCCTAGCTTGAATTGAGAGAATCATGTACATGAATCACACATATGCCAAATTGTTGGTTTTAACTGCTCCATCATCCGGCTAGATAGGATTTAATTTTGATTCTAGTTGAGAAAGTGAGAAACCACAGCGAATTAAGCATCAAGGAATGCTACAACTGGATCCTTGAACCCCTAGTGCTTTTTATTATTGATTACATTCAATAATAATTCAAAATATCTATCTACCCCAATTTCCTAAAATCCTGTTTAGTTAACTCTTAGGTAGAAACCATTAGAAGTGTTTTGTGAATTCCTACACAAGTCCATGTGGATCGACCTCAGTCTTACAGAGATTATTACTACATTGCAACCCTACACTTGGGGAAGTGAACACTAAGTCTCCCAAGCTACCTAAGTCCCAATCTTAGCCGCTCAAAGCAAA
Source organism: Liriodendron chinense (assembly GCA_003013855.2). NCBI lineage: Eukaryota > Viridiplantae > Streptophyta > Magnoliopsida > Magnoliales > Magnoliaceae > Liriodendron > Liriodendron chinense. The sequence goes on along the minus strand of ML058436.1, from coordinate 2,002,576 downwards.
TCCTTGCGATACCTCCATATCCATCCAACTACCCTCATATCAGCATCATCTCATTCGCATTTAGCATAAGTGCAACATTTATTATTCTTCCAACCCCCCTGCTTATCATTTCACTACAAACACTTGATCAGGTCTCAACGTATGCTCTGAAGTTTGTCCGTTTGCCCGGAATTCATTCATCAGAAACTTTGATCGATCAAACACACAACATGCATCTCGCATAAAGCACCTGTCAGTTCGAGTGTATGCTTTGGGCTTGCCTGTTAATGCAAACATACCCATCAGAAACTCTTACTGTTCAGACCCATATTCATGCATCATATCATTCATGAGAATGTACGATGATTAAATCAGACTTTCAAGTATTAGTTCGATTCTGTGAAGTAAAGACCGTACTTCGGTATGGGCAGAGTGGGTGCCTAACACCTTCCCACCCTGTAATCGTGATCCCTTACCTCGAATCTCTAACCGTAGATAAAAAAGAGTCATTTTAGAGGAAGGAATCTTTGAATTTCCTTCTCTAACGTTTCTATGGGGTCTAGCCTATTGTAGATTCGAAGTAACTGGCTAGTGGCGACTCTGGTCTTATACAAACTCATCCAAATATATCCAGTTTAACCCGACAATTGAAAAAGTCATCGAGAAAGAGGCGAGCCAGTAGCATAACGGTGATTCGAGCAACCCCTTTTTGAAAGGGAGGGTCGGGAGCGCGGAAAGGCGAGCGTCACAGAATGGCGACTCTGTTGGGGATATGCTAGTCCCACAATTCGTGATCGAACTTGAAAAAAAAAACAGAACCTTTCCTGTACTTGAAAGTCAATAGTCCTAATACAATCTCATCTGCATAACATTTCATCCATAAAAAAAGAAAAAAAGAAAATGAGCATATTCCTCACCATTACACCTCCTCGGGCTTAACGTCCTCGGAAACAACTTCCCTTCCGCAGCATAATCCGCACCCGAGCTCAGCAAGCCATGTTCGACCACGAGGAAGAAGCTCACCTCTTCCCTGCCCTCGACATGGCCGAAGCACAACCTCCAGCACAACAACCGATTGAGAACATGCCAATCATGCAAGAATTAGCATAAGAAATGAGAGCAATGCGAGAAAAGTACTTGCAATTCATGCAAACACAAGCTACCGCAGCAGCCAACAATCAAGTTGACCCAGTTTAGCAATCTCAACAGCCATGCCAGGCCCTTCCGGCCTCCAGTTCAAATCAAGCACAACCATCAGAGTCTGCCCAAGACTGCCGACAACAGCCATCTCAGCCCTCTGTTATGGGGCATCCTTTTAAATACCTTCCTGCGACGACAAGACCATCTTTAGAGCATTCCCGTCGTAGGGACTTTCAGTCAATCTCGCAAGTAATGATCTCAATAGATTCCAACATGTCCCTGCCAATGGGACCCCTTTCCTTTCTCAGCATGTCCCCGCCGATGGGACTCTTACTCAATTTCAGCACATCCCCGCCGATGGGATTTCAATTCAATTTCCAGCAGCAGGGATAACACTGGCAAATGCCCACAATGGGGATCAGTGTCAAGTCCACATCAATCAGTAGACAGTGACAAATATCTAACAAGGGGGTCACTTCCCAACATCTCAACCTCCTACAAACAGGAGCACTTTTCAATTCCAGTACATCCTCGCCGATGGGATTCCAGTTAATTTCCAGCAATCTTCAATTAAGCAAATTTCAGTTAATTTTCATCATTCTTCAATTCAGCAAACTCCAGTTAATTTCCAACAATCTTTAATTCAGCAGTCTCTTGTTAATTTCCAGAAAGTTCCATTTCAACCTTCAGTTCAATCTCCAGCTTAATTACAATCATTTCAAGCATAAGTTCATCAGAATCCAATCTAATCGTCAAGTCAAATTCAGCAATTTGCAGTTGCTTTTCAGCAAGCCCATAGGGTCGAAGACATTGACCACTATGTCGAAGAAGAACGTGCCTTACTGCAAGAGGCACCAATCGCTAGAGTAGATCATGTAGGACTGGGCGAGTTGCGGGAGCAGTTCCAGACCTTGCAAGATCAACTACAGCAACAACAGGGAATAGATCTACCCTCGACCAAGTTCAGAGACTTGTGTCCATTTCTAGATGCTCAGATACCTCAAAACTTTGAGGTCCAAAAATTTAAAAGATACGATGGTAGCGGTTGTCCCACAGCATATCTCAAGGCTTTCTATGGAGAGCTGAGTGTAATCGCAGGAAATGAAGGACCCCTCTTTCGCTTGTTCTAAAAATCTCCGAAGGGCGATGCCCTAGACTGGTATACATCATTGGATTGTCATCGGATCAGGACTTGGGAGCAGCTCTCCTAGGCTTTCGTCGACAGGTTCGCATACAATCTTAATATAGCACCTAGGATAGTGGACCTCGCAGCTCTCAGGCAAAGGAGTGACGAAACATTGTCAGCTTATGTGAGACGTTGGCGAGCTATGGCAGGCAGAATGCGGATACCCATTGACGATGAAGAATAAATCTCCATGATTGTTCATTCAACATATCCTAGCATATCTAGGTATCTCATCTCGCATCCATATGCGAATTTCTCTCAATTGATCCGTGCTGGAGAGCAAGTCGAAGCAGGAATCCGGGCAGGGACAATCTGCTCATGGCCACCCCAGGTCAAACAGAACATAGTAGAAGGAAGACCTATTGGATATGGGAATGGAACCTCAGTGGTTCTCCTCCTTGCCCGATAGAGGTAAACAACATCATCGCCACTGCTTAAGGCAACCAATACGCTCTCCCATAGGGAAGCTAACCATATCAGCAAAATCAGACTCAACATCAACCTCAGAGGTACCAACGACAGCCATCCCCACCACAACCAAATCGTCAACCACAGCCACAACCACCCCGATAACAGCAGCAGTTTAGGGGAAATGGCCAATACTCATATCAGAACAGGCAGAATTATAGGGAGTTCAGGAAATTCACTCCTCTCACTCAGCCACTCAGCCAAGTCATGACCATGCTGATACAAAAACTGTTACTCACTCTGATGGCACCCAGGCCTCCTTTAAATCATCTGCCTCCAAACTACCGAGAAAATGAATATTGTGCCTACCATCAAGGGCGTGGCCACACCACTGATTGATGCATGACTCTGAAGAATGCCATCCAAAATCTGATTGATGACCGCAAGATAGTCATCTCGGTCCCTGAAACTCCTCCAGCTGCTCCTACCAACATCCTTCAGAATCCTCTCCCTTAGCATCTGATGGACCCTAGCTTGTCTCGCAGCCCCGCCGTTAACAGCATAGAAGAGGGAAAGTGCCTCGATCGCTTCTTCTCCCCTATCTAGTCCATTTATGCCTAGACTTATGGACCAACAAACTCTCCTCCAGTCCTACAAGGGGCAAACCCCTTCCTTCAGTCTTCGAGTAGCACCTCCATATAATGCACCAGTCGTCCAAGGGCCTGTCCCTTTGCAAGGGGCACCTTATAATCCTTCATGTTGGGAGCCGGTAATTCTGGAAGGAGCATAGTCATACATCGAACCAGCATACGAACCTGTTGTTTTACAAGGGACAACTTCAGCTTAGGAACAATCCAATCCACAATGGAGGGATTGTACTTATCAACAACAAGAACCCATTGTCTTAGAAATGGCTCCCCTGGTCGAGCTAGTCATATTATAAGGGGCAATCCCTGCCCTCGAGCCACAAAGACGTCCTGGAGGTGTGTCAATTACACTATAACAGCTGGGTCAAACAGAGAGACCCTTCGCCATATCAAGAAGACCAGTGTTCATTCCATGGGAACCTCCCGCTCTAGGAACAGTCAAGTCAAGGCCACGGCCTTATGTGATCTATGAAGACAAGCCTCGATATTATCCCTTCAGCACATGCAAAATGTAGTCCTTAAGGTAAAAACTCCATATGAGGGAGATCTGGTACCCGCACCACAGTTGCAAGAACTAATGGTCTTGAAAAGCAAAGGAGTGGAAAATTACAAAGAAGTCCCGTGGCACTACCCAGAATGTGCAGAGGTAGGGAACATGAATCCCAATGGGCGTTGTATCCGAAGAGATAATCAGAACAAAGGAGATCCCAAGATTGCTCTCACAGGCCTCGACAACAAAAACGAAGCTGCATATGATGTTGCAACTCAGCTCAAGTCAATCCCTGCCCAAATCTCGGTATGAGAGCTACTTTGCACATCCGCGTACATCGAGAAATGTTTGTCAAAACCCTGAGTGATGCCCATGTCTCCTCAGATATATCACCTGAAATGATAGCACTGATGATTGGACAACTCCTGGCTCCGCGCACCATCACCTTCACTGATAATGAGTTACCGCCAGAAGGACGCAACCATGGGCGGTCCCTCAATATAGCCTTACGATATAAAGACCTCTATGTCCCGCTGGTCCTTATCAATAACGGCTCAAGCTTAAATGTCTGCCCGCTCAAGACTATGGAACACCTGGGAATCAGTCCCTTCTCATTCCGACCCAGCACCATGTACATCAAAGCATTCGACAACACCCATCGATCGGTGGAAGGAGAAGTAGACATAGAGGTCGGGGCTCTTTTAACATGTTGCTCGGACGACCTTGGTTGCATAAGGTCGGGGCTGTCCATCAACTTTGCATCAACGGGTGAAGTATATCTATGGGAACCAGGTGATCTCTATCGATGCAGAGAAAGAGCTCATCATTCCTTCTAATGTTGCTGCCACTGAATCAGATATCCTTGTCATTGACATCCAACACTCTGAAGAAAACGTCCCGTTCCATAGTTTTGAGTTCGAGACTGTGAACGCTATCGCCAATCCAGAACCGGTAAGTGTGGATTGTGTCTTTTCACCAGCAGAACGTCTGAGTCTTAAGTATCGTATGAAGAATCATTTCAAGTTCAGAAAGATGTCGCTGGTATATAATCAATGCAAATGGGGATTCAGATACAGGTTAGTCATCATGGACAAAAGAAAAAAGAAGTTTTAGTGCTCACCTATCCAATTCATCAGGCTAGGAGAGCCTTGCAGAGATCCAAGAAGAAATTAACCGATTACACTACATAAAGGCCTCTCGATGAGCCTAGCCTAGGCCATGTGGCCTCCCATTCGATGGGACTAGATTCTCGAACTATATAAGCCTCCAGAAGAAGAAGAAAATGATATAGATGAAGAAGAAGGTCAAATACAGCAGCTTTAAGACCAGGGGCACAACCTTCCCACTTCAATTCCAGTCAACCAGAGGCACAACCTATCCAATTCAATTCCAGTAAACCAGGGGCACAACCTGCCCACTTCAATTCCAGCTAACCAGGGGCACAACTTGCCCATCTCATCATCAATCAACAAGGGGCATAACCCGCCCATCTCTGTGGAATCAACACCATCAACCATCAGCCAGGGGCAGAAGTAGCCCATCCATTGGACCAAGAAAGGGAAATGGCCAGCCCTGGTTGGTCCGATGTCCAGATACCAAGCCTGTGTCTCGCCATGAAACCAGACGAACTACAATGTAAGGTAAGTGATCCGGGAGGGACTGAGTATGACTCATATCTCGAACCCGACCACTGAGAAATCATGGTCATGAGCTAGACTGTGATTCTTCGCCCAAATCATCAACCCCCACCTCTCCAGGGGAAGGAGTGTTGGGTCCTGAATGGTCATCTATTCCCTTAACTTCTTAATCAGCCAGAGAGTCATCTGAGGGCTCTGGCTTCCAAAAAAAAAAAAACGTCAGTTTAAGCAATGATAGGTACCTTAGGTTAAGCTAGGATCAATCATGGTTTGCAATGCCCGCTTGTTTAGGGTCCCTTGAAGTTAAAAAATCCAAAAAAATAAAAAAATTTCAAAAACCAAAAACATCTAGCATTTCAATTCCAGAAAATTCTCAAAAACCAAAAAGCATTTCTTTTCTTACATTTAATAATGTGCCAAGTTCGTCTAAAGAGTCGCATGAGTTTAAAGTCGAATCATATGATGTTGGCATTGAATTAGACTTCAAAATCATGGGTCTGGACGAAGCTTGGGATGGGGAAGATGATGACTCGGCTCCTCAAAAAGTTTGAATCTAAAGCCAATGTTGTAGCCGATGATTTCGAAGTAGTAAGCTTGGGAACACCAGAGATCCCTAGGGAAGTACGCATTGGGAAACATTGCCACCATAGATGAAACAGAGAATGATAGAGTTCCTAGCTCCAAGATTGTCCAACTTTGCGTTCTCGTATGAAGACATGCCAGGGCTCGATGAAGAACTCGTTGTACACCATCTGCCAACAAAGCTAGATATGAAGCCAGTTAAGCAGAAACTAGGAAGAATGAAGCCAGAATGGGCCCTGAAAGTTCGCGATGAAGTCATCAAACAGTACAATGCAGGATTCTTGGTAGTCTTAAACTACCCTGAATGGCTCGCCAACATCGTACCAGTATCGAAGAAGATGGCAAGGTTCGAATGTGTATCGACTTCCAAGATCTCAACAAAGCTCGTCCTAAAGATGATTTCCCTCTGCCGCATATCGACACTCTGATCGACAACACCGCAGGGTACAAGATCTTCTCATTCATGGATGGATTCTTAGGTTAATCAGATCAAGATGGCTGTCGAAGATCGCGAAAAGACATCATTTATCACTCCATGGGGAACCTTCTGTTACAGGGTAATGCCGTTCGGTCTGAAGAACGCATGAGCAATATATCAGTGAGCAATTAGAGCATTATTTCACGATATGATGAACAAAGAGCTCAAAGTATATGTGGATGATATGATCGTCAAACCTCACACGATTGAAGGACACTTTGAAGATATGAAGAAGTTATTCAACATGTTAAAAAAGTACAAGCTTCGTCTCAACCCTCAGAAATATGTCTTTGGTGCAACGGGAGGAAAACTCCTTGGCTTTATGGTGAGCGAGGATGACATCAGGGTCGACGAGACCAAAACCAGAGCAATCATCGAGATGCCCCCTCATAGAATTGAGAAAGAAATCCATGGCTTCCACGGAAGAATTCAATACATCAGTCGCTTCATCCGCAGCTCACACTTATTTGTGAGCCCATATTCAAGCTCCTTCGGAAGAATGTACCAAAAGAATGGAATGACGATTGCCAAGTTGCCTTCAACCGCATCAAGAAATATCTCATGAATCCTCCAGTTCTAGTGCCGCCCACTTCCGGACAACCACTCTTGTTATATATCTCAGTTGCAGCAGAAGCCATTGGTTCTGTCCTCGGCCAACACGATAAGACTGGACAGAAGGAACAAGAAATATACTATTTGAGCCAAAAGTTCATCGACTATGAGACCAGGTATTACCTAATCGAGAAGACTTGCGTCGCCCTAGTTTGGGCAACTCAGCGACTCCGACAATACATGATTGCGTTCCCTATTTTCCTCCTAGCTCATATGGATCCACTCAAATACCTGTTCGAGAAGCCAACGCTCACTGGAAGGATAGCTAAATGGCAACTACTCCTGTCTGAATTCGACATCACCTATGTCACTCAGAAGACAATCAAGGGGCAGGCCCTCGCCGATCATCTCGCCGCTCATTTTCTCCTTGATTATCAACCGCTCGAAACATTCTTCCCTAATGAAGATCTCTTGCTTATCGAAAATGAAGGGAAGAAGAAAGATGAGTGGATGTTATTTTTTGACGGCGCGGCCAACTCTAAAGGAAGTGGAATCGGAGCAATCCTCTACTCTCCAGACGACGTCCCTATTCCTATCTCAAGGCGCATAGCATTCGAATGCACCAACAACATGACACAGTATGAAGCATGCATCGCTGGTCTAAGGGAAGCCATAATCTTGGGCGTCAAGAAGTTACGAGTATTTGGAGACTCACAACTGATCATCAATCAGACCAATGGCGAATGGAAGACCAAGGATGAGAAGCTGATACCATATCATGTGTACCTTGAAAATCTAGTTGAAGAATTCAAAGAAATCACCTTCTCATACATGCCCAAGGCCAAGAATCAGTTTGCAGATGCTCTCGCTACTCTTGCATCAATGCTCGAGATCCCAAAAGGAGCTTTGGAATGGGAGCTCACAGTCGAAACTCAAGATGAACCTACCTTCTGCCTGCAGATAGAAGAGGCCGAAACTGCCCCTGACAAACCCCGGTATGCCGACATCAAGCAATATCTCGAAACCCAAGAATATCAGGAAGCACAACAGTAACAGATCGCCGAACTATCTAGCGTTTGGCCGGCCCGTTCACTATCAGTGGTGAAATTCTTTGCAAGCGATCCTATAATCAAGTCTTCCTTCGATGCGTCAATGAAATAGAAGCTAATAAAGTCATGAAAGAAATACATGAAGGAATCTGTGGCCTACACATGAACAGGCACATGATGGCAAAAAGGATTCTACGACTCGGCTACTATTGACTCACAATGGAGACAGACTGTTGCCAGCACGTAAGAAAATGCTCAAGTGTTAGGAGCATGCGAATCAAATCCATGCCCTCTTATCAGAACTGTACAACCTGACAACTCCCTGGCCCTTCTCTATGTGGGGTCTTGACATCATTGGGAATGTGAGTCTCAAAGCATCAAACGTTCATGAGTATATACTTGTGGCAGTCGACTACTTCACCAAGTGGGTAGAAGTAGCCTCATACACCACGATTGCAGCATCTCAAGTGATCAAATTCATGAAGAACAACATCATATGCCGATATGGAATCCCTAACGCTATCATCACAGATAACGGAACCCTGTTCGTCAACAAGAAGATGGATGACTTCCTCAGTAAGTTCAAGATTCAACGTTATCGATCAAGCCCTTACCGTCCTCAGATGAATGGTGGGGTAGAAGCTGCAAACAAGACAATCGTTAGGATACTCAAGAAGATGGTCGTGACCTATCAAGATTGGTCAGATATGCTCCCATATGTACTTTGGGCCTATCGAATGCCTGTACGGTCTGCTACAAGCGTTACTCCTTTTGAACTTATGGAATGGAAGCAGTTTTACTAGCCGAGGTGGAAATACCATCACTATGGGTCTTACTAGAAAGCGGAATCGAAGAAGGAGAATGTCAATGGGCCAGATTCGATTAGTTATAGCTAGCAGACGAGAAGCGCATGCGTGCGCTAAGTCATTCCCAATGTTATCAGAAAAGGATCGCTCGGACTTACAATAAGAGAGTCCGAAAAAGGAGTTTCAAGGTGGGCGACATGGTCATGAAGAAGATTCTACGTCACACCTTCCGGATCCCAGAGAAAAGTTCTAACCATCATGGGACGGACCGCTGATCATCAGAGAAGTACTTCCTGGAGGCACCCTCAGGCTTACCAACATGAGAGGAGTGGATCTTCCTAAGCCAATCAACGCCGACAAAGTGGAGATCTTTCACAGGTAAGTCATTCTAACCTTATCAAGAATTACATTAGTCGAGCTGAAGTCAAGGGGTCGAAACTAAGACCTCTGAGAAATCCTTTCCGTCCACCAACAAGTGCTCTAAATAAAGGGATTCAAAGGCAAAAAGAGAGAAGAAAAAGACAGAAAAAGAATATAAAGAAAAGAACAAAAAGAGAAAGAAAATGGGAAGCCAAAACAAGGCACCCGAGCACCCGAGCAAAAAAAATCAACCCAAAAGGAAACACGGTCATCCATTCATTCATCTCAGAAGGGTCTATAACTAAGATCGACAGCTCTACCATCGTAGCTCAGGATAAGAGATGAAAGGGTACCATTGGTCAACGACGGATTCCTGACCTCTAGTTGTTGCAGTTATCCAGAAACATCCAGAAAAAGAAAAAAGAAAAATGTGTGCCTAAACAAAGAAGGCGGAGTGAAAACCCGAAATGACACTTTTGAGTAAAAACAGTAGGCACATAGCGGACTTGGTGAAAACCTGAAAGGACGCTGAGGGTAAAAGCAGTGTAGCTGCCAAGGGACAAGCAAGATCAAATACCTGGGACGTGGTGAAAACCCGAAAGGGCGCCAGGGGTAAAAATGATAGGAAAACGCTGGCTATGGTGAAAACTCGAAAGAGCACTACAGGCAAAAGTGGCTCAAAAAGAAAAAGAAAAATAAAAAGTGCAGGTACCAAGAGATCAAGAAGTCAAGATCAGCTCGGAGAAATCCCAGATCAAGAACAAGAGGAAATACAGTTAGGGACGTGAACTCTACAAATCTTGACAAAACTCTCAGCAAGTAACGGTGTCTACTGCCTACACCTCTAGGGAACCAAGGGGATCCCACAAAAGTCAATCTCGAAACATCGGTCAAAGCATTGGCCAAGCCTCATGGCACAATAAATTTAAACATAAAATCCAGACACACACTCACAAGACAACTCATGGCACAATAAATTTCTAAAAAGTTTTTTCTTTCCATTAATGCATCATATTTCTTTTACATATATCATATCATTTATTTCAAAATACAAAAAAAGCACTACGTGAAAAAATGCTAAATTCGACGGTCCCGAACCGTCGAATATACCGCACGAACAAAAGTCGACGGTCTAAAGACGTCGAATTTAGGACCTGAAATTCGATTGTTACTGACAGTCGAATTGTCTCAGTCGAAATTAACGGGTTCGACGGTCTAATTTAGGACCTAAAATTCGACTGTTTCTGACAATCGAACTAACGCGCGAAACAATTCGACGGTCTAAAGTCGTCGAATTTAGGGCCCGAAATTCGACTGTTAATGACCGTCGAAAATTAACGCACGAAAAAATTCGACGGTCTAAAGCCGTCGAATATAGGGCCTTAAACTACCCTCAAATTATGACAGTCGCGGGGAAAACGTCGACGGTCTAGAACCGTCGAATTCTCGAAAATCCAACATTAAAAAGAATTATGATTTTGAAAAAAAAAATCTAACGTTAAAAAAAAAAAACTAAGATTTTGAAAAAAGAAAATGGGCAATATTTGAGAAAATTTGAGATTTAAAAAAAAACATTAAGATTTGAAAAATCACTGGGGTTTTGACACAAAAATTAACATTTTGAATAAGAAAATTAAATATTTTAAAAAATTGTGATTTTGAGAAAAGAAAATTTTTAAAAGTTTGGAAATTTTTTTGCAATGTTTGAAAAAAAATAGATTTTGAAAAAAAATTGAAATTTAAAAAAATTACATCTTGAAAAAATTGATATGTTTGAATAGAATTGATAATTTTGAAAAAAAAACGTTTTATGATAAGTTTGAAACAGTTCAAAAGTTCGGAAAAAAAAAAACAATTGGGATTTTTAAAAAGACTGAGATTTTGAAAAAAAAAACTTAAGCGTTTTAAAAAAATTGAAATGTTTGAAATATATATATATATATATATATATATATATATATATATATATATATATATATATATATATATATATATATATTTTTTTTTTGAGATTGAAAAAAATTGAGAAATTTGAAATGAGTGGACAAAATTTACTAGTGGACATTTATTGAATGGTTGAAAATGAAAAATTACAGTCATTGAGTTACCTGCCTATCATATTGGTTTATGCATACCCACAAGTTCACTTCTACAAAAAATGAGGGCCTAAGTATAATGATGTCTAATTACAAGAATAACTTATAATGATGAGATTGATTAAATTCTATGATCAGGAAATCCTAAAGTTGATCTAAGCTGTCAGATATATTTGGAACGTGCTAAATAGGTTATAGAACAAAATTCAGCCCAATCTGACATGAAACAAATTAGATTCGTCCAAAACACTCTTTAAATGGGCACAATCAGTTTGTCTAGATCTAGACAGATTTTGGACAATCTGATCAGTCAAGATTGAAGAGTAAATGACTTCAGTCGTTTAGAATAAATTTTAGTCAAATCTAACTGTTGGATTGCAAGATATGACCCATCATATTGTTGATCAATTTTGCCTGCCTAATATCTTTCTCATTCGAAATCCGATCAAGGTGAGTAGTGACTAGTCAAATTGAAGATATTGATGAGTAGAATAAAGTAACTGGATCATAATTCTAAATTGATCCAAATGTTTTGTTCAAAATTGCATTGGGACTTGCTGACCTCATGAAAATCCAAGAAATGTGCAGTCGACCCTAAACTCTAATTTAGCTGTTGAGATTTAGATTTTAAGTCTTGAGATTTGGTATGGCATCATAAAATGATATTTAAGAACAGATGAACGGGATATAATATACATAAAATATTTCAACTTGGACTCACACGGTTAAAGTAGTATGCATTGATTGGCTAGTGACCCTGACTAGCCACTAGTTAGTACTGATCGGTGCTCTATGGGCCCTACCATGATGTATGTGTTTCATCCACACCATCCATACATTTTTTCAAATTATTTTATGGTATGAGCCCAAAATTGAGATAGATCCAAATCTAAAGTGGACCACATCATAAGAAATAATGGTAATTTAGTGCCTCACCATTAAAAATTCCAAATTGCCTGCCTCAAGTGTACCATTTCTATGGTTCCACCATGATGTATGTGTTTCATTCACGCCATCTATACATTTTCCCAGATCATTTTATGGTATGAGTCCAAAACTCAAGTAGATCTAAATCTCGATCAGATGGACCCAATCACAAGAAACAATGTTAATTAAATGTCCACCATTAAAAGCTTCTTCAGGGCCACGAAAGTTTTAGATGAAGCTGATATTTGTTTTTGCCCTACATCCAGGTCTGTATGACCTAATTAAGAGGTTGGATGTCAAATAAACATTACAGTGGGCCCTATGAGGTTGTCAATAGTGGACATTCAATCACTAATGTTTTCTCGTGATGAGGTCCACCTGGGATTTAGATTTGCCTCATTTTTTAATTGTAGCCTAAAATAATTTTTAGTAAATTAATAGATAGTATGGATGAAACAAATACATCCTGGTGGAGTCCATAGACATGTGGCATCGCCACTGGCCAAATACAAGTGTGTGGAAAATGCACGAGAGTGAATTAGGTGTTACCCTTGTAACATCTTAGTGGGTGTACGTTACCCCTACTATGTGGGGCTTACCTTGATGTTACCCGGGTCGGGTCGGGCCTAATATAAAGGAAACCAGATCCAAACTCATTTAGCAATTGAGTCTCTTCTTAGACCTAGACCCGTACCATTTAACAAATAGGTCAGGTTTGGGTCGGGTCTAAATGGGTGAGGTCTGAGTACCCCATCGGGTCCACTGACCCATTTACAGCCCTACTCAAACTCCCGTAATTACATGGTAAATATATGATAAAATCTCGTTCATCCATCAAGAGGACACCACCGTGAACACATCCTGGCCCTAAGTTAAGCGGATTTAGTGATCATCATGTGGGTCACACTTGAACACCGGTCCAAGAAAGATGACCAATAGGGTGTCGTTGAGGTAAGCGTGAGATTTAGATCTTGCTCATTTTTTGGATCAAGCCCTAAAATGATCTTGAGAAATGGATGGACGGCGTGGATAAAACACATACATCATGGTGGGGCCCATAGAGATTTACGTATTTTATCCACTTCGTCCATCCATCTTAACAGAAAATTTTAGGTACGGTGCTAAAAAATGAAGCATATCAAAATCTAGAGTGGACTACACCACAAGAAAAGTGTGAATTGAATGTCTACCATTGAAAAATTCTCAGAGGACACAGAAGTTTTTGATCAAGCTGATATTTGTGTTTTCCCTTCATCCATATCCATGTGATCTTATGAACAGGTTGGATGACAAATAAACATCACTGTAGGGCCTGGGAAGGTTTCAACGGTGGAAATCATTATTCCCACTGCTTCCCGTGGCATGGTCCACTTGAGATTTGGATATGCTTAAATTTTGGGCTCAACCACTAAAATGAGCTGAAAAAACATATGGACGGAACAGATAAAGCACATACATTCTAGGTGGGCCCAACTTAGTTTACTCCACACGATACTCCGCACGCAATCTGATTCCCTCAAAACCCCCCTCTTCCCCTCTTTCATTCTCTCCTGTCCTCTCTCCCTCCCGTTGCAATCTTTATCGGTTCAACTCTCTCTCTCTCTCTCTCTCTCTCTCTCTCTCGCGTCGGGGCGCCGATTGTCGAGGAACATCACCAGATCTCCCAAGGTATTTATTTCTCTTCATCTCTATTTTTTTTCTTTTTTTTTTCAATTATTATTTTTGTGAAATCTTGAGGAAGATCTGAGGACAATTAGTGTTTGAAATGGCATTTTGTGAAGATTCGGGTTTTTTGTGTTGGGATTTCGTGTGCCGAGCCGGAGGATGAAGGCTGGGCCGTACTTCTCAGTGGTGTGGAGCCATGGATCTAACTGATCTCTAGTATCCATGATGGAAATATGGAAGCACAGCTAATGGAGGGGGTGGATCCACTGTACAGAATCTGCTCTCCATTTTTTTTTCCTTTTCTGATGGATCCATCATCGGACCATTCACTGAGGTCCATCAGATGGACATGTGTAAGGGTTTGTGGCCGAGTATTATCTAACAATTCAAATATATAGAATCATGCAATTCCTGTTACGACTCCACATCCCTTCGAAAGTAGGGTCAAAACACTCAAATTGTATCATAATATTCAGCTAGAGATGGTAATAACTCCACCTACAAACCATTCGACAAAAGTCTTCTTCCGGCTAAGTTTTAAGATTCAACAGTGAAAAAAGATCAGAGAAAGAAGAAAAAGCTTAGCCCAATGACAGTAATCCAGAAAATCAGGTGGGCATTCAGATTCCAGTAGATCCAAACCCTCCGACTCCTCTCATAGTAAAATTTTACAGCCGTACTTTGATTTGTGGGGTAGCACTCTTGCATTCGCCACCCTCTTGCTAAGAGGTGTAGGATAAAAGTAGTCAGGTGGGGCTGATGTAGCTTGCCATTCATGAATCATGATTTCCTATTAGGGGTTGGCATTGGGATTTGGCACTTGAGGGTGGTGTGTTTGGATGATCAATTGAACTGAATTGCACAAGAGTATAATTCAGTATAGAAGAAATGACCAAAGCCTAGCCCTCCCATTTTGTGTCACTCTGTTTTGTGTTTGGCTGTTAACGGCATCATCTTGACAGATTCATTTGGCATGAAAAAAAAAACCACAAGACTCATGAGATGGTTAGGGGTCACATGGTTGCATGTTTTGGTGATTTGAATGGTCCATCTGATCGGCATCATCCTTCATGAATCACGGCTGAAGTTCATGAGATTGGACATTTCAGGAAAAGAAAATAAAAGAAAAGTTCTAGTTCAACAGCGACAATTGAATGGTTTTAATTTCAAATCATCTCATTAAATGATAGAAGTTGTACTACCCTAGTCATCAACCTCAAGATTTTTTGGATCGTTTTTCTCTCAACTATCTGTACCGATCATTTGGCATGCTATTGGTTGGATGGTTAGGATTCTCTGACCAGTGTGATTGTTGCACGGTTGCCTGCAAAGGTTGGGCTGGAATAGGATTACTGAGATCAATGTTTTAAAGCCAGATCAGATGGGGCAGTCAGAACAGTTTGGACTGTAACAGGCCACCAAGACAGGCTGGGTCACCTTAAAACCCGGTCATTTATGGGATAGCTATTTTGTGAAAAAAGAAAAAAAGAAGAAAAAGAAGCAAATGCAGCCTTCCAAGCCTGAACCAATACTTCTACTTGAAAACTGGATACTCTTAACCTCTAGGCTAACAGCAAATTAGCGGTTAATTCTCTCTGCTTTATTTAAGATGAACAACTTTCCGGGTGCAAATGGGCCAAGGAGGTCCGTTTGAACAAATGCCTACCCACACAAAAAATGAGCCAAGGTCCAGTCCAGGTTTTAAAACATTGAATGAGATTAATGGTTAGACTGTCCACATGGCCAATTAAACCGATAGTACTGTAGGCCTACTGTAAATGGTTTGATATGATCATTACTTTATTATATCCTGCGAAAATGATGTTCATAAGAGACCAACATTAAAACCAGTATCACTGACTACCTCCACATCTGAGTGGTCTTAAATTCTTTTGGCTTTGTCGTGCTCTTCAGTATTGCTTCCTTCTTATGGTGCTTATTTGCTGCATGCACAATTTCTATCCTTTCCCAACTTTTTTGACTGATTGTATGCCTATATTATTGTAGGAGGTGGAACACTTTGAGATTCGTGAAGTTCTGCGCTGTAAGATACTTTGTTACTTTTGTGCGGGGTAACTTGACATGCTTGTGGAGTATAACAACCAATGTGCATGCTCACAGCCACTGTACATGCACAGTAGTTCTACCTGAGTCCCACTATCCAAAGTGTGGGGCCCATCCTGGATTGGTCATAACTAAAAGGCATACCAAATGGACGATCCTAACTTTATGTTGTTTATTTTTTAATAGAAAATGGATGATCCTATCTATCCGGTTGGTGGTTGTCAAAATAAATGGTTAAAAAGGAAAACTCATACTCAATATGCCAAATTCACCAAGCAAAATTACTTGAATTGGAGGTTAGGATTGTATAATCAATCTAATCTTCAGGATGTGCTCCATCTACATTGAGACCAAATATTTGGATGATATAGATCATATGGCACGTGTACACAGGCTATGTGCATGCATACGAAAGGTTATACACACATACATATATACGTGCTATTGAAAAGCAACACAATGATTTCTCCTTATTTATCTGGTGGATTATTATTACCCCTATTGGGTCAAGGAAGTTATGGCCTATGGTCTAGATGAATTTGTAGCCCTTGATAGAGCGGAAGGAGAGGAACATCATTTGTGTAGCCGACCAAATTAGTTGGGATAAGGCTTAGATGATGATTGTGATTGGGTCAAGGAACAGATCACCAAATATATTAGGGTTTGTTTTGTTTTCATTGTAGAGAATTAGTTTTCACCCTTGTTCCTTATTTGTGGCTTGTATTAACCAAAAGATCTGTGAGACAAAGGAACGTATTGCCTGACAAAAATTTAGAAGGCTATCCTTGCATTAGGTTATTTTGATTGAATCATCAGTTGAT
The DNA here is from genome assembly GCA_003013855.2 of Liriodendron chinense. Taxonomy (NCBI): domain Eukaryota; kingdom Viridiplantae; phylum Streptophyta; class Magnoliopsida; order Magnoliales; family Magnoliaceae; genus Liriodendron; species Liriodendron chinense. The sequence goes on along the minus strand of ML058436.1, from coordinate 1,985,689 downwards.
CAAAACTATTTGACAGCAGAAATCTTTATTGTTTCCCTGTTTTTGGCCACTTTGATCTACAGATTATAACCCGTCATGTTTTATGCTTCTTGATATGCATCTGGTATTTATGATGAATTATATTTGACAAAGGGTTAATAGCCACACTCGAATGATTTGTTTTCCAATTGACATAATTGATGCTTGGTAAAGATATGTGGTATCCGACTGGGTTCTAATTATCTGATGAATGGATGATTTAACCTGTCCTATTTCATCGAAGACTTGATGGGTCTTTTGACAATGCACTAGGAAGTAAACCGGGCTGTGTGGGATGCCATATTTTAATAGTCGTTGGACATAAAGCTTCGCATTGAACCTTTCTTACTGCTGTCCTTTTCCCTGAATGATGGCTTCCAAAGCTTGAGCATGTGGTCGTTTCCTGGTCCTCATTTCTGGGACCTTAATAAGGAATGCATTATCCTTTCAAATATGAAATTGGAAGTGTTTCATATGTGTATTACAAGCTCTACAGCTTTAATGTTCTACTTGTACCTTTTCTGGTCTCTTAGTTTTTATCATTGGTTTCAAACTTGCTTTAAGTTGGAACTTGTTTTAAGTTGGAACTTGCTTTAAGCATCCTTTTAGTATTGTTGAACTATGTAAACTGAAACTCAGAGACACGGCTTGTTGTTCCAACAACTCTAGTTCTATGGTGTGCCATGTGTTCGCTCGCCTCAAGTGTAAGGCTGCGATGTAGTAATAAATCTCGGTAAGACCGAGGTCGATCCACAGGGAAAGAGGTAAACAATTCCAAATACTCTAATAACTAGAATCTAAGAAGTTTAGGAGAATAATTTTTCACATGAAATAGGAAAATCTGAAATTAAGAAGGACTAGAGCATCAATGATCCACTTGTAGTAGTCCAATGCCAATCCATTCATCCATGTACAACACAATTAGAATCAAAGTCCTATCTCTCATCTAATTGGAAGATATAACATTCAAGTACAAACAGTCCCACTTAAATCTGGAAATCAGATTTCTAGTTCTAATGAAGCACATAGAACTTGAACTTGTAGCCTTCGAAGTAACAGCCATGCCTATGGACTATGGCATGCTCAAGGGTTACTACAATTCGAATTCAAACAACCCAATCATGGTAATCTCAGAGAATTGCAAGGAACTCGTGTCTGGAGCACATGAACTCTCACAAAACTTCTAAAAAACCAAACTTTATTCAAACCAGAACTTGAAAATCTAAAATTAAAGTAAAGGGTACTTGAAGAAACGAATTAAAGCATTGAACAAACTACAAACTTTACCTCTTAGCTCTAGCTAAGAGGTTAGCTAAAAGAAAACATTAAAAACTAGAAACTAGAACTAGAAGAAGAAGAAAACTAGTTGTAGGAGGCTAGGAAGCCTCCTAGGTCTTGATCTCTTTGCTCCCCACGTTGCTAGATGCCCTAGGAATGAGGTGGAGGTCTCCTTTTATAGCTTTCATACCCCACAAACGAAGAATCTTCGAGAATTTGTGTAGAATTTACGCACTGCGCAGAGAAAATCGGAGCCAGACTTGGAAATTTCTAAACTGGGCGCATGGTCGATTGATTGCTCAGACCGAGCGATCAATCGCTAGTTCAAATAACTGTAAAAACTGTCTTTTTCGGATCTGGAGATTACTCGGTTGGCTGAGAGATCAATCGGTCACTTCTGGCGATCAATCGATCAGTGTCCAGCGATCAATCGGAGGGTGTAAAAAGTGTCCAGAGAGTTTTCTCTAAATTTCTTAAAAATCTGCATTCTGGCGATTGATCTATGGGATGGGCGATCAATCGCTCAGGTTGGGCTATCAATCGCTCAGGATGGGCGATTAATCACAATTCTTCACTTCTCTCCAGCAACAATTTTGTCAAATGTCTACTGTGAGCGATCAATCGCTCAAGTCTGTCGATCAATCGCTTAGGCTGAGCGATCAATTGACGGATCAATCTCTGGATCAATCTTAAAAAACTGCAACTTTCTGCATTTTACTTTTATGGCCCTGTAGCTCTGCACTTTGGTTTTTCTGGCCCTGCTAGGTCTTTTAACATGATTTCTTCTGTGTTTTTCTTTGTCTTTCAACTCCATCTTCCATAACTTCTTTCATTCTTGGGCTTTCTTTCTTTGATCCTCAAGGTGTCCAAAGTGACTCTTTTAACCATGAATTGGTGAAGTTTCCCTCTCATTCCTACAATCACAAAAATATGTATTAGATGAGTCTTTTAAACATGAAAACCATGCATCTAATGTGATGTAATGGGTTGGCAAATGTATAAATTGGAGGCTTAACACACCCCCAACCAGCTTTTTGCTAGTCCCGAGCAAAACATGAGTGAATAAGTTCAAACCTCCAAAACCAACTCTCCTTCAGAAACTATGTTTCTATCCACTCCAAGACATACAAGTATAAAATTTGGAGAAATTAGGTGATAGAAGTTGAAACCTTAAACTCTCAAAGCATAATAAGTGTCTACATGAAATTCCCGCTGATTGATTGATAAATAGAAGAACTCGAACAACTTCAACCTAGTGTGCATAGTGAAAGTTCATCTCATGAGTTTCTGGGATTATCTTCTTCATAGATTAACTAAACTATAGATCTCAAGGTGTACAGAGTAACAACAAGCCTATGACAGGAATTTGTCTTACCGTCCTTCCGACGTCTTTCACACTACGTCCCATTTTCGGCTTTGGTTACGGGTAGACCATCCCCCGGTTGGTAATAGGTAGCCCTTTTCGGAATTTTCCACCATTTTTCCATCATTCCCAATTTCATCCTTCTTTTTCCTTTTTCTTTTTCATTAGATAGGATTTTTAGAAATCCGTATCTTTCGTTATTTTCCCATGGACAAGGATGGACAAAGTACCCCGGCTTGGTTCCTCAACACCTCAAATCTAAGTCTAGCTAATCCACAAATCACATAATCCTTTCAACCCATGAAAATCGCGTAATGTGAACTAGGTATAAAAGTGTTCAAATTTTCTATCAATCACATAAATAGGGGAATTCACATATAAAACCATTATATTAAGAGAAGTTCAAAATTTGCAACATCACACACTTTGTATCTCTTCTTCTGATACTCATATCATCTCGAATGCATAGAAATAAAGTTTTCCAAAAGAGTTTTGAATTTTTAGAAAATTTAAAAAAATTTGCACATATGATGCTCGAAATGTTGTAAACTGCTAGATGATGAATCTCATCTCACCCCCCAACCAAAATCTTACATTGTCCTCAATGTAACAAGATATGTAATAAGCATGACATGAGAGCAATGAAATAAAACAAAGGAGAGTGAGAACGAGAATACCTGAGGTAGCAAGTTGATCAATTCTAGCATCTTCCATTGTCTCGATGAGACTTATTCAATCCTAATTGCAGAAAAATAAATCCTAACCTACCTACCTACCTTTGATTAGTTCGATCAACTACATGATCAAAGTTGAGCAGGATTTTCATGAATTTCAATAAATTTCTCATGAGGACCATCCAAAGTCCTGCTCGACAGTAAGCATGTGTGCTTCTTATCATTGAAGTCCAATCGTATTGTGCACCACATGCATAAAAGGAGGAGATAAGAGTAGCAAAAAGATATCTCCTCAAATTCTGATTTGGGTTATGATTGATTAAAAATGGGTCCTCTCAATCAGAATTTTCAATGGGCTGAAGGACCCATGACGGTGGAGAGACATTCATTGAGTTTTCATTGGTTAAAGTTGTCTCTTCCACAACTTCAGAATTGTACGGTGCTTCCACAAACAATGGTAAAGAGTGTAAATCAGTGGAAAGGTGTTCTTCAGGCACCGACACCGTGTCTAACAAAATATACAACTCCTTAATCATCTCATCATTAAGATCATAAGATTGGGCCAAGCATTACTCTAGGAAATCGATATAGTCGGATGAAGGATCATGACCTTGCTTGGGTTGACACAAAAATTCAGTTTCGATGGTGAGGGACTCTCCCTCCATGGAGTGGAATTGATCTTCCAAACTAGGTTCTCTATAACTAGTATGAGGCACCAAGTCGGAAGTATGCAAGGTTTTAACAATCTCTTGAATAATTGGGTTGTTTGAATTTTCAAAGTGAGCCAAGCATTCGTCTAAAGAATCTGAATTTTCACTCATGGGAGTCTTATTCTCCACATTAAAATTAAACATGGCAAGTTGGTGGAGTGACTCAAAAATATTAACCTCGGCCATCTCTCTAGCATGCATATCCTCTAGAGACTTATAATCATTATGCCCTTGGGAAAAAGAAACCATAGGTTCATAACTATTCACCAAACCCTCATTGTAAGCAACCCCACTATCACTTTCAAATTTTATGGATTCCTCGGGTTCGTCAACCGTCATTGAAATCTCTTCATCATTAAGTTCAAAGCGTCCAAAAGAGATAGTGGACTCACCATAATTGATGATGACATTGGGATCATCGAAATCAATCTCTTCTAAAAGTCTATCCATTAAATCCGAAGAAGGTGGGACTTGAGTAGCCCCATCCTCCTCATTAAAGGGGATTGATTCGATGCCCCCAATTTTGGGCTCAACGTCTTCATAAGATGGTGAGTAAGCTTGATTTGATTGTTCATCTGTATACTCATTCTATATTTCCTCAAGTATTTGTGTATACTTATCATCACAAGAGGAAGATGTTTTAGGGTGATTGTTAATAACCATGGTTGGTTCCTCCCTTGAACAAGGAGAATGGTGGTTTTCCCAATTAAGACCGTATGCATTGTAGGATGAAGAATTATATGATGGTTGATAGGCATATCCATACAAGTGATCACGCATAGTCTTAACCGGTTGGCCACTATTCACTTGTTCCTTTTGTTGTTGCACACCTCCTACCACAACCAGTGGAACACTCAAGTTATTTTCAATCCGGTAATCACGTAATGTTTTCCTCGGATGATCATTATTCAATTTTGCTTCGTTCCGGTATTCCCCCATCGTCTTATGTCGTGTCTGAATATGCGTATTGCTTTCATTAATGTAATCACGCATCGTCTTACGTGGGGGGTTAGTGGAGGCTCTTTGAATCTCAGAAAAATACTCATGCTTGGAGGGATCCCGATCACAATGAGTTTGGGTCCCCCAATCTGACATCTCATCCTCCAAAAGGTACTTATACGCACCATTCGTCCAATCATACATGATGAAATTTTATGGAATTGGAAACTACCCTAATCTAGAAAAAAAAAACAAAAAGAAGGGAGATGGGGAGATGTTACCCAATAGAGTGAGATCTATGTCAGCAACAATGTCCTATAAAATCAAACAAAAAATTGTTAGTAATCTAGAAAAAAAATTAGAAAATCTACTTCTATAAAAACTGAAAATCCTACCTAACTAAAACTACTCTATAGCTACTAGAACAATTAGAACCGTTTAACCTTTTCCCCGGCAACAGCGCCAAAAACTTGTTCGCTCGCCTCAAGTGTAAGGCCGCGATGTAGTAATAAATCTCGGTAAGACCGAGGTCGATCTACAGGGAAAGAGGTAAACAATTCCAAATACTCTAATAACTAGAATCTAAGAAGTTTAGGAGAATAATTTTTCACATGAAATAGAAAAATCTGAAATTAAGAAGGACTAGAGCATCAAGGATCCACTTGTAATAGTCCAATGCCAATCCATTCATCCAAGTACAACAAAATTAGAATCAAAGTCCTATCTCTCATCTAATTAGAAGATATAACATTCAAGCACAAACAGTCCCACTTAAATCTGGAAATCAGATTTCTAGTTCTAATGAAGCACATAGAACTTGAACTTGTAGCCTTCGGAGTAGCAGCCATGCCTATGGACTATGGCATGCTCAAGGGTTACTACAATTCGAATTCAAACAACCCAATCATGGTGATCTCAGAGAATTGCAAGGAACTAATGTCCGGAGCACATGAACTCTCATAAAACTTCTAAAAAACCAAACTTTATTTAAACTAGAACTTGAAAATCCAAAATTAAAGTAAAGGGTACTTGAAGAAACGAATTAAAGCATTGAACAAACTACAAACTTCACCTCTTAGCTCTAGCTAAGAGGTTAGCTAAAAGAAAACATTAAAAACTAGAAACTAGAACTAGAAGAATAAGAAAACTAGTTGTAGGAGGCTAGGAAGCCTCCTAGGTCTTAATCTCTTTGTTCCCCACGTTGCTAGATGCCCTAGGAATGAGGTGAAGGTCTCCTTTTATAGCTTTCATACCCCACAAATGAAGAATCTTCGAGAATTTGTGTAAAATTTATGCACTGCGGAGAGAAAATCGGAGCTAGATTTGGAAATTTCTAAACTGGGCGCATTGTCGATTGATCGCTCAGACCGGGCGATCAATCGCTAGTTCAAATAACTGTAAAAACTGCCTTTTTCGGATCTGGCGATTAATCGGCTGGCTGAGAGATCAATCAGTCACTTCTGGAGATCAATCGATCAGTGTCCAGTGATCAATCAGAGGGTGCAAAAAGTGTCCTGAGAGTTTTCTCAAAATTTCTTAAAAATCTGCATTCTGACGATTGATCTATGGGATGGGCGATCAATCGCTCAGGATGGGCGATCAATCGTAATTCTTCACTTCTCTCCAGCAATAATTCTGTCAAATTTCTGCTGTGAGCGATCAATCGCTCAAGTCTGTCGATCAATTGCTCAGGCTGAGTGATCAATCGACGGATCAATCTCTGGATTAATCTTCAGAAACTGCAACTTTCTGCATTTTACTTTTATGGCCCTGCAGCTCTGCACTTTGGTTTTTCTGGCCCTGCCAGGTCTTTTAACATGATTTCTTCTGTGTTTTTCTTTGTCTTTCAACTCCATCTTCCATAACTTCTTTCTTTCATTCTTGGGCTTTCTTCCTTTGATCCTCAAGGTGTCAAAAGTGACTCTTTTAACCATGAATTGGTGAAGTTTCCCTCTCATTCCTACAATCACAAAAATATGTATTAGATGAGTCTTTTAAACATGAAAACTATGCATCTAATGTGATGTAATGGGTTGGCAAATGTATAAATTGGAGGCTCAACACACCCCCAACCAGCTTTTTGCTAGTCCCGAGCAAAACATGCGTGAATAAGTTCAAACCTCCAAAACCAACTCTCCTTCATGTTGATGGTTTGATCATCCAATGCTCATTTGTGGCCTGCCTGATAATTTGACAGCGTGATTTTATGTGCCTGGTGATCTTCATGGTGGTGTCCACCTTTTGCACGGCTCAGATATCATACCAGGATGGATGTTAATGTACTGTCTATTTGGGTCTTTGTTACCATTGCGAATTAATTGCTTATCTATTTTTGTTTCAACAAATTAAGGCGTGTACTAGTTGTATACGTGTAGAACCAGTTATATGCTTGTTATATATAGACACACACACATACACACACACACGCGCGTGTAGAACTAGCTGTATGCGTGTTTTGTACATGTATGCACGTATGCTTGTTTTGTATGTATACGGGAGGAACTAGCTGTAGGCGTGTGGTTGTATATGTTTTCATACAAATGTATGCATACGTATTCTTGAAAGTGTACAATCGAAGTTTTTAATCGTACGTAGCTTTTGACTTGGATAAATGTGTAATATGTCTATTATCTAACTTTGTCAATTGAAGGTGTGTTTGGATGCACTATCCAATTAAATTGCAAATTATTATTAGTTCAATAAAGTGGAAAAAAACCCAATTGTATTTTCCACCTAACATGCTCATCCATAACTGTTTTGATTCATGGTTGCTTATACAGGCTCCATATAAAAGATGGCTGAAAACGAGGACATTCAGCCATGGGTTTTCTTTTTCTTTTCTTAGCTTAGCTTGTATTGTTGTATTTTCAGGTTACCAGGTGTCGTGTACTTCTTTCATATAGCTCATGCATATGATATTAAGAATATTCCATGCAAAAATCTACATGATTCTTCTCTTGGACGTGTTGCAAAAATCAGAACCTTAGTGAAAGATGTTGTCTGGCACTTAATTTTGTGTGGCTGATTTGTTCCAACTGGATATATCAATAAAGTTTTGTACCACTAAAAGTGATCTGTTTTGCTCAATTGCAAATAATAGCTGCTTGTACAGGTTGTGTTTCAAACTACCATTAAATAGGAAAATGACCAGTGTTTAGAAATTGCCTCAGGCATTGGTCCGGGTTTCAGGATCTGCATTAATTGAAGCCTTTAACCAACTAGGAAGTGATAAGCCTTTGATGATGGGATTGTACTTGTATATTGTGTTAGTAAATGTTGTAGTTATCTAAATTATTTATGAATTACAGATTTACAGGATGTATAGGGGCACAACCCTCATTAAATCAGGTTATTTTTTTTTTTTCAGACATAAATTCGATTGGTTGATGGTATATTGTAAGTTGATTGTACTCTTTGGTACTTGTGGAGAATGTGGTTGTGGATTGTTTGTACTTGAGGAGGATTGTGGTTGCGAAGGTTTGTAGTTGTGGAGGATTGTGGTTGTATTATGTGGGTTACACTACAAAAAAATGGGGCAAAGGCTACGAATTATATTCGTAGCTATACATCTATAGCTACGGATATAATTCGTAGTAGGCTTGTATCCGGTCCGTAGCTATTGGTGTTGTAGCCATAGCCTTTTAAGCTTTTTGTCTACATAACTCTACAGACTACTTTTGAGGGCTGCGGACTATATCCGTAGCTAGTGTCTTTAATTTTTTTAATAACAACGGCATATCTAGCCGTTTCTGGTACATGCCCTAATAGTTCAACCTATCTCAAGCTAAAACAAATAAAGACTTCATGGCTTATACCCTAATAGGCTATCATCACAAGTATGTTTCAAGTCTCACCTGTTGAATCCAAATGCATAAATCTTATTCTTCGAATAACATAAAAGAGAATGTTGAAAACGCAGACAATGCAACTCTCCTTTATTAAATAAATAAAAAAGTGAAATAGAAAGAGAAGGAAATCCCACTTATACGTCATTGACAAATAAAATAGTAATTAACAAGTTCAATTTTCAAACTGCATAGTAAACGAGTGTTGAAACAGAGGATATTTTGAATGGAGAGAAACCACACCTGTATTTCATTGACAAACATAAGCTTTTGCTCCATGGATTTCTGTGTCCATTGCACCAATAACAAAAGAAGATCGGGGATGCATTCACCACTGCGGTATCACAAACACAATGTTTCAAAAAATCAAATGCGAAAAACTGTCATGTCAGTGGCACATAAAACAAAAATCAGTTTTTAAAAATTTGATTAGAATGGATTACAATTGCACTTATGAGAACAACAAACGCAATTCTGAATTATGTTTCCTATTCAATGTTTCAGCAATAGAAATATTAACTTTGTCCAAGATTGTGCTGCTGCCGGTTCTTCTTCTAGTTGCTGGAATGTGCGATGGTGTGAAATTGCGCATTGATACTAACAGCAATGGTACTTTCAGCAACCTCGACAATCTAGCGATGAGAATAAGTTATATGAGTTTCTCAATGATTGTTTTGGGTATTTGTGTTGAATTGTTAGTAAGCAGGCTAAATATGAGGTTTTTGTGAAATTTCCTAGCATTCATAGTAGACATGTACTGGCTCAATCTAGGTACAAATACTGGCTCTCCCATGTTCAATAAATTAGTAGACATGTACCAGGGATCATGAATTCATGTTTACTCACCAGTCTCTTATTTGAAACAAAACCCGTACAAGGTGCCTCTCTTACATATTCCTCCATTGTTGCAAGAAATGAAGGAGCTGGCTGTAAGAAATGAGATGCATAGAGAACCATAAAAAGATGTCACAAAGTATGAACCACCAAAGTAATCAAATAAAAAAGTTTATCCACTTTACCAAATTTAAACAAATAAATTGGAAGGGAAAAAAAACATGTTTTAAAGTTGGAAATTGGAAGTTCCTAGCAAGCTCCAAGCCTTTGTAGAACTCATAAAAATTAGAAAGATTTTTGTGCCTATTGAAAGAATGAGCAAACTCAACAACCAATCTCTGGGTTCCCAAACAAGTCCTAACAATCTACAGTTGAGCATCAGTTGTTCTCAAGATTAAGCACTTTAAATAAAAGTAAAGGGCAGTGAGACCAAATGTTGAGGGCTTTGACACCATCATGTCTTTACCCTATATCTTTGAGTTGGTGAGCGAGAAGCTGTAGAGCAAGCAAAGAGAGAGATTTTGATTTCCACCTAAACTTTCAATCCAATGAAGAACATTTCTGGGTAACAATTCGATAAAGCTTGCACATTAAAATTTCTCGAGCACAATGAAGTAAAAAGAAAAACAGCACAAAACTGAAATTAGATAATCTCATTCCATACCATTCATGCAATCTCCACTCAAAAGCATCAAACAGTTCAAAAAACCACCTCCATATAGACAGAAAACTAATCTGCAACAACCATTTCGAGTCCTAATTTCCCAATACATTTTAAAACATTAAAAACCTGAACCGCATTCAAATTCAAACTACAAGCAATCCCAAGAAGGGGGAAAACTGAATTCAAATTGCATACCTTTAAGACATGCTTGTCGAATCAACCAGGCAAGATCTGAATCCAAAACCACATCATAATCACTCAATCACATAGGTAAACAGATGTATTCTAATTCCACCCTTGCTTCTTCAGCCAATTTCTCAGTTGCGTCTATCTTCTCCCTTTTCATGGCAAAGCTCCACAAAAATTTGCACTGAGGTCCTTCTCAACTTGAGCTACGAGAGTTGTAAAATAAATGTTTGATGAATATAGAAAGCTGATAAGAACTGTTATATGAAATTTGTGTGCAAATGAATAGAGAGTCACTGGATTGTGAATACTTTCGTAAGTAGCAAATAGAAAGGAAACAAAAAATCAGGATGGCTAAAATTCATATCAACAGTTTGATGAATCACCTTCCAGATGAAAAGAGTACAGGATCGTGCCACCTGATGAAGGATGCACATCATTTCTTGAGAGCTTGTTGGAGATAAGTCTGGCTTCTGCTGGACTTGCAATGCGACACATCTAAAAACAATAATGCACATTGAAAAGATGCCAAATTCAATATAAAACAAGTTAAAGAGATAGGAAAGGCACACACATTTGCAAAAAGGTTCATGTACACAACATGTGCCAGCATGGCTCGATAGGTCCAAGATCCAAGACAAGAATTAGGTTGATCCACTGCTCAGTTGGGCAACAGTTAGCAACATAAATGTATGGCTCTGAAAAACTTGGTTGAAGCTTTCTAAACCATTATCTTTCCAATATAGGGCCCTACATGCTATGTGGACCAGATATTTTTTGGGAAAACTTGTACAAGGTTAGACCAAACGATTGTGCATTGTTGATCATTTTATAGTTGATCATTGTAAATACTACCATCGACAAGGAGAGAAGCAATTCCAAACAGAGGTGAGTATGATCGGGACAATTCAACACGTCAATCTCATTCGTCTTCGTGGTTTTTGCTCGGAAGGTAGTAAAAGGCTGCTGGTTTATGATTACATGCCGAATGGTTCTTTATATTCTCATATGTTTTGAAACAAACCAGAGATTTTATCCCAAGGTGGTGGATTTTGGTTTGGCAAGCCTCAAAATGTGGGAATTCAGCTAGAATTTGGTCTTTATACTGTGGGCCACCTGAGGAGTCAAGTATTCTGCAGTTTAGAAAAGGGCATGTGTAGCTGTGTGTGAATGGACAGGGCTGCACATGTGTGTGGACTTAGCAGACCTCATGGTTTCATATATGAATTATGATTTTCTTGTTCTGTTCATTTCTACAATTATGAGATCATTCACATGTCCAAACCTATTGAAAAACTGTGGAGAAGCCGTTTAGGCCATACAATGTTAAATAACACATAGACAAATGGTTTTGATCTTAGGTGATTCTTACAATCTGAATCTACAATCACGTTGCTAGGAAGTTTGATAGAAGTGTGGCTCTCTTTTGGGTTGTAATTTGCTATCTTCAGTTCTTTTTTTTTTTTTTTTTTTTTTTGTGTTCTTTTTTGTTCTTTTTTTGAAAAAAAATGCCAGAGAATGTGAAAATAATACCTCAAGAGTCAAGGGGCAGAGATTGCCCCGTTAAGTATAATGATGGTGTGACTAACAGCACTAAAGCACTAACTAAACTAATTAGGATTTTCCCTTCTTTTTTTTTTTTAAAGTTTTCACTTACCACCCAGTTACCTTTTGCAATGTTTTCATTAAATGAAAAAGGAGAAATTTCACTTAGAGCTGAGTTGCAGATCAAATATCCTTATTAAAATATAACACGAGATCAAAATACCACCCAAAAAGTTTTTATTTTTAATGGATACCACTCAAAAAGACTAAACATATCATCTTTCAAAATTTTAGAAACATGATGGACAATAGAAAATCTTCCATATTCCTTGACGTAGAAGAAAAATAAGCCCAGTACACAAATCAGGACCACAAGTATATTGAATGAGAAGTGTTCGGGCTTAGCAAAACAATTAGTTACATATTAGAGGGGTAGGCTTGGACAAAGCTTGTGAACTAAAATCCTCTAGTGAGGAAGCAATCCACTACCCCCCACAAACTAAAAATAATCATTCAGTGCACACACGTGTGCAATATAGCTTGTGTACACACCACACGCACCAGCATTGCACATACGTGCGAGATCTAATCCATCCATCAGGTTGGCCCAACCTCACACATGTTATCCCAAAAATAAAATCTGGTCCAATCAGCATGTGGACCCCAATATTGCAAGACAGGTGAATGGGTTGAACACTTCAGTGAAGCCTTCCAAGCTGTCCACTTATTTTGCAAACTGTGCCCCAACTGACCAGTGGGTCAACCTAATTCTTGGGCTAGGACTTCAATATAGTGGTGTCATTCTGATGGATGGATTGGATCTCAGACCTTTCATGCCATGCTGGTACGTGTGGTGTGGACATGAGCTTTATTGCACGTGTGTGTGGACTTCGCAGAGCTTCATTCAGAATCTACATTTGCAAACACTCATCAATTTGTGCAATGGTTAACCCATACGCTATTTACAACCATGATAAGCAAATGGACAAAGAATAAAAAAACACATGCATATGACAGAAGAACCAACTTGATTCCAAGATCAATGTGCTCCTGAATACCAAAGCCGAAGCACCCAGTATCACTGAAGTACCTTCTCAACAGCTCGTATTCTTTCACTTTCAACGCGCTCTCCAAAAGTTGCATAGCTTTGTCCCCTCTAACAGTGACATAGCAAGCAATCTATTCATTACACCTGATCCCAAAAGATCAAACAGTGTATCTCGCTGTAATGAAAGATCAACCTTAAGCAAAAATAAGGATCCTCCACCCAAAGTGACCCATCAATGCAAATGAGTTCATTAAAGAACAGAACATTTTGGGATCATTGGATCCTTTAGAGAACACTGGTGTTTGTCCACTGAGCTGTTCCAAAACCTATAAACAACAGAACATTTTGGGATCAAAAGACATGTAATAGCTTCTATTTCTGTGCTTACAGAAAATATGTATGCTAAATTGCTAATAAAATTCATCATCCATAAAAAGTACAAGAAAATGATAGAGGCAAAGTGCTTCCAAAGAATGATCTGATACAAAACATGGTTCTAAATATCATCTAAAACCAAGTTGACTGGGCCAAGTTGTCTTGGTTTTAGCGGGTAATGAAACAGAATGGAACCGAAAGACTAGAACAGAACAAGTCAAGTTGTCTCGGTTTCAGCGGGTAACGAAACATCCAAAATCAAGTCAACACGTTCACATTGTTTATATAGACAAAATCGTTCAAAATGCATCAATAACAACATGATCTACATGATTTCAGCGCTTACTTATTGTTTTCTGAATTGATTTTTTTTCTTCAATCATGTAAGATTGATTTCAATCGACCGTGAGGCAAATATGTTGGTTTTGGATTAGGAAGATGAGGTTTAGCGCAGTGATTTTTTTGAATTGAAATCAATCTCATTTTAGCAAAGATAATAACAAGAGCTTCAAAACTCATAGATAAAAATAGAAGGAAATGAAAGGAAATCAACTAGGAGGCAATAGAGATCTCGAAGCATACTGTAATAAAATGAAGCGTAGTTATGACATCACTATATGTCATACCAAAAGAAGTCATTTGAATCATTTGTCCGACTCAAACACACTTCACTTCAACACATTGATTGGTTAAGTTTAAACCCAATTTGACAAAAACCACACCAGGAAAGAACCAATGGTTGTGGGGCATTTCATTGATCAAGTGGATGTGCTGCAGCCTTCACTATCAGATACAATGGCTGTGGGGCATTTCATCAATCAGGTGGATGGCGTTGCTGGCAAGCATTAATCCACGGATCCAATGGCTTCCCAACCATCGGATACAATTTCCGATTATCAACTACACATCAAACTCAATAAAAAATTTACAAGAACAAATAAATAAATAAACCAGAAAACTCATTTGCATGCACCAAAAACCCAAATCACAAGATCTCCTAAATCGAATTAGACAAAATCAAACTCCATCAAACAGCAAAGTCACTTTCCAAATTGATCTTCATCCGGGCATCACAAAAGAATACAACAATTAACAACATTGGTAGTAGATTTACCCACTCCTATCTACATACAGCAAAACCTGCTTCAAAGGGTAAAGAGATTTGCTAGTAGAATAGCCAGCCTGCTAAAGATTGGCTCTGCTAGATCCATTGTCTAGTCCATCATTAAAGGGCCACCCAGGAATATTGTAGAACACCAAAACCTGCCAAAACCTTAGAAATCAAGAAAACAGGAACAAATGAACATCAATCCTTATGCAAAACCCTTAAGGGTAAAACAAAAATTTCTAACTAAAACCCTGATTAGGGTATAGACAGAGAGATACCAACAACGACAATGGCAGACTGAGTAGATGTTCGCTGAAAAGATTTGGGGAAGAATCCCTCCTTTTCTTCCAGACGACTGAAGAGAGAGGGAGAGTGGCAGCGAGAGAGGGAGAGATGAAGAGGGAGAAAGGCAATGAGAGAGGGAGAATGGTAGTGAAGGAGGAAGAATGGGAGAAGGAGCGAGAGAGGGACGGAGGGAGTGGGAGTTTTGGGGGCCGCGGGCGAGCGGGAGTGAATTTGGGGGCGGCAAGCGAGTGAAAAAAATTAAAAAAAAAATCTCAATGGAGGTAAGATGGTGAAGACTGGGGCTCTGTGGTGCCCACCGAGATGTATGTAGTTCATCCATGCCGTCCATTAATTTGGAAGGATATTTTTGGGCAAAATATTCGAAAATAAAATCGAAATACCAAGTGGATCACACCACAAATTTTCAATGGTCAGAACTTAATCAACTCTGTTTCCAAGTATGGTCCATTGGAGCCCTCAATCTACCCCTTTTTTTGGGGCCATTCTATAAAATGAACTTTAAAACGGATGGACGGCTTAGATAAAACACATACATTGTTTTAGGCCCCATGTATCCCATTTTGGACAATCTGACCATAACAAGAGTAGGAAAATTCAGCGACGGATTAAATCCACAATAAATTAGCTACGGATATAATGCCAACATAGTCCGTAGCCCTTGCTCGTTTTTTTTTTGTAGTGTCATGTAATGTGATTGTGGAGGATTGTGGTTGTATTGTGTTGGTTATGTAATGTGATTGTGGCGGATTGTGGTTGTATTGTGTTGGTTATGTAATGTGATTGTGGAGGATTGTGGTTGTATTGTGTTGGTTATGTAATGTGATTGTGGCGGATTGTGGTTGTATTGTGTTGGTTATGTAATGTGATTGTGGAGGATTGTGGTTGTATTGTGTTGGTTATGTAATGTGATTATGGAGGATTGTGGTTGTATTGTGTTTTGTATGTGGAGGATTGTACTTGTATATTGTGTTAGTAAATATTGTAGTTTTCTAAATTATTTACGAATTACAAGGTTTATAGGATGTTTTGGGGCACAACCCCTACCAAAATATAGGTTGTTTTTTCCGTGTAGACATAAATTCGACGGTTCTAAACCGTCGTATTTATTTCTCAGCTGTCCAGAACCGTCAAAATTTCCTATAATTTTTACCTAGAGCGGCGGGTTAGGACCGTCGAATTTATTTTTTGACTGTCCAGGACCATCGAAATTTCCTATAATTTTTACCCAGAACAGCGGGTGTCGAATTTTTTGCGACGGCTACTAGCCGTCGAAATATCCTATGATAAACCACAAACGACAGTTATCGACCGTGGAATTATTTTCGACGGTTCACAACCGCCGATTATGCAATACGAGTGACGCGTGGACCGTCGAAATATTTCGAGCGTCACGCACGATCGAATATTAACCGACGGTTAAGGACCGTCGAAGTTTAACTGATGGACCGTCGAATTTTAACTGACGGTTAAGGACCGTCGAATATTAAACGACGAATATAGACCGTCGAATTTTTTTTTCTAGATTGGCTGATCTACGACAGTTTTATTTTACGGCACAAGACTTTTTACGTAGTGAAGTGCATCATCGCCAGTCATGTACCATGCAAAAAGGGACATACAAACGGTCGACACAACTCTGGAAAGCAAACAAATCAATCTTTGCCCTCCTCAAAAGCTATGTGAGGTAAGTCCTCTGACTCATAATGAAATAGCCTCACTCTCAACCTGCTCACCTCCATGCGCAGGTAGTGCACCTCGTCTCTCTCAAGGTTACGGATTGCCGCCTCCTCATCAGACAACCTCTGATCAACGACTATTCTCCTCGACATCATCTCACAATGATACCGAAGTGCAGAAATCTCAAACAGCAAGTGGCCATGAGTGGCTAAGAGGAAGCCGGGATCGATAAATGGGCGCTCCTCAAAAGGCTCATATGAACCAGATGAAGAACCAGCATACCTAAAGACTCTGGCTCCAGAATCTTATAAGCAGATAATCTATCAAGCCAAGCAAGCAGTCGTGGCGAACAAGAAGGATGAGGAAGCAACTAGCAAGTCCTCACAGGAATCCCCTCTAGAACGAAGGGCCCAGGAATCACTGATAGCTCCTCAAGGATCAGAAGGTCAACAGGCGAAGGAGAAAGAAAAGCTGGAACCCCTGCGAACTCAACAGTCTCTGAATCCCCAGTAGCGACTATGTCTGATATAGTTGTGTCGCTATCCGAAGCTGTCACGACCTCAGCAGCATGAGAAGACTTGACCACCTTGTGAATAGAGTGCTCAAAGGGTCGATGATCAGCAGAAGGTCGATAATCTCTGTCAAGAAAGCTATCGGCAAAATCACACCGCACATCGTAGTGTCCTGAACAATCTGATCACTAAAATGTGCATCTAAACCGTCAAGAAAGGCACTGATAGCCCCGATCGAGGAATCAACGTCAGATCTGGACCTGCGGTTCTCTCCAACATAAAGTTAGGAATCCAACCATCACTCTGTCCAGTCAAAGGGATCATCGGGACATCCACACCATCCATTGATAAGTACCTAATATTGTATAATTAACCCTAAATATTTATAGTATTTTCATTGTTTTCCTGGTTAATTATCCCTCATTAGATGTGTTTTTGCCATTTAGGTGATTAATAGAGGTTGAAGGAAATCTAAGCCAATTAGGACGTCTTTGAGCCTCAAAGTGATCAAGATCAAGTATGAGGCAGTCCTGCAAGAAATCAGGCCATAAAGATCAAAGGATGGATCATGTTCTACAGTGGACCGCATCATAACCGCTCATTGGAAATCCAGGTTGTGCCTGTTTGTATGATCGTGATCAAATGTCAAACATGTGACATTAGTAATCCATTAATCCACACCATCACATTCAGCAAGGCGGGCCACAGTTTCATGAAGCATCAATGGCCCTAATCATCTGGCACCGTGATAGACCCCATGATCTCCACCGTGCATCTAAGTGCTAGAAGGAGCTGCAACTGTCCATCAAAGTTGCAGAAGTAAAGCTGCTTCGTCATCTGACGAGCCATCCATCTAGGCCACCATCAGTCCACACTGTCCATCAGGCTACCCACAACAAAGAAGCTAGCAATCACAAGTGCAACATCTCCATCCAGCACTCCATGCAGCAACACACAACGTCCACCGTCTACAGCAGATATCAGCGATCTAATCTCCTCCCAGCTGCAGTTGATGATCGACGTCCTCAGCCATCCATTCATCAGATGTGTCACTTCCATCCAACGGCTAGAAATCTTCCAAACATGTGCAGCCACATCTTCAGATGGACTGCCCACCAACTCCATCACCACTACCATCCCCCCATTTCAACCATCCAATGGATGTCCAGCTGAGTCACGTCCCATCATCATCAATTGTCCATTCAGCCGTCCATCCATCTGCAGCAACTTCATCCCAGTCGTCCATCAGAGCTCCACGTCCAGCAACTGTTTCCAACATCAACTGTCCATCAGGTGGACCACCTTCAACAGATGGACATTCTTCATCTGATCAGTCAACGTGCAGCCCTCCAAATCCCATCATCTAGTGGACGTCCCACAGTCCCCACACGTGCAGCAGTAATGCTGCAGCTTCAACGTCCAAGGCCACCTCCAACGTCCAGCAGTGGACGTCTTTCCAGCACTGTAGACCCCACTACTCCACACGTGCAAATCATCCAGCCGTTCATTCAGCTCAATCGTCCAGCTGCTGGACATCCTCCATCCGGATCCAATCCACCGTCCATCAGCAAGCACATCTTCTCCAGCTATTGAGGACCTCACATCTCACCTGCCGTCCATCAGATGGACCACCTCCAGCACCACAGTTTGCATGTGTTTCAAACAGCACTCCAGCGTACAGTAGAGATGACTGTCAATCCAGCCGTCCATTCCAGTAGCACCCACACACGTGCATCAGCCAGTGGAGCACGTCTCCATTATAGAAATCATCACCGTCTAGCTGCTTCACATCTAGCCGTCCATCTGCCCAGCAGTGGATGTCTGTCCATCATCCAGCGTGTGATGAGCCCTCGATCATCAATCGTCCACCAGTGTGCTGCATAAAGAGATCATCTTCAGCCGTAGACTTCAACCACTTCACATGTACAGTGCAATTATGTAGATCAAATCCCATCCATGCAGCAGAATTTCAGTCGTCCATCCACTGGGGACCCATCACCAACATTGTACATCATCTAAAGCACTCTATCTTCAATGGACGGTCCAGATTATCCAAATTCTCCATGAGGACCCAGTCAACTCCAACTCATATGGACCCAGTTAACTCACCTAGTTAGCTTCCATCCTTGGGCCAAGTAAATGCTCTCTCCATCCTCTTCCATCCATGAGCTCCAAACCTAAAGAAAAGTTTGTTTTGGGCATTCCAAGCCTAACTCCAAGCCCAAACCTAAAGAACTTTTGCATGGAGTGCCACCTAGGCTTGGAACTCCTCATGAGGCTATAAAAGGAGCTCCTCTCCCTCTCATTTTCATCATCCCATTCTCTACAACTCCTCTATTCTTTTCTTAGTTTTCTTTCTTTTGTAGTGTAGAGTAGTTTTCCCTTTTGTAGAAGTTTTAGTCTTCCATTATAGCATGGTTGGCTAAACCTCTAGCTAAGGCTAGGGGTGAAGCCTTTGAAGAAATTTGTAAGCTTTGGTTCTTTTGGTTCAACAATGGTGTGTGAATGTTGGAGTATTTTTTGGTTGATTGGTTCGGTTATCCACCTCGGCGGATGTTATTGTTGTGTAAGCCCCTTGATCCATCGTCGACTCCGGGCACGTTGGATGCTTGGGATCCCTTGCACACTAATTAACTAGTTCATGATCGATAAAATCTCTTGATCCATCGTTGACTTCGGGCACGATGGATGCTTTGGATTCCCTACGGTCATCGAGCAAGTTGTTGAGCTCTTAATTGTGCATATTCTAACCCCAATTCATCACTCATTGTGCATGGTTTACATGTTTAAAGGACTATTCTAATGTATGATTTGTGATTGTAGGAACAAGAGGGAGATTTCACAAATTGAAGACTAAATAGAGCTCTTTATGAGTATGGAAGACCATTGTATCAAGCATAAAGAGAGAAGAAAGCAAGGAAAGAAAAGAAAAGAAAGAAAAAGAAGAAAGAAAGAAAGAAACGAAGAAGAAAAAGCAGGCTAGACCGGTCAAGATCGGTCGGCCAGACCAGCCAGACCGGTCAAGACCGGTCGGCCACCATCTACCTGCCTAAGAGGACAGTCGAACTGCCCAGTCCGACCGGTCAAGACCGGTCGGCTATAGCTACTGGACTAATGCAAAACAGAGCTAGACCGGTCAAGACCAGTCGGCCAGCCCAGTCCGATCGGTCCAGACCGGTCGGCCACATGTAAACGGGCTATTTCTAATTCGGGTTCCAGATTTCTCTACGCAATTGCATAACTTTACACGAAATCTGGAACTTTCTTGCGTAAAGGACACCTCCAAGCTATAAAAGGACGTCTTCCCTTCACATCAAAGGAGGCGAGGACGTGGGGATTGCTTGGGAGATGGATTCTACTTCGAATTTCTAGTTTTCTTCCTGTTTTAGTTATTTTTTACGTTTTTAGAGGCTTCTAGTTCAAGGATGTTAGAGATGAACTAAAACCTCTTAGCTAGGGCTAAGAGGTGAAGCTTTTGATTCGTTTTTGATGGATTAATGCAACCTAGGTTTCCTTTCATGTTTTAATTGATGAATTTTAGTTCAATGTGAGTTTGAATCAAGTACTAGTTTGGTTTTCACTTTGATCTCTTGATGACTCCGGGCTCATGTGATTCTTAGTGATCCTAGTTTAGTATCTTAGCTTTGAGCATTGTTTATGCTTGTGTAGTTCATTGATCTACCATCGACTCCGGGCATGGTAGACGCTTTGATTGCCTTGTATGCAATAGCCTGATTTTCATGTGGGAACTCATTCAACTAAAGTTCTTATCTTTTGTTGTATAATCTGGAATAGTTGTTTATTGATTGATTTTGATTTAATTAAAGTTCTAATCATGAGTTGTAATCAGGTCTAGTGACAGGATTTGGTGAAAGCTATGGTTATGAATCTCAACTAGATTGGAAAGAGGCTTGGCCTATACAATTGAGTGTGCCCAAGGCCTGAGCATGGTTGTGGGAATCAAATCAATGAATAAGCACTTGTTTTGGATGATTGTTGATTGAACCGCTCTATATTCCGATCGGATAGAGATATGAATTCGATTCCGATTGAGTTATGAGAGACCTAGTTGTGTTGATGCATTGAAACTTATCAAAAATGGATCCTTGGTGCTCTAGTGCCTTTTTAGATTGAAATTACCTTAACCATTCACTGTTTAAACCCAAATCGCTATTTTTCAGTTTTAGTTCTTAATAGGATCTTAATTACTAGTTGTTTTAGACAAATTCTGAGGATACCCATATATAAATCTCTGTGGGAACGATACTCGGTCTTTCCGAATTATTACTACTTCGCAACCCTACACTTGGGGAAGTGAACACTAGTGCAGGTAAAGTCATCGATCTGTAAAATCCCTTGATCCATTGTAGACTCCGAGCACATTGGATGCTTTGGATTCCTTACGATCGATAGACGAGATCTTAACGGTTGGATTGGTCAATCAAAGCCTCTTATCTTGTAAGTATGCATTTGATCATATGATTTGTGATCTTATTGATTGAATTTTTTATAAGGTAGTTGATCTGTATAATTCCTTGATCCATTGTAGATTCCGGGCACAGTGGATGCTTGGAATTCCCTACGATCAACTAACGAGTGCTTCATGGTCAAATCAATCAGTTCAGATCACCATCTTTTATGAAATATGCAAGTGGTTTAACCGTTTCATCTTCCGATTAGAATGAATCTTTATTCGATTCCAGTTGAGTTATAGTTGAACCAATGAATCAAACCTTATGGATAAATCAAAGCTGGATCCCTAATGCCTTAGCCCCCTTTTCCATTTCTATCTTTTATCACACACAACTTGCTCCACTCTTGTGGATAATTCAAATTTCATCTCTCCCACCTAAACTAATTCCTCTAAGTGTTCTTAACCTCAATCCCTGTAGATCGACCTTGGTCTCACCGAGTATTTTACTACTTCGCTACCTGCACTTGGGTGTGCAATCTTCGGATTATAACACCCATCATCAAGGAGACATCGTTAATGATCACATCAAGTCCACTCAAGTAAGTGTGCCGCACAACTCGGCCGTCATCAAGTGCATCTAAGACGTCAAAGGTATCATCTGAACCATCCATATTGTCTAGGTATGAGATCAGCCTATCAATGTCCATCATGGCATCATCCTGACCATCGATCACATCATTCACAAGGCCCACACCCAAAGGATGTGTAGCCTCACCTATGACCACTCTCCCCATCTCATCCCTACCATCCAATCCTCCCATAGTCAATGCCCCATTCAAATCCAAATTTATAGCCATTCCACCATTAATGGGAGCATTCCAAGCTCCCCCAACCACCATCCTCAATCCATCATCAATGACCCCATTCAAGGCCCGTTCTACCCCCTCTATTAAAGAGATCTCACCCTCATTAAAGCCACCACCATCTCCTAACACATAGGACCCATCAATCCTTTCCATGATGGCCCACCAATCATCATCAAGAGCTGCTTGAGAAAGGACAAAGCAAGAAGAGGAAAAAATGAAGAGAAAGGACAAAGAGAAAAGGAGATTCATGGCTAGGATAAAAAATTCTGGTATGAGGAATGTGGGGATAGGGACAGGAAACAGGGAAGAATGTCCGAACCAGAGCCAGTCTAGACCGCTCAAGAGGCGAGATCTAGGCGGCCCCCTAGGGGCCGCCCGTACGGACGGTCTCCTTCTCTCTCCGCGGGATTAGCCCCGCAGCCCCTGGTAGGTGAGACTGTCAGCAACTGGCCCCCTGGGGGCCACCCAAAGCTCTGATCGACTCCAAATTTTGACCGAATCTGATCTGAACCACTTGGAAGGTGCCCCACTTGTTCATTCATGAAGAACTATGACCAAAATGGATCTAACCAGGTAAAGAAGAAGAAAAATTGATCAAGAGAGGTCCATAAGCAATCTAGGCCGTCCAAAGGCTAGTTTACCATGATCTAAACCATGAAAGAGCTTACATGAGTCGTCAAATAGCAAGATCGAGAGTTGGATCGTAAAAAAAGAAGGCCAGAGTCCAGGATCTGATCATCAAGTGGGCCCACATGGCAAAAAAGAGTAATATGAACCATTCAAATCATCATCCACACCATGGAAAGCCTTCTTAGCCCCACAAAACATCAAAGATAGGTGTTCCAAAGTAAAGCTGAAATTTGAAAAGGACCCACACGGCCAAATCAAGCAATCTGAACAGTTCAAGTCATCATCCACATGGTTGAGAACCCTTTTCAGAGAATGAATAAATAATCAAAGCATCGACAACCATCAAAGCATCCGAGCATCATCAAGAAATTCTAGGTAAAACAAAGGTTGCATTTCATTCAGAAAGTTTGATATAGAAGAAAAGCAGAAGGCCTTAAATGTCATTAGGCCATACATTAACAAGCGAAGTACATCCTCAAGAAGCAGGCTACAGATTACCAACATAATCATCATCGTCTCTCCTCTCCTCCCACTCCCGACGGTGAAGGTCCATCAGAGGAGCTGTCATCGATCCTCCAGCATACCTGCGTTGGCCCCTGGAACATATAATGAAGGAAGAAGAGGTCTCTGTCCATACAGTAGATACTACTCATCATAATCACGATCTGGGATCGTGAAGCAAAATCCAGGATGACCCTCAAGAGCATCAGCTATAGCATCAACTGGAATCTAAGCAACCTGAGGTGGTGCAGAACAAGGAACCCTGGCAACGTCGGTGATCTGTCAAAGTAACCTCTCTCCCAAATACCACTGAAATGACTCGGCATCGAAAAGCATGATCCGAAGATATGATGCTTCGTATGCCTCCCCGTGCTGAGGAGTATAGTAGAGAGGAAAGCATGCGTATGGCATCCAGGCAAACTAAAGAAAGAAAATCATCTCATAGTTAGTTGCAGAACAGCATAACAGATAAGGAAAACAAGATACTTATGTCCTCTGCAGCCAGTCCATCTATATCAGCACGCCAGTTATCCCCAGACACTCAGGGATTTGGTCGACGATTTTGTTGACACCAATGCATGAAATGATACAAAGATGGTTTGACGTCAACTCGTATTCTCGGGGATAGGTGAGCAAAATGATAATAGAAGCAGGTTTGGGCAAGAGCAAGTACAATGATCATACAAAGAAAGAAAACAAAATTGCCAGGGAGGTTAAAGAGAACACCTCCACAATAGGCTAAAAACCTGTAAAAGACTTGCTACTCCGAGAAGTCTTATCCAAGCCTTGGTAAATGCGAGTCAGAATGGCCCCATTCTTATAGTATGAATGATGAAGGTCCTCCGTCAAGCGAAGAAATCTAGGATCGATCCTTTCATTCGCATGACAGAAAAGGAATGAACCGAAGGCGTAGGTAATCATTGTCCGTGCTTTATGAAGGGATTCCAGCTCAGTGGTAGGTATGACAACAGCGAAAGTGTTGTGAAACCATTGCAGTTTCACTTGACTACTTTGGAATTTGCTCTTAGGTGAGATGGCTCCCACAAGCTGCATCCAGTCATTGTGAGTAACTGGAGCAAGAGAACCTGCGTGGGGTACAACCGCCCCATGAAATTAAAAGCCTATTTGCATGTATATGTCCAGGGGAGTTATCCTCCATTCGCCATAAGGAAGTTGAAAGGTGTGGGTTTCATCCCTCCACCTCTCACAAAGGGCTGTGAGCACCATACGGTTGGCACTATTTTTGTGAAAGCGCATCGTGAGAAGACCTGCAAAGAGAGTGTTGGCGAGACATGTTCAAGCATCAGCTGAGGTTGCTCCACCCGAACATCCCAAAGGTCTCGAGTCCCCCGGCCTTTTATTTTGGGGAGAGGTTGATGTTCCTTGGCTAGGGAACACATATGGTCCCCACGGCGAACAATGAAGGCCGGGTCATCCTCACCAATTGCTCTACACCCCCTCGTGTCGTCCACCATCAAATCCTACAAACTCGACAAGGTAAGCCTCCTATTCTTTACCCTTTAACATTCAAATCTTTATCCAGGAGACCTATGGATTTGGACTTACATGATTCAAATGCAAACATACTAAGTCCAATGTCCAATTCCACGCGTTACCTAGGATACATATTGGGCCCATTGAAAAACAAGTAAGGCCTACCTTAAAGAAGGTTGCATGTTATGGCCTAGATGAGGAAAATACACCATCCAAGGACACATTTTGAACAACAAATACACTCAAGTGCCATGAGACCAAAGTGGGGTAAGAATCAAACTTCATATGAAAAACTCCTTTTCAAAGTCCATGTATGACCAAGTTTTAGCTCACTTTCCACATTAAAGCAATGAAGCCTCATTTAAGATGTTTTCATCTTTTTACATATGTACATGGACAAATGGGGAATATGATGGAAATTGGTCTCCAAAAGCAACTCAAATGCCCCACCTCAACAGATTGAAAGAAGCACATAGCCCACTTGAAGAACCATAAGAACCCACTCTTGGGTCAATCATGGGTAACTTATGTGCATCCTCTTGGTAAAGGTTTTAACTATGAAAGCACAATGTGGTGGTCTACCCACAAACATGAGTCGAGGAAACCAATGGTAGAAAATGATATACATAGCCCACATGAAGAATCAAAGCTAGAAATGTCCATGCAAGGACAAGTTTGGGCAACTTATGTGCACCACATTCTTTACCAAAAAGAAGACCATTTGAACACAAGAGGGCATTGCTTGATGAGTCACCCAACCATCATGAAAATGGTAAAGAATATGTGGACACTCCACCTTCGACTACAATGTTGGTAGAGATAGTTGAATGAATGGAGGACCATACTGTTAGTGCACTGATTTGTGCATTGTATTGTCAATTACGTGATCATTGAGTCAATCAAGTCTCGTGAGCCCCGATGAAGATTGAAGACTCAAGACTTGAAGAACAAAGCAGCTTTCCGCACTCAAGTTCAAGCCAAATCAAGCTCGGAAGGTAAGTTGCATATAGACAGCCTATAGGATCCCAAAACACCCGTATTTATGGCATTTTAATCATTCTAATCTTAGCCATTTAATCCACGGTCTTAAGGTCAAAATGATCAGTCTTGGACCTTCATTAAGTAGGTGCCCAACTATGAAAATCAATAGGAAAATCTTCGTAGTGGGGCACACATATTCAGCTGGAAAACAGCTTGATTTTAGGGCTAGATAAGACCTGTCAACCGGCTGGCCACTGTTCCTTAACAAGCAGTTGATAGGCAAAAAAATCATGTAGCCGACCGGTCTAAAGACCAGTCGGATAGCAGGTCGGATGGGCCATCCGACCGGCCGGATGCTGCATTTTCCAGAAGCACAGCCGACCGGTCTTAACCGGTCGGCCTGCATGTTTAAATCATTCCAGCGAGTACTGGGCAGGTCTGCCAACCGGCCGGCCGACCGACCGGACAGCAGGTCGGTTGCCCAATCCGACCGGTCGGACAGCAGGTCAGTTAAGCCAAAATCTGTCCAGCGAGATTTTCATTTTTGGACCATTTACCCGACCCATCTGAGGACAGGTCGGCTGACAGGTCGGAGCTCAAATCCGACCGGCCAGAGGGGGTCCCAGGAAGGTTGGAATATGACCGTTTTATTTCCGTTTGAGCTCATTTTTGGGCCTCTATAAAAGCATATCTTGAGGTCTTTTATGAGATGACTTGCACACCTATTGAGAGCACTGAAGGGGGCAATTAAGAACATCATCTATCCTTCTTTTGCTCATCATTGCTTAGAGTTCACCATTCAATCCAAGTGATTCATGGCACTTCAATGAGCATTCAAAGCTCGGTTTGAAGAATGAACTCAAGCAAGGTATTCATGGCTGACCTAACCCATCTTGTTGAATCTCTTGGTCATCAATAGCCATTGAATACTCAAGTTGGTAGTTCCTATCATCACCATTGTATTGAATAGGCAAAAGGAACCCCAACAACTCCTCCCACCTACCCGGCACTAGTCTAGGAACATCATATGCATTGGTAGCTGATCGTGGGAGCTTGGAGAGAAGCTAAGGCATTCGTGGAAGCTGAAGCTACTCATCAACGGCGCTGAATCGGGGCTCAATCGTCTAGGTATGTCTAGTTTTTGAGAGTCCATTTATTGAATCTCTATTCCCTGGATTGGAAAACTCCAGCGGGAGTGTACGTGACCGTCCTTGGATTATGATTAGTGAGAGTTTGAGATCCAAACTCGTCAAGTCCCTGGATTGGGCCATCGGCGGATGGTAAACACGGTCCTAGATCAAAGGATGTCAAGGTTGATGGTTAACCTAATTTAAAACCACGATTATAGTGAAATCCGGTAGTCTCATAGGTTGAGATTGTGAACCGGGAGTGGAGTAGGGAAACCGAACCACTATATATCAGTGTGCAATGTGGTGAATACATTTTGTCTATGTTGTTCCTTATTGATCAATCTTATAAGTGCTTAACTGTATGCCCATCTTATGTTTGACAAAATGCTCATATGCCATCCTTGAATGATTAATACAAGAATGCATATAAACTGTTTGATGAAATACTTCTCTTAGTAAAGTTGTCAATCGAGTTAGATCTTGAGTGATCAATTGCTATCATTTACATACACTTAATTGGTAAATTATGGTATAAATGCAATTGAGCTTTTGAATTTGCAAGAAAAATTAAAAAGTCTTATTCACCCCCCCTCTAGGACATAAGCATACCTTCAAGCTTATCTCACTAGCGGTAAAATCGCAATTTCAATTGGTATCAGAGTGGGTTCCTCTTTAAGGGCTTAATTGCCTAGAGGTAGATCCTAAGTGAGCTTGTAAGTATGTCCAACTCCGAGGCTAGTTTGATTTCTAGTCCTCCACACTTTGATGGATCCGATTATACATATTGGAAGGCTAGAATGAGTATATTTTTAATGTCACTAGATCCAGCTATATGTGACGTAATTGAGAAATGTTGGTCGGTCCCTATTGTTCAAACTAAAAGTAAGGGTATGACCACTTCCACTCCAAAAGATGAATAAAAATGGAGTAAAGAAGAAAGGGCCAATTCTATGAGCAATATTAACGCCCTTGATGTAATCCGTTATGCCCTCTCCCAAGAGGAACAAAATAGAATATCTACTTGCGAATCCGCTAAGCAAGCTTGGGAGAAGTTGGAATCTATTTATGAACATTCTTGCACAACTGATTCATCCATGCCTATCCCTTCTACTGAAAGATGTAAGTATCAATTTAAGGGAGAATATGAGCAATGATGAGACATCCTTTAGTAGTGAAGGGGAAGATAATGATGAGGATGACCAATTACAATACGTCTATAATGAGCTCTATTGTGAAAATTTAAAAGTTATGAAAGAGCTCAATAAAGAAAAGATTGAAAAACAAAAGTTGGAAATTGACCATGTCTCTCTAACTAAAGAAAAGGAAAATGTTCAAAATGAATTGAAAGAGGCAGTAAAAAGAATTGAAGAGCTTGAGCTTGAACTTAAAATAGTTAAATATAAAAATCAAGCTCTAAAACTTGAGGTCAACCAACTTAAGACCTACACCAATGAGAACAAGAACCAAGAAACCCAAAATGTGCAAATACGTAAATCTTGTATTATGGGTAAAGATTTGGGAGAAAAATGGGGTTACAAATATGTCAAGAAAACCCCTTCTTTGGTATTTGTGGAGGTTGAGTCTTCTTCACTTGAGAGCAAACCCAAGTCGGCTCTCTCATGCCACTTTTGTGGAGAGGCGGGACACTTTAAATTTGAATGCCCAATTGCAAAATGACCGTCATGCACCTCAGTCCGACCTCAAATAGTTAAATCAATTGTGACTGAAAGAGTGACTCAAGAAAAGAAGAGCCAACATGGGAAGGCTCCAAAAATTGTGAAGAACTCAACCAAAGTTGAGAATAAGGAAAAATCTCGCAAGGTTGGCAAGAAAAGGAAAGTTTCATCCCCTTCTAAAAGATATGATTATGTGGGGGAGATGCTAAAGCAGGCTGCCCATTTGAACCAGAAAATTCAGAATATGGTTAACGACAAACAACAAAGGGTTTTTGGGAATCATATTGGCAATTCATATACCCAAAATCAATATTGTGCGCCAACCAAGACGAGACGGCTAGTTGACATCTTTAGACCTTTGGATTTTAGGAAATCCATGGGTGGCTTTGTTTACTAGTCGGGTAGTTAGCTATATGTGCATATTGGTAAATTTGAGGACTAAGCCTTATTCTCTTTTGATTAGTCCAACTCTTGTGTATCATGCTCATATCATTTTGATTGTTGAACGAATTGCTTTTGGATTAGCTTGGATTGATTGTGTGCTTTGCTAATCCCTATTGTGGTCAATTTTGCTCAATATTTAAAATTCATTTGTGACCATATATATGTTGCATGCTTCATTTGTAGTATGTGACATTCTCGGCTAAGTTTGTGCATCTTGAATTGATTGAATATCATTTAAAGCTTAATATCTTGCTGAGAAAATTCTGTTAATTGTGCTTTATAAGTAAACTTGAGGAAATCTAGCCTCTTTAAACATTTTGTATCTATCGAACTTATCCTTGTATGCATAATTAACATAACTAATCTTGAGTTCTTTAGATAGCCATCTCATATGCTATTATTTGTTTATCTTTATGTCTGAGATGATGTGGTTTGATGAATTTTTTGTGGCATGTGTAATTATATGAAAATCCTTCAATTAAACATCTTTGCCACATTTAGATAGTTATGGTCATGCTTCATCCTCATGCTTTATTATAACATATTGGGAGTGATCTGGTAGAAAAATTGGACAACTAGATTCTAAATCCCGTGGTGATAAAGAGCGAGAAATCATGCAAACCTTGACAATCTTCATCACCCTTCTCTCCCCACATCTATATATTTGGGAGAAAGCATTTGACCATAACACCTTAAGTATTAAAGAAACATACTCCAATTATGAAGTCAGAGATTATTGCCAAGAGGGTCATGAACGGCAAATAATCTCATAGCCTTATGCCAGCCCCATGAACTTGATCAATCTGTAATATCATGGAAATTCATTGGTGGCTGTGCAGTGGGGATTGGCTAACAAATTATCTGTTTTGCAGGTTGTTAGCCTTTAGATAAATGTGGTTTATCATTTTAAAGTAAAATCTGAGGTTCTTAGCCTCATCATTTCTGAGCATGTTATGAAAATCTGGTTATAAGATCCGTCATCACCATTTGTGTTCAATCTTAATCATATTAGGCATCAAAATCTCATGAAATCATATGGTTGCCTTAAAATTTTTTATGTGTAATGCTCATGAACATTTGGCAAACTTAAAAGTGCTTGATTAGGTCGTAGACACATCATTTAAGATCACGATAGCGGACCCATCAAAGCAGATCCCAAAAACTACTCAAGATGAGCATTTTCGTTTAGGTCCGACCGGCCGGTGTCCCCTGTCCGACCAGCCGGCACACGTGCAGCTGGTGCCCCAGAGAAATCCTTTATAAGGGGAGGTGGTTGAAAATTGCTGAGGTCCGACCGGCCGGTGCCCACGTCCGACCGGCCGGCGCGCGTCCAGCGTGTGCTGCCCGACCCCGTTTTAAAACGGTCGGACCACTTCATTTCTACTATCTTTCATCTTTTTTCTTTCCCTCTTCTCTCCAAAGGTCTCTCTAGCCCTCCTCTAGGTATCCTAGGTCTCCTTTCAAGGATTGAAGCTCCCAAGAGTGTACATTCCTCTTCCAAATCCGGTTTTTCCTTGTCATCTTCTCCGGTAAGGGTTTCTATTTGTGTATTCATTGTTTCATCCGTTTCTTTTGAAACCTAGGGAAGGTTTGTGTGTATCATTGGCTGCTATCATGTCCTCTTATGGTGGGAGAGATGAGCCCCCTCATCGGCGTGAACGCCGCTCCAAGAAACATCATGATGAGCGGCCTTCCCAACTTAAATCCAAGAAAACCGCTTCCAAGGGAAAAGGGGTAGCTTCAACCTCCAAATCCCCCTCTAAATCCCGAGGTCCTGACACATCTCATCTTGCCAATTAGGCTAAATTTGCTGACTGAGATGTGATTTGCGAGAGATCAGCCTCTACTGTGGACTTAGAACTGTTCACTTCCCCAAGTGTAGGGTTGCGAAGTAGTAATAATTCGGAAAGATCGAGTATCGTTCCCACAGAGATTTATGAATGGATATTCTCAGATTTTGTCTAAAATAACTAGTAATTAAGATCCTATTAAGAACTAAAGCTAGAAAATAGTGATTTGGGTTTAAACAGTGAATGTGTAAGGTAATATCAATCTAAAAAGGCACTAGAGCGCCAAGGATCCACTTTTGATAAGTTTCAATGCATCAACACAACTAGGTCTCTTACAACACAATCGGCATCGAATTCATATCTCTATCCGATCGGAATATAGAGCGGTTCAATCAACAATCATCTAAAACAGTTGCTCATTCATTGATTTGATTCCCACAACAATGCTCAGGCCTTGGGCACACTCAATTGTGTAGGCCAAGCCTCTTTCCAATCTAGTTGAGATTCACAACCATAGCTTTCACCAAATCCTGTCACTAGACTTGATTACAACTAATGATTAGAACTCTAATTAAATCAAAATCAATCAGCAAACAACTATTTCAAATTATAACAAAAGATAAGAACTTTAGTTGAATGAGTTCCCACATGAAGATCAACCCATTGTACACAAGGCAATCAAAGGGTCTACCATGCCCGGAGTCGATGGTAGATCAATGAACTACACAAGCATAAACAATGCTCAGAAGGTAAGCTACCAAGCTTAGAATCACTAAGAATCACATGAGCCCGGAGTCATCAAGATATCAAAGTAAAACCAAACTAGTACTTGATTCAAACTCACATTAAACTAAAATTCTTCAATTAAATCATAAAAAGGAAACCTAGGTTGCATCAATCCATCAAAAATGAATCAAAAGCTTCACCTCTTAGCCCTAGCTAAGAGGTTTTAATTCATCTCTAACATCCTTGAACTAGAAGCCTCAAAAACATAAAAACAACTAAAACAGGAGAAAAACTAAGAAAACTTGAAGTAGAATCCGTCTCCCAAGCAATCCCCACGTCCTAGCATGCCTTGGTATGAAGAGGAGAAGTCCCTTTTATAGATTGGCGCGGAAGATTCCAGATTTAGTAAGGAATTACGCAATTGCGAAGAGAAAATCAGAGCTTCACGCACATGCTGTTGCATTGACAACCGGTCTGAGAATGTGGACGACCGGTCATACGACCGGTCTCAAAACTGCAAAATCTGTCCAGAGAGTTTTTGTGTTTCTGGACTACTCTCGACCTGTCTGGCGACCGGTCTAGCGACCGGTCTAAGATGAGAAAAACAGTCCAAAAAAATACACTGTCGACCTGTCTGGCGACCAGTCTGGCGACCGGTCTAGCGACTGGTCTACAGACATGTCTAAGAACAAAATTTCAATTTTTTTCTTCTTTATCTCTTCTCTTTCTTTCTTGCTTCTTTCTTCCACCTTTTGGCACTTGTTCTATTGATCTTCAATGCTTGTAATTAGCCTCTTTAAGTCTTCAATTGGTAAATCCTCTCTCTTATTCCTACAAACACAAATCTATGCATTAGAGTGGTCTTTAAATCATGAAACCATGCATAATGAGTGATGAATTGGGGTTAAAATATGCACAATTAAGAGCTCAACACACCCCCCAACCAGCATTTTGCTAGTCCCAAGCAAAAAATGCGTGAAACAAGTTTCATTCTCCAAAACCCAACTCTCCTCTAGAAACTATTCTTCTATACATTCCAAGACACACAAGCGTAAAAATCAGAGAAATTAGGTGATAGAGGTTGAAACCTTAAACTCTCAGAACATAATAAGTGTTTATATGAAATTCCTGCTGACTGATTGATAAATAGAAGAACTTGAACAAATTCAACCTAGTGTGCATAGTGAAAGTTCATCTCATGAGTTTCCGGGATTATCTTCTTCATAGATCAACTAAACTATAGATCTCAAGGTGTATAGAGCAACAACAAGCCTATGACAGGAATTTGCCTTACCATCCTTCCGACGGCTTTCACACTACGTCCCATTTCCGGCTTTGGTTACGGGTAGACCATCCCCCGGTTGGTAGTAGGTAGCCCTAATCGAAAATTTCCACAATTTTTCCATCATTCCCAATTTTCATCCTTCCTTTCCTTTTTCTTTTACATTAGATAGGATTTTTAGAAATCCATATCTTTCGTTATTTTCCTATGGACAAGGATGGACAAAGTACCCCGGCTTGGTTTCTCAATACCTTAAATCAAGGTCTAGTTAATCCACAAATCACATAACCCTTTTAAATCATGAAAATCGTGTAATGTGAACTAGGTGTAAAAGTGTTCAAATTTTCTATCAATCATAAAAATAGGATAATTCACATATAAAACCATTATATTAAGAGAAATTCAAAGCTTATAACATCCCTCACTTCGTATCTTCTCTTCTTATACTCATATCATCTTGAATGCATAGAATCAAAGTTTTCCAAAAAAGTTTTGAATTTTAGAAAAATCGAAAAATTTCTACATCATTGCTTGAAATGTCACAAAAGCTAGTAGATTCATGTAAGGAATCTCTCACCCACCAACCAAAACTTTACATTTTCCTCAATGTAAGAAAATATACAATGAATGCAACACATGAGAGCAATGACAAAATAAAAGGGAGTGAGAAAGAGAGATATCACTTGAGGAATATATTTCATGGCAAGATTAGCTTTTGGAGATGGAGTACTTCACAACTAAATCAACTGATCAAAGCAAATCCTAATGGGATATCATTCTAGAAAAACTATTTAAAATCATCCTCCGTCAGACTAGGAGGTTAATCCCAACAACTCATCCAAAAGCATAAAGTCAAGCAGAATCATTAGATGGATCAAAAGGTTTCACAGTAAAGTCATCCAATATCCTGCTTTACAATATACATGTGTGTGAGTGATCCAGATAAGCCACTGAAAATCCCAAAAAGGAATTTCAGCGGGTTTCTTAATGTGTTCACCACATGTATATGAGGAGACATCATCATATTTGTCAGAAAACATGTCTCCATTCAGATTTTTCTGGGCATTGATATTGCAAGTGTGGATCATCCCAGGGTTGGTAGAGTTCGGTATGCACGATCCACAAAGGTGTGGAAATATGAATTGATTTCTCAGCGCAACAAAGTGTTGTTTCCACATCCTTCTCTTGGCTAACGTCATATGCCGATACCGACTCTAAAAGTGTGACCATATCCCTTATCATATCATCGTTCTTATTAAGGGAGTAAGTCACGTCTTTGTCTAAGTGACCGGAGTAAAAAGGTGAGAGGGACTCATCTTCCACAATAGAATTGATCATGTTTATTTCGTGAACCTCCTCATCTTCATCCTCTTGTTGGTTGTCAATATTAAAAGCATTCAACTCAATCGTCATATTGCCAAAGACATTTGTATGACCCCACTCCTACAATTGATGATAGCGTTTGATGTAGCTAGGAATGGGCGACCAAGTATGACAGGAATTTGAGGGCCAATATTAACCATGGGTCGTGTGTCCAAGACAATAAAGTCCACCGGGTAGTAGACCTTGTCAACTTGGACAAGAACGTCCTCAATCACCCCTCTTGGAATACGAATCGATCGGTCAGCAAGTTGTAATGTGGTTTTGGTAGGTTTTAATTCACCTAAACCCAATTGTTCATAGACCGAAAAGGGGATTAAGTTCACACTTGCCCCTAGATCGAGTAAAGCATGTTTCACCCGGTAATCTCCAATTACGCATGATATTGTCAGACAACCAGGATCTTTGTATTTCTTGGGCATCCCGTGGTTGATAATGGCACTTACATTCTCTGTCAAAAATGCCTTCTTTTGCACATGTATTTTTCTTTTAACCGTACAAAGGTCTTTTAAAAATTTAGCATATGACGGTATTTGTTTAACGGCATCCAACAATGGGATGTTGATTTTGACTTGCTTGAAAACCTCCAAAAATTCCTGATATTTATCTTGAGATTTGGCTGAAATCAAGCGTTAGGGGAATGGAGCAACGGGCCTATATTCTTTCAATGGCTCTTTTTCATTCATGGCGGTGCTAGGTCCATCATCCTCTTTGGAAGATACCGGATCATTAGGCATTGAGGCCTTCACCGGGTCAGATTTTTCAATAATTTTACCACTTCTAAGAGTGGTGATGGCCTTAGCATGTTCCATGTGTTGGTTAGAGGAACTAGGCACGCTTATTTCTCATTGTGATTTTGGATTTGGTATGGGTTGGGCTGGAAGAATCCCTTCCCTTGCGTTTAAGCGAGCCCTGATTTCCTCCACCAAATTTTTAAGCTTAAGCATTATCGTATGGTTGGATTGATTTATTTGAGCTTGACCTTCCATGAATGCTTTCAATGTATCCTCTATAGGCATTTGAGGTGGGCCATAGGAAATTGCATTGGGGGCCCCTTTTGAGGATTACTTTGGTTAGTTCCATTCGCCTAATTGAAGTTAGGGTTGTTTCTCCAACTAGAATTGTTCGTGTTTGAATTTGGAGTACTAAAAGGTCGTTGATAACTATTCAAAGCATTCGATTGTTCATATAAAAGTTCTCGAAACGCATAAATTATTGGACAATCCGGCATTTGATGCACATTAGAAGCACAAATACCACAAATAGTTTCAACAGTCCCCCTTTGTTGGGTTGTGTCCACTTTCCTTAATTCCATCTCCTCGACCTTTCGTGTGAGATTAGCCACTCTAGAACCTAGATCATCTTTATCATTTAAAACATAAATTTCTCCCTTTTCCTTGGCTTCAGGTTGTTTTGAACTTGTCGGCTTAGATGTATCCCATGCTTATGTGTTTTTAGCCAACATGTCAAAATAATCCCAAGCTTCCTCCGTTTCCTTGTTTATGAACTCCCCGTTGCACATCATCTCCACAAATTGGCGCATGGTTGAGTTTAATCCATCATAGAAAAAACTAATCAACCTCCACCGTTCATAGCCATGATGTGGGCATGCGTTTAATAGCTCATTATACCTTTCCCAACATTGGAAAAATATTTCTTCTTCTTTTTGGGTGAAGTTCATTATGGCCCTTCTTAGTGCATTGGTTCGATGAGTAGGGAAGAATTTTTTAAGAAACTCCCGAGTCATCTCAGCCCATGTCCCAATAGACCTTGGCCTTAAGGAATGTAGCCATGATTTAGCCTTCTCTTTCAAGGAAAAAGGCAATAATTTGAGTTTTACAGTGTCCTCGATTACATTATCAAAGTTTATTCTGGCAATAACCTCTTCAAACTCTTTAATGTGTAGATAAGCGCTTTCGGAGTCGAGTCCATGGAATCTAGGAAGAAGTTGGATCAACCCTGGTTTAAAATCAATATTTCCCACATTGTGAGGGAAAATTATATAAGAGGGAGTACTCGTCCTAGCTGGTTGTAAATAGTCACGTAAAGTTCTAGGTTGAGGTAGACCCCCTACTTCATTCTCATCCAATTCAGTAAGGTTTTGGGCTTGATTTTGATGTTGATTAGCCCCTTGATTTGGTTGATTTTCAGCCATCTCTCTAGTAATTTCAGGAAAATTTTGACGTTTTCTAGCACGAGGCTCTCTATCAATCCCTTCAACAACTACTCTATCACGAATGAGTCAGTTATTAGAGTCCCGAGCCCAATGTGGCATGCAAATCCTAAAAGAATGAAACAAAAAGGAAAAAGAATTCTTCCTTCCTTTCTTTACTCTTCTCTAAGACCAAAGCACAAGGTGTCTTGCAATGGCTAAGCCAGAAGCAAGGATAGAGATTGATTTCTCCTAGTCAATAGGGGTTCAGAGAACTCCCCACCCACTCTTTGAGTCTTTTGAGAAAAATGCAGAAAAAGAAGAAAGATGAATAGGAATCAAGACGGCAGTGCCGACCAATAGGAATCAAGGCTGAACAAGGCCAACCTATCAGAGATCCAAGAGGAGTCTCCACCCACTCTACAAGAGATGAATATGGTAGGAATGAGTAGGAGAAGAAGAAGAGTAAGGTTAGAAAGATAGAACTTGATTTGACACTTGAGATTCCTACTTCTTCTTCAACTTCCTAAAAATCATTGAAGTAGATCTATGTTAGAATCCTGCAAAATCAAAACAAAGTAAGTTAGTATTTAGAAGAAAGCTTACCCTAGAAAGCAAAACAAATCCTAAACCTATCTTAACACAATCTCAAATAAAAGTTATTTCAGAAAATTCTAAAAATACCGCATAGAAATCCCCGGCAACGGCGCCAAAAACTTGTTCACTTCCCCAAGTGTAGGGTTGCGAAGTAGTAATAATTCGGAAAGACCGAGTATCGTTCCCACAGAGATTTATGAATGGATATTCTCAGATTTTGTCTAAAACAACTAGTAATTAAGATCCTATTAAGAACTAAAGCTCGAAAATAATGATTTGGGTTTAAACAGTGAATGTGTAAGGTAATATCAATCTAAAAAGGCACTAGAGCGCCAAGGATCCACTTTTGATAAGTTTCAATGCATCAACACAACTAGGTCTCTCACAACACAATCGGCATCGAATTCATATCTCTATCCGATCGGAATATAGAGCG
Source organism: Liriodendron chinense (assembly GCA_003013855.2). Classification (NCBI taxonomy): domain Eukaryota; kingdom Viridiplantae; phylum Streptophyta; class Magnoliopsida; order Magnoliales; family Magnoliaceae; genus Liriodendron; species Liriodendron chinense. Next base: position 1,948,108 of record ML058436.1, on the reverse strand, counting down.
GTTCAATCAACAATCATCTAAAACAGTTGCTCATTCATTTATTTGATTCCCAAAACAATGCTCAGGCCTTTGGCACACTCAATTGTGTAGGCCAAGCCTCTTTCCAATCTAGTTGAGATTCACAACCATAGCTTTCATCAAATCCTGTCACTAGACTTGATTACAACTAATGATTAGAACTCTAATTAAATCAAAATCAATCAGCAAACAACTATTTCAAATTATAACAAAAGATAAGAACTTTAGTTGAATGAGTTCCCACATGAAGATCAACCCATTGTACATAAGGCAATCAAAGGGTCTACCATGCCCGGAGTCGATGTAGATCAATGAACTACACAAGCATAAACAATGCTCAGAAGGTAAGCTACCAAGCTTAGAATCACTAAGAATCACATTAGCCCGGAGTCATCAAGAGATCAAAGTAAAACCAAACTAGTACTTGATTCAAACTCACATTAAACTAAAATTCTTCAATTAAATCATAAAAAGGAAACCTAGGTTGCATCAATCCATCAAAAACGAATCAAAAGCTTCACCTCTTAGCCCTAGTTAAGAGGTTTTAGTTCATCTCTAACATCCTTGAACTAGAAGCCTCAAAAACATAAAAACAACTAAAACAGGAGAAAAACTAAGAAAACTTGAAGTAGAATTCGTCTTCCAAGCAATCCCCACATCCTAGCATGCCTTGGTATGAAGAGGAGAAGTCCCTTTTATAGATTGGCGCGGAAGATTCCAGATTTAGTAAGGAATTACGCAATTGCACAGAGAAAATTGGAGCTTCACGCACATGCTGTTGCGCTGACGACCGGTCTGAGACTGTGGACAACTGGTCGTACGATCGGTCTTAAAACTGCAGAATCTGTCCAGGGAGTTTTTGTGTTTCTAGACTACTCTCGACCTGTCTGGCGACCGGTCTTGCGACAGGTCTAAGATGAGAAAAATAGTACAAAAAAATACACTGTCGACCTGTCTGGCGACCAGTCTGGCGACCGGTCTACAGACAGGTCTAAGAACAAAATTTCAATTTTTTTTCTTCTTTATCTCTTCTCTTTCTTTCTTGCTTCTTTCTTTCACCTTTTGGCACTTGTTCTATTGATCTTCAATGCTTGTAATTGGCCTCTTTAAGTCTTCAATTGGTAAATCCTCTCTCTTATTCCTACAAACACAAATCTATGCATTAGATTGGTCTTTAAATCATGAAACCATGCATAATGAGTGATGAATTGGGGTTAAAATATGCACAATTAAGAGCTCGACAAGAACCTTACAATGTTGTAGGCTTATTGAGAGCAATAGATTGGGAGCCAGTGTTGTATATGGGGAGACTTGTGCAAAGAAATATTATCCGTAAATTTTATGCCTGCTGTTAAGACGTCATTGAAGAGCCCGTGTCCTTCACTATCCATTACAACAACACTGTATGGACTTTCGGTCTTGAATCCATAGCTGAGGCTCTTCATGTTCCCATTCTTCATCCATGTGATCTTCCTGATATTGATGAGGAGGCTCCACCTATGCTTGATATGATTAGTGCTCTTTGTGACGGGGAGATCCCTAGGGAGGTTAGCGGTTGTGCTCTTCAGTCTTCATATATGTCGTGGGACTTTCGGATTCTCCACAACTTATTCTTCAAGAACGTCTATGCCGTAAGAGTAACAAAGTTGACTTAACTGAGACCATGGTGACCATTCTGTATCGAGTCAGTCAGGGTGAGAAGATGTGTCTCCCCTCTATGATCATGAGCACCATTCATTCCGTCATTTTGGGGACTGACGGTCAGTCAGCAAGCCTTCCATTTGGGTACCTCATAGGGAAATTTGCCAGCTCTATAGGTCTTGTAGATCCAATCGAAAAACCTGTCAGGCCTATCCTCCTTAACAAATCCATTATCGCCAGAATGAAGATCACTCAAGCGGAGCTTCAATGAAGAAGGGATCAGCAGCAGCAGAGGCAGCAGCAGGAGGTCCCACAGCATACTGAGTATGAGTCTGATCTTGCTCTACGATCATCGAGGATCCTCGTCGGCATCCAGGGCGTTTCAGCACTCCAGTTCGCGCATTTTCACGTCGCGGCACATCTTCGCCCTCTGATCATCCATCCTCATCTTCAGTTCCTCCTGCATGGCTCACTGAGATTCGCCAGCATCAGGAACGTCTATTTCAGAGACTTGACCGGATTGAGCAGAGGATGGATCAGACCGAGTCTCAGCTGTTTTAGGGGCAGGCCACTCTCCTCGTACAGCACGAGACTATTATGGCTCACCTTGCCCAGATTGACAGGCGTTTGGAGGATTGGGAGCGAGCTACTCATAGCGATGCACCGCCACCAGATCTGGGTGACGGGACTGATTTCTAGCACCATTATCTGTTGTATCATGTGCCTTGGTCAGGAGTATCTTTTTAGGTGACCAAGACACTTGTCGTTTGTCTTGTTTTGTATTTATTCATTTTAGATGACTGTTAGACCAATTGATGTTTGAGCTTTCCAGTCATATCTAGTTATGGCATCACTTGTTTGGATTTTCATCCTTCTTGAGCTTCACAGTTATATCTCTTTATGTCATCACATGTCGAGCTATATTGATATATCTTTTTGAGATAAGTGATCTTTTTCTCAATTTATATTTGTGCTTTTAAGTTATATTCGCTTTGAGTCTTGTGCCTTATTGACTATTCATTGAGTGAGACTAGCCGATTGGGCTATATACACCATTGACTCATGTTATTAGTCCATACCGGTTGGACTATCATCTATGTCCATATCCAAAAATCATGTAAGAATGCACTTTTTATATGAAAATCTGATTTTTTGGAGGATGGATGATTCGGGCAACATGCCCAATTCGAGTCTATTAGTGCTATATTGATGAGTCTATTGCATTTTCTTGGTATATTGATAGGGGGAGGTTAGATGGTTTGGGCATTAAGCCCTTATGGCTCATGGTTCTGTTTAATATAGCTTAAATGTGTTTCATTGCTCTTGATATACATGCCAGTTGGGGTGGTTGGTTGATTGGGCGAAAGGCCCTTTTGTGCATAATGATTATTGTATATCAGGTTTCTATGTATTGCTTCTATTCTCCCATATGTTTCATGATCTATCTCTCCTAATTCATGGTTTAGCTTCGCTGCTCTTATAGGCAAATCTTTTTTTTTTAAGCTAACCCTTGTCAATGACTGACAAAAAGGGGGAGAACTATATCCCACCAAGAAGCCAATTTGTTTTGTAGGCCTTCTTAGGTGCAGATGTTGAGGGGGAGAAATTGAAGATGTTTCGTGTCAGTACATGTCACTTTGTAAAGTTTTTATTATAAATTATGTTCTAACATGTAATTGGGTGTAAGTGTTTTTTTTCTGTTTTGGGATGTTCATGATACAGAGTAAAAAGGGGAATCTATGTTGCCTCATGTTGAACTATAAGTAAAATGATTAGTTGAGGTCAACAATAACTAGGGTAGGAACTATTGTCATATCCCTTACCAAACATTGCTCTCCAATTTGGAATGAACCTAAGGGAGAAAAATCTAGGATAAATGAATTCCCTCCTAACAAGCATGTTGGGTCCTATTTATCATACCCAGGGGGGTTGTGATCTAGGTTAGGTGACCTTATGAGATGATATTGAGCTCAAATACATATCTGAGGATCAAGCCTCATTTTGAGCAAATTGATGAACTTGAGGAATTTAGCCTCTTTGGAACAATAGGAAAATCTAAGGTTTTTAGCCTCATGTTTGTTCTTATGGGCAAATCAGAGGATTCAAGCCTCATTAGTCCAATTCGGTAGTTTAGCATTGTTTAAATTTGTATATTTGCTTGCTAGCTATCATCCGGCTTAGATTAGCTAATCATCTTGAGTTATATGCTTCATTGAATGCTAATCTTTGTTTAGTTTTGGTCTTGATATACCATTAGGGGAGGTTGGTTGATTGGGCTATAAGCCCTTTGTACTTTCATTGCAAATGTATATCGTTGACCAATTTTGCATGATTAACCTTGTCTAAATAGTTACATTTTCTTGTTAATCATGTACCTTAGCATGCTCTATGGTTTTATGAGTCATGCACCCTATACTCTCCTTGTTAGCATGTGCTTATAGTTATAACTGCGACATATTATCTTCTCTTACCTTAGCCTTATTGATATATCATTAAGGGGGAGAGAATAGTTTGTCAATTGCTAACAAAAAGGGGGAGAAAGATCAAGTCCCACAAAAACTAGTTTGCTATGTTTTGTGATGCAGGGATTGACAGGTTATGGGGGAGCAAACTGAAGAGGAGCAGCTTAGACTAGGCAAGTCAAGAGTCCTGTATTTAATGCTTTATCAATGTAATATCTTGAACATGTATTTTGTTTTGGTATGATAGGTTTTGTCACGTAATTGACAAAGGGGGAGATTGTTAGTGCACTGATTTGTGCATTGTATTGTCAATTGCGTGATCATTGAGTCAGTCAAGTCTCGTGAGCCCCGATGAAGATTGAAGACTCAAGACTTGAAGACCAAAGCAGCTTTCCGCACTCAAGTTCAAGCCAAATCAAGCTCGGAAGGTAAGTTGCATATAGACAGCCTATAGGATCCCAAAACACCCGTATTTATGGCATTTTAATCATTTTAATCTTAGCCATTTAATCCACGGTCTTAAGGTCAAAATGATCAGTCTTAGACCTTCATTAAGTAGGTGTTATGAAAATCAATAGGAAAATCTCCGTAGTGGGGCACACATATTCAGCTGGAAACAGCTTGATTTTAGGACTAGATAAGACCTGCCGACCAGCCGGCCGACCGGCCGGCCACTGGTCCTTAACAAGCAGTTGATAGGCAAAAAAATCATGCAGCCGACCGGTCTAAAGACCAGTCGGACAGCAGGTCGGATGGGCCATCCGACCGGCCAGACGCTGCATTTTCCAGAAGCACAGCCGACCGGTCTTGACCGGTCGGCCTGCATATTTAAATCATTCCAGCGAGTACTGGGCAGGTCTACCGACCGGTCGGACAGCAGGTCAGCTGCCCAATCCGACCGGCCGGACAGCAGGTCGGTTAAGTCAAAATCTGTCCAGCTAGTTTTTCGTTTTTGGACCATTTACCCGACCCATCTGAGGACAGGTCGGAGCTCAAATCCGACCGGCCGGAGGGGGTCTCAGGCAGGTCGAAATATGACCGTTTTATGTCCGTTTGAGCTCATTTTTGGGCCTCTATAAAAGTATATCTTGAGGTCTTTATGAGATGACTTGCACACCCATTGAGAGCACTGAAGGGGGTAATTAAGAACATCATCTATCCTTCTTTTGCTCATCATTGCTTAGAGTTCATCATTCAATCCAAGTGATTCATGGCACTTCAATGAGCATTCAAAGCTCGATTTGAAGAATGAACTCAAGCAAGGTATTCATGGCTGACCTAACCCATCTTGTTGAATCTCTTGGTCATCAATAGCCATTGAATACTCAAGTTGGTAGTTCTTATCATCACCATTGTATTGAATAGGCAAAAGGAACCCCAACAACTCCTCCCACCTACCCGGCACTAGTCTAGGAACATCATATGCATTGGTAACTGATCGTGGGAGCTTGGAGAGAAGCTAAGGCATTCGTGGAAGCTGAAGCTACTCATCAACAGCGCTGAATCGGGGCTCAATCGTCTAGGTATGTCTAGTTTTTGAGAGTCCATTTATTGAATCTCTATTCTCTGGATTGGGAAACTCTGGCGGGAGTGTACGTGACCATCCTTGGATTAGGATTGGTGAGAGTTTGAGATCCAAACTCGTCAAGTCCCTGGATTGGGCCATCGGCGGATGGTAAACGCGGTCCTAGATCAAAGGATGTCAAGGTTGATGGTTAACCTGATTTAAAACCACGACTATAGTGAAATCTAGTGTTCTCATAGGTTGAGATCGTGAACCGGGAGTGGAGTAGGGAAACCGAACCACTTACATCGTGTGCAATGTGGTGAATGCATTTTGTCTATTTTGTTCCTTATTGATCAATCTTATAAGTGCTTAACTGTATGCCCATCTTATGTTTGACAAAATGCTCATATGCCATCCTTGAATGATTAATACAAGAATGCATATAAACTGTTTGATGAAATACTTCTCTTAGTAAAGTTGTCAATTGAGTTAGATCTTGGGTGATCAATTGCTATCATTTACATGCACTTAATTGGTAAATTATGGTATAAATGCAATTGAGCTTTTGAATTTGCAAGAAAAATTAAAAAGTCCTATTCACCCCCCCTCTAGGACATAAGCATACCTTCAAGCTTATCTCACTAACTGTAAAACAACAATTTCACATACCCCCAAATCCCATGTCTAAACCCAGCCAAACTCACCCTTGTAAGCTCCAATCCATAGCCCAGCTCAAGCCTGAACCTAGTCAACTCACCCCTAAACATCAGCCTGAAAAACCAGTCAAAAAATCCCAAAAAAGTCAAACTTGGTGAGTCAACCCGCTGAGTCAAATCACCAAGTCAACTCACCAGGTCAGTCCAGCCCCTGCACCCAGTCAACTCACCTGGTTTCGGGCCACAGCTTCGGAGTAGCTCCGAACCTCGAACCTCAGACTTTTCTGCTTCAAGTTCGAGGGCCGTACGCTTCGAAGCTGGAGCAGCGAGTCCGTAGGGGCGGCCCCCAGGGTGCCGCCCAAGCTTATTTACAGGAGCTGCCACTGCTCACAGCTATAAATACCCCCGTTCCCTCTCATTCACAGCAATCCCTCAACATCCAGAAAAAATCCCTCTTCAGCCCGAGAGTTCCGAGTCTATCCCCATCCCTTTAGCCCATTCCTCCACCAAGGAGAGCCCGAGTGAGAAAAGCCTAGCCCTGGTCTAGCCCAGCCTGGCCCTGGTCCAAGTCTACCAAGCTACCCAAGTCTTGATTTAACCACTCGAAGCAAACCCTTACGACACCTCCGTCCATCTAGCTACTCTTTTATTAGCATCATCTCATTCATATTTAGCATAAGTGCAGCATTTACTTTTCTTCCAAACCCCTTGCTCATCATATCACTGCAAACACTTTGATTATTAAATACACAACATGCATCCCATATGCAAATTTCTCACAGTTAATCCGTGCTGGAGAGCAAGTCGAAGCAGGAATCCACGCAGGGACAATCTCCCCATGGCCTCATCAGGCCACTCCATCAAATGAAACAGAGTGGAAGGAAGACCTATTGGATATGGGAATGGAAACCGCAATGGTTCTCCTCCTCGCCCGATAGAGGTAAACAACATCATCGCCACTGCTCAGGGCAACCAATATGCTCCCCCATAGGGACGTCAACCATATCAGCAGAATCAGGCTCAGCATCAACCTCAGAGGTATTAGCCACAGCCACCCCTACTGCAACCAAATCCTCAACCATAGCTACAACCACCCCGACAGCAGCAACAGTTCAGGGGGAACGGCCAATACTCATATCAGAATAAGCAGAATTATAGGGAGTTCAGGAAATTCACTCCTCTCACTCAGCCGCTCAGTCAAGTCATGACTATGCTGGTACAAAAGCAGTTACTCACTCTAATGGCACCCAGGCCTCCTCCAAATCCTCTGCCTCCAAACTACCAAGAAGATGAATATTGTGCTTACCATCAAGGGCGTGGCCACACCACTGATCGATGCATGACTCTGAAGAATGCCATACAAAATCTGATTGATGACCGCAAGATCGTCATCTCGGTCCTTGGAACTCCTCCAACAGCTCCTACCAACATCCTCTAGAATCCTCTGCCTTAACATCCGACGGACCCCAATTCATCTCCTGCCCTACCGTCAATAGCATAGAAGAAAGAGAACGTCTCGATCACTTCTTCTCCCCTATCCAGTCCATTCATGCTTACACTTATGGGCCCATAAATTCTCCTCCGATCTTACAAGGGGCAAACCCCTTTCCTCCATCAGTCTCTGAGCCGTTAGTACTCGAAGGAGCACCTCCATACGATGCACCAGTTGTTCAAGGGCTTGTCCCCTTGCAAGGGGCACCTTACAGCCATTCATGTTGGGAACCGGTTATCCTGGAAGGAGAATAGTCATACATCGAGCCCGCATACGAACCTGTCATTTTGCAAGGGGCAATTTCAACTCAGGAACAATCCAATCCGCAACGGAGGGATTGTACTCATTGTTGAGCTCTTAATTGTGCATATTCGACCCCAATTCATCACTCATTATGCAAGGTTTTTACGATTTATAGACGAATCTAATGCATGAAATTGTGATTGTAGGATGAGAGAGAGGATTCATCAATTGGAGACTTAAAGAAGCCATTTACAAGCATAAAGGATCAAAGGGCTAAGCGTCAAAGGATGAAAGAAAGAAGTCAGAGAAAAGAAGAAAGAAAAGCAGGAGAAGAGGCCCATGACCAGTCATCCATAGCACAGGACCGGTCGCACGACCAGTCCAATCACTCAACAGGAGGGGCCACAGGGCCACAACTCACTGGACTGTCCACGGCCGGTCGTGCGACCGGTCGTCCGCTGCTCAGACCAGTCGTGCGACCGGTCCTTGAATAAATTTTCTAGGTTGAAAAATCCCAAAACTCTCTGGACATTTTTTACATTTTTGAGACCGGTCTTGCGACCGGTTGTCTAGGAGCTCAGACCGATCGTGCGACCGGTCATCTGTGTAACTGAGCGTGTTTTACAAGCTCCGGATTTCTCTGCGCACTGCGTACTCTTACGCAATTTCTGAAAGATTCTGATGCTGCAGAGCCTCCCCACTATAAAAGGACACATAGGGATCGTTCTTAGGGTATCTTAGAAGGGTTTGAGCAAGGTGGGAGGCGGCGTAAGTGGATTTCGGAGTTCCACAACTCCTAGTTTGCTTTCTCATTTTTATGTTTTTCTTAGTTGTTTCATGTTTCCTTAGATCATGAACGGCTAAACCTCTTAGCTAGGGCTAAGAGGTGAAGCTTGTACTGAATCTAAGATGTTTCAATTCGTTTAAAGTTGGTTTTAAGTTGGATTTCATGTTTATGAACAATGGTTTGAAGTTTAATTCAAGTTCTAAGTAGTTTTGGTTAATCTTATGATGACTCATGGATGTTTGGAAGAAGTACTTAGTTCTTAATTGTTTTGTGTTAGTCTAGACCTGTATGATCTGAGGAATTAGAGTACGCTATAGTACTATGATCTTCATGTGGGAACTTCCTACCAAAGTTTTCTACTTTTCTGAATTTCTGTAGTATGTATGGGACTGTGTATGTGATTTGGATCAAGTTCAAATCATGATTTAGCTTTGTCTTGTGACAGGACTTAATGATGGTTATGATTGTGGACTTAATTGATTGGAATTGGGACTGACCTATGCAATTGAGCATGCTCATCCTAGCTTGCATTGAGTGAATCATATACATTGTTCATACATATGACAGGTTGTTTGGTTTAACTGCTCTATCATCCGACTAGATAGATCTTAATTTCGATTCCAATTGAGAAAGTGAGAAACCACAATGAATTGAGCATCAAGGATTGCTACAAGTGGATCCTTGAACCCCTAGTGCCTTTTATTAATTGATTACTTCAGTTTAAGTTCAAAATTGCTATTTATATCAATCTTCTCAAATCTGGTTGTTAGCTTTTAAATAGAAGCTATTGGAAGTGTTTGTGAATTCCTATATAAGTCCCTGTGGATCGACCTCGGTCTTACCGAGATTATTACTATATCGCAACCCTACACTTGGGGAAGCGAACAAGTTTTTGGCGCCGTTGCCGGGGACTTCGACAGTTTTTCACAAAATTTTTGAAAATAGTATCTATTAGGATTTTTAGGATTCTAGGACTAACTTAGTTTGTTTTGTTTGATTTTTCTTTTGCAGGGGTTTTTAGGAAGCTAAAAAAGACATAAGGATTTCAAGTGCCAAATCAGGTTCTATCTTTTTAAACCTTACTCTTCTTCTTCTCCTATTCGTTCCTATCACATTCATCTCTTGTAGAGTGGGTGGAGACTCCTTTTTGGATCTCTGATAGGTAGGCCTTGTGCCACCTGAATTCTTATTGGTCGGCTCTGCCATCTTGGATCACCTTGTGCTCAGAGATTTCTCTTCTCACGTCTACTCCTCTTTCTTCTTTTTCTGCACTTTTCTTAAAAGATTCAAATAGTGGGTGGGGAGTTCTCTGAACCCCTATTGACCAGGAGAAATTGGTCTCTATCCTTACTTCTGGCCTAGCCATTGCAAGACACCTTGTGCTTCGGTCTTAGAGAAGAGTAAAGAAAGGAAGGAAGAATTCTTTTTTTTCCTTTTTGTTTCATTCTTTTGGTTTTGCATGCCACATTGGGCTCGGGATTCCAATAACCGACTCATTAGTGAAGGGGGAATAGTTGAAGGAATTGACAGAGAACCACATGCTAGGAGACATCTAACTTCTCCAATTTTGTCTGAAAATATGGCTGTAAATCAACCTAATCCAATGGCCAATCCTAATCTGGGCCAAAACCAAACCGAAACGGGAGAGAATGTGGTTGAGAATATTCCTCGACCAAGAACATTGCGTGATTACTTGCAACCAGCAAGAGTGAGCACTCACTCATGCATAGTCTTTCCACAAAATGCAGGGAATGTAGATTTGAAACCGGGAGTAATCCAACTCCTTCCAAAATTCTATGGATTAGACAGTGAAAGTGCCTATCAACACCTTAAGGAATTCGATGAGGTAATCACCACCATGCACTTTGCGAATGGTACTGATGATGTGGTAAGGCTTAAATTATTTCCTTTTACCCTTAAAGATAAAGCTAAAGGTTGGCTTCATGCATTAAGGCCAAGATCAATTGGTGCATGGACTGATATGCATAGGGAATTCATTAAAAAATTCTTCCCTACTCACAAAACGAACATGTTGAGGCGCCTTATCATGAACTTTGCCCAAAAGGAAGATGAGACCTTCTTCCAATGTTGGGAGAGGTTTAAGGACTTGTTAAATGCATGCCCACATCATGGTTATGAAATTTGGCGGGTTATAAGCTTTTTCTATGAAGGACTAACTTCACCCATACGCCAATTTGTAGAGATGATGTGTAATGGGGAGTTCATGAATAAGGAAGCTGATGAAGCATGAGACTATTTAGAGGAATTAGCTGAGAATGCACAGTCTTGGGATACATCTAAACCAGCAAATTCCAAGACTAGCCAACAAACGGAAAAATGAGGAATTTATGTCCTATCAGAAGAGGATAGCATAAGTGCACGTGTGGCTAGCCTCACAAGAAAAGTCGAGGCCATGGAATTAAAGAAAGGAGAGACGATCAACTCCAATGAAGTTGAAACTGTTTGTCGAATTTGTGCTGGAAATCAACATATAACATAAGATTGTCCCACAATTTTAGCGGTTCAGGACATCTTACAAGAACAATCAAATGCCATAAACCGTTATCAATGACAATTTGGTGCTCCAAACTCAAACACGTTTAATCCTAATTGAAAGAACCATCCCAACTTCAGTTGGAGGAATGGACCCACTGCAAATGCAACCAATATCCCTCAAGCTCTACCTATACTAGGTCCATCTCTAGTCATTACTCCAAAAGTTACCTAGAGGAGATGTTGGGTGCATTTGTAATCGGTTCAAGCTGAGTATAACAAGACTAATTCTATGAAAATAGATGGGTTCATGCAAGAGTAATTGAAATTCAATCAAAATTCAACTCAAGCCATCAACGAATTGAAAACCTCAATAGGTAGAGTTGAATCTCACCTCAGTGTTAGGGAGAAAGGCACACTTCCTGCCCAACCTCTTCCTAACCCAAGAACCCAATTTGAGATACAAGACGCAGTCTCATCCTCCCAACATACGTAGCATGTTCAAGCTATCACCACTTTGAGAAGTGGGAAAATAGTTGATAAATCTAATCCGGTGAAGGCCCCAAAGTCTAAGGATCCGGAAAATTCCAAAAAGGATGATAGCTCAAACAACACTCCATAAGAGAAAGAACCGGAAAGGCAATACAAGCCGGTTGCCCCATTTTCCCAAAGGTTGATTTCACCTAAACCTTTAGACAAAAATCTGAAAATTTTAGAGGTTTTCAAGCAGGTGAAGATCAACATCCTGTTGTTGGATGCCATAAAGCAAATACCGTCCTATGCCAAATTTCTAAAGGAATTGTGCACAGTCAAAAGGAAACACCATGTTCACAACAAAGTACTTTTGATTGAGAATTTGAGCGCTATCATCAAACAAGAGGTACCTAAAAAATACAAGGATCCAGGTAGTCCAACCATCTCATGCATCATAGGAGACTACCGGATTAAACAAGCCTTACTCAACTTGGGGGCGAGTGTGAACCGCATTCCATACTCGGTTTACGAACAACTTGGGTTAGGTGAATTGAAACTCACGAAAACCACACTCCAACTTGCTGATAGATCCATTCGTATATCGAGAGGAGTGATTGAGGATGTTTTAGTCAAAGTTGATAAATTCTACTACCCAGTAGACTTTATTGTCTTGGATAGACATCCTGTGATTGGTACCGGTGCTCAAATTCCCGTCATACTTGGCCGCCCTTTTCTAGCTACTTCAAATGCAATTATTAATTGTAGAAACGGGCTTGTACAAATGTCCTTCGGAAACATGACACTTGAGCTGAATATATTTGATCTATGCAAACAACCACGGGAAGTTGATGAGGAGATCCACAAGATAAAACTTGATTGAATCATTCGTGGAGGAAACTTTCCCCTTGTCATTATATTCCGACCCTTTGGAGACATGTGTGGCCTACTTTCATGAGATAAATGATAACACAATACGAGAGATGGATGCCATGTTAGATGTGATGCCGGTACTTGATAACAAAAGATGGAGGGCCTTATTTGAGCCTTTACCCGTAAACGAGAACAAGCCCTTTCCATCCATTAGCAAGGCACCAACACTCAACCTAAAACCATTACCAAGTGAGCTGAAATATGTCTATCTAGGTCGAGATGAGACATATCCGGTGGTGGTTTCTTCCCACTTGGATGAGGAACAAGAGAGTAGGCTAATGGCCACTCTATTAGAGCACAAGAGTGCCATTGGGTGGTCGATTGCGGATCTCAAAGGCATAGACCCACTGATTTGTACTCATCGCATATACCTTGAGGAGAATGCGAAGACATCTAAGCAACCACAAAGACGACTCAATCCAAACATGAAGGATGTGGTTAAAGCCGAAGTGGTAAAACAATTGGATGTGGGTATTATCTACCCAATATCCGATAGTCAATGGTGAGTCCAACTCAAGTGGTGCCTAAGAAATCCGGAATAACTATCGTAGCCAATGCCAATAATGAACTCGTACCAACCAGAGTCACTACCGGTTGGAGAATGTGCATTGACTACAGGAAGCTAAACACTGTCATGAGGAAAGACCACTTCCCCCTACCGTTTGTTGATCAAATTTTAGAAAGGTTGGCGGGTCATTCCCATTTTTGCTTCCTTGACGGCTATTCAGGGTACAACCAAATAGAGATAGCCCGTGAAGACCAAGAAAAGACTACATTCACATGTCCATTCGGCACTTTCGCCTATCGACAGATGCCGTTTAGACTATGTAATGCCCCTTCCACCTTTCAGCGTTGTATGATGAGTATTTTTTCTGATATGGTGGGTACAATTCTCGAAGTCTTCATGGATGATTTCTCAGTATTTGGTTGTAGCTTTGATGAGTGCATTGAGCACTTGAAATCTGTGCTAAAAAGATGTGAAGAGAAGAACCTTATGTTGAATTGGGAGAAGTGTCACTTTATGGTTCAAAAGGGAATTGTACTTGGTCACATCATCTCATAAAATGGAATCGAGGTGGACAAAGCAAAAATCGATCTTATCTCTAACCTTCCACCACCCAAGAGCATACGAGATGTGCGGTCCTTTTTGGGACATGCAGGATTTTATAGAAGGTTCATAAAGGACTTCAGTTCACTCTCTCGTCCTTTCTGTAACCTACTTCAAAAGGAGAATTCCTTTGAGTGTAATGAAGACTGTCAAAACGCTTTGACCACACTTAAAGGTATGTTGACATGTGCTCCCTTAATGCAACCACCTGATTGGAGCCTTCCTTTTAAGATTATGTGCGATGCAAGCGACTATGCTATTGGGGCCGTGCTAGGTCAAAGAAAAGAGAAGAAGCCATGTGTTATCTACTATGCAAGTAGAACCTTAAACTCAGCCCGAGCAAACTACACTACCATAGAAAAAGAACTTTTAGCCGTAGTCTTTGCCTTGGACAAGTTTAGGTCCTACTTGATTGGATCCAAGATCATCATATTCACTGACCATGCCGCGCTTAAGTACCTTCTCTCTAAGAAGGATGCTAAACCATGGTTGTTAAGATGGATCCTTCTACTCCAGGAATTTGACATAGAGATACGTGATAAGAAAGGAGTAGAAAATGTAGTGGCTGACCATTTCTCTCGATTTGTACTCACCGATTCCCTTGAAACGACCGTGATCAATGACATGTTCCCTGATGAACAACTTTTTGCAGTCTCCCAATTGCCATGGTATGCAGACATTGCTAACTATCTTGCTATAGGTACGATTCCTACACATTGGAAAAAGCAAGATAAGGATAAATTCTTCACAGAGGTGCAAAAATTCCTATGGGACGACCCATACTTATTCAAGTATTGTCCCGATCAAATCATAAGGAGATGTGTGCCAGATGATGAACAACATAGTATCATCTCCTTTTGTCATTCTCAGGCATGTGGTGGCCACTTTTCGACTAAGAAGACCACAGCCAAAATTCTGCAATGTGGGTTTTATTGGCCCACTATGTTCAAGGACACACATGAGTTTTACAAAAATGTGAGCCCTGTCAAAAATTGGGAGGGATCTCCCGTAGAAATATGATGCCACTCAATGCCATCTTAATAATCGAAGTTTTTTATTATTGGGGCATCGATTTCATGGGTCCATTCCCATCCTCTTTTGAAAACATATATATCTTGCTTGCCGTTGATTATGTGTCCAAATGGGTTGAGGCGATCCCATGCTGGAATAATGACCATAAAACAGTCATTCATTTCTTAAAAGAGAATATTCTTTCCTGGTTTGGAACACCTCGAGTCATCATTAGTGATGGAGGGTCTCACTTTTGTAATCGCCCATTTGAAGCCCTAATGAAGAAATATGGCGTCACACAAAAGTGAGCACTCCCTATCACCCACAAACTAATGGACAAGCTGAGATATCCAATAGGGAGATTAAACACATTTTGGACAAAATGGTGAACCCCGATCGCAAGGATTGGTCGCTTCGACTCACTGGTGCGCTTTGGGCTTACCGCACCGCTTTTAAGACACCTATTGGAATGTCTCCTTATAGACTTGTCTATGGGAAGGCTTGTCACTTACCTGTGGAGTTGGAACATAAGGCATATTGGGCAATCAAGAAGATGAATTTTGATTCTGATAAGGCAAGCTCGTTGCGCAAACTACAATTGAATGAACTTGCGGAAATCCGGAACGAAGCATATAAGAATGCGAGAATTTACAAGGACAAGACGAAGGTGTTCCATGATAAGCACATTCTTCGTAAGACATTCACGATCAATCAAAAAGTCCTTCTGTATAATTCTCGCCTACATTTATTTCCGAGGAAATTGCGATCTCGATGGACCAGTCCCTACATTGTGCAAACTGTCTACCCATATGGGACCGTCGAGTTGTTAAATCCAAGGAACGATAACATCTTTAAGGTGAATGGTCAGCGATTAAAGCTATTCTTTGAGAAGTTTCCTTCAAAGGGTATGTGTTGAGCTCTTAATTGTGCATATTCTAACCCCAATTCATCACTCATTATGCATGGTTTACACGTTTAAAGGTCTACTCTAATGCATGATTTGTGATTGTAGGGACATGATGAAGATTTCACTGATTCAAGGCTAAGTAGAGCACTTTATATACATTGAATATCATAGAACCAAGTGCAAAAGGATGAAGAAAGAAGCAAAGGAGATAAAGGAAAGAAGGAAGAGAAATGCACTCACGACCGGTCGTCTGACCAGTCGTCCAAAGCCTAGGACCGGTTGTCCGACCGGTCAGCCATTCAACAAAACAACCTCTGCTGCCCAAACCTCCCTGGACCATCTGCGACCGGTCCTCTACACCTCCGACCGGTCAAGACCAGTCGGCCAACAGGTCTGAGGAGGTCCAGAGCACGCTGGACTATTTTTTGGAGAGGTCTGACCGGTCGGCCATGCATAAACAGCAAGTTTCTAAATCGAGCTCCGAAATTCTATACGCAAGTGCGTAAATCCTTGCGCAATTTGGAAGTTTCTTACGCAATGGACACCTCCAAGCTATAAAAGGACTTCTTCCCTTCATACCAGGGCATGCTAGGACGTGGGGATTGCTTGGGAGACAGATTCTACTTCAAGTTTTCTTAGTTCTCTTCCTGTTTTAGTAGTTTTTATGTTTTTTAGGCTTTCTAGTTCAAGGATGTTAGAGATGAATTAAAGCCTCTTAGCTAGGGCTAAGAGGTGAAGCTTTTGATTCGTTTTTGATGGATTGATGCAACCTAGGTTTCCTTTTTATGATTTAATTGATGAATTTTAGTTAATGTGAGTTTGAATCAAGTACTAGTTTGGTTCTTACTTTGATCTCTTGATGACTCCGGGCTCATGTGATTCTTAGTGATCCTAACTTAGTAATTTAGCTTCTGAACATTGTTTATGCTTGTGTAGTTCATTGATCTATCATCGACTCCGGGCATGGTAGACCCTTTGATTGCCTTGTGTACAATGGCCTGATTTTCATGTGGGAACTCACTCAACTAAAGTTCTTATCTTTTGTAGTAATCTGAAATAACTGTTTGTTGATTGATTTTGATTTAATTGGTGCTCTAATCATTAGTTGTAATCAAGTCTAGTGACAGGATTTGATGAAAGCTATGGTTGTGAATCTCAACTAGATTGGAAAGAGGCTTGGCCTACACAATTGAGTGTGCCCAAGACCTGAGTATTATTGTGGGAATCAAATCAATGAATAAGCACCTGTTTTGGATAATTGCTGATTGAACCGCTCTATATTCCGATCGGATAGAGATATGAATTCGATTCCGATTGAGTTATGTGAGATCTAGTTGTGTTGATGCATCGAAACTTATCAAAAGTGGATCATTGGCGCTCTAGTGCCTTTTTAGATTGAAATTACCTTACACATTCACTATTTAAACCCAAATTGCTATTTTTCAATTTTAGTTCTTAATAGGATCTTAATTAGTAGTTGTTTTAGACAAAATCTGAGAATACCCATTCATAAATCTCTGTGGGAACGACACTCGGTCTTTCCGAATTATTACTACATCACAACCCTACACTTGGGGAGTGAACAGTATGTCCATACCTCTGACTGATCCTGTGTTTCAGCATGATTGATCTCCTAGTCTGATGGAGGTATAGAGTAGTTAGGATTAGGAGTTGGTTGCTTTTGTTTATTTTTCATAGGTGTTAGAAGGAGCAAGAATTTCACTTTTCACTCTCTCAGGTACTAGCATTCCTCACTCCCTTTTATTTTCAAATTGCTCTCATGTTTTGCTCATTGCACATCTTTTACATTGAGGACAATGCAAGATTTGGTTGGGGGTGTAGGAGGATGAATCCAGCGTTTTCTAACATTTCGAGCAATTATGTAGAATTTTTCGATTTTTCTAAAATTCAAAACTCTTTTGGAAAACTTTGTTTCTATACATTCAAGATGATATGAGCATATGAGGAGGAGATATGAAGTGTATAAGGTTGTAAGTCTTGAACTTCTCATAGCATAATGGTTTTATATGTGAATTCCCCTAGTTATGTTATTAATAGAAAATTTGAACACTTTTACACCTAGTTCACATTACACGATTTTCATGAGTTGAAAGGATTATGTGATTTGTGGATTAGCTAGACTTTGATTTAAGGTGTTGAGAAACCAAGCCGGGGTACTTTGTCCATCCTTGTCCATGGGAAAATAACGGAAGATATGGATTTCTAAAAATCCTATCTAATTTAAAAGAAAAAAGAAAAGGAATGATGAAATTGGGAATGATGGAAAAATGGTGGAAAATTCCGATTAAGGCTACCTACTACCAACCGGGGGATGGTCTACCCGTAACCAAAGCTGGAAATGGGACATAGTGTGAAAGTCGTCGGAAGGACGGTAATGCAAATTCCTGTCATTGGCTTGATGTTGCTCTATATACCTTGAAATCTATAATTTAGTTAACCTATGAAGAAGATAATCCTGAAAACTCATGAGATGAATTGTCACTATGCACACTAGGTTGAATTTGTTCAAGTTCTTCTATTTGTCAACCAATCAGCGGGAATTTCATATGGACACTTATATGTCTTGAGAGTTTATGATTTCAACCTCTATCACGTAATTTCTCTAAATCTTACACTTGTGTGTCTTGGAATGTATAAAAGAAGGGTTTCTAAAGGAGAGTTGGGTTTTGAAGAAGGGAATTGGTTTCACCCATGTTTTGCTCGGGACTAGCAAAATGCTAGTTGGGGGGTGTGTTGAGATCTTAATTGTGCATATTCTAACCCCAATTCATCACTCATTATGCAAGGTTTTTACGATTTATAGACTAATCTAATGCATGAAATTGTGATTGTAGGATGAGAGAGACGATTCATCAATTGGAGACTTAAAGAAGCCATTTACAAGCATAAAGGATCAAAGGGCTAAGCGTCAAAGGATGAAAGAAAGAAGTTAGAGAAAAGAAGAAAGAAAAGCAGGAGAAGAGGCCCATGACCGGTCGTCCATAGCACAGGACCGGTCGCACGACCGATCCAATCACGCAACAGGAGGGTCCACAGGGCCATAACTCACTGGACTGTCCACGGCCGGTCGTGCGACCGGTCGTCCGCTGCTCAGACTAGTCGTGCGACCGGTCCTTGAATAAATTTTCTAGGTTGAAAAATCCCAAAACTCTCTGGACGTTTTTTTACGTTTTTGAGACCGGTCGTCCAGGAGCTCAGACCGGTCGTGCGACCGGTCGTCTGCGTAACTGAGCGTGTTCTACAAGCTCCGGATTTCTCTGCGCACTGCGTACTCTTACGCAATTTCTGGAAGATTCTGATGTTGTGGAGCCTCCCCACTATAAAAGGACACCTAGGGATCATTCCTAGGGTATCTTAGAAGGGTTTGAGCAAGGTGGGAGGTGGCGGAAGTGGATTTCGGAGTTCCACAACTCATTCTAGTTTGCTTTCTCATTTTTATGTTTTTCTTAGTTGTTTCATGTTTCCTTGGATCATGAACTGCTAAACCTCTTAGCTAGGGCTAAGAGGTGAAGCTTGTCGTGAATCTAAGATGTTTCAATTCGTTTAAAGTTGTTTTTAAGTTGGATTTCATGTTTATGAACAATGGTTTGAAGTTTAATTCAAGTTCTAAGTAGTTTTTCTTAGTCTTATGATGACTCATGGATGTTTGGAAGAAGTACTTAGTTCTTAATTATTTTGTGTTAGTCTAGACCTGTATGATCTGAGGAATTGGAGTACGCTCTAGTACTATGATCTTCATGTGGGAACTTAGTACCAAAGTTCTACTTTTTTGGATTTCTGGAGTATGTATGGGATTGTGTTGTTAATGCACTTTTTGTGGCATACTAGTGCACCTTGTTTGTCAATCACTTACGTCAGTGAGTCTAGTATCGGTTGAGCCTTATGAAGACGAAGACCGAAGACTCAAGTGGCCCTGCTGCATCAAGGAAGAAGAAACAGGTAAAAGTGATGCCTTGATGTGCCTTAACCTTGACTAAAACCCAACCCCTTAACCTCTTTGATGACCTTGACCATGATTAGGAAACCATTAGTCATCATAGATTGGCCCTAGGTGTCCCAAAAGTGCACCCAAACCTTGGCCAATACAGGAGGGTTGAAGAGTACGTGGGTCAGCAACCACCAGGCTGAACCCAGGCCTGTCCGACCGATCAAGACCGGTCGGCTGGACTCGTTCGATCGGTTAAGACCGGTCGGCCAAGCTGGCAGACCAAACAACAACTTTGTTGTGTTTACAAGCTACAGGACCGACCGGTTGTGAACGGTCGGCTGGGCTGGTCCGACCGGTCAAGACCGGTCGGACAGACCCCTTATAGAGACAGTGCACTCTCTGTCTTCATTTGGCCTTTGGCCGACCGGTCGGGACCGATCGGAAGGAGCTGTTTTTGCCCATTTTATGACCGTTGGAGCTCCTTTTATTTATATATGGAGCTCGGTTTTTGGGCATAGGAGAGAGGGTTTTGAGAGCCTATTGCCCACACCGTTTGTACATCTTTTGGCGCCTCAAAGAGGAGGAGTTTTAAGTCATATCCCTTGTGTTTAATCACAAGTGAGGGCAATCAAATGTAAACTAAGAGATGACTTGATTCCTCTCTCAATTCTAGAGGTAAGACACTATATCATATAGGCATATCTCTTGTTCAAGACCTCTAGAAGACCCTCTAGGTGAATCTCCTAGTTAGAACAAACTATATATCCCATGTAGGAGATTCAACCATCCTCCTATCACCTTGGGCATCTCAAAGGCATCACATGTAAGGTGTTTGATCGAGTGTAGCTGAGGCATTGGCGACACATCGGCGACACGATCGTGGGAGCAAGGGAAGCTGATTGAAGCACAGGAGAGCGGAGATCAAGCAACCCGAACCGGCGCTAAACAATGGGCTCATCCTACAAGTAAGGTTGTCCTTTTTTAGAGTCCATTTAGAGTTTGTTTGTCAAACTCGATCTAGGGACGTTAGTCGTTCCTTGGCCCGTTAGCCGGGCCTAAATTAAGTCTCCAAGGGGGGAGCCTCCGACACGGGAGTGAACGTGCGTCGGGTTGAGAGTTAGCCTATGTCCAAAACT
Organism: Liriodendron chinense; assembly: GCA_003013855.2. Taxonomy (NCBI): domain Eukaryota; kingdom Viridiplantae; phylum Streptophyta; class Magnoliopsida; order Magnoliales; family Magnoliaceae; genus Liriodendron; species Liriodendron chinense. Next base: position 1,927,294 of record ML058436.1, on the reverse strand, counting down.
CCATTCGGGTTGAGAGTTAGCCCTTTGTCCAAAACTCCGGTTATGGTTGAGAGGTGAACCGGTAAAACCTCCGTGTAAAGGTTGAGAGGTGAACCTCATTTAAAACCTCCGATAGTGAATGCCAGTGTGCTCAAAGGAGTTGAGTACTTGAACCGGGAGTGGAATGACCCAAAATCGAACCACTATACATGCTTGTGTTTGTGATTGATTTGAGCACATTGATATCTTAGCATTTGATGTTTAATTGTTTAATTATGAATGCTTGATAGGTATGTATGCTAGGCACTAGATAGGCACATCCACACACAAGATGTACTTTCACTTGTTGTGTAGACTTGAGCTCATTGATCCATTCTCATAAGTCTACATAGGTTGCATAGGTTAGGAGCTTGAGTAGTTATATCATTTATTCACCTATGCATGCTTAGACTAGGATTGTTTATTGCTTAACCATATGCTAGTCTTGTGATTGGACCCACTTAGGCTTGGAAGTCGAAGTGTTCTTGCTTACTTAGTTTAATTTGTTGAATTGTGTAAGTAGGCGAAAAAATTTCAAAAAGGTCCTAATCACCCCCTCCTATAGGTTTAGCCATAATTCTAGTTGCTCTTTAAGCTTTCGCACATACGTAGGTGTCGTGTTAGACTACCGACGTACTTTTAATTGGTATCAGAGCAGGTTGCTCTTCAAGGACGTAACCGTCTAGAGTAAGATCCGGTACCGGAGCACTAGCATCATGTTTACCCAAGAGGGGAGTCTATGTTGTCTCATGTTGATCTATAGGTTAAATGATTAGTTGAGGACAACAATAACTAGGGTAGGAACTATTGTCATATCCCCTACCGAACATTGCTCTCCAACTTGGAATGAACCTAAGGGAGAAAAATCTAGGATAGATGAATTCCCTCCCAACAAGCATGTTGGGTCCTATTAATCATACCCAAGGGGGTTGTGATCTAGGTTAGGTGACCTTAGGAGACCATATTGAGCTCTAATAAATATCTGAGGATCATGCCTCATTTTGAGCATATTGATGAACTTGAGGAATTTAGCCTCTTTGGATCTATAGGAAAATCTGAGGATTTCAGCCTCATGTTTGTACTTATGGGCAAATCAGAGGATTCAAGCCTCATTAGCCCAAATTTGGTAGTTTAGCTTTGCTTTAATTTAAATATTTTCTTGCTAAACTATCATCCGGCTTAGGGTAGCTAATCATCTTGAGTTTTATGCTTCATTATATGCTAATCTTTGCTTAGTATTGGTCTTGATATACCAATAGGGGAGGTTGGTTGATTGGGCTATAAGCCCTTGTGCTTTTATTGCAAATGTATATCTTTGACCAATTATGCATGATTAACTATGCTTAGATAGTTACATTCTCTTGTTAATCATGTTCCTTAGCATGCTCCATGTTTTTATGTTCATGCACCCTTTACTCTCCTTGTTAGCATGTGCTTATAGTTATAAACTGTGATATACTATCTACTCTTACCTTAACTTTATTGATATATCATTAAGGGGGAGAGAATAGTTTGTCAATTGCTACCAAAAAGGGGGAGAAAGATCAAGTCCCACCAAAACTAGTTTGCTGTGTTTTGTGATGCAGGGATTGACAGGTTATGGGGGAGCAAACTGAAGAGGAGCAGCTTAGTTTAGGCATGTTAAGAGTCCTGTATTTAATTCATTATCAATGTAATATCTTGAACATGTATTTTGTTTTACTAGGTTAGGTTTTTGTAAGTAATTGACAAAGGGGGAGATTGTTAGTGCACTTTTTGTGGCATACTGGTGCACCTTGTTTGTCAATCACTAATGTCAGTGAGTCTAGTGTTGGTTGAGCCTTATGAAGACGAAGACAGAGACTCAAGTGGCCCTGCTGCATCAAGGAAGAAGAAACAGGTAAAAGTGATGCCTTGATGTGCCTTAACCTTGACCAAAACCCAACCCCTTAACTTCTTTAATGACCTTGACCATGATTAGAAAACCTTTAGTCATCATAGATTGGCCCTCGGTGTCCCAAAAGTGCACCCAAACCTTGGCCAATACAGGAGGGTTGAAGAGTACATCGGTCAGCAACCACCAGGCTGAACCCAGGCCTGTCCGACCGGTCAAGACCAGTCAGCTGGACTGGTCCAACTGGTCAAGACCGGTCAGCCAGGCTGGCAGACCAAATAGCAGCTTTGCTGTGTTTACAGGCTACAGGACCGACCGGTTGTGACCAGTCGGCTGGGCTGGTCCGACCGGTCAAGACCGGTCGGACAGACCCCCTATAGAGACAGTGCACTCTCTGTCTTCATTTGGCCTTTGGCTGACCGGTCCGGACCGATCGGAAGGAGCCATTTTTGCTCATTTTATGACCGTTGGAGCTCCTTTTATTTATATATGGAGCTCGATTTTTGGGCATAGGAGAGAGGGTTTTGAGAGCCTATTGCCCACACCGTTTGTACATCTTTTGGGGCCTCAAAGAGGAGGAGTTTTAAGTCATATCCCTTGTGTTTAATCACAAGTGAGGGCATTCAAATGCAAACTAAGAGATGACTTGATTCCTCTCTCAATTCTAGAGGTAAGACACTATATCATATAGGCATATCACTTGTTCAAGACCTTTAGAAGACCCTCTAGGTGAATCTCCTAGTTAGAACAAACTATATATCCCATGTAGGAGATTCAACCATCCTCTTATCACCTTGGGCATCTCAAAGGCATCACATGCATGGTGTTTGATCAAGTGTAGCTGAGGCATTGGCGACACATCGGCGACACGATCATGGGAGCAAGGGAAGCTGATTGAAGCACGGGAGAGCGGAGATCAAGCAACCCGAACCGGTGCTAAACAAGGGGCTCATTCGACAAGTAAGGTTGTCCTTTTTGAGAGTCCATTTAGAGTTTGTTTGTTAAACTCGATATAGGGACATTAGCCATTCCTTAGCCCATTAGTCGGGCCTAAACTAAGTCTCCAAGGGGGAGCCTCCGACATGGGAGTGAATGTGCGTCGGGTTGAGAGTTAGCCTATGTCCAAAACTCCATTCGGGTTGAGAGTTAGCCCTTTGTCCAAAACTCCGGTTATGGTTGAGAGGTGAATCGGTAAAACCTCCGTGTAAAGGTTATGAGGTGAACCTCATTTAAAACCTCCGATAGTGAATGCTGGTGTGCTCAAAGGAGTTGAGTACTTGAACCGGGAGTGGAGTAGACCCAAAGTCGAACCACTATACATGCTTGTGTTTGTGATTATTTTGAGCACATTGATATCTTAGCATTTGATGTTTAATTGTTTAATTATGAATGCTTGATAGGTATGTATGCTAGGCACTAGATAGGCACATCCACACACAAGATGTACTTTCACTTGTTGTGTAGACTTGAGCTCATTGATCCATTCTCATAAGTCTACATAGGTTGCATAGGTTAGGAGCTTGAGTAGTTATATCATTTATTCACCTATGCATGCTTAGACTTGGATTGTTTATTGCTTAACCATATGCTAGTCTTGTGATTGGACCCACTTAGGCTTGGAAACCGAAGTGTTCTTGCTTATGTAGTTTAATTTGTTGAATTGTGTAAGTAGGTGAAAAGAATTTCAAAAATGTCCTAATCTCCCCCTCCTATAGGTTTAGCCATAATTTTAGTTGCTCTTTAAGCTTCCGCACATATGTAGGTGTCGTGTTAGACTACCGACGTACTTTCATGTGTATGTGATTTGGATCAAGTTCAAATCATGATCTAGCTTTGTCTTCTGACAGGACTTAATGATGGTTATGATTGTGAACTTAATTGATTGGAATTGGGACTGACCTATGCAATTGAGCATGCTCATCCTAGCTTGCATTGAGTGAATCATATACATTGTTCATACATATGACAGGTTGTTTGGTTTAACTGCTCTATCATCCAACTAGATAGATCTTAATTTCGATTCTAGTTGAGAAAGTGAGAAACCACAACGAATTGAGCATCAAGGATTGCTACAAGTGGATCCTTGAACCCCTAGTGCCTTTTATTAATTGATTACTTCAGTTTAAGTTCAAAATTTCTATTTATATCAATCTTCTCAAATCTAGTTGTTAGCTTTTAAATAAAAGCTATTGGAAGTGTTTGTGAATTCCTATATAAGTCCCTGTGGATCGACCTCGGTCTTACCGAGATTATTACTACATTGCAACCCTACACTTGGGGAAGCGAACACTCATCTGCAGTAAGAACCCATTGTCTTGGAAGGGGCTCCTCTAGTCAAGCCATTCATATTGCAAGGGGCAAGTTCTGTCCCCAAGCCATAAAGACATCCCGGAGGCGTGTCAATTACACTACAATAGCTGGGCTGAACAGAGAAACCCCTCGCCTTATCAAGAGGACCAATGTTCATTCCATGGGAACCTCCTGCTCTAGGAACAGTCAAGCTAGGACCACAACCTTATGTGATCTATGAAGACAAACCTCGATATTATCCCTTCAGCACAGGCAACAGTGTAGTCCTCAAGGCAAAAGCTCCATATGAGGAAGATCTGGTACCCACACCAGCATCGTTGCAAGAACCAGTGGTCCTAGAAAGTGAAGGAGAGGAAAATTATAAAGAACTCCTGTGGCACTATCCAGAATGTGCAGAGGTAGGAAACATGAATACCAATGGGCGTTGCATCCGAAGAGATAATCAGAACAAAGGAGATCCCAAAAGCGCTCTCTCAGGCCTCGACAATAAAAACGAAGCTGCATATGATGTGGCGACTCAGCTCAAGTCAATCCTTGATCAAATCTCGGTATGGGAGCCACTCTGAACATCTTGCCTACACCAAGAAATGTTTGTCGAAACCCTGAGCGATGCCCATGTCTCCTCCGATACAGCACCTGAAATGATAGCATTGATGATCGGACAGCTTCTGGCTCCGCGAGCCAACACCTTCACTGATAATGAGTTGCCACTAGAAGGACGTGACCATGGGCGATCACTCAATATAGCCTTATGATATAAAGACCTTTGTGTCCCTCTAGTCCTTATCGATAACGACTCAAGCTTAAATGTCTCCCCGCTCAAGACTACGGAACGCTTGGGAATCAGCCCTTCCTCATTCCGACCGAGTACCATATACGTCAGAGCATTCAACAACACCCGCCGATCAGTGGAAGGAGAGGTCAACATAGAGGTACAGATAGGTCCAGAAATCTCCACCATCACATTCCAAATCCTGGATATATCAGCCTTTTTCAACATGTTGCTCAGACGACCTTGGCTGCACAAGGTTGGAGTTGTGCCATCAACTTTGCATCAATAGGTGAAGTATATCTGTGGAAATCAAATGATCTTTGTCCATGCAGAGAAGGAGCTCATCATTTCTTTCAATGTTGCTGCCACTGAACCAGATATCCCTGTTATTGACATCCAACACTCTGAAGAAGACGTCCCGTTTCATTGTTTCGAATTCAAGGCTATGAACACTATCGTCAATCTAGAACTGATAAGTGTGGATCGTGTCTTTTCACCAGCAGAACATCTAAGCCTCAAGTATTGGATGAAGAATCATTTCAAGTTCAGAAAGATACCGCTAGTATATAATCAATGCAAATGGGGACTCGGGTACAGGTCAGTCATCATGGATAAAAGCAAAAAGAAATGTCGGTATTCACCCATTCAATTCATCAGGCTAGGAGAGCCTTGCAGAGATCCCAGAAGAAATCAACCAACTGCACTACACAAAGTCCTCCCGATGAGCCTAGCTTGGGCCATATGGCCCCCCATTCGATGGGACTGGATTCTCAAACCATTTAAGCCTCCAAAAGAAGAAGGAGAGGATGAAGACAAAGAAGAAAAACAAATACAACAGCTTCAGGACCAGGGTACTCTGATACCTGCTCTCAACCAGGGGCACAACCTGCCCGCTTCAATTCCAGTCAACCAGGGGCACAACCTGCCCACTTCAATTCCAGCCAACCAGGGGCACAACTTACCCATCTCAGCATCAATCAACAAGGAGCATGACCCGCCCATCTCTACAGAATCAACATTATCAACCATCAGCCAAGGGTAAAAGCAGCCCATCCATTGGACCAAGAAAGGGAAATGGCCATCCCTGGATTGGTCCGATGTCCAGATTCCGAACTTGTGCCTCGCTATGGAACCAGACGAACTACAATGCGAGGTAAGTGATCCTGGAGGGACTGAGTATGACTCAGATCTCGAACCCAACCAGCGAGAAATCATGGTCATTGGGCCAGACTGTGATTCTTTGCCTAAATCATCAACCCCCACCTCTCTAGGGGAAGGAGTCTGGGGTCCTTAATGGTCATCTGTTCCCTTAACTTCTGAATCAACCAAAGAGTCATCTGAGGGCTCTAGCTTAAAAAAGATGCTGATTTAAGCAGCGGGCAGTATTTTGGGATAAGTTGGGATCAATCATGGTTTGCAATACCTGTTTGTTCAGGTTCCCATGAATTTCAAAAATCTAAAAAAATTAAAAACTTTCAAAAGCTAAAAACATCTATCATTTCAATTCCAGAAAATTCTCAAAAAATAAAAAAACATTCCTTTTCCTGCATTCAATAATGTGCGAAGTTCGTCTAAAGAGTCACATGAGTTTGAAATCGAATCATATGATTTTGACATCGAATTAGACTTCGAGGTCATGAGTCTGGACGAAGCTCGGGATGAGGAAGATGATGATCCGGCTCCTGAACTAGAGGATCTCCTCAAAAATTTTGAATCTAAAGCCAATGTTATAGCCGATGATTTTGAGGTAGTAAACTTGGGGACACCCGAGATCCCTAGAGAAGTACGCATTGGAAAATCACTGCCACCAGAGATGAAGCAAAGAATGATAGAGTTCCTAGCTTCAATATTGTCCAACTTCACGTTCTCATATGAAGACATGTCAGGGCTCGATGAAGAGCTCGTTTTACACCATCTGCCAACCAAGCTAGATATGAAGCCGGTAAAGCAGAAACTTCGAAGAACGAAGCCAGAATAGGCTCTGAAAGTTCGAGATGAAGTCATCAAGCAATACATGCGGGATTCTTAGTAGTCTCCAACTATCCTGAATGGCTCGCCAACATCGTACCAGTACCGAAGAAGGATGACAAGGTTCGAATGTGCATCGACTTCCGAGATCTCAGCAAAGCCTGTCCTAAAGATGATTTCCCTTTGCCACATATCGACACTATGGTCGACAACACCGCAGGGTACAAGATATTCTCATTCATGGACGGATTCTCAGGTTACAATCAGATCAAGATGGCTGTCGAAGATCGTGAGAAGACATCATTTATCACTTCATGGGGAACCTTCTGTTACAGGGTAATGCCGTTCGATCTGAAGAACGCAGGAGCAACATATCAGCGAGCAATGACAGCATTATTCCACGACATGATGAACAAAGAGCTTGAAGTATATGTGGATGATATGATCGTCAATTCTCACAAAATTGAAGGACACTTTGAAGATTTGAAGAAGTTATTCAACAGATTAGAAAAGTACAAGCTCCGTCTCAACCCTCAGAAATGTGTCTTCGGTGCAACGAGAGGCAAACTCCTTAGCTTTATGGTGAGTGAAGATGGCATCAGGGTTAACGAAACTAAAACTAGAGCAATCATCGAGATGCCCCCTCCTAGAACAGAGAAAGAAATTCGTGGTTTCCTCGGCAGAATTCAATACATCAGTTGCTTCATCGCACAGCTCACACCTATCTGTGAACCCATATTCAGGCTCCTTTGAAAGAACGTTTCAAAAGAATTGAATGATGATTGCTAAGTCGCCTTCGACCGCATCAAGAAGTATCTCATGAATCCTCCAGTTTTAGTGCCACCCACTCCCGGACGACCACTATTGTTATACATCTCGGTAGCAGCAGAAGCCATTGGCTGTGTTCTCAACCAACACGACGAGACCGGGAAGAAGGAACAAGCAATATACTATTTGAGCCAAAAGTTACGGACTACGAGACTAGGTATTCCTCGATCGAGAACTTGCCTCGCCCTAGTCTGGGAAACTCAGCGACTCCGTCAATACTTGATTGCTTCCCTATACTCCTCGCTCACATGGATCCGCTCAAATACCTGTTCGAGAAACCAGCACTCACTGGAAGGATAGCTAAATGGCAGCTACTCGTGTCTGAATTTGACATCACCTATGTTACTCAGAAGGAAATCAAGGGGCAGGCCCTCGCCGATCATCTCGCCGCTCACTCTCTCCTGGATTATCAACCACTCAAGACATTATTCCCTGATGAAGATATATGAGTGGACGTTATTCTTCGATGGTGTGGAAATTTCTAAAGGAAGTGGTATCAGAGCAATCCTCTACTCTTTGGACGATGTCCTTATTCCTATCTCAAGGCGCATAGCATTCGAGTGCACTAACAACATGGCAGAGTATGAAGCATGCATCGTCGGTCTAAGGAAAGCCATAATCTTGGGCGTCAAAAGGCTACGAGTATTTAGAGACTCACAGCTTATCATCAATCAGACCAATGGCGAATGGAAAATCAAGGACGAGAAGTTGATACCATATCATGTGTACATGAAAAATTTGATCGAAGAATTTAAAGAAATCACCTTCTTATACGTGCTCAGCGCCAAGAATCAGTTTGCAAATGCTCTCGCTACACTTGCATCAATGCTCGAGATCCCGAAAGGAGCTTCAGAATGAGAGCTCACAGTTGAAACTCAAGATAAACCTGGTTTCTGCCTGTAAATAGAAGAAGCCGAAGCTACCCCTGACAAACCCTGGTATGCCGACATCAAGCAATTCTCGAAACCCAGGAGTATTCGGAGGCAGCAACAGCAACAGATCGCCGAACCATCCAACATTTAGCCGGCCAGTTCACCGTCAGTGGCGAAGTTCTTTGCAAGCGATCCTATAATCAAGTCCTCCTTCGATGCGTCGACGAAACAAAAGCTGCAAAGATCATGAAAGAAATACACGAAGGAATCTATGGTCCACACATGAACGGGCACATGATAGTAAAGAAGATTCTACAACTCAATTTAGTATTGGCTCACCATGGAGACAGACTGCTGTCAGCACGTCAGAAAATGCTTCAAGTGTCAGGAGGATGCGAATCAAATTCATGCCCCCTCCTCAGAACTGTACAACATGACAATTCCCTGGCCCTTCTCTATGTGGGGACTCGATATCATTAGGAAGATTAGTCCCAAAGCATCAAACGGTCATGAGTATATACTTGTGGCAATCGACTACTTCACCAACTGGGTAGAAGCAGTCTCCTACACCACGATTGCAGCATCCTAGGTTATCAAATTCATGAAGAACAACATCATATGCCGGTATGGAATCCCTAATGCTATCATCACAGATAATGGGACCCCGTTCGTCAACAAGAAGATGGATGACTTCCTCAGCAAGTTCAAGATTCAACGTCATCGATCGAGCCCTTACCGTCCTCAGATGAATGGTGGGGTAGAAGCCAGAAACAAGACAATCGTCAGGATACTCGAGAAGATGGTCGTGACTTATCGAGATTGGTCAAATTTGCTCCCATATGCACTTTGGGCCTATCGAACGTCTGTATGGTCTACTACAGGCGTTACTCCTTTCGAGCTTACTTATGGAATGGAAGCAGTTCTACCAGTCGAGGTGGAAATACCGTCACTATGGGTGTTACTAGAAAGTGAATTGAAGAAGAAGAATGGCAACTGGCCAGATTCGATTAGTTACAGCTAGTAGATGAGAAGCGCATGCGTGCGCTAAGTCATTCCCAGTGTTATCAGAAAAGGATCGCTCGGGCTTACAACAAGAGAGTCCGAAAAAGAAGTTTCAAGGTAGGTGTTCGCTTCCCCAAGTGTAGGGTTGCAATGTAGTAATAATCTCGGTAAGACCGAGGTCGATCCACAGGGACTTATGTAGGAATTCACAAATACTTCTAATAATTTCTATTGAAAAGCTAACAACCAGATTTTGAGAAGATTGATGTAAATAGCAATTTTGAACTAAACTGAAGTAATCAATTAATAAAAAGGCACTAGGGGTTCAAGGATCCACTTGTAGCAATCCTTGATGCTCAATTCGCTGTGGTCTCGCACTTTCTCAACTAGAATCGAAATTAAGATCTATCTAGCCAGATGATAGAGCAGTTAAACCAACAATCTGTCATATGTAGGATCCATGTATATGATTCACTCAATGCAAGCTAGGACGAGCATACTCAATTGCATAGGTCAGTCCCAATTCCAATAAGCTAAGATCACAATCATAAACATCATTAAATCCTGTCACAAGACAAAACTAGATTATGATTTGAACTTATTCAAATCACATACACAGTCCCATATACTACAGAATTTCCATAAAAGTAGACTTTTAGTGAGAAGCTCCCACATGAAGATCATAGTACTCGAGAGTACTCCAATTCCTCGGATCATACAGGTCTAGACTAGTTCACAATAATTAAGAACTCAGGCAATTCTTCCAAACATCTATGAGTCATCATAAGACTAAGAAAAACTACTTAGTACTTGAATTAAACTTCAAACCATTGTTCTTAAACATGAAATCCAACTTAAAACCAACTTAAACGAATTGAAACATCTTAGATTCACTACAAGCTTCACCTCTTAGCCCTAACTAAGAGGTTTAGCCGTTCATGATCCAAGGAAACATGAAACAAACTAAAGAAAACATAAAAAACAACAAACAAACTAAGAGGAGTTATGGAACTCCGAAATCCACTTCCGCCGTCTCCCACCGTGCTTAATCCATTCTTAGATGCCCTAGGAAGAACCCCTAGGTGTTCTTTTATAGTGAGGAAGCTTCGCAGCGTCGGAATCTTCCAGATTTTGCGTAAGGTTACGCAGTGTGCAAAGAAATCCGGAACAGAATAGGAAAGTTTTCTGTTTTACTCATGGTCGACCGGTCACGACTGGTCTTGGCCCTATTCTTCATCCTTTCCTTCTTCTTTTCTTCTCTCTCTGCTTCTTTCTCTCTTGAGTCCACTATTGAACCTCCAATTTATACATTTGCCAACCCATTACATCACATTATATTCATGGTTTTCATGTTTAAAAGGCCCATCTAATGCATGTTTTGTGATTGTAGGAATGAGAGTGAACTTCACCCAATTGGAGACCAAAAGACCATGTTCAGGAGCCTTGGATGAAGACCCAAGGTGGGCCAAAGAAAGAAGAAAGCAAAGAGAGAGGAAGGAGAGAAGAAAGGAAAGAAGAAAAAATGCAGAAACTAGGTCCGACTAGTCAAGATCGGTCAAGACCGGTCTAGACCGGTTGGTTGCACTCCCTGGACACCTGCAAGACAGGCTAGACCGGTCAAGACTGGTCGGCCAGCTTGTCCGACCGGTCTTGACCGGTCGGCCATGCAATTTCAGGTTTGCAGATTTCAAACAGCAGGCTATTCTCATTTCTAGTTTTTCGGACCATTTTTCTAGGCCCATATTGATGATATTTGGAAATCCAACATATCCATGTCAAAAAGGAGCTCGATGCCGAAATAACCCAAGTGGTTTCGTGTCGATCGGAGCTACGGATTGACCGTGGTGGCCAAAACAATACGAACTGTCCAGAAAGTTCCAGATTTCGCTATTCAACACTGGAATGGTCCAAGTGACCCATCATTGATGATATGAAGAATCTACTTTGACCATCTTCTAGACCACATCCATATATGAATAACCATAAAGTTTCAGATCAAAAGGATGTGTGGTTTGATCGTACCAGTTGAGGAAAGATGGACCATCCAGAAAGATCCAACTGCGCAGATTTTATAAAAGGCCTAAGTGTTATAATTTTTGAACCTAATTCTGGAATTTTTTTGGACAATATAATCCATCTATCATGTAGAGGAGGAAGTTTTCTACTAATGTTCAAAATTTGAGATCAATCCGACCTTTGTACACTCCGAGGCGTTGAAAGCAAGATGACTGGTTCTGAAGGTACCCGAATTGCGCGATTTTGAGAGGCGGTCGCTGATCTGATTGGTGGGCCCATTCAAAAGATAATCTTGAAAATCTAAATCATCTATGAGGAATATCACATTACAAGAAAGCTACAAATCAAATTTGAAGGCAATCCGACCATTGGTTAAGTCGTACGAAGCGAAACAAAATCTGTTGTGTTGCGGTACTCTTGCTGTATTATAAAAGGAGGTGCTCTCTTCTATTCCAAATTAAGCAAGGACGTGGGAAGCAAGGAGTTCAAGTCCTAGGAGGCTACCTAGCCTCCTACAGCTAGTTTTTCTTCCTTTTCTTAGTTCTAGTTCTAGTTTTAATATGCTTTTTCTTAGTTAACCTCTTAGCTAGAGCTAGAGGTGAAATTTGTAGTTGATTTCAATGCTTTAATTCTTTTACTTCAAGTACCCTTTACTTTAATTATGGATTTTCAAGTTCTAGTTTGAATAAAGTTTGGTTTTTTAAAAGTTTTGTGAGAGTTCGTGTGCTCCAGACATGAGTTCCTTGCAATTCTCTGAGATTACCATGATTGGGTTGTTTGAATTCGAATTGTAGTAACCCTTGAGCATGCCATAGTCCATAGGCATGGCTGTTACTCCGGAGGCTACAAGTTCAAGTTCTATGTGCTTCATTAGAACTAGAAATCTGATTTCCAGATTTAAGTGGGACTGTTTGTGCTTGAATGTTATATCTTCCAATTAGATGAGAGATAGGACTTTGATTTTAATTGTGTTGTACTTGGATGAATGGATTGGCATTGGACTATTATAAGTGGATCCTTGATGCTCTAGTTCTTCTTATTTTCAGATTTTCCTATTTCATGTGAAAAACTACTTTCTTAAACTTCTTAGATTCTAGTTATTAGAGTACTTGGAATTGTTTACCTCTTTCCCTGTGGAACGACCTCGGTCTTACCGAGAATTATTACTACCTCGCAGCCTTGCACTTGAGGCGAGCAAACACCCACCTTGGGTCTTCATCCAAGGCTCTTAAAGAGGTCTTTGTAGTCTTCAATTAGGCGGAGTCCCTCTCATTCCTGCAATCATGAAATCATGCATTAGATTAGTCTTTAAATCATGAAAACCGTGCATTATGAGTGATGAATTGGGGTTAGAATATGCACAATTAAGATCTCAACACACCCCCCAACTAGCATTTTGCTAGTCTCGAGCAAAACATGCGTGAACTCAATTCCATTCTCCAAAACCCAACTCTCCCATAGAAACCATTCTTCTATACATCCCAAGATACACAAGTGTAAGAGTCAGGAAAATTAGGTGATAGAAGTTGAAACCGCAAACTCTCAAAATATAATAAGTATCTATATGAAATTCCCGCTGATTGGTTGATAAATAGAAGAACTTGAACAATTTCAACCTAGTGTGCATAGTGAAAATTCATCCCATGAATTTTCAGGATTATCTTCTTCATAGATCAACTAGACTACAGATCTCAAGGTATATAGAGCAACAACAAGCCAATGACAGGAATTTGCCTTACTGTCCTTCTGACGGCTTTCACACTACGTCCCATTTCCGGCTTTGGTTACGGGTAGACCATCCCCCGGTTGGTAATAGGTAGCCCTAATCAGAATTTTCCACCATTTTTCCATCATTTCCAATTTTCATCCTTCCTTTTCCTTTTTCTTTTTCATTAAATAGGATTTTTTAGAAATCCGTATCTTTCGTTATTTTCCCATGGACAAGGATGGACAAAGTACCTCGGCTTGGTTTCTCAACACCTTAAATCAAAGTCTAGCTAATCAACAAATCACATAATCCTTTCAACCCATGAAAATTGTGTAATGTGAACTTGGTGTAAAAGTGTTCAAATTTTCTATCACTCACATAAATAGGGGAATTCACATATAAAACCATTATATTAAGAGAAGTTCAAAGCTTGCAATATCACTCACTTCGTATCTCCTCTTCTTATACTCATATTATCTTGAATGCATAGAAACAAAGTTTTTCAAAAGAGTTTTGAATTTTAGAAAAATAAAAAAATTTCTATATAATTGCTCGAAAATGTTACAAAACACTGGATTCATCCAAGTGATCCTACACCCCCCAACCAAATCTTGCATTGTCCTCAATGTAAAAGATGTACAATGAGCAAAACATGAGAGCAATTTGAAAATAAAAGGGAGTGAGGAATGATAGTACCTGAGAGAGTGAAAAGTGGAACAAACCTATGAAAAAAAGATAAACAAAAGCAACCAAATCATAATCCTAACTACTCTATACCTCCATTAGACTAGGAGATCAATCATCCTGATACACAGGATCAGTCAGAGGTATGGACATACCTTCTGAAGGAAACTTCTCAAAGAACGGCTTTAATCGCTGACCATTTGCCTTAAAGATGTTGTCGTTCCTTGGATTTAATAACTCGACGGTCCCATATGGGTAGACAGTTTGCACAATGTAGGGATCGGTCCATCGAGATCTCAATTTTCTCGGAAATAAATGTAGGCGAGAATTATACAGAAGGACTTTTTTATTAATCGTGAATGTCTTATGAAAAATGTTCTTATCATGGAACACCAATGTCTTGTCCTTGTAAATTCTCGCATTCTCATATGCTTCGTTCCGGATTTCCACAAGTTCATTTAATTGAACTTTGCACAACGAGCTCGCCTTGTCAGAATCAAAATTCATCTTCTTTATTGCCCAATACGCCCTATGTTCCAACTCCACAGGCAAGTGACAAGCCTTCCCATAGACAAGTCTATAGGGAGACATTCCAATAGGGGTCCTAAAAGCAGTACGGTAAGCCCAAAGTGCATCGGTGAGTGGAAGCGACCAATCCTTGCGATCGGGGTTCACCGTTTTCTTCAAAATGTGTTTAATCTCCCTAGTGGATATCTCAGCTTGTCCACTAGTTTGTGGGTGATAGGGGGTGCTCACTTTGTATGTTACGCCATATTTTTTCATTAAGGTTTCAAATGGGCTATTACAAAAGTGAGACCCTCCATCACTTATGATGACTCGAGGTGTTCCAAACCGGGAAAGAATATTCTCTTTGAAGAAACGAATGACTGTTTTATGGTCATTATTCCGGCATGGGATTGCCTCGACCCATTTGGACACATAATCAACGGCAAGCAAGATATATATGTTTCCAAAAGAAGATGGGAATGGACCCATGAAATCGATGCCCCAACAATAAAAATTTTCAATCATTAAGATGGGATTGAGTAGCATCATATTTCTACGGGAGATTCCTCCCAATTTCTGACAAGGCTCACATGTTTTGTAAAACTCATGTGTGTCTTTGAACATAGTGGGCCAATAAAACCCACATTGTAGAATTTTGGCTGTGGTCTTCTTAGCCGAGAAGTGGCCACCACATGCCTGTGAATGACAAAAGGAGATGATACTTTGTTGTTCATCATCGGGCACACATCTCCTTATGATTTGATCTGGACAATACTTGAATAAGTATGGGTCGTCCCATAGAAATTTTTGCACCTCAGTGAAGAACTTATCCTTATCTTGCTTTTTCCAATGTGTAGGGATTGTACCTGTAGCAAGATAGTTAGCAATGTCCGCATACCATGGCAATTGGGAGACTTTAAAAAGTTGTTCATCAGGGAACATGTCATTGATCGCGGTCGTTTCAGGGGAATCGGTGAGAACAAGTCGAGAGAGATGGTCAGCCACTACATTTTCTACTCCTTTCTTATCACGTATCTCTATGTCAAATTCCTGGAGTAAAAGGATCCATCTTAACAACCGTGGTTTAGCATCCTTCTTAGAGAGATGGTACTTAAGCGCGGCATGGTCAATGAATGTGATGATCTTGGATCCAATCAAGTAGGACTTAAACTTGTCCAAGGCAAAAACTACGGCTAAAAGTTCTTTTTCTGTAGTAGTGTAGTTTGCTTGGGCTGAGTTTAAGGTTCTACTTGCATAGTAGATAACACATGGCTTCTTCTCTTTTCTTTGGCCTAGCACGGCCCCAATAGCATAGTCGCTTGCATCGCACATAATCTCAAAAGGAAGGCTCCAATCAAGTGGTTGCATTATGGGAGCACATGTCAACATACCTTTAAGTGTGGTAAAAGCATTTTAACAATCTTCATTCCACTCAAAAGAATTCTCCTTTTGAAGTAGGTTACATAAAGGACGAGAGAGTGAACTGAAGTCCTTTATGAACCTTCTATAAAATTCCGCGTGTCCCAAAAAGGACCGCACATCTCGTAGCTCTTGGGTGGTGGAAGGATAGAGATAAGATCGATTTTCGCTTTGTCCACCTCGATTCCATTTTGTGAAACGATATGACCATGTACAATTTCCTTTTGAACCATAAAGTGACACTTCTCCCAATTCAACATAAGGTTCTTCTCTTCACATCTTTTTAGCACAGATTTCAAGTACTCAAGGCACTTATCAAAGCTACAACCAAATACTGAGAAATCATCCATGAAGACTTCGAGAATTGTACCCACCATATCAGAAAAGATACTCATCATACAACGCTGAAAGGTGGCAGGGGCATTACATAGTCCAAACGGCATCCGTCGATAGGTGAAAGTGCCAAATGGACAAGTGAATGTAGTCTTTTCTTGGTCTTCACGGGCGATCTTTATTTAGTTGTACCCTGAATAGCCATCAAGGAAGCAAAAATGGGAATGACCCACCAACGTTTCTAGAATTTGATCAACAAACGGTAAGGGGAAGTGGTCTTTCCTCGTGACAGTGTTTAGCTTCCTGTAGTCAATGCACATTCTCCAACTGGTTGTGACTCTGGTTGGTACGAGTTCAATATTGGCATTGGCTATGATGGTGATTCCAGATTTCTTAGGCACCACTTGAGTTGGGCTCACCCATTGACTATCGGATATTGGGTAAATAATACCCACATCTAATAGTTTCATCACTTCGGCTTTAACCACATCCTTCATGTTTGGATTGAGTCATCTTTGCGGTTGCCTAGATGTCTTCGCATTCTCCTCAAGGTGTATGCGATGAGTACAAATCAGTGGGTCTATTCCTTTGAGATCCGCAATCGCCCACCCAATGGCACTCTTGTGCTCTATTAGAGTAGCAATTAGCCTACTCTCTTGTTCCTCATCCAAGCGGGAAGAAATCACCACCGGATATGTCTCATCTCGACCTAAATAGACATATTTCAGCTCACTTGGTAATGGTTTTAGGTCGAGCGTTGGTGCCTTGATATTGGATGGGAGGGATTTGTTCTCGTTTACGGGTAAAGGCTTAAATAGGGCCCTCCATCTTTTGTTATCAAGCACCGGCATCACATCTAAAATGGCATCCATCTCTCGTATTGTGTCATCATTTATCTTATGAGAGTGGGCCACACATGCCTCCAAAGGGTCGGAATATAATGTTGAGGGGAATGTATCTTCCACGAATGATTCAATCATGTTTATCTCGTGGATCTCATCATCAACCTCCCGTGGTTGTTTGCATAAATCAAATATATTTAGTTCAAGTGTCATATTTCCAAAGGACATTTGTATAAGCCCGTTTCTACAATTGATAATCGCATTGGAAGTAGCTAGAAAAGGGCAGCCAAGTATGACGGGAATTTGAGCACCGGTACCTATCATGGGATGTGTATCTAAGACAATAAAGTCTACTGGGTAGTATAATTTATCAACTTGGACTAAAACATCCTTAATCACTCCTCTCAGTATACGAATGGATCTATCAGCAAGTTAGAGTGTGGTTTTGGTGGGTTTCAATTCACCTAACCCAAGTTGTTCGTAAACCGAGAATGGAATGAGGTTGACACTTGCCCCCAAATCGAGTAAGGCTTGTTTAATCCGGTAGTCTCCTATGATGCATGAGATGGTTGGACTACCCGGATCCTTGTATTTTTGGGGCACCTCTTGTTTGATAATAACGCTAAAATCTCACTCAAAAGTACTTTATTGTGAACATTGTGTTTCCTTTTGACTGTGCACAATTCCTGTAGAAATTTGACATATGATGGTATTTGCTTTATGACATCCAACAATGGGATGTTGATCTTCACCTGCTTGAAAACCTCTAGAATTTGCAGGTTTTTGTCTAAAGGTTTGGTTGAAATCAACCTTTGGGGAAACGGGGTAACCGGCTTCTATTGCCTTTCCGGTTCTTTCTCTTGTGGAGTGTTGTTTGAGCTATTATCCTCTTTGGAATTTTCCAGATCTTTAGGCTTTGGGGCCTTCACCGGATTAGATTTATCAATTACTTTCCCACTTCTCAAAGTGGTGATAGCTTGAACATGCTCCGTATGTTGGGAGGATGAGCTAGCGTCTTGTATCTCAAATTGGGTTCTTGGGTTAGGAAGAGGTTGGGCAGGGAGTGTGCCATTCTCCCTAACACTGAGGTGAGATTCAACCCTAGCCATTGAGGTTTTCAATTCATTGATGGCTTGAGTTGAATTTTGATTGAATTTCAATTGCTCTTGTATAAATCCATCTATTTTCAGAGAATTAGTCTTGTTATACTCAGCTTGAACAGATACAAATGCACCCAACATCTCTTCTAGCGTAACTTTTGGTGTAATGACTAGAGATGGACCTAGTATAGGTTGAGCTTGAGGGATATTGTTCGGGCTCACAATGCTCACTTTGGTCTAAAGAATGCAGGAGCCACCTCTCAACGTTTGGTTAATAAAATGTTCGCTGCACAAATTGGTAGGAATATGGAAGTTTACGTCGACGATATGCTTGTGAAAAGCGTTGCAGCCAATGATCATCTCGCAGATCTCTGGGAAGCCTTCGACCTGATGAGGAAGTATCAAATGAAGTTAAATCCAGAAAAAATGTGCTTTCGGGGTCTATGCCGAAAAATTTCTTGGGTACATGGTTGTCCAACGAGGAATCGAGGTGAATTCTGAGAAAATAAAAGCCTTGATTGAATGAAGTCTCCCTCCACTTTTAAAGATGTCCAACGATTGGTTGGTCGCATTGCATCATTGAACAGGTTTATTTCGCGTGCCTCTGATAAGTGCCTCCCTTTCTTTAAGCTTCTCCGAGTCACCGCAAAAACCGATTGGGTATGGACTCAACAGTGTGAAGAGGCATTTCAGCAACTAAAGCAATATATGAGCACGCCCCCTATCTTATCAAAATCTGTTTTACACGAGTGATTCCTTTATTTATCTGTGTCTTCTACGGCCGTTAACGCCGCATTAATAAGAGAAGATTCCGGGGTCCAAAGGCCCGTTTATTATATTAGTCGAGCGATGGTGGATGCCGTAACTCGATATTCTGATATAGAGAAATTAGCTCTCGCCTTAGTGATTACAGCTAAAAAATTATGACCATATTTCCATGCCCACTCTATATTGATACCTATGAATCATCCATTAAGACAAGTCCTTCAAAAACCTAAGGTTTCAGGGCGATTGACTAAATGGACAATTGAGATCAGTGAGCATGATATTTCATTCTGTCCAAGAACCGCCATTAAGGGTCAAGCCGTGGTTGATTTCATTGCTGAATTCAGGCATTCGACCCTAGTAGATTCTTCCTCTAGCGATGACCCTACGACCAACGACCAGACCCCCTGGTCGCTCTTTGTGGATGGGTCTTCATGCGCCACCGGTAGCGGAGCCTGCTTAATATTAATTGCTCCTGACGGGTCGCATTTTCAATATGCTTTACGATTTGACACTCACATCTTTAACAATGAAGTGGAATATGAGGCTTTGATCGTCGGCCTCGAACTAGTGAATGTGCTTGTGATACAGAGTTTATTTATTCGTAGCGACTCTCAACTCATAGTCAATCAAGTGCTCGGCGAATTCGAAATGAAAGAAGAGCGAATGACTTTATACAAATCTCGAGTACTTATCCTACTCGCAAAGCTAAGCAAATATGAAATAATCCATATTCCTCGCGAGAAAAATAAGCTCGCAGATTCCCTGGCCAAGTTAGCTTCCGCACCAGAATCTGATTTAGCACGATCTATTTCTGTCGAGCACCTTCATACTTCGAGTATTGGTCTATCCACCCCAGAGCAAGTAGCCGTAATGCATTCCTCCCCATGTTGGATGGACCCCATCGTCCTTTACCTCAAAGACGGTCAACTCTTAGATGATAAAAAATTTACGCGATAAATTTGCCACCGTGCTGCCAGGTACACCTTACAAAATGAAATTTTACTACTCAAAAGCTTTACTTTACCATACTTAAGGTGTCTTCATTCAGAAGAGGCACATCGCGTTCTTGATGAAATACACTAGGGGGCATGTGGTAATCATCCTAAGGGACGATCTTTAACATATAAAACAATGAGACAAGGGTAATACCGGCCCACCATGAAGGCGGACGCAATCGAATTTTCCAAAGAATGCGACAAATGCCAGCGATATTCTCCAATACCCCACGTACCATCTGAGCAGATGACGCCGATGGACGGCCCTTGGCCCTTCGCCCAATGGGGAGTTGATATCATCGGACCATTGCCCATCGAAAAAGGCCAGAACAGGTTTGCAATTGTAGCAGTCGATTATTTTACCAAATGGGTTGAGACAAAACCTCTAACCATAATCACCGAAAAGCAGACCACTAGGTTCATGTGGAGAAACATCATATGCCGTTATGGGCTCCCCCACACCATAATCACCGACAACAGAAAGCAGTTCGACAATGCCGCATTCTTGGAGTTTTGTGAAAAATGGAAGATAAGAAGTGTCTGAACCTCCCCGTATCATCCCAAGCTAATGGACAAGTTAAAGCAGTTAATAAGATCATCAAACATCATCTGAAGACCAAACTCGATGAATGTAATGGCATGTGGCCAGAGCTTCTACCTGAAGTCTTATGGGCCTATAGAATGACAACTCGCACGTCAACCGGAGAAACTCCTTTCTCTTTGGCATTTGACACCGATGCAGTTGTCCCCGTCGAAGTCCAAGAACCCTCGTATCGAATCGAGCAGTACAACTCCATGAGTAATCAAGAAGGTCTGAGGCTTCATCTCGACCTCTTAGAAGAAAGAAGGGACGCATCCCGACTTCGAGCAGCAGCTTACCAACAATGTATAGCTCACTATCGTAACGCAAAAGTCCGACCCAGAGCTTTTCAGCTTGGCGATTTGGTCCTTAGACAAAATCTCGAAACACCTGCTCGTTCGTTTGATCCGAATTGGGAAGGCCCTTACTGGGTTATCAAAATTGTGCGACCAGGCACATATTATCTCGAAGATATGCGAGGGAGACCCCTACGTCACCCTTGGCACATAGAGCATCTACTCCGATACTTTCCTTGACCTGACGTAAATCCTAATGACATTCGAATAAAGATGGATTCTTCTTCCTTCGAGCATTCGATTGATTCCCAAATTTGGTCGCTACTCCATTTCATGGACCCGAATAGCCCTGAAGAGAATACAAATACTCTCTTGACCAAATCTTCTACCCCCGGCAGAGCCAAAGACTCAATTGATAGGTCAACCTATCTCTAAGTGGATGTGGTCACTCAAACCCCCCTAATTGAGCCTAATTCATTTTCATGAATTTAGTAAAGCACCTAAATGGCCATTGATTATTGCACAACAAAAAGGTACACAAAACACCTATTTTTCATTGAAAATCTTTCAAATTACAATAGATAGAAGAGATACATATACTTTGAGACAAAAGAGGAAAAGGGGAGCAACTTAGGAATTATTCACTCCTCATTCGGAGGAGCTTCTTGGCTCTCTACCTCTAGACCCACTTCAGGAGCACGCCCAGCATCTGTAGCTTCCGTGAGTTCATTCTCGGTTATAGCTCGCTCTTTAGCTGCAACCTCGAAAGTAACTCTGTCGAATTGCTCCACGTTGAAGGACGGAGAGATCTGCTGCATAACTCTGACCGTGAAGTCGCAACCAGCGATGTATGATTCATAGCGCTCATCCTCGTAGAGTTGAGCAGTCTGAAACTCCAGAACTGCACGGGGACCTTCTTCAGCCACCATCTTGACATAGGCTGTCCTCTCCTCATCCCAGTGGATGGAATCATCCTTCAACTGGGCGAGGGTCTTCTCAGCGTCTTCAAGACGAGCTCGATAATCCCCGAGCCGCTCCTCGAGGGAGATATTGTCTTGGCGGAAGATCTCCTTCTCCTTCTTGCTCTTTGTATGTATCTCTTGGAGCCTTGCAAAATTGAGGTCTAACGACTGATAACAATCAGTCAAAGATTGAACCTTGGCGATGAGGATTTCTTCTCCTCGTTCAACTTGGCGACTAAGGCTTCTTGGGATTTTATTATACGATCCCTCCCTTGGATCTCGCCCTCCATTGCCTTCCTCTTCTTCTCCCCCTCATCGATGATGCGGCGAGCAGCATCAATGTCACACCTTGTCCGTAGCGTGAGGTCCAGACTCTCCTCAAAGAACCAGAGGTAGCCATTCAGATGAGCTCTAAATAAAAAAGATAATATAAAGGGAGAAGGTCGTTACCTGAATTAATCTCACTCCAATATCTATGGAGAGAGCCTCTGGACTAGGCTCTGGGAGGGCCCCAAAGGAGTTGGGGGCAATATTTTAAAAAATGAACTTGCAAATTGGATGTAAGTGTGCGGGGATGACGTAGACCCCAGATCTCGAAGGTTGGGCTACGACCATCTCAGAAGAACACACCTCGCGAGCAGCCGGAGGCTCTAGTGTAGGTGTAACCGACTCGCGAGCATCATTAGGCTCGCATTTTATCTCTTTCAGGGGGAGACTTGGTCCCGCCTGATCATCCTTGGGCGAGTTATCGACAACGTCAATTATTGGCTGGCTGCGGGAACCAGCCGGAGGGGTCGCAGCCGAAGGGGTCGCAACGACTTCCGCTTGAGGAGCGTTACGCGACTGTGAGATGCGAACAGGCCCCTCTGGTTGAGCAGGTGCAGTGGAAGGACCAGTCGCTGTCTTCTTTTGCCTTTTCGAGGCCTTGCCCTTCAGACGGGGAAGTACCCCTAACGCTCCCCTCTTATCCCCTACGTTCGTCATCTCCTCTTAAGAGATAAGACCAGCAGTGGAGAGGCAGTGAGGATCTAGAGCAGCGTTGACATAGCGGGCGGCCACCGAAAGTTTGAACACCTTAGTGAGCTTCTCGTTGAGCCTCCTTGCAAGTTCGGCCACTTACCAATGGGGATACCTGCGAGGCATAAAGAAGAGCAAGTTAGTTAAATAGCAAAAATCAAACTTACTTATCCTCGAGCAAAGGGGTAAAACACAACCCACCCTCGCCGAAAAAATGGTTGATGTTGTGGCCTTTGGGGTCAGAGCCCACATCGGACTCCCAGCTACCGGAGGCGTAAAATCACTTTTTCCTCCATCCAGGATAGTTTGAGGTAGGATTCCCCAAGATAAAATTATCCCAGTGCCAAAAGTAGAGATAGTACCAACCCTCACTAGATGGGGCTTTTTTTAGTTGGTACATTCTCAAAAACTCATCAGTAATAAGGTCCTCATTCCCCGCCTGCTTCCAGAGGACGAATGCGCTCATAAGCACCCTCCAGCCTTTACTGTGAGTTGGTTGGGGGCAATCTTATAGACACGGAGAAAATTATGGATGAAGGGATGAAGGGGAAGACGCACACCGAGCCGGAAAAAATACTCGTAAATGGCGACACAGCTCCGTGGCGAAGAATCGACGGTTTCGCCTCTCCTTGGTAGCTAAGTATAACGGAGTCGGTAATCCGATACCTCTCCCATAAGATCAAAAGTTGTTCCTCCGTCATTATTGATGGATAACCGATGGCAGAATACCTCCCCGCCGACACTTTGGTGTTATTTGATTCAAATGAATCAGGAATGTCATCTCCCAAAGGAACAATTTCTTCATCGAAATTCCCCGCCATTGTAAAGGAAAAAGAGAGGTAGAAGAAAAAAGAAAGGAAAGAAGAAGAAATACCTCCGCGAAGAGGTTACGCTAAAGGCAGAAGGAGAGAAGGAGAAGGATTTTGAAAATGGAGTAACCTCCGCAAAATCCGATATTTGTAGGCAATCATTTCATTTGATTTGGGAGACACGCGGCGGCCTCCCATCTGGCATGACAGTCAAACGGGCACGAGCATTAAATTTAAAGACACGTGGCGAGCGTCGCTTCACCTCTCTAGGTCGAAAAGCTGTGGAAAGCTGGCGCCCATAAATGCAACATCATTCCTGGACAAGTCACGTACGATTTCTCCTCTAATAGGCGGTTACATATACAAATAAATTCCTTAGCGTAGCTTCTCAATGCTAAGGATTTGGGGGGCATCTGTTGTAGGATAAAGTTGGTCGTCGAAGGGATATGGGTGAAAAGCGAGCAGCAGAAGTTGCGACCAATCCGCTCAATTGCAAGCCCTCTCCATTCATACTTCATCGCAGATCTTCAACCATACCATCCGATCGCATGCGAGCAGCTCGGCTCGTGGTCGTTGAAAGGGGTCGCATTTCCACATACGAGCAGTCTAGCTCGTGGTCATCGAAAAGGGTTGCATCTAAGCATACGAGCAACTCGGTTCATAGTCGTCAAACGAGGTTATCCTCGAGCCTGAGCATTCTCCGTCTTTTTAGTACCAACAGCCCGTATAGGCCAGTTTTGGGTTTGTTTCTATTCATAGCTCCGAACATCTCTATCAAGAGGTGTAATCAGCTAGACGTCTAGAGTGGTTAGGCCATCTCCTTACCTGGAGATTAACAAGATAAGCACCTTCTCCCCTGGAATCAGCAGTGATCTTAACGGCTTGAGTAACAGATTGGATCACCCAGATTTTTATAAATAGATGGCTCCACGGATGATAAAGGTACACAACCTCTAAGCTCATATCCTACCTTTTATTTTACTACCATATCTCATCTAACTTAAGCTTCGGAGGGCCAATGGCTGAATGCCAGCCACCCTTAGTTTTCTCCTTTACTCTTTCAGGTTTGGAGGGGAGTTTGCTCGAAGGAAGGTGAACGTCTGGAGGATCCTGTTACTAAATTGGACCTAAACAATGTCAAGCCCTCTTTATATCATTTCATACACTAGCGTCAACAGAACCACCGACTGAATCCTCGAGTGTCTCGAGACAATTGGCGTGCTGATATAGATGGATTGATTGCAGAGGATGTAAGTATCTTTTCCTCCTTATCCTCATGAGCTCTTCCAAAGCTAACTGTGAGATGATTCTTCCTTTTTAGTTCGCCTGGATACTATACACGTGCTTTCCTCTCTATTATATTCATCAGCGTGGAGGTGTATGAGGCCTCATGTCTTCGGATCATGCTTTCCGATGCCGAGTCATTTCAGTGGTACTTGGGAGAGAGGTTGCTCTGATAGATCACTGGTGTTACCAGGGTTCCTTGTTCTGCACCACCTCAGGTAGCTCAGATCCCAGTTGATGCTATGGCTGATGTTCTTGAGGGTCAGCCAGGATTTCGCTTCACGATCCCAGATTGTGATTATGATGAGTGATATTTACTATACGAAAAGGGATTGCTTCTTCCTTCACTATATGTTCTAGGGGGTCGACGCAGATGTGCTAGAGGATTGGTGACAGTCCCTCTGATGGACCTTCATCGTTGGGAGCGGGAGGAAAGGAGAGATGATGATGATTATGTTGTTGATCTGTAGCTCGCTTCTTGGAGATATGTATTAAGACTTTTGATGTACGGCCTATTGATGTTTAAGGCCTTCTTGCTTTTCTTTTCTTCCGTATCAATTTTTTTTTAACGAAATGCAACTTCTGTTTTTCCATAGGATTTCGACAATGCTCAGATGCTTTGATGGTTGTTAGTTCCATACTTTGACTTGATGCTTGATTTTTAATATATTCTCTGATGCTTTGTGGACTTAAAAAGGGTTCTCGACGGTATGGATGATGATTTGAATGGTTCAGATTGCTTGATTTAGCCATGTGGGCCCACTTGATGATCAGATCCTGGACTCTGGCCTTCTTTCTTGATGATCAAACCCTTGATCTTGCTATCTTGTGACTCATGTAAGCTCTTCCATGGTTTATAATCTAGCCTTTGGATGGCTTAGATTGCTTGTGGACCTCTCTTGATCAATTTTTCTTCTCTTTGACTTGGTCAGACACAGTTTGGCTGTAGTTCTAGATGGGGCACCTTCAGAAATGCGCATAAAATTTTTCCTCCATCTCTTGCCAGGTCTAAATAGAATTTGCTGGCAGATTTGAATACCAAGTAAATGCTATAATTGTCAAAGAGTGGCCAAATAATAGCAATTTGTGATAATCATTATTAGCCAATTCTCCACACTCCATCGTAAATCAACCTATATGTTCAATGGTCGACTGACCAGTTTTGCCTATAAACAGGGCAAAATCTGGTCGATTCCTAAGTAGAGGGTATTATCTTTCAATCCATTCTGGGTACGGCTTATGGTAGACCGGAGGTGTGGTTCAACTAAGAACTTAGCTTGCCACTTCCTGAACCATTTAAATAATTTGGTCATGATCCAAATGTTGTGGTTCAGCCAGCAGTGGCAGATTCATATTCATTTGGTTATGTCCTACATTAACTGGTTGAATTCCAAGGAAAGGATGTCCTCCATGTATGACATGGTTCCTTTCTTCATGGATGACATTCTTGACATCTCGTTCCAGTCTCTCCTGAAATTAGCAGGCACTGAAACATTCTGTGCTTCCTGGACGAAAGTTGGAGGAATGTTAAGTAGTGGTATTGGCATCGGTCGGGCTGGTGCCAAATTTCCCACCGAGCTGACCTCAATATTCAGTTGAGGTGTTATTGGTAGCCTTTCATTATTGGTCGCCATTAACCGATTCATATGCTCAGTTTGGGTGATCATCCACCTATTGAAACTTTCAGTCCGGGCCCGAGATTGCTCGGCTTGAAGGCTTGCCATTTCAGCATGTGTCTTTCCTTATTCCACAATATGTTGGATCCACATATGCAAATCACACAATCCATCTAATATAACCTCAATAGGGTCATTTTAAGAAGTGGATGCTTGGTTTGCAGGATTAGTTGTTGTTTCTAGTATAAGTTTCAAAGGCACATGCGTTATTTATAGAGGTACTCCTCCTGTGGAGGAACCATAGTGGGTGTTGCGGGCTCATTAACCACATAAGATCGACCACCTTGACGAATCATATTTCAAATGATTGAAATTAAGACTTGACTAGTATGTATACCTTGATTTCGTGTCCCGCTAGGGCTGTCAATGAATTGAATTTGGAGAGGATCAAGGCTGATCCGAATCCGACCCGATTTGTGATCCGGATGATCCGACTCTGACCTGAAATCCGACGGATCTTTAAACATTTGATCCAAACCCAACCCGATTGAGATTTGGCCGATTCGACTTCGATCCGAATACATGTGGATACTATTCAATATGTTGGATGATAAATATTGTGGTCCACTTAAGATAGAATATATGTGGTTTTTTTATATGTATTTATATATAATATTATTTAATTCATTTTAAATTCGGATCGGATCTTAATCGGAGCGGATCCAAGGTGATCCGGATCCGACCCGAAATTTAAACGGATCCGATTAACAAGATCAGAGTCCGATCGATGATCCGAATTGTCGATCTGAATCCGGTAAAATCCGATTGGATCCGGACCAAAATCTGGTCCGTTGACAGCCCTTAGGATCCGATCGGATTTTTTTTTCTAGATGATTTTTTTTTCTCTACTTATAGACTTTATAGAATCATCTAGATCCTCTCTTTATTTGGCTGCTACGACTATTGATATTCCTTCAAACTTTTCCTCTTCTTGTGACGTTTCGCAATCACCTAACGCTTGCCTTGACTGCTTGCCTTTTGGATGACGTGTTCTAATCAACCAATGCCAAATGTTGACTCGACAAATCTGCTAAACATGTCTCTGCGGACTGCATACACACTATACAGCTTCCTTGCAATGCCACATATCTTCACCTGATTCACTCTTCTGTGAATGGTAAGAAATAGGGGACAACAGGTTCAAACAGATTTTTTCTATCCTCCCATCATCCAAATATGTGTATATGAAGGGTTTGGATTGCATATTAGTGGGTCCTACATGATCATCACCATCATCACATCAAGATCAACATCAATAATCTATATCATTATACAAAAAAATAAAAGGGACAGTGGAAGGGAGGTGTACTCACCTTGATCTACCAAATGGATGGCTTGGATTGGCTTGATGAAGTGTCCACCTCTCTCTCTCTCTCTCTCTCTCTCTCTCTCTAGCAATGGGGGCTCTTAGCATGGAATTGGGGACTTATGTGCCCAAAATTGGCTAAGTGGATGGTTATTTATAGAAAATGGTGTCATTAAAGGAAGAAAAGACTAGGAGTGATGTGCATCCTCTCCTCCATGCATTGGTTATTAGGGCTTAATTAGGAAGATTAAGGGCCTAATACTTAATTAAGAGGGGTATGGGCTGATGAAGTCATACACATGGGGAGGGTAGGTGTAGCTTTGATTTTACACATGAGGGAGAGGTGAGGTATGGAGGGGTGACATCATGGTGTATGGGTAGAGATTCTCCCACATGTGTGGGGTACGAGGCATGTGTGTGTGGGTGTGTGGTATACATGTGTGGATGCGGAATGTGTTGCGCCGTGCGCACATGAATAACATTAGATTCTTCGTGGCATATCTTGCCAACGGAGCACCACATGGATGATGGGGTAGTCAATATGGTAAGGGCCAGTCTCAGGGTTTTGGGGTTGCAATGACTCGGGTGTGTACTTACGCGTTCGATCAGGGTCCCATCGAAAATGTCGGATGACCCAGGAATGGTACCTGAGAGGTATGATCAAGTAGCTTCAAATTACGAGTATCACACCGGACATCAAGTGCACATGCTCGGAAGGACACACGAAAGGATGGGGCGTTACATTATCTTGGTATAAAAAAACATCTACATGCATGGCATAATGTTGTTTTACTCGATATGGAATACCGTTGGAACTTGTAAGAAATAATCATGGAGGATTGGTTATGTGGTTTTGTAAAATGTATGTGCCTAACAAAGGTGCATGTTGAAAATAGAATGGTGATTGGATTTTGAAATGGTTGGTGTGTATGATTCAAGAGGAAATCATGCACTTGGTATCCTGAAACACTTGCAAATAGATTGGGTGAATTGATTTCCCATGGGTTTAAAGTATGTTCGGTAGCCTTAAGTGCAAGGCTGCGATGTAGTAATAATTCTCGGTAAGACCGAGGTCGATCCCAGGGAATTAGAGAATGAATTCCAAACTATTCAAGCAACTCAAGTTTCAATAAATAAGAGATTCAATTGAGAGATTTATGCTAAAACAGTAACTTAAGAAAAACAATGATTTAAGGTACTAAGGCTTTCAAGGATCCACTTGTACTAATCCCATGTTAATTCAATCAATCCAAGCATAAAACACAACTAGAATTGAATTCCTATCTCTCATCTAGTTGGAAAATAAAGCATTAAATACATTTAATCCCACTCAAGTTGAACTTCCAAGTTCTAGTCCCATTCAACCACATTTAGCATTCGAAATCATAACCTTCGAAGTAACAGCCATGCCTATGGACTATGGCCTGCTCAAGGATTACTATAATTCGAATTTAAACAAGTAAAACATGATAATCTCAGAGAATTGCAAGGAATCCATGTCCGGAGTACATGAACTCTTATAAAACATTTAAAACTACCAATTATAAGGACTAGAACATTCAAAATTCGATCTTGAAGTAAAACTACATGAACTGAACTGAATCAAACATGAAATTGGCTACAAGCTTCACCTCTCAGCCTTAGCTGAGAGATTCTAGCCGAGCATTGTCATACTACAACTAGAACTCATAAAAGAAAACTAGAAAACATAAAAACTCAGAGTTTGGAGAGTTGCAAACGCTCCACGACGGCTTCCTTCCTCTCCCACGAAGTTCCTTAGCTTCTAGGATGCCCTAGGAAGAGACCCTAGGTGTCCTTTTATAGTGGGGAAGCTCTGTTACGTCGGAATCATCTAGAAATTGCGTAAGGATACGCAATAAGCAGAGAAAATCGGAGCCCAGTTTGGAAAGCTGTTGTTCTAATGCATGGCCGACTGGTCGGGACCGGTCGAACAGGGCTGGCCTACCGGTCTTAACCGGTTGGACCTGTCTGTAAAAACATCCAGAGAGCATAGGGGTGGATCCGACCTGTTGGCCAACCGGTCTTGACTGGTCGGACCACTTAGTTTTGAGTCCAGGGAGTTCCAGAGCTGTGGCCGACCGGTCTTGACCAGTCAGGGCTCCCATGGCCGACCGGTCAAACCTTCTTCATTTCATATTTTCTTCCTTTCTTTCCTCCTCTCTCTTCTACTTGCTTTCTTCCTTCTTTGATCCTCCTTCAATCTTCATCCAATATATCTAAATGGCCCCTTTTGGTCACCAATTGGGCGAAGTCTGATCTCATTCCTACAATCACAAAACATGCATTAGATGGGCCTTTTAAACGTGCAAACCATGCATATAAAGTGATGTAATGGGCTATATCATGTATAAATTGGAGGCTCAACACACCCCCCAACCAGCTTTTTGCTAGTCCCGAGCAAAACATGCGTGAAACAAGTTCAAATCTCCAAAAACCAACTCTCCTTCAGAAACTATGTTTCTATCCATTCCAAGACATGCAAGTATAAAATTTGAAAAAATTTGGTGATAGAAGTTGAAACCTCAAACTCTTAAAGCATAATAAGCTTCCATATGAAATTCTCGCTGATTGATTGATAAATAGAAGAACTCAAACAATTTCAACCTAGTGTGCATGGTGAAAGTTCATCTCATGAGTTTCTGGGATTATCTTCTTCATAGATCAACTGAACTATGGATCTCAAGGTGCACAGAGCAACAATAAGCCAATGACAGGAATTTGCCTTACCGTCCTTTCGACGGCTTTCACACTACATCCCATTTCCAGCTTTAGTTACAGGTAGACCATCCCCCGGTTGGTAATAGGTAGCCCTTTTCGGAATTTTTCACCATTTTCTCCATCATTCCCTATATCATCCTTCCTTTTCCTTTTTCTTTTAAATTAGATAGGATTTTTAGAAATCCATATCTTTCGTTATTTTTCCATGGACAAGGATGGACAAAATACCCCGGCTTGGTTCCTCGACACCTCAAATCTAAGTTTAGCCAATCCTCAAATCACATAATCCCTTCAACCATGAAATTTGTGTAATGTGAACTAGGTGTAAGAGTGTTCAAATTTTCTATCAATCATATAAATAGGGGAATTCACATATAAACCATTATATTAAGAGAAGTTCAAGACCTGCAACATCCACACTTCGTATCTCCTCTTCTTATACTTGTATCATCTCGAATGCATAGAAATACGGTTTTCTAAAGGAGTTTTGAAATTTTTAGAAAATTCAAATTTTTTTGCACATATGATGCTCGAAATGTTGCAACGTGCTAGATGAGGAATCTCATCTCACCCCCCAACCAAATCTTGCATTGTCCTCAATGTAAAAAGATATGCAATGAGCATGAACATGAGAGCAATGGTAAAATATAAGAGAGTGAGAACAATAATACTTGAGATAGTCGAGCATGGAAGTCTGCAATTCCGACAACTAAATCCTATTAAAACAGTAAAACTAAAATAAAGATACCTAACCTGTCCTTTTAAAAAGAGGGTCTCCATCAAACTGAGAGATCTATTATCAGTATAACATCTAAAAGGACAAAGTTAAGCAAGATCATCAAGTGGTGTAACAAATTATTCAAAAGAACTATCCACCATCCTGCTTTAGAAAGTACATTGGTGACGTTGAGCATTCAAACCCATTGAAAATCCTGCTGAAAAATTTCAGCAGTTCCCTCAATAAGATTGTCACATGTACTAGGAAAGGAGAGTTACAATTATTGCAAATCATTGAATATGGGTCTCCTTTCCTTCTTATCTGGGCAAAAATCATTCAAGTATGGGTCATCCCAGAAGTGGTATTCGGTTTCAACAAACCAAAGAGATGCGGAGACTTCAATCGCTTCATCCTCAAACATTGGGATGGTCTCCACATAAACATTTGTCGCTTGTGCTTCCACAGTCGATTCTTCAATGTGGCACTCTGTGAAAGGAAGCTTTTTAGGTGCATGAGGTCTCTCTCGCAAAGCATTTACTATGTCCTAAATCATGGGATCATCCCAATCTTCAAAATATGCTAAACACTCCTCGAGTGTGTAGGAGACCTCAGGAGGGGAAGTTTTCAGATTTGGACCCATTACTTCTTCCTCCTCAGAATTTTGTGTAGGTTGGAGTGGTTCCTCAACCTCTACACTTTCAGAAATTGGCCTCTTTGTATACAAGTCAAGCACCAATTCTTCCAAATCCTGCATAACAAGTTTGTGTAAATCAGAAATTGATGACTTGTCAAATAAATTTTCAGAAACTGACACGTCCAGGGTCTTATTACAAATAGAATTAGATTCATCCTTAGAATGTGTCAAACATGTCCCCAAGCTTTCAGGTAGATCATGTTGAAAAAACCTCCCATCTTCCATGGATTCTATCATGTTTACCTCATGGGGGCCATCATTGCCGTCCCAATCCTCAAAGGGATCAAAACTAACAATATCTAGAGGATCAAAATTCTGCTTTAAAGTGAACTCCTCTTCCACGATTGAAGCAATCATATCAACCTCGTGGACATCATCATCGTCCCTATGCCTTTTGCCCAAGTGGAACACACTCACTTCCAACGTCATGTTCCTAAAGGACATTTGCATCACTCTATTCCGACAATTTATGATTGTGTTTGATGTAGCAAGGAATGGGCGGCCTAAAATCACCGATATTTGGGTGCTAGCATCCATAACCGGTTATGTGTCCAAGATGATGAAATCTACCGGGTAGTAGAATTTATCAACTTGGACTAACACATCCTCTACTATCCCTCTCGGTACACGGATGGATCTATCAATGAGTTGCAACGTGGTTTTGGTGGGTTTTAATTCACCAAGACTCAATTGCTCATATACCGAGTACGGGATCAAATTTACACTTGTCCCCAAGTCTAGCAATGCACGCTCAATCCAGTAGTCTCCAATGATACATGAGATTGTGGGACTACCGGGATCTTTGAATTTTGGGGGGTCTTTTGAGTGAGAATGGCACTCGCGCATTCAAAAAGGCCTTTTGTTGCACATTATATTTACGTTTGGTTGTGCATAGGTCCTTTAGAAACTTGGCGTAAGAGGGGACTTGTTTGATGGCATCAAGCAAGGGAATGTTGATCTTGACTTGTCTAAAAATCTCTAAAATATCATGAGAATTTGGAAGAGATTTTGGGGCAACTAATCTCAAAGGGAATGGTGCTACGGGCTTGTAAACGCGTTTCATTTCTTGTGGGGCTAAGTTAGATCTGTCCTCATCCTCAGAGTTTACCGGATCATTAGGCTTATCGGCCTTCACCGGAATAAATTTGTCAATTTGTTTACCACTTCTAACAGTGGTGACGGATTTGGCTTACTCCATATGTTGGTTGGAGAGATTAGGAATGCTCACTTCATGTACTTGCTTTGGATTGGGCTGAGGTTGGGCCGGAAAGGTTCCTTCCCTAGCATTTAAGTGTCCCTTAATCTCATCAACCGAGACTTTAAGTTCTTGGAACATTTGTTGATTCGTTTGATTGATTTGTGTTTGCCCTTAGATAAATGCCTTTAAAGTATCTTCCATTTAGAATTGAGGTGGGGCCATATTTTGCATGGGTGGCCCTCCTTGAGAGTTGGTGGGATTACCCATGGGAGCATTTTTCTAACTGAAATTTAGGTGGTTCTTCCAAGTAGAATTGTACGTATTACCCACCGGTCCATTGAAAGGCCATTGATAACCATATGTGGCAGTTGCGTGTTCATGTAACACCTCTTGAAATGTAGGAATTGTAGGACAATCTTGCGTAGCGTGTAGATTGGTGAAACAAATCCCACATATGGTCTCAATAGCTTCATTGGACTTTGAAACTCCACTTTTACTAAGTTCCATAGCCTCAATCTTCCTTGTGAGGTTGGCTATCCTTGCACTCACATCATCTTCCTCTTTGAGGATATAGATCCCTCCTTTCTCTTTCTCTTGAGTAGGCTTGGGGTTATTGTTAGATTTATCCGACGTATCCCATAATTGGGCATTCTCGGCCAAGAGATCCAAATAACTCCAATCTTCATCTGGATTTTTGCTCATGAACTCGCCGTTGCACATCATCTCTACTAATTGGCGCATATTGGAACTTAATCCATCGTTGAAAAAGTTTATAATTCGCCAACTCTCGTAGCCATGATGTGGGCAAGCAAGTAGGAGGTCTTTAAACCTTTCCCAACATTGAAAAAAAGATTCACCCTCTTCAGCTGAAAAATTCATTATGGCTCTTCGAAGGGTGTTCGTTTTATGAGCCGGGAAGAACTTTTCAAGAATTCCCGAGTCGTCTCGTTCCATGACCCTATCGAGTGTGGTCTAAGAGAATGAAGCCAAGTCTTAGGTCTTTCTTTCAATGAAAAGGGAAAGAGTTTAAGTTTAATGGCATCTTCCGAAACATTAGTGTATTGCAAGGTAGCCACCACTTCTTCAAATTCTTTCACGTGCAAATATGGGCTGTCAGAGTCTAGCCCATGGTACTTTGGTATAAGTTAGATTACACCCGGCTTAATATCAATGTTTCCCCCGGTTGGTGGTAAAACCACACAAGAGGGTGTAGTTGCACGGGCCGGTTGTAGGTAGTCCCGTAATGATCTCATTGGAGGAACATTGTGTACCTCATTCTCTCCTACTCCCTCTTGATTTGCGTTTGTAGTTGGAGTGGGGGGGGGGGGGGGGGGGGGGGGGGATTCCTTAAAGGTGTTTGATCCATACTCCCCAAACTATCACAATGTTCTTGGTAATTTCAGACTCGTCTATGGACTGACAATGGTTCGACTAGACCACCTTCTGATTGGAGACGATTGGAGTGGTTACGTTCCCAACGGGACATAAACCACTCAACGAAACACTAAACTAATCCTAAGTCCTAAAATATGAAATTAATCTAAAAATTGAAAACTTGTAAAAAGCACTAAGTTGAAGAATATTACCCGATACACTTGAACTAGAGAAGAGATCCTACAAAACAGAACAATTTGTTAGTTCTAAGAAATCAGAAAAACATATCTACTTCTACTTCTACAGTTACTAAAACAATTTAGAACCGTTATATAAATTTCCCGGCAATGGCGCCAAAAACTTGTTCGCTCGCCTCAAGTGCAAGGCTGCGATGTAGTAATAATTCTCGGTAAGACCGAGGTCGATCCACAGGGAATTAGAAAACGAATTCCAAACTATTCCAGCAACTCAAGTTGCAATAAATAGGAGATTCAATTGAGAGATTTATGCTAAAACAGTAACTTAAGAAAAACAGTGATTTAAGGTACTAAGGCTTTCAAGGATCCACTTGTAGTAATCCCATGTCAATTCAATCAATACAAGCATAGAACACAACTAGAATTGAAGTCCTATCTCTCATCTAGTTGGAAAATAAAGCATTAAACACATTCAATCCCACTCAAGTTGAATTTCCAAGTTCTAGTCTCATTCAACCAAATATAGCATTCAAAATCATAGCCTTCGAAGTAACAGCCATGCTAATGGACTATGGCCTGCTCAAGGATTACTATAATTCGAATTTAAACAAGAAAAACATGGTAATCTCAGAGAATTGCAAGGAATCCTTGTCCGGAGCACATGAACTCTCATAAAACATCTAAAACTACCAATTATAAGAACTAGAACATTCAAAATTCGAACTTGAAGTAAAACTACTTGAACTGAACTGAATCAACCATGAAATTGGCTACAAGCTTCACTTCTCAGCCTTAGCTGAGAGATTCTAGCCGAGCATTGTCATACTACAACTAGAACTCATAAAAGAAAACTAGAAAACATAAAAACTCGGAGTTTGGAGGGTTGCAAACGCTCCACGACGGCTTCCTTCCTCTCCCACGAAGTTCCTTAGCTTCTATGATGCCCTAGGAGGAGACCCTAGGTGTCCTTTTATAGTAGGGAAGCTCTATTGCGTCGGAATCATCTAGAAATTGCGTAAGGATATGCTATGAGCAGAGAAAATCGGAGCCCAGTTTGGAAAGCTGCTGTTTTAATACATGGCCGACCGATCGGGACTAGTCGGACTGGGCTAGCCTACCAGTCTTGACCGGTCGGACCTGTTTGTAAAAGCGTCCAGAGAGCACAGGGGTGGATCCGACCTGTTGGCCGATCGATCTTGACTGGTCAGACCAATTAGTTTTGAGTCCAGGGAGTTCCAGAGCTGTGGCCGACTGGTCAGGGCTCCCATGGCCGACCGGTCACCACCGATCGGACCTTCTTCAGTTCATATTTTCTTCCTTTCTTTCCTCTTCTCTCTCTTCTACTTGCTTTCTTCCTTCTTTGATCCTCCTTCAATCTTCATCCAATATATCTAAATGGCCCCTTTTGGTCACCAATTGGGCGAAGTCCGATCTCATTCCTACAATCACAAAACATGCATTAGATGGGCCTTTTAAACGTGCAAACCATGCATATAAAGTGATGTAATAGGCTATATCATGTATAAATTGGAGGCTCAACAAAGTCCCAAAAAGCGAAATAAGTGGAGCTCGATGACCCTTAAGTTGAAAGACTAAGACCCTAACTAATACCTTTTGGCACATCTTAATCTAAGTAGAGTGTTCTGAGTTTAGGATGGTTTTTTGTACTCTCATTAGAATGACGGGTGATTTAGTTCGACCAAGCTAAGTTGGTCCCTCACCTTGGTCCAAGTGTAGTTACGCATGTCAGGATTGCGAACTAGAATTGAAGGACGGGGGTTGTATAGGAGGGTTTTGTCTAACCGCTAATAAAAAGGTCTGGGTGTTCGGATGACTGGTGTATTGGAATGATGGCATCGTACACATTGCATACATGTTGCATTCATTCTGGAAATTGCATTTCTATTTTTATCATCATATCTTGAAAATTATTTTGATAATATTGGTGTAATGGTTAATTCTTGGAAATTACTATGTTTAGGGACTTACTTATTTGGAACCTGTCACGCCCCGCATTTAGAACATAGGGTGTACACCCTCAGGTCTGAGTTAAGGAGTGTGACATGTGCAATTAGTGCACTCAATCCAATTTTTATACAATTACAGAGGCATACAACACATATAAACTAAATTCAAACACCATCCGTCACAACATTCACTTTATTCACTAGCTAAACTCCACCCATTCGGGACTTTAATAAAAAAATAATTGAAATCCAACTAAAGTTTCATCACCACTAATAACATGAAAGAAAATCTAACTTATGTAGTAAAGTAAATGTAACAAACTAAACATCTGGGTACAAATATGCGATCTCCTCCTTTGTCAGGTATGGCCAATCGAATTGCGGTCCCACCACCTGTTCGACCACATTTTCAGGAACCAATTTTGGTGGGTGAACTTCAACTCCACTTGTTTACTTTTTTAATCCACACCCGTCAACTAAAAAGCCCAGTGAGTGGCCCATCATGGGTTGAACACATGACAATTAAAATAGTAATGCAAATGAAGTAATGGTGTGTAATGCAAGCATGATCTAAGTGGGAAACACATCCACTTAGTTGAGTTGGAGTCCATCAACTCGCATCCACCCTCCTAGGGTAAGCATCTACTCTTTAGGTAGGCTTTTACTCAGCGTAGGTATCCAGGATGGTCCTTGGGTCACCGGGTACTAACTACAGGTCATCCAGAGGGGTCCTCTAGGTACACATCAGGATACATGGGAATGAATGTATGTCATGTATAAGCCAATTAATGTCAATTAAATATAGCACAAATACACATGATGTAACTTTGCTTCTCTTCATTTCCACGTTAAGTATTCAAGATTAACAATTTATGCAGATCCACACCAATGTATTTCACAATTGACACATATCAAATTTTAAGCAAGTGACATAAATTCAATCAACCACCAATCATTAAACATCAACAAGAACAACATACAAATTATTTTAACCGAAATGGGAGGAAACATGGTGGGAATCATTGACCTCCAATTGGTGATGTGAATTCCACAAGTTTTCTAAATTTAGAGTAGATAACAAGTTCCTAAATACACATCATTGTGCAAATAAATTTTATTAATTAATCTATTCATTACATTCTCTGGTTCATTAGAGTTGTCCACCCTCTTCGTTATTTGAGGTGGAAAAATTGGAATTCAGAGTTTCAAAATATGCAACTCATATAGCCTAATCGAGTTGTTAATTTATCTATCGATTGATCAATCAGAAACACCCAATTTTAGATTAGAAGTCACTGGACATATTTGTCCCCATTTCAATCGGTCAATCGACCTAAAATCTTTCATTTAAGTCACTGGACTGTTTTGGTCCTCTTCGATCGATAGACATCTCTGGTTGATTAATCGACGAAGGAACGTCCAGTTCTCCAATTTCGGCCGATTTGCAATCATTTACCAATCTCTTAGATCTATTTGATTCTAATGGGTTTATGGTCATGATGGTTCAGATCTGGACTGTCCATCATAAATCAAATCTTAAGATGGTCCATGGCCATAAATTTGGGCCATGGTGATCACCCTACACCCCAATTTACATGATTAACTTTATATAGCAGTGATTTCGATGGCCCACTAACTATCTAATCCATACAAAATACTTTTCACCATTCAGATTGATAGAACAGATCAGATAATCTGATGGTCCATATGAGGATCAACTTATAATCCTAGATCAGATTGATGTGGCTTAGTTGTAGATCAGATCAATTTGAGATATCTGGCCCTGGCATGGTTTGGCCTCAGGATCCATAAGATCCGTGCAGATAAGATCTGGCCCACTCAAATGGTCCCTCATAAATACTAGCATTACAATGTTCTATATCTGAGATTGTCCACCGATCCACATAATGGATGGATGATCGATTGGTCCAGTCCATTGGATAGATCGAGAAAAATTATACTATAATCATAAAAAAGAATGAACCAAAGTCTTATTGGATCTAAGTCCCACAACACTCCTCTCTCTCTCTCTCTCTCTCTCTCTCTCTCTCTCTCTCTTCTTTTTCTCTCTTTTACTTAGGTTTTTCTTAGGTATTACTTACAGATGCTCTCTCCCAATCCCTATTAATAGAGAGATAACTCTGGATAAGGCAGGAAGAGCACATCCTAATCCTTATTTGGAATTCGAATTTCAAATTTATAAGAAAAAAATTATAATTTTACTTGTGTTAGGTTTTGATCCCTAGTCTACCCTTTCAACCAAGAGAGTCTTAATCAACTACCCTAATGTCTTGTTTTGTTTATTAATTATAAATTAATTCCTTTAAACGTTTTATTCAAAACAAATTTCGGTGGCCAAAATTTTGGGTCGTTACATTCTACCCCCTTAATAAAAATTTCATACTTAAAATTTACCTAAGTTAATCTTCGAACAATAGAGGATACTTCTCTCAAATCTCCGATTCCTTCTCCCATGATGCTTCATCCAATTCATGATGATTCCATAGAACTTTGACCGATGGAATCATCTTATTCCGCAGCACGTACTCCTTTCGGTCCAAGATACGAATGGGCTTCTCAATATAAGAGACATCTTCTTGAAGTTCAAGCTCTTGTCATTCTATTGTATGCGATGCATCCCTTTCATACTTCTATTACATAGATACATGAAATACATTATGAACACTTCCAAGCTTAAGCAGTAAGGCAAGTTTATTAGCTGTAGCTTCCACTCTGTTTATTATCTGAAAAGGTCCGATAAATTGAGGAGCGAGTTTCCCTTTCTTTTGAAACCGCATCAATCCTTTCATTGGTGAAACCTTGAGAAATACATGGTCTCCTTCTATAAAACTCAGGTCTCGCCTTCTATTATCTGTATAACTTTCTGACAACTCTATGCTGCTAACAATCATTTCCTAATAAGCTCAACCTTCTATGAAGCCTCTTGAACAATGTCGGGACCAATCAAACCCTTTTCTCCTACTTTCGTCTAGCAATTTGGTGCCCGACATGGTCGTCCATACAATGCCTTATATGGAGCCATACCAATGCTAACTTGATAGCTATTGTTGTAGGCAAACTCTGTAAAGTATAAATTGTCGTCCCAACTACCCTTGAAATGAAAAGCGCATGCCCATAATAAATCTTCAAGGATCTGATTAACCCATTTTATCTGTCCATTGGATTGTGGATGATATGCCATACTGTAGTCCAAGGTCATACCCATATCTTCTTGCGGACTTGTCCAGAATCGTGATGTAAAAGGAGGATCATGATCTGACACAATAGAACTCGGTACTCCATGCAACCGTATCACTTCTTTTATATATAGTGTCGCTAACACATCCATGGAGTAATTTATCCAAATAGGGATGAAATGAGCCAATTTCGTCAGTCTGTCCACAATTAACCATATCAAGTCGTGTTTCTTATGGGTTAGAGGAAGACCAACTATAAAGTCCATAGAGACACAATCCCACTTCCATTCGGGTATCTTCAATGTCTGTAGAAGTCATGATGGATTTTGATGATCAGCTTTTACTTGCTGACAAATTAAACACCGAGACACATTCTCAGTGATATCTTTCTTCATATTCTATCACTAATATGAACGTTTCACATACTGGTATTTTGGTACCTCCAGGATGAATCGTGAACTTTGTTCGATGTGCTTCCTTTAAAAAAAATCCTTCAATTCGGGTACATCTGGTACGCATAAATGATGACGGTACCGAATACCTTTGTCTTCCCAAACCTTCTATTCTGAAGCTTCATTTCCTTGGTGCTTAGCTGCCATCTGTAGTAACCAATCATCACCGCTTTGAGCTTCTATAATTATGTCAGTCAAAGTTGGTCTTATCCGGAGATTACCCAACCACACACACTGTTTTCGAAACATCAATTCCACACCAAAATCCTTCACATAATCCAGCATATTCCATTCGCGTACCATAAGACTAGCTATGGCTTGCTGCTTATACTACTTCCGACTTAGAGCATCAACGATGAGGTTTTCTTTTTCAGGATGGTATAACAATTCAAAGTCGTAATCTTTCAAAAATTTGACCTATATTCACTATCTCATATTCAAATCCTTCTAGGAGAACAAATATTGTGGGCTCTAATTATGATCAGTGAATAGATCAAATCGCTCGTCATACAAGTAATGTCTCCAAATCTTTAATGTGAACACGATAACGGTCAGTTCCAAATTGCGTGTCAGATAATTTCGCTCATGATTCTTCAACTGTCTTGATGCATAAGAAATTACCTTTCCCTTCTGCATCAATACACAACCAAGGCCCAAGATGGACGCATCGAAATACAACACAAACTCCACACCTTCCTGTGGAAGGGTAAGACGAGAGTAGTTGTAAGAAGCTTCTTTAATTCTTCAAAAGCCTAAGCACATCTATCAGTCCACACAAAAGGTACGCCTTTTCTGGTCAAGCTTGTTAAAGGACCAGAATTTTGGAGTAGTTTTGATAAATCTCCTGTAATATCCATCTAGACTAAGAAAACTTCTTATTTCAGCCACATTTTTGGGCTACTCCCACTTGACCATCGCTTCAATCTTTGCCGGGTCTACTACAACGTCATCTTTGAAAATAACATGAGTAAGAAATTTGACACTCTTCGCCCCAGAATTCACATTTTGAGAACTTGGCATATAATTGGTTATCCTTGAGGGTTTGCAACATGGTCCTTAATTGTGACTCATGATCTGTCATGGTCTTAGAGTAAGTCAGTATATTATCGATGAAGACAATGGTGAACTAATCAAGATATGGTTGGAACACTCTGTTCATCAAATCCATAAACACTGCTGGGGCATTGGTCATCCCAAACGGCAAAAAAAAAAATTCATAATGACTATAGCGTGTCTGGAATGCTGTCTTATACACATCCAATTCCTTAATATGTAGCTGATGATAACCCGACCTTAAATCAATCTTGAAGAAATAACAAGCTCCTTTCAATTAGTCGAACAAATTGTCGATACAAGGCAACGAGTATTTGTTCTTGATAGTCTTCAACCAACGATAATCTATGCACAACCGCATATTGCCATCTTTCTTCTTCACAAAAATCACCGACGCACCCCACGGTGATGTACTAGGTCTTATGAAACCTTGTCTTGTAAACTCTTCCAGCTGATCATTCAACTCTTTTAACTCCACATTCGACATTCTATAAGGTTGTATAGAGATAAGAGAAGTGTCTGACAAGAGATCGATAATGAAGTCGACTTTTGACTAGGAGGTAATCCAGGAATGTCCTAAAAAATTTCAGGATACTCTCTTACCATCTAAATTTATCAGGGGTAGGCTCTTGTGCTTCTCCTTCCTTCAGAAACATGATCACCTGAAATCCTTATCTTTCTCCACACCTTGAATTTCAAATGATTTCCTTCAAAGAATAGAGAAAGTGATAGTCTTATCGTGGTAGACAATCTTGGCTCGATTAGAGGTAAGACAATCCATACCTAGGATGACATCATAACCTTGCATGTCTAACACCACCAAATCTACTAGCATAAGCACTCCACTAAAATTAAGCTTACAAGCTCTACACATTTTGTTTAAAACAACTGCCTTCCCATGGGCGACTTAACCCTAATTGTTTTTCTAAGGTTTTCTGGTTTGAAGCCTAATCATTTCACTGCAACATTCGAAATGAAAGACATATTAGCACCAGAATAAAAAAAATAAGACAATGGGTTTATCATGAACATTGGTTGTACCTTCCACAACGTTGTTATCTGCCTCTGGTTCTGCAACTGGTGCAATCGCATGTACTTTCCCTTGCATGAGTTACTACTTGAATTGCTTTCCTCCTTGGTTCTGAGATATAAGAGTTCATGAGGACTGCTGAGAGTGATTTTGTAGATGTTGTTGTGGCCTGGTTGGTAGAGATCTTAAAGGCTGAGGATATGAAGTCACAGACCATGATACTTGAGATGTTAGCCCGGACTGTTGAGTTATGGCAGGAGGTTACATACGAGGAAATAAGGGCGGCATCTGACTGATGTCTCGGAGTTGCATCATATAGTTCTGAGTTTTATGCCCATACTTCTTACAATAAGTGTAATTCCTAGTGAAAATATTACTCTTGATTATTGTCCACGAAAGTCCACTATCTTTTCTCTGGCAGTTGTTGCTGACTCGGCACTGACCTAGGCTGACTCCCGGTCTCCTTCATCTGGGCATGAGACATCTTGCATCGTTCATTGTCCCTTTCGGGCTTGTACACCTTGTCCATAATTTCTGAACACACTTTAATAGTATCACAACAAAATTTTGTATAGATGTTCTGAAGGAAACCCTTCATCAAATTTTTTGACTTTATAGTCTTCATCTTCTAGTATCTTTGGAACATACCTCAACAATTCAACAAACTTGGCCTCGTACTGAGCTACTGTCATCAATCATTGTTCTAGTTTAGTGAATTCAACCATCTTCTGATTTCTATATGCACGAAGAAAGTACTTTCCACAAAACTTATCCTCAAACTCCTTCCGTGTCCATGAGTGATTAGCCGCGACCATTCTCTTCGCTGCTCTCCACCATACATCTGCCTTGCCTTGCAAAATAAATGAGGCCATCCTAATCTTCTGATCATCGGGGCAATTCATCGCCTCCAGCACTTTCTCCACCTTAACCAACCAATCTTCAACTATTGTTGTGTCAATCGCCCCTTTGAATACTAGTGGCCTAAGTTTTGTAAATTTCTCCAACAGGTCCACCTCCCGTGGCTGTTCCAATCTTATTGGCATCGCCTGACGACCTCCACAAGGTTCTTAATTCATATCAGCCCACTATGCAGTAAACTACTCCTGTTGTTGTTTCATCGATCATTGCTGTCATTTGATTAAGTAGTCCAAATGCTGCATCCAAAGGATGAATATTGGGACCTATAAAATTTGCATGCATTGTTGTAGGAGACAAGGGTAGTAGAGTACTCGGTCTAGCTTCACCTTGAGTTGTCATAGGTGGGGGAGGTGTAGGATTCGACTGTTCCTCAACGTACTCTTTATCATTTATCACATTTTCATCTTGGTTCCGTTCTGACATTTCTTCTTTTGCTACTGTAGTATCTTTTACCGGTCCATAGGGTACAGTAGCACTTGTCTAGGGAACTATATCGTGAAGGCTTTTGGTCTTCTTAGGGGCCATGATATCCTAGAAGAGGAAATAAAATTTTGTGGAAAGGGTATATCATTGAAATTTGTTGTAATTTAATTTAATGAGAAGGGTTTTTTTTTTTTTTTTTTTTTTTTGGGTGCAAATCTGGACAGATTCTCTTTCAAATGCTGAGGGTCGTTTTCCCACCATTGGTTCACTACTTTATAAACTTTATTTTTTACATTAAAATTTTCTAGAGATTCCTTTAAGAATCTACTTGTCTGCTATAAAATTTCAGCTTATTCTACTGACTACAAAATTTTACAAAATTAATACCATCTAATCTATCCAGAATTTGGACAATTTCTGACGAGTCTGTAAAATACTTTAAATCTGAATACTTTTTGTTAAATTATAATTTTTTGATTATTTTTAATTTAAAATATACTCATTTATCTACGTTCAAGCTTTTGAATCACCTCATTTGGAGTTGTAATTTTAAAGTTATAAATTTTTCAAGAGGCATCAACTTTGCTATATATTGCTGTCCAACATGATTATAGTAAAATAAATGTGCTTAAAAATGTTTTTTTTACAGTTCACACAAACTGAGGTGAATTAAATTCTAAATTCAAGGACATCCTGACACAGGGAGGGTTGTGATGAAGAACTTAACCCTATGATAAATT
Organism: Liriodendron chinense; assembly: GCA_003013855.2. Lineage (NCBI taxonomy): Eukaryota > Viridiplantae > Streptophyta > Magnoliopsida > Magnoliales > Magnoliaceae > Liriodendron > Liriodendron chinense. The sequence goes on along the minus strand of ML058436.1, from coordinate 1,882,649 downwards.
TTAGACTTAGTCTCCAACTCAAAATACCCTAAAATGTGACTTACTATAAATAGTAAACTTTTTTTTTTGGTCACTCATGCAAACCCACCCACTTAGTCAATCGCGCAACACACCCACCCAGTCAATCATGCAATGCACCCACTGGTGCCGTTAGCAGCGTGGATTTTCACCACTTATAAATAGTAAACTTGACAATCGCTATTCCTACTAAACTTCGTGGTTTTTTGCTAAAAATAGTAAGTATCCAATTTAGCCTTACCATGTTATTTCCTTAATGTTTCTAAGCCTTTTTCATGTTGGGCATAACTTCTAAAACTCAAAGGATCAAAAGTTATGAACAACCTAAAACTTATTATTTATAGTAAAATAGAATTAAATAGGACTTTCAACTGCCGATCTGATGGAATTTTGCAATTCCAACATGGGCAACCCAACATAATGGGTTAGTTGGTTTAACTAGCTCGAGCTACCCTGAAATCATATATTTGTGGACGGTCGCCTTTCCACGCTCCCGACCCTCCCTTTCAAAAAAGGGGGTGTGCGTGGAGTCGCCGTTATGCCACTGGCTCGCCTCGTTCTCGATGGCCTTTTTTCGGTTGTCGTGTTAAATTGAACATGTTTGCATGAATTCGTATAAGACCAGAGTCGCTACTAGCAAGTTACTTCGAATCTACAGTCGGCTACACCCTGTAGAAACGTTAGAGAAGAGAATTTGAAGATTCTTTCCTCTAAAATGACTCCTTTTAATCTGTGGTTAGAAATTCGAGGTAAGGGATCACGATTACAAGGTGGGAAGGTGTTAAGCGCCCACTCTGCCCATACTGAAGTACGGTCTCTACTTCACAGAATCGAACTAATACTTGAAAGTCTGATTTAATCCTCGTACACTCTCATGAACGATATGATGCATGAATGTAGGTCTGAACAGTAAGGGTTTCTGATGGGCAGGTTTCCATTAACAGGAAAGCCCAGAGCATACGCTTGAACTGATAGGTGCTTTATGAGGGATGCATGCTGTGTTTTGATTAATCAAAGTGCTTGCAGTGATATGATAAACAGGGGGGTCGGAAGAATAATAAATGTTGCACTTATGCTAGATGCAAATGAGATGATGCTAAAGAGTAGCTGGATGGGTGGAGGTGCCGCAAGGGTTTGCTTCGAGTGGCTAAGATTGGGACTTAGGTAACTTGGGAGACTTGGACCAGGGTCAGGCTGGGCTAGACCAGGGCTAGGCTTTTCTCACTCGAGCTCTCCTTGGTGGAGGAATGGACTAAAAAGGGGGTGGAGAAGGACTCGAAACTCTCGGGTTGGAAAGATGGGAAGTGAATTTTTTTGGATGCTGAAATAAGAGAGGAGGGGGGTATTTATAGCAGCGAGCAGTGGCAGCTTATGTAAATAAGCTTGGACGGCCCCCTGAGGGCCACCCATACGGATACGCTGCTCCAGCTTCGGAGCGTACGGCCCCCAAACCTGAAGCAGCAAAGCCCGATGTTCGAGGTTCGGAGCTACTCCGAAGCTGTGGCCCGGAACCAGGTGAGTTGACTGGGTTTGAAAGATGGATTGACACGGTGAGTCGACTGGGTGCATGGGCTGGACTGACCCAGTGAGTTGACTCACCAAGTTTGACTTTTTTAGGAATTTTGATTGGGTTTTCTTATGGGTTTTTTTTTTAGGCTGATGTTCAAGGGTGAGTCGACTGGGTTCAGGACTGAGCTGGGCTATGGATTGGGGCTTACAAGGGTGAGTTTGGCTGGGTTTGGACATGGGATTTGGGGGTATGGTCCTCCATTCATTCAGCTATCTCTACCAACATTGTAGCCGAAGGTGGGGTGTCTACAGATGCCCCTCTTTGGCAAAGGTTACGTGCAACCTAATGTCAAAGCGAGTGGACACCCCACTTCTGACCCGGTCATTCAAAGATTATGGTCTGGAATCTTTGCTTACCTTTGTATCTGAGTCAGTTGATTGTCTGAAAATTGATAACTCGCACATACCGCGGGAGTTTGGAGAAAACATTGCGATTGTCCCTGCACGAGCTGCAACTTGGGTACCCAATCGCAACCCTTCCATTCCCGATCGGTACTAACATCGAAAAGGTATAGTAGAGCCTCTGCGTCCATCATAGTCTTACGAGGTTACTGACCCTGTGATTGATTGTTCGTTCGTTGCTTTCCCGGATCACTTCAGGAGTAATTGTTTCGCTTGACTGTCAAAGTGGTTAGCTGCCCTGTGTCCATGTAGTCTTACGAGAGATCCACTACACAGACTTGGACTCAGTTAAGGTACTTCAGGCATCCACGTCAAGGTATGTGCGGGTGAACTTCTTCCACCCAAATCTGCTAGTTTTGATACTTGGGTTACAATTCATTGTTTCCACCGTTCAGATAATTTCTTTGACCTAGCCTTTTGGCTTTCATCTTTTCCTATCTTGGCATTTGGTACGACCGCACTGACAATGGAGTTCAATTCAACCGTACTTTGAGTGCATTGGACCCGATGGTCTCCGGAGAAACCGCGAGACATCGGATCTTATTTTATTTTTGCGTCGGCTCCTACCCAGAGATATGGAAGATCTCTTAGTGTTTTGGAGGCCGAACACTCTATTGGGAAAATATTTTTTTGATTTTGAAAAGATACCCACTTTGGGGAGTGATACTCCGTGGGGTTTTTATTTACAAATAGGAATATATATATATATATATATATATATATATATATATATATATATATATATATATATATATATATATATACACACACATGTATATATAAAATATTTTTTATCTTTTCGAAAAGGAAATTTGGCTTGTACGCACCTCCACTAGGGATGCCTGTGGGGTCTTTGGCTAACTGACTTTTATTTTGAAAGCAAGTAAACATGATGATTGATGCAATTGATGCTGATGCATGGGGATGCATATTTGATGATGGATGCATGAGTTGGCTCATTTTCTTTCAGTTCGATGATTTTGCTTTCGCTGGGGATGCAAAGAACTTTGAGCTTATTGCTTGCAAGGTTGTGCTTCCCTGGAGATTTTCTTTTCAATGCGGATGTCTGGTCAGCGGGTTGGTCAAGATCCCGACCTGTGGTCGATCAAGTCCATCGTCCCAAGGTGTTATTTCTTTGCTAATGGGGATGGATAAAGGAGGTTATCAGTTGTCACCTCAAGATGTTCTTCTGGGGAATGGGTGTGATTGGGATGATGTTTGGTTGCCAGTTTTGGCTAAGATTCTAATTTACGGGCGATCGGATCCATCATCCCAAACTGTGAAGTGAGTGAGCGGAATTCGAGACTCCTGAAGTGTTATGTTGGGGATAGTGATAATTTTTATAAATATTTGATTCGAATCTTTACCTGAGTAGTCAGGATGGAGATCGATTATTGAAAACAAAGGAAATATTTTTGTGATTTTGAAGTATTTGGTCCAAGTAAAGATTGGTGTTTTTTAAAAATAAGGAAAGTATTTTGTGATTTTTAAAGATGATTTTGCAATGTTTTGGTATTTTTCTGAAATGCATGGAAAGGTACGGAATTTTCATTCATTTCCAGCTTTTACTGCTAGTAAGGCACCCGATCCATTTTATGTCAGCGAGCAAGACGGATCTCACACAGTTAAGTGTCATAGTTTTACATCTTCGGATGAGGGAATTTTGAGAGTTTTCAGTCAACACACCCACAAAGTTGCCCGTTCCTCTATGCAATGCACATAGACCACGTATCGTCCGACGGACTCTTTCCACCACAAAATGAGCCACATCCTCACATTTTCCTTTATCAATCCAGTTTGGGGTCTTATGTTGCTCACAATTTCATGAGGGTGCGCATCACCTCCCAACTGCCTTAATCCCCTTCATGAGTTTTAGGAACAGGGAACATTCGTCAGATTCAACAACGACTTCTAAATCAAGGTTGTCTATCACGGTGCGTTCAATATGAACAGGATCGCGAGGTTCTGCCTGCCTTAGTCTTTACCTGTTTAGAAGATTTCAGACACTCGTACAATCAAGTGTCAACCATGTCCAGGACAGGTTGGGAAAGAAAGCCCCCAAGAAGTTAATCCCAGTGTAGTTTAAGGTCTTCGGACCTAAAATTATGTACATGCTGAAAATACATTCTTTTGTGATTTTTTGAAAAGATCCGGATTATCGAACCTCGATCCGAGCGGTCGAGGTCGATACCAATTTTTGGTTGAAAGCAAGAAAAGTCCCCCGAGAAATTAATCCTAGTGTAGTTTAAGGTCTTCGGACCGAAAATTATGTGCAAACGAGGCTGGAAATGTATGTTTTTTTATGTTTTTTATAAAAAAATCCAGGTCATCAGATCTTGATGCAAATGGTCGAGATCGATGCCGATTTTTATTAAAAAGTCTCTCGGGATGTTGATCCCGACATAGTTTAAGGTCTTCAGACCCAAAATTATGTACATGCAAACACGACATTTTTTTTATTTTTATTTTTCAAAAGATTCGGTCTATCTGACCCCTTCCTTGATCGGTTGAGATCGAATGACAGTTTTTATTATGAAGTCCCTCGGGATCTTGATCCTGACGTAGTTTAAGGTCTTCGGACCACAGTTTGTTTGAAAAGTTTTTGTGCTTCTTGTGGAGGTCCAAATCATCAAATCTCAACTTGAACGGTCGAGATTGATGTTGTTTTTATTGGAAAGGCATACTTACCTTGCTATGTTTGGCTTCTAACAGGGCTGATTGTGATTCGAATGGTCTGGATTGCTTGAATGGGCCATGTAGGACCTCTTGTACTTCTATTCTCATACTTGGAAGCCAGATCTTGATGATTGGACTCTTGATCTTAGAGATTGGTAGCTTAAGGAAGCTCTTTAATGGTTTGGATCACGATGGTTCAACTTTTGAACAGTCTGGATTGCTTGTGACCCACACTTGATCAACTTTTGTCTTTTTTTGACTGATCAGACTCATTTTAAACGTAGTTCTTCATGATTTGACTTGTGGAGAATGCTTCAGACAGTCTGGATCAGCCTCTGTCCAAATCTGGAGTCAATCGGAGTTTCGGGCAGCCTTCAGAGTGCCATTTGCTGACATGGACTGACAATCTCACCTACCACAAGGCCCCTGAGCCAATCTGCGGAGAGTCCTCTCTTGTGCGGTCTGGGCTGGTCTCAACTCGGACATTCCTAACAGATCCACGTCCCTGTCTCCCATATTCTTTGCATTGGCTTTCGATCTTAGCCATGATTTGTTGCCTTATCTCATTCTTTCTTCTACTTTCATCTTCTTCTTCTCTTGTCCTTTCTCAAGCAATGGATTGTGAGGACTCAGAAGCTGTGATGGCTGACCATGGTGGGTCCCATCCTTTATATTTTCAAAGGAGCTTAATGAAGGAGAGATGCCTTTGATAGATGGAGTGGATGGGGGCATTGAAAGTGGGAGTAGATGAAGGTTTGAATATGGTGGTTGGAGAGGCTTTGAATGCCCCCATTAATGGTGGCATGGCTGGATTTTCATATTTAAATGTGTTCGCTCGCCTCAAGTGTAAGGCTGCAATGTAGTAATAAATCTCGGTAAGACCGAGGTAGATCCAGAGGGAATTAGAGAACACGTTCTAAGTTATTCCAGCAACTAGGATTACAGTGATTAATGGATTCAATAGAGGGAATTATGCTAAAATAGTAACTTAAGAAAAACAGTAACTAAAGGCACTAAGGCTTTCAAGGATCCACTTGTAGTAATCCCATGTCAATCCAATCAATCCAAGCATGATACATAGCTAGATTTGAAGTCCTATCTCTCATCTAGTTGGAAGATAGAGCATTAAACACATTCAATCCCACTCAAGTTGAACTTCCAAGTTCTAGTCCCATTCAACACATATAGAATTCGAAATCATAGCCTTCAGAGTAACAGCCATGCCTATGGACTATGGCATGCTCAAGGGTTACCATAATTGGAATCTAATAAAGCAAAACATGATAATCTTAGAGAATTGCAAGGAATCCATGTCCGGAGCACATGAACTTTCATAAAACGTCTAAAACTATCAATTTTATAAGAACTAGAATATCAAAATTCGAACTTGAAGTAGAACTACTTGAACTAAACTGAATCAAACATGAAATTGGCTACAAGCTTCACCTCTCAGCCTTAGCTGAGAGATTCTAGCCGAGTATTGGCATACTACAACTAGAACTCATAAAAGAAAACTAGAAAACATAAAAACCCAGAGATTGGAGGGTTGCAAATGCTTCACGACGGCTTCCTTCCTCTCCCATGATGTTCCTTAGCTTCTATGATGCCCTAGGAAGAGACCCTAGGTGTCCTTTTATAGTGGGGAAGCTCTGTTGCATCGGAAACATCCAGAAATTGCGTAAGGTTACACAATGCGCAGAGAATGTCGGAGCCCAGAATAGAAACTATCCATTTTTTACATGTGGCCGACCAGTAAACGGCCGGTCGGATTGGGCTGGCCGACCAGTCTTGACCGGTCAGACTACGTATGTTAAAGGTCCAGCATGCACAGGAGGTGGATCCGACCTATTGGCCGACTGGTCGGACCAATTTGAATTTAGTCCAGGGAGTTTTCAGCGGCAGCCGACCCATTGGCCGACCGGTCAAGACTAGTCGGACCAACTGGTCCTTTGTCCAGTAAGCTTCAAAGAGGCCAGCAGGTCGGCCGACCGGTCAGAACCGATCGGCCCTTGTTCTTTCTCCACTTTTTCTTCTTTTCTTTCTTCTTCTCTCTCTTCTACTTGATTCCTTCTTTCTTTGGTCCTCCTTCAACCTTCATCCAATGCAACTAAATACATTCTTTTGGTCTTCAATTGGGTGAAGTTCACTCTTATTCCTAAAATCACAAAACATGCATTAGATGGGCCTTTTAATCATGAAAACCATGCATATAATGTGATGTAATGGGTTGGCAAATGTATAAATTGGAAGTTCAACACACCCCCTAACCAGCTTTTTGCTAGTCCCGAGCAAAACATGCTTGAAACAAGTTCAAACCTCCAAAAATCAACTCTCTTTCAGAAACCATGTTTCTTTCCACTCCAACACATACAAGTATAAAGTTCAGAAAAATTCAGTGATAGAAGCTGAAACCTCAAACTCTCAAAACATAATAAGTGTCGATATGAAATTCTCACCGATTTATTGATAAATAGAAGAACTCGAACAAAATTCAACCGAGTGTGCCTAGTGAAAGTTCATCTCATGAGTTTCTGGGATTATCTTCTTCATAGATTAACTGAACTATGGATCTCAAGGTGTACAAAGCAACAACAAGCCAATGACAGGAATTTGCCTTACCGTCCTTCCGACAGCTTTCACACTACATCCCATTTCCGGCTTTGGTTACGTGTAGACCATCCCCCGGTTGGTAATAGGTAGCCCTTTTCGGAATTTTCCACCATTTTTCCATCATTCCCAATTTCATCCTTCCATTTCCTTCCTCTTTTAAATTAGATAGGAATTTTAAAATCCATATCTTTCGTTATTTTCCGATGGACAAGGATGGACAAAGTACCCCGGCTTGGTATCTCAACACCTTAAATCTAAGTCTAGCTAACCCACAAATCATATAATCCCTTCAACCATGAAAATTGTATAATGTGAACTAGGTGTAAGAGTGTTCAAATTTTCTACCAATCACATAAATAAGGGAATTCACATATAAAACCATTATATTAGGAGAAGTTCAAGACTTGCAACATCACACACTTTGTATCTCCTCTTCTTATACTCGTATCATCTCGAATGCATAGAAATATGATTTTTTAAAAGAGTTTTGAAATTTTAGAAAATTTAAAAAAATTTGCACATATGATGCTCGAAATGTTGCAAACTACTAGATGAGGAATCTCATCTCACCCCCCCAACCAAATCTTGCATTGTCCTCAATGTAAAAAGATATGCAATGAGCACGAACATGAGAGCAATAGTAAAATATAAGAGAGTGAGAACAATAGTACCTGAGAGAGTCGATCATGGAAGTCTGCAACTCCGACAACTAAATCCTACTAAAACAGTAAAACTAAAACAATATAAACTAAACCTAATCTACGGAAAGTAATAAAAATACCTACCCCGTCCTTTTTAAAAAGAGGGACTCCATCAGACTAGGAGATCGATTATCAGTATAACATCCAAAAGGACAAAGTTGAGCAAGATCATCAAGTGGTGTAACAAATTATTCAGAAGAACTATCCACCATCCTGCTTTGAAAAGTACATTGGTGACATCGATCATTCTAACCCATTGAAAATCTTGCTGAAAAATTTCAGCAGGTTCCTCAATAAAATTGTCACATGTACTAGGAAAGGAAAATTACATTGGTTGGAAATCATTGAATATTGATCTCCGTTCCTTCTTGTCTGAGAAAAAATCATTCGAGTATGGGTCATCCCAGAAGTGTTCTTTGGTTTGAACAAACCAAAGAGATGTGGAGACTTCAATCGCTTTATCCTCAAACATTGGGATGGTCTCCACATAATCATTTGTCAATTGGGCTTCCACAGTCGATTCTTCGATTTGGCGCTCTGTGGAAGGAAGCTTTTTAGGCGCATGAGGTCTCTCTCTCAAAGCATTTACTATGTCCTGAATCATGGGATCATCCCAATCTTCAAAATATGTTAAACACTCCTCAAGTGTGTAGGAGACCTCAGGAGTGGAAGTTATCAGATTCGGACCCTTTACGTCTTCCTCCTTTTCAGAATTTTGTGTAGGTTGGAGTGAGTCCTCAACCTCTACACTTTCAGAAATTAGCCTCTCTGTAGGTAAGTCAAGCACCAATTCTTCCAAATCCTGCATAACAAATTTGTGTAAATCAGAATTTGGTGACTTGTCAAATAAATTTTCAAAAATTGACACGTCCAAGGTCTTATTACAAATGGAATTAGATTCATCCTTAAAATGTGTCAAACATGTCCCTAAACTTTCAGGTAGATCATGTTGGAAAAACTCCTCATCTTCCATGGATTCTATCATGTGTACCTCATGGGGGACATCATTGTCATCCCAATCCTCGAAGGGATTAAAGCTAACAACATCAAGAGGATCAAAATTATGCCTTAAAGCGAACTCCTCTTCCATGATTGAATCAATCATATCAACCTCGTGGACATCATCATCATCCCTATGCCCTTTTCCCAAGTGGAACACATTCACCTATAATATCATGTTCCCAAAGGACATTTGCATTACCCCATTCTGGCAATTTATGATTGCGTTTGATGTAGCAAGGAATGGGCGACCTAGAATCACTGGTATTTGGGTGCTAGCATCCATAACCGGTTGTGTGTCCAAGACGATGAAATCTACCGAGTAGTAGAATTTATCAACTTGGACTAGCACATCCTCAACTATCCCTCTCGGTACATGGATGGATCTATCAGTGAGTTGCAACGTAGATTTGGTGGGTTTTAATTCACCAAGACCCAATTGCTCGTATAGCGAGTACGGGATCAAATTCACGCTTGCCCCCAAGTCTAGCAATGCACTCTCAATCCGGTAGTCTCTAATGATACATGAGATTGTGGGGCTACCGGGATCTTTGATTTTTTTTTTTTTTTTGGGGGGGGGGGGGGGGGGGGGGGGGGTGGTCTTCTGAGTGAGAATAGCGCTCACTTGCTCATTTAAAAAGGCCTTTTGTTGCACATTATATTTACATTTGGTTGTTCATAAGTCCTTTAGAAACTTGGCATAGGAGGGGACTTGTTTGATGGTATCAAGCAAGGGAATGTCGATCTTGACTTGTCTAAAAATCTCTAAAATATCATGAGAGTTTGGAAGAGATTTGAGAACGACCAATCTTGAAGGGAATGGTGCGACGGGCTTGTAAACGCGTTCCGTTTCTTCTAGGGCTAAGTTAGATCCGTCTTCATCCTCAGAGTTTACTGGATCATTAGGCTTGTCGGTCTTCACCGGAATAGATTTTTCAATTTGTTTACCACTTCTAAGAGTGGTGACGGATTTGGCTTGCTCCATATGTTGGTTGGAGAGATTAGGAATGCTCACTTCATGTACTTGCTTTGGATTGGGTTGAGGTTGGGCCGGAAAGGTCCCTTCCCTAGCATTCAAGCGTCCGTTAATCTCATCAACCGAGACTTTAAGTTCTTAGAACATTTGTTGATTCGTTTGATTGATTTGCGTTTGCCCTTGGATAAATGCCTTTAAAGTATCTTCCATTGAGAATTGAGGTGGGGCCATATTTTGCATGGGTGGCCCTCCTTGAGAGTTGGTAGGATTGCCCGTGGGAGCATTCTTCCAACTGAAATTTGGGTGGTTCTTCCAAGTAGAATTATACGTATTACCCACCGGTCCATTGAAAGGTCTTTGATAACCATATGTGGCATTTGCATGTTCATGTAACACTTCTTGAAACGCAGGAATTGTGGGACAATCTTATGTAACGTGTACATTGGTGAAACGAATCCCACACGTGGTTTCAATAGCTTCATTGGACTTTGAAGCTTCACTCTTACTGAGTTCCATGGCCTCGATCTTCCTTGTAAGGCTAGCTAGCCTTGCATTCACATCGTCTTCCTCCTTGAGGATATAGATCCTTCCTTTCTCTTTTTCTTGAGTAAGCTTGGGGTTATTAGACTTATCCGAGGTATCCCACGACTGAGCATTCTCGGCCAACATATCTAAAAAAGTCCAAGCTTCATCTGGATTTTTGCTCATGAACTCACCATTGCACATCATCTTTACGAATTGGCACATATTGGAACTTAATCCATCGTTGAAGAAGTTTATGATTCGCCAACTTTCGTAACCATGATGTGGGCAGGCAAGTGGGAGGTCCTTAAACCTTTCCAACATTGGAATAAAGACTCATTCTCCTCAACCGAAAAGTTCATTATGGCTCTTCGAAGGGTGTTTGTTTTATGAGCCGGGAAGAACTTTTTCAAGAATTCCCGGGTCAACTCGTTCCATGACCTTATCGAATGTGGTCTAAGAGAGTGAAGCCAAGTCTTGACTCTTTCTTTCAATAAAAAGGGAAAGAGTTTAAGTTTAATTACATCTTCAGAGACATTGGTGTATTGCAAGGTAGCGACCAGTTCTGCAAATTCTTTTAGGCGTAAGTATGGGCTTTCAAAATCTGGCCCATGGAACTTTGGTATGAGTTGAATCACACCCGGCTTTATATTAATATTTACCTCGGTTGGTGGTACAACCACACATGATGGTGTAGTTGCACGGGCTGGTTGTAGGTAGTCCCATAGTGATCTCATTGGAGGGACGTTATGTACCTCATTCTCTCCTACTCCCTCTTGATTTGCATTTGTAGTTGGAGTAAGGGGGAGGATTCCTTAGGTGTTTGATCCATACTCCTCAAACTATCACAATGCTCTTAGTATTTTCGAACATGTCTATGGACTGACAATGGTCCAACTAGACCACCTTCGGATTGGAGACGATTTGAGTGGTCACGTTCCCAACGGGACATAAACCACTCACCGAACAACTAAACTAATCCTAACATCCGAAATTAATCTGAAATTTGAAAATCTACAAAAAGCACTAATCTAGAAGGATATTACCCGATTCGCTTGAACTAAAGAAGAAATCCTACTTCTACTTCTATAGCCACTAAAATAATCTAGAACCGTTATCTAAACTCCTCGGCAACAGCGCCAAAAACTTGTTTGTTCGCCTCAAGTGTAAGGCTGCGATATAGTAATAAATCTTGGTAAGACCGAGGTCGATCCAGAGGGAATTAGAGAACGCGTTCTAAGTTATTCCAGCAACTAGGATTGCAGTGATTAAGGGATTCAATAGAGGGAATTATGCTAAAACAATAACTTAAGAAAAACAGTAACTAAAGGCACTAAGGCATTCATGGATCCACTTGTAGTAATCTCATGTCAATCCAATCAATCCAAGCATGATACACAGCTAGATTTGAAGTCCTATCTCTCATCTAGTTGGAAGATAGAGCATTAAACACATTCAATCCCACTCAAGTTAAACTTCCAAGTTCTAGTCCCATTCAACACATATAGAATTCGAAATCATAGCCTTCGGAGTAACAGCCATGCTTATGGACTATGACATGCTCAAGGGTTACCATAATTCGAATCTAATCAAGCAAAACCTGATAATCTTAGAGAATTGCAAGGAATCCATGTCCGGAGCACATGAACTCTCATAAAACGTCTAAAACTATCAATTTTATAAGAACTAGAATATCAAAATTCAAACTTGAAGTAGAACTACTTGAACTAAACTAAATCAAACATGAAATTGGCTACAAGCTTCCCTCTCAGCCTTAGCTGAGAGATTCTAGCCGAGCATTGTCATACTACAACTAGAACTCATAAAAGAAAACTAGAAAACATAAAAACCTGAAGATTGGAGGGTTACAAACACTCCACGATGGCTTCCTTCCTCTCCCATGACGTTCCTTAGCTTCTATGATGCCCTAGGAAGAGACCCTAGGTGTCCTTTTGTAGTGGGGAAGCTCTGTTGCATCGGAAACATCTAAAAATTGCATAAGGTTACGCAATGCGCAGAGAATTTCGGAGCCCAGAATAGAAACTATCCATTTTTTACATGTGGTCGACCGGTCACGGCCAGTCGGATTTGACTGGGCTGGCCGACCGGTCTTGACCGGTTGGATTGAGTATGTTAAAGGTCCAGCGTGCACAGGAGGTGGATCCGAACTATTGGTCGACTGGTCTTGACCAGTCGGACCAATTTGAATTTAGTCTAGGGTGTTTTCAGCGGCAGCCGACCCGTTGGCTGATCGGTCAAGACCGGTCTGAGCAACTGGTCCTTTGTCCAGTAAGCTTCAAAGAGGCCGGCAGGTCGGTCGACCGGTCAGGACCGGTCGGCCCTTGTTCTTTCTCCACTTTTCTTCTTTTCTTTCTTCTTCTCAATCTTCTACTTGATTCCTTCTTTCTTTGGTCCTCCTTCAACCTTCATCCAATGCATCTAAATACGTTCTTTTGGTCTCCAATTGGGTGAAGTTCGCTCTCATTGCTAAAATCACAAAACATGCCTTAGATGGGCCTTTTAATCATGAAAACCATGCATATAATGTGATGTAATGGGTTGGCAAATTGTTCGCTTCCCCAAGTGTAGGGTTGCGATGTAGTAATAATCTCGGTAAGACCGAGGTCGATCCACAGGGAAGGAAGTAAACAATTCAAATTATCCTAATAACTAGAATCAAAGAGGTTTGTGAAATTGGTTTTGAACATAAAATAGAAAATCTGATAATGAAAAGATAACTAGAGCATCAAGGATCCACTTATAGCTCTCCTTAGATGCATAATTCGCTATGGTTTCTCACTTTCTCAACTAGAATCGATATTAAGATCTATCTAGTCGGATGATAGAGTTGTTAAACCAAACAATCTGTCATATATAAGTTCAATGCATAGGATTCACTCAATGTAGGCTGAGTTGAGCATGCTCAATTGCATAGGTCATTCCCCATTCCAAAAGGTTCAGTTCACAATCATAACCATCCTCAAGTCCTGTCACAAGACAAGGCTAGATCATGATTTGAACTTGATTCAAATCACATGCACAATCCATACATATTACAGAAATTCAGAAAAGTAGAACTTTGGTAGGAAGTCCCCACATGAAGATCATAGTACTAGAGCGCACTCCAATTCCTCGGATCATACAGGTCTAGACTGATGCAAACCAATTCAGAATTTAAGTAATTCTCCCAAACATCCATGAGTCATCATAAAACTAAGAAAAACTACTTAAAGCTTGTATAAACTTCAAACCATAGTTCATAATCATGAATTCCAACTTTAAAACCAATAAAACGAATTAAACAATCTAAGAAAACTATAAGGTTCACCTCTTAGCTCTAGCTAAGAGATTAGCTAATGAAAAGCATATTAAAAACTAGAACTAGAACTAAGAAAAGGAAGAAAAACTAGCTGGAGGAGGCTAGGAAGCCTCCTATGACTTGAACTCGTTGCTCCCCACGTCCTTGGTTGCCCTGGAATAGAAGAGAGCACCCCCTTTTATAGTACAGCAATAGTACAGCAACATAGCAGAATTTATTTTGCTTGGTACGGCTTAACCAATGGTTGGATTGCCTTCAAAATTGATTTATAGCTTCCTTGTAATGTGATCTTCCTCATAGATGATTTAGATTTCCAAGATTATCCTCTGAATGGGCCCACCAATCACATCACCGACTGCCTCTCAAAATCGCGCACTTCGGCTGCCGCTGGCCGATGGTTAAAGTAGATTTTTCATATCATCAATGATGGGCCACCTGGACCGGCCTAGAGAGGAGTAGCGAAATCTGGAACTTTCTGGACAGTTCGTATTGTTTTGGCCACCACGATCAATCCGTAGCTCCGATCGACACAAAACCACTTGGGTTAGTTCGGCGTCGAGCTCCTCTTCGACATGGATGTGTTGGATTTCCAAATATCATCAAGATCAGCCCAGAAAACTGATCCGAAAAGTCAGAAACGGGAATGGCCTGCTGTCTGCAATCTGCAACTCAGAATTTTCATGGCCGACCGGTCAAGACCGGTTGGACAGGGCTGGCCGACCGGTCACGACCGGTCTGGCCTTCTTTGGCATTACTCCAGCAAGCATGGCCGACCGGTCAAGACCGGTCGGGCTTGTTCAGCTACCTTCCAGCGTGCATAGCTGACCGGTCTAGACCGGTCTGGCTTCCTTGGCCGACCGGTCAAGACCGGTCGGTCTCTTTTTCTTCTTGTTTTCTTCATTTCTTTCTTCTATTTTCTTCTTTCCTTGCTTCTTTCTTTGCTTTCTTCTTCCTTCGGCCCTCCTTGGGTCTTCATCCAAGGTTCTAAATCAGCTCTTTCCATCATCAATTTGGCGGAGTTCACTCTCAAACCTGCAATCACAAAACATGCATTAGATTTGTCTATATACCATGCAAACCTCGCACAATGAGTGATGAATTGGGGCTAGAATATGCACAATTAAGAGCTCAACACAAATGTATAAATTGGAGGTTCAACAAAATGGGGCCTTGGATGTTGGGACTTTTGATGGTAGAGATAGGGCCTTGATAGACATTGATGGGCTGATCTTGGACTTCCTTCTGGTACCTGTGAGGAGGGAAAGTACTTTAGCAAAAGTGTTAAAGTATGGAAGTAGGGGGAGAGATACTTACCTTTTGGGGAAGATGACCAGGAGAAGGGAACTCACGGAAGGTACCCCATTAGTTGACTGGAGGCACGTTTATTTTGAAAGCCCTGTAAGATTTTTTTTTTTTTTTACATATATGTGAATAAGGAAAAAAGAATTTTTTTTAAATATATGTATGCAAATCATGCATGAAATGGAAATTTGTGCCAAGTGCTTGTCTGTCTATGCATGATTCGAATTTGTGCTTTTAGATGTAGGAATCAGAATATTTTACTCAGCCTGATGTCATACTCGATTTTCTTAATTATTCACCAAGGGTCCTAATCCCCTTAAGATAGTGCACAATGGTATCCTGCCCCTACAATTTAGGCAGATCTTAAAAGAATTCTTGACTCATAGCCGCCATCCTTACTTCCTTGAATCTTTATGTTGCTTGGATCTCTCTTGTACCTACTTTTTTTTTCTTTTCTTTTCTTAGCCATTATTACCCGCAGTGCCCTTTTGGGTTTTCACCGCGTCTGGCTTGCCAGTCATTTTTGCCAGTGGCGCCCTTTCGGATTTTCACCACGTCCCGGGTATTTGATCTTACCTGTCCCTTAACAGCTGTGTTGTTTTTACCCTTGGCTCCCTTTCGAGTTTTCACCAAGTCCGCTATATGCCCACTGTTTTTACTCGAAGCACCCTTTCGGGTTTTCACTCCACCCTCTTTGTTTAGGCACACATCTCTTTTCTTTATTTTTTTCCTTTTTCTTTTGGATAACTGCGGGGACCAGAGGTCAGGAATCCGTCGTTGTTGGCCGATGGTAGCCTTTCGGCCCTTATCTTAAGTTATAATGGCAGAGCTGTCAGCCTTAGCTACAGACCCTTCTGAGGTGGATGGATGGATAGATGTGTTTCTTTTGAGTCGATTTTTTTTCTATTTTTTTTCTCTTTTTTTCTTTTCTTTTTTTTAACCCCTATTTTTTTCTCTATTCTTGTTTTTTCTCTCTTCTTTTTTTCTTTGGTTTTTGAACCCTTTATTTGGAACACTTATTGGTGGACGGGAAAGGATTCTCAGAGGTCTAAACCTTGACCTCTTGACTTTAGCTCTATTAATGTAACTCTTGATAAGGTTGGATTGACTTACCTGTGAAAGATTTTCACATTATCGGTGTGGATTAGCTCAGGAATATCCACCCCTCTCATGTTGGTGAGCCTGAGGGCGCTTCTTGGAAGAACTTTTCTAATCCTTGTGCCTTGTCCCCCTTAAGTCTGATAGATGCGGCGGTGCTTGTTGTAAAACCAATATGATTTTTCTTTCTTCGGGTTCATTCTTCACCAGCCTCACGTTGACGGGATCTTGAGTTGAACTCGTAGGTCTGTCTTCTGATTTTAAGTTTCTTGAGGAAATCTTTCATCCTTAGATTCCGAAGGGTGTCCCATTGCCAATGTTGATAGCATGTGGGAACCCTTAACAACTGATGATATCATTCTTCATGAGAAGTATCACGCGAGATCAGAATGTTACCTTCATCCTTTTTGTGAAGTAATCGACTGCCACAAGTATGTGCCCTTGACCACTAGGTGTTGCCGAGTTGATCTTTCTGCTGATGTAGATACCTTGTACAAGGAATAGCTAGAGCATTGTCACGTTGTAGAGTTCTGAAGCACACACATGGATCTAGTGTGCATGCTACTGACACTTGAATTACTTTCTAACACACTGGCAGCAATCAGTCTTCATCGAGCCACGAGGTTGCTCTGATCATTCGTCAAGTTGCATACTCCAGCATTGAATGCAAGCATAATCTTGGCAGCATCTTCTTGATAGGCTTGATTTTAGGCTTTGTTGATAAGCCTTTGATTGAGTTTGGACAAGTCTTCATATGATGCAAGATTGGAAAGTCATGACTTCGAAAATTCAATCATTCTCTGCTTATTTTCCAGGGACAAGGATTTTCAATGCACGCCTCCATAAAGGTCTTAGGAGATCCTAGGTTTACAACTTTGAAATTTTTTGAGATGACATTGGCTTTTGGTTCGAACTTTCGAGGAGACCCTCTTGTTCGGGAGCCGGGTCATCATCTTCCACATCATTTGGCTTTGTCCAGACCCTTAAGTTTGAAGTCTAACTCTTGATCGAAATCATATGAGTCAACTTCATACTCAAATGCTTTGATAGAGAGACTTGACATTTGAAAGATTTTTAAAAGATTTCTGATTTTTTTTAAGATTTTCTGATTTTTTTTTTTTGAATTTTGTGAATATCTAGATTTTTTTGAACTTTTGAATTTTGTGAAATTTTGAATTTTTTTTTTAAAATATTCGTTGTTTTGGGGTTTTTGAATCTTCTGATTTTTTTTTGAAGTTTTTTTTAGAACTAGCAAGACGACGATAGGAACCAGGGGTTGCCTGATTCGACCCGGGGAGCCGAGCACTGTCGACTTTTATTGCCGTCATAGGGACTACAAACCTGTTATTGCCCTGCACTCCTTCCCTTCAGGAGGCAGGGCCAAAAGGATCAGTAGGCTAAACCTCATCGTTGTGCCCAAACGTCATGATAGACATGAAATTGGGCTCCGAGTCAGTGTCAGATGCGATTTCTCCCAGCTCATCCTCGATGTATTGTAGCTCTTCGGGTTCATCTGGCTGAGGTGGGACTAGGACAGCAGTCCAATCGATCGGGGGAAATTCATGCCCCTTGCTTGAGTTTCTTTGGGCAACTCTATCAGACTAAATTTACTCACTTGATCATCGAAGGTGGAATTCAGCTCATCATCAAGGTAGATAATCCCTGCATTGATAAAATGGATTGGTGTGCAGATGCAGGGACTGCCTTCTTCTTGACGACCTCGTCTTCTTCTGATACTTCCACGCTTTGGTTTCCTAATCAGAGTAGGCTAATATCGCAGTCTTCTTCTATCCATATCTTCTTGAACCTCCATGATTTGGGCCGAGTCTTGATATTCAAGCTAATAGTAGAAGGTTTGACACTCGGCGGGAAGGAATGCGTATTTTGATCTGATGGGACATGCGCGAGGGAAGTAATTTATATTGTGAAACTCGAGACTTTGGTATGAGACCTCCCCATTAGAGCATTGTACGTTCATGGCTGGGATGGTAGGCTCTCGAAGGTTGGATGCTTCTACCATGAGAATTTGTTCGGGATCAGTGATGATGGTAATCACCCTATCTCTCAAGATGTGCTTGAACCTTTGGTAAAGATTTGAAGAGATGACATCGATTCTGGGAAACCAGGTCCGATCGAGAAGGAGATGGAATGAAGCTGAGATGTCTAAGACCTGAAGAGTGATGGTTGATGTTTTTGGACTGATCAAAACCTGGACATCAATCTCCCCTTTGACCTCCTTGATAGTGGCCACATAATTAAAGCTAGGGCCCTATTCTGCTAGGGCATGTGGCATGCTGTCCAAGGAAGGGTCTTCTTCTTGGAGGATGATGACTGAACTAGAAGCCGAATAGACAGGTGCGGCGGGCAAGTTATGCCCCTGATTGCTTGATAGAGAGATGGGTAGGCTTTGACCTTGGTAACCTGGAGTGGGCAAGCTGTGCCCTTGACTGACTATTACTGAGACAGGCAGGTTGTGCCCCTGGTTGATTGATGCTGAGATGGGTAGGATTTGCCCCTAGCTCAAACTGAGCAGACCATGCCCCTGGTTTGCTGATGTTGCGCTAGGGAGATTGTCCCCTTGGTTGACTGAGATGGGCTGATTGTGCCCATGGTTAGAAATGGGCGCGAAGAATGAACCGACTGAAGGTGCCCCTTGCATAATGATGGGCTTTGGGATTGAAATAACTAAGGGTGCCTCTTGTAGGATAAGAGGCTCGAACTCTGAACTAGAGTCGATGGCACGAATAAACTGAAGAGGAGGCTCTTCGTAGCTGATGACAGCTGGATAGGCAGGAGGTGCCCCTTGCATTGCGGAGACTGGACCGACTAGATATGCCCCTTACAAGATGAGGGGTTCTGAAATTGGATGGGTTGGAGGTCCCCATTGCCAACCTAGATTAGGGCATTGTGGTTCCGATCTCAGCTGTTGTTGCTGCTGCGGTCGTCCATGCTGAGGGAGGAATAGTATGTCTTCGGTAGAGGCGATAAGATCGTCTTCTTCCATTGGATGGGAGATGGGAACACTATCATTATCGCTCTCGTATCCGATAGGCTCACCTTCCATTATCGGTTATACTGGAGAGGCCTGCTGAGGCCACCAAGAGGAGATCATCACAGCCCTTATTCCGGCTTCGACTTGTTCCCCGACGTGGATGAGTTGGGTAAAGTTGGCATACGGATATGAGACGAGGTATCCAGAGATACTCGAATTTGCCGAGTTGATGATCATGGAGATTTGCTCCTCATCGTCGATGTGTGTCTTCATTCTAGTGACCATTGCCCGCCACCGTCCAATGTAAGCTGATAATGATTCATCATTCTCCTGCCTTAAGGCTGTAAGATCCGCCCTTTTAAGTGCTGAGTTAAGATTGTATGTGAATCTGTCAACAAAAGCCTGGGAAAGCTGTTCCCACGTCCTAATGCGATGGAAGTCCAATGATATATACCAATCTAGGGCATTGCCCTTCAGAGATTTTTGAAACAGGCGGATGAGTGCTCCATCATTACCCGCCACGGCATCAAGCTCCCCACAAAAAGTTCGTAGGTGGTCTACAGGACACCTTGTCCCATCATATCTTTTAAATTTTGGTACCCGAAAGCCTTGAGGTACCATCGCATCGAGAAATGGACACAGGTACTTGAACTTAGTGGATGGAAGATCCACCCCTTGTTGCTTCTGCAACTTCCTCTTCATCTCTTGCATCTGCTCTCGGAGTTGCTTTATTTCGGAGGGACCAGATGAAGGAGATCTTGTCACTTGCCAGGACTGAGATGACCCACTTTCATAATAATTGGTGTCATTGATGCTCCTATGATTCCTTCTTGAAGGAGGTTGGCCTGGTAATTACTCCCATTGTAGGGACTTTGTTGGACTGGAGCTGAGAAGGGAGACTACAAAGAAATCCTAGTCACATGAGGATATTGAAATTGGCTGGAACTCCCATTAGGGAAAGAATATTAGAATTCACTGGGAGTTCTGGTTGTGGGGTGTGACTGAAAATGGTTCTCATTTGTAGGAGAATATTGGAAGAAATACCACAAGGTTGAGGGTTGTTCTAATTGAAGGCCCCTGTTAGGAGGGTATCGAAAATCCTAAGTGATCCCTGGCGATTGTGGTTGGGATGAACTGGAGGCCGGGAGGGCCTTAGATGGTTGTTGAGGTTGTTGAATTGGGCCAACTTGATTGCTGGCTGCTGTAGCTTATGCTTGCATGAATTGCAAGAACATTTCTTGCATTGCTCTCATTCCTTGTGCCAATTCTTGCATGATTGGCGTATTCTCAATTAGTTGTTGCGCTGGAGGTTACGCTTCGGCTGTGTCGAGGGCAGAGAAGAGGTGAGCTTCCTCTTCGTGATCGGACATGGCTTGCTAGCTCGAGTGCGGATTATGCTGTGGAAGGGAAGTTGTTTTCGAAGACATTGAGCCCGAGGAGGCGCAATGGTGAGGAATATGCTCTACTCTTTTTTTTTGGGTTTTGGGATTTTTTATTTTGTTTTTGTTTTTGGATGGAATGCTATGCAGATGAGATTGTATGAGGACTAATGAATTTCAAGTACAAGAGGAATTTCGTTTTTCAAGTTGGATCACGACTAGTGGAACTAGCACTTCCCCAATGGAGTCGC
Organism: Liriodendron chinense; assembly: GCA_003013855.2. Taxonomy (NCBI): domain Eukaryota; kingdom Viridiplantae; phylum Streptophyta; class Magnoliopsida; order Magnoliales; family Magnoliaceae; genus Liriodendron; species Liriodendron chinense. The sequence continues at coordinate 1,861,835 of ML058436.1, read as the reverse complement.
CATTTTGTGGACGCTCGCCTTTCCGCGCTCCCCACCCTCCCTTTCGAAAAAAGGGGTGTGCGCGCGAATCGTCGTTGTGCCACTGGCTCGCCTCGTTTTCGAGGGACCTTTTTCGGTTGTCGTGTTAAATTGGATATGTTTGGATGAATTCATATAAGACCAGAGTCACCACTAGCCAGTTACTTCGAATCTACTGTTGGCTAGACCCCGTAGAAACGTTAAAGAAGAGAATCTAAAGAGTCTTTCCTCTAAAATGGCTCATTTTGATCTACGGTTAGAGATTCGAGGTAAGGGATCACGATTACAGGGTGGGAAGGTGTTAAGCACCCACTATGCCTGTACCGAAGTACTGTCTCTACTTCTGTTGAGCTCAGAATTATGCATATTCTAACCCCAATGCATCACTCATTATGCACGATATATACGTTTAAAGAACTAACTTAATGCATGATGTGTGATTGTAGGGACAAGATGGAGAGCTCACCATTTGAAAGCTAAATGAGGCTCCTTACAAGTATTGAAGACCATAGGATGAAGTATTGAAGGAAGATCGAAGAGAAGAAAGCAAGGAAAGAAGAGAAAAGAAGAAAGAAAGAGAAGAAAGCAAAGAAGAAAAAGTGCTGACCGGTCGTGGCCGGTCGGCCAAGGAAGCCAGACCGGTCAGTAACTGGTCTGCCATGTATGGAGGATGCTGCTGAAGACGTCCGACCGGTCATGACCTGTCGGACAGTGCTGCTGGGAATTCAATGAATAGGACCGACCGGTCAAGACCGGTCGGTCAGTGTTGCTGCAATGAGAAGAAAAACATCCGACCGGTCTTGACCGGTCGGAGTGGCTTGCTGGATTGCGGTTCTACAAGGCCCGACCGATCTTGACCGGTCGGGCATACCTGCTGGAGTATTTTCACTTGAGGCCGACCGGTCTTGACCGGTCGGCCATGCGTACTGAGTTAGAAATTTCTAATTTCATCCCGATTTTCTCTGCGCTGCGTAAGTGTTACGCAAGTTCTCGATTCTTCCGAAGTTGTGGAGCTTCCAGACTATAAAAGGACACCTAGGGATCGTTCCTAGGGCATCCTGGAAGGGTTCAAGCGAGGTTGGAGGCTGTGGAAGTGAAGATTGGAGTTTCACAACTCCTTTTGGTTTGCTTTGCTCTTTTTATGCTTTTTGTAGTTGTTTCATGTTTCCTTGGATCATGAGCAGCTAAACCTCTTAGCTAGGGCTAAGAGGTGAAGCTTGTAGTGTATCCAAGATGTTTTAATTCGTAGTTAAGTGGTTTTCAGTTTGGAATTCATGATTATGAACTAAGGTTTGAAGTTTATACAAGTTTTTAAGTAATTTCTCTTAGTCTTGTGATGACTCATGGATGTTTGGATGAATTACTTAGCTTCTTAATTTGTTTGCAACGGTCTAGACCTGTATGATCCGAGGAATTGGAGTGCGCTCCAGTACCAAGCTCTTCATAAAGGGGCTTCATGCCAAAGTTCTAGTTTTGGTTGATTATCTGGAATATGTATGGACTGTGCATATAATTTGAATCCAGTTCAAATCATGATCTAGCCTTGTCTTGTGAGAAGACTTGAGGATGGTTATGATTGGGAATTGGACCTATAGAAAAGGTGAATGACCTATGCAATGAGCATGCTCAGATCAGCCTAGAGTTGAGTGAACTTTATGCACAGAACTTACATGTTACAGACTTCTGGTTTAACAGTTCTATCATCCGACTAGATAGACCTGACTGGTGATTCTAGTTGAGAGAATGGGAAACCACAGCGGATTGAACATCGAGGATTGCTACAAGTGAATCCTCGAACCCCTAGTGCCTTCTTATAATTGTTTACATTCAATTTAGCTTAAACTGTTAATCACACACATTCTATTCAAACTTTGATTGTTAGCTTCAATAGAAACTTGTGGATGAATTTGTGACATCCTACATAAGTCCCTGTGGATCGACCTTGGTATTACCGAGTTTATTACTACATCGCAACCCTACACTTGGGGAAGCGAACAAGTTTTTGGCGCCGTTGCCGGGGATTTTTGACGGTTTTCACAAATTTCTAAAATTAGTATCTATTTAGGATTTTTTTTTTTTTTAGACTAACTTAGTTTATTTTTTTTTTTTTTTCAGGGATTTTTAGGAAGCCGAAGAAGAGTCAAGGATTTCAAGTGCAATTCAGGTGCTATCCTTCTAAAACCTTACTCTTCTCCTTGTCCTAGTCATTCTTATTTTATTCATCTCTTGTAGAGTGGGTGGAGACTCCTTTTGGATCTCTGAAAGGTCGGCCTTTTTGCCACCTGGATTCCTATTGGTCGGCTCTGCCGTCTTGGATCACCTTGTGCTCAGGGATTTCTTTTCTCATCTCTACTCCTCTTCCTCCTTTTTCTGCACCTTTTCTCAAAAGATTCAAAGAGTGGGTGGGGTGTTCTCTGAACCCCTATTGACCAGGAGAAATCGGTCTCTATCTTTGTTTCTGGCCTAGCCATTGCAAGACACCTTGTGCTTCGGTCTTAGAGAAGAGTAAAGAAAAAAGAAGGAAGAATTCATTTTCCTTTTTGTTTCTTATTTTTTAGTTTTGCATGCCACATTGGGCTCGGGATTCCAATAACCGACTCATAAGTGAAGGGGGGATAGTAGAAGGCATTGATAGAGAACCACGTGTTAGGAGACATCTAGATTCTCCAATTTTATCTGAAAGTATGGCTACAAATCAACCTAACCCGGTTCAAAATCAAACCGAAACAGGGGAGAATGTGGTTGAGAATGTTCCCCGACCTAGGACTTTACGTGATTTCTTGCAACCTGCAAGAACGAGCACTCCCTCATGCATAGTATTTCCACCAAATGCAGGGAATGTGGATTTGAAACCGGGAGTGATCAATCTTCTCCCTAAATTCCATGGTTTAGACAGTGAAAGTGCCTATCAACACCTTAGGGAGTTTGATGAGGTAATCACCACCATGCACTTTGCAAATGTGACTGAAGATGTAGTAGGACTTAAATTCTTCCCTTTCACTCTTAAGGATAAAGCCAAGGGTTGGCTTTATGCATTGAGGCCAAGATCAATTGGGTCATGGAATGATATGCACAGAGAATTTATAAAAAAATTCTTCCCTACTCACAAAACGAACATGCTTAAGCGCCTTATCATGAACTTTGCCCAAAAGGAGGATGAAACCTTTTCCCAATGTTGGGAGAGATTCAAGGACCTATTAAACGCATGCCCACATCATGGCTATGAAAATTGGCGGATTATAAGTTTTTTCTATGAAGGACTGATTCCATCCATGCGCCAATTTATAGAGATGATGTGTAATGGGGAGTTCATGAATAAGGAAGCTGATGAAGCATGGGATTATCTGGAAGAATTGGCTGAAAGTGCACAATCTTGGGACACATCTAAACCAACAAATTCCAAGATTGGCCAACAAAAGGAAAAGGGAGGAATGTATGTCTTATCAGAGGAAGATAGCATAACTGCACGATTGGCTAGCCTTACAAGAAAGGTCGAAGCCATGGAATTAAGGAAAGGAGAAACAATCAACTCCACTGAGGTTGAAACTGTTTGTGGAATTTGTGCTGGAAATCAACATGCTACACCAGATTGTCCCACAATTTCAGCAGTCCAAAGCATCTTACAAGAACAAACAAATGCCATAAACAGTTATCAGTAGCAATATGGTGCTCCAAACTCAAACACGTATAATCCTAATTGGAAGAACCATCCCAACTTCAGTTGGAGGAATGGACCCACTGCAAATGCAAACAACACTCCAAAAGTATCACTAGAAGAGATGTTGGGTGCACTCGTATCGGTCCAGAATGAGTATAACAAGACAAATTCTCTAAAAATAGATGGGTTCATGCAAGAGCAATTGAAATTCAATCAAAATTCAAACCAAGCCATTAATGAATTGAAAACATCTCTGGCTAGAGTTGAAGCTCACCTGAGTGGTAGAGAGAAGGGCACACTTCCTGCTCAAACCCTTCCTAACCCAAGGACCCAGTATGAGATACAAGATGCAAGCTCATCCTCCCACCATACGGAACATGTCCAAGCTATCACCACTTTGAGAAGTGGGAAAGAAATTGATAAATCCAAACCGGTGAAGGCCCCCAAGCCTAAGGATCCGAAAATTCCCAAAGAGGATGATAGCCCAAACAATATTCCACAAGAGAAAGAACCAGAAAGACAGTACAAGCCGGTTGCCCCATTTCCACAAAGGTTGATTTCACCTAAACCTTTAGATAAAAATCTGGAAATTCTGGAAGTTTTCAAGCAGGTGAAGATCAACATTCCGCTGTTGGACGCAATAAAACAAATACCATCTTATGCCAAATTTTTAAAGGAATTGTGTACAATCAAAAGGAAACATAACGTTCACAACAAAGTGCTTTTGGCTGAGAATTTGAGTGCCATCATCAAACAAGAGGTGCCCCAAAAATACAAAGATCCGGGTAGTCCAACCATATCATGCATCATAGGAGACTACCAGATTAAACAAGCCCTACTCGACTTGGGGGCAAGTGTGAATCTCATTCCATACTCGGTCTATGAACAACTTGGGTTAGGTGAATTGAAACCCACCAAAACCACACTCCAACTTGCTGATAGATCCATCCGGATACCGAGAGGAATGGTAGAGGATGTTCTAGTCCAAGTTGATAAATTCTACTACCCAGTAGATTTTATTGTCTTGGACACACATCCTGTGATAGGCACCGGTACTCAAATTCCTGTCATACTTGGACGACCGTTTCTAGCTACCTCAAACGCCATTATCAATTGTAGAAACGGACTTGTACAAATGTCCTTTGGAAATATGACCCTTGAGCTTAATATATTTGAGTTATGCAAACAACCGCGGGAAGTTGATGATGATATCCACGAATTAAACATGATCTAATCATTCGTGGAAGATACAATCCCCTTGTCACTATTTTCCGACCCTTTGGAGGCATGTGTGGCCCATCTCCATGATATGAATGATAATACAACACAAGAGATGGATGCCATTCTAGATGTGATGATGGTGCGTGAAAATAAAAGATGGAGGACCCCAATTGAACCTTTGCCTATAAATGAGAACAAGGCCCTCCCATCCAACATTAAGGCACCAAAACTCGACCTAAAACCATTGCCAAGTGAGCTAAAATATGTTTATTTAGGTCGAGATGAGACATATCCAGTGGTGATTTCTTCCCACTTGGATGAGGAACAAGAGAGTAGGCTAATAGCTACTCTATTAGAGCACAAGAGTGCCATCGGATGGACAATTGCGGATCTCAAAGGCATAGACCCACTGATTTGCACTCACCGCATACACCTTGAGGAAAATGAAAAGACATCCCTGGCAACCACAAAGACGACTAAATCCAAATATGAAGGATGTGGTTAAGGCCGAAGTGGTGAAACTATTGGATGTAGGTATCATTTACCCAATATCTGATAGCCAATGGGTGAGCCCAACTCAAGTGGTGCCTAAGAAATCCGGAATAACCATCGTAGCCAATGCCAATAATGAACTCGTACCAACTAGAGTCACTACCGGGTGGAGAATGTGCATTGACTACAGGAAGCTAAACACTGTCACGAGGAAAGACCACTTCCCCCTACCGTTTGTTGATCAGATTTTAGAACGGTTAGCGGGTCATTCCCACTTTTGCTTTCTTGATGGCTATTCAGGGTACAACCAAATAGAAATTGCCCGTGAAGACCAAGAAAAGACTACATTCACATGTCCATTCGGCACTTTCGCCTATCGACGGATGCCGTTTGGACTATGTAATGCCCCTGCCACCTTTCAGCGTTGTATGATGAGCATCTTTTCTGACATGGTGGGGACAATTCTCGAAGTCTTCATGGATGATTTTTCCGTATTCGGTTGTAGCTTTAATGAGTGCCTTGAGCACTTGAAATCTGTGCTAAAAAGATGTGAAGAGAAGAACCTTGTGCTCAATTGGGAAAAGTGTCACTTCATGGTTAAAAAGGGAATTGTACTTGGTCACATCGTTTCACAAAATGGAATTGAGGTGGACAAGGCGAAAATTGACCTTATCTCTAACCTTCCACCACCCAAAAGCATACGAGATATACAGTCCTTTTTAGGACACGCAGGATTTTATAGACGGTTCATAAAGGATTTCAGTTCACTTTCTCGTCCTTTATGTAACCTACTTCAAAAGGAAAATTCATTTGAGTGGAGTGAAGAATGTCAAAAGGCCTTTACCACCCTTAAAGGCATGTTGACATGCGCTCCAATAATGCAACCACCTGATTGGAGCCTTCCTTTTGAGATTATGTGCGATGCTAGCGACTATGCTATTGGGGCCGTGTTAGGCCAAAGAAAAGATAAAAAGCCATGTGTTATCTACTATGCAAGTAGAACCCTAAACTCAGCCCAGGCAAACTACACCACTACTGAAAAGGAACTTTTAGCCATAGTTTTTGCCTTGGAGAAGTTCAGATCCTACTTGATTGGATCCAAGATCATTGTATTCACTGACCATGCCGCGCTTAAGTATCTTCTCTCTAAGAAGGATGCCAAACCACGGTTATTAAGATGGATCCTCCTACTCCAAGAATTCGACTTAGAAATACGTTATAAGAAAGGAGTAGAGAATGTAGTAGCTGACCACCTCTCTCGACTTGTCCTCACTAATTCCCCTGAAACGACTGCAATCAATGACATGTTCCCTGATGAACAACTTTTTGCTGTTTCCCAATTGCCATGGTATGCGGACATTGCTAATTATCTTGCTACAGGTACAATTCCTACATATTGGAAAAAGCAAGATAAGGATAGATTCTTCTCAGAGGTACGGAAATTTCTATGGGACGACCCATACTTGTTCAAGTATTGTCCCGACCAAATCATAAGGAGATGTGTCCCAGATGATGAGCAACAAAGTATCATCTCCTTCTGTCATTCTCAAGCATGTGGTGGCCATTTTTCGGCTAAAAAGACCACAGCGAAAATTCTGCAATGTGGGTTTTATTGGCCCACCATGTTCAAAGACACACATGAGTTTTGCAAAGCTTGCGAACCTTGTCAGAAATTAGGAGGAATCTCCCGTAGAAATATGATGCCACTCAATCCCATCTTAATTATCGAAATTTTTTATTGTTGGGGCATCGATTTCATGGGCCCATTCCCATCTTCTTTTGGAAACTTATACATCTTGCTTGCCGTTGATTATGTTTCCAAATGGGTCGAGGCCATCCCTTGCCGGAATAATGACCATAAAACGGTCATTCGATTCTTAAAAGAAAACATTCTTTCCCGGTTTGGAACGCCTCGAGTCATCATAAGTGATGGAGGGTCTCACTTTTGCAATCGCCCTTTTGAAGCTTTAATGAAGAAATATGGCGTAACGCACAAAGTGAGCACTCCCTATCACCCACAAACTAGTGGACAAGCTGAGATATCCAATAGAGAGATTAAACACATTTTAGAGAAAACGGTGCATCCTGATCGCAAGGATTGGTCACTTCGACTTACCGATGCGCTTTGGGCTTACCGTACTGCCTTTAAAACTCCTATTGGAATGTCTCCCTATAGACTTGTCTATGGGAGGCTTGTCACTTGCCTGTGGAGTTGGAACATAAGGCGTATTGGGCTATTAAGAAGATAAATTTCAATCCTGACAAGGCAAGCTCGTTACGCAAACTACAATTGAATGAACTTGCAGAAATCCGTAATGAAGCTTATGAGAATGCAAGAATTTACAAGGACAAGACGAAGATATTCCATGATAAGAATATTCTTCGCAAGACATTCACGATAAATCAAAAAGTCCTCATGTATAATTCTCGCTTACATCTATTTCCGGGAAAATTGAGATCTCGGTGGACCGGTCCCTACATTGTGCAAACTGTCTATCCATATGGGACTGTTGAGCTATTAAATCCAAGGAACGGCAACATTTTTAAAGCAAATGGGCAGCGATTAAAGCCGTTCTTTGAGAACTTCCCTTCAGAAGGTATGTCCATACCTCTGAATGATCCTGTGTATCAGGATGATTGATCTCCTAGTCTGATGGAGGTATAGAGTAGTTAGGATTAGGATTTTGCTGCTTTTGTTTTCGTTTTCATAAGTTTGTTAGAAGAAGGAAGATCTTCACTTTTCACTCTCTCAGGTACTATCTTTCCTCACTCCCTTTTATTTTCAAATTGCTCTCATGTTTTGCTCTTTGCACATCTTTTACATTGAGGACAATGCAAGATTTGGTTGGGGGGTGTAGGATCTCTTGGATGAATTCAGCGATTTGCAACATTTCAAGCAATCATGTGGAAATTTTTTCGATTTTTCAAAAATTTGAAACTCTTTTGGAAAACACTGGTTCTAGGCATTCGAGTTGATATGAGCATAAGAGGAGGGGATATGAAGTGTATAGGGCTGGAAGTCTGGAATTCCTCACAGCATAATGGTTTTTATATGTGTACTCCCCTATTTTATGATTGATAGAAAATCTGAACATCTTTACACCTAGTTCACATTACACGATTTTCATGAGTTGAAGGGATTATGTGATTTATGGATTAGCTAGACTTTGAATTAAGGTATTGAGAAATCAGGCAGGGGTACTTTGTCCATCCTTGTCCATGGGAAAATAATGACAGATATGGATTTTTAAAAATCCTATCTAATCTTAAAAAAGAAAAAAGAAAAAGGAAGGATGAAATTGGGAATGTGGAAAAATGGTGGAGAATTCCGATTAGGGCTACCTACTACCAACCGGGGGATGGTCTACCCATAACCAAAGCTGGAAATGGGACGTAGTGTGAAAGTCGTCGGAAGGACCGTAAGGCAAATTCCTGTCTTTGGCTTGATATGGCTCTATGTACCTTGAGTTCTATAGTCTACTTGATCTATGAAGAAGATAATCCTAAAAACTCGTGAGATGAATTTTCACTACCCACACTAGGTTAAATTTGTGCTAATCTTTCTATTTATCAACCAATCGGCGGGAATTTCATATGAATGCTTATTATGTTTTGAGAGTTTACGGTTTCAACCTCTGTTGCCTAATGTTTCTGAATCTTAAGCTTATGAACCTTGGAATGTATAGAAGGATGGTTTCTGAAAGAGAGTTGAGTTTTAAAGGATGGAATTAGTTTCACGCATGTTTTGCTCGGGACTAGCAAAATGCTGGTTGGGGGGTGTGTTGAGCTCATAATTATGCATATTCTAACCCCAATGCATCACTCATTATGCACGATATATACGTTTAAAGAACTAACTTAATGCATGATGTGTGATTGTAGGGACAAGATGGAGAGCTCACCATTTGAAAGCTAAATGAGGCTCCTTACAAGTATTGAAGACCATAGGATGAAGTATTGAAGGAAGATCGAAGAGAAGAAAGCAAGGAAAGAAGAGAAAAGAAGAAAGAAAGAGAAGAAAGCAAAGAAGAAAAAGTGCTGACCGGTCGTGGCCGGTCGGCCAAGGAAGCCAGACCGGTCAGTAACCGGTCTGCCATGTATGGAGGATGCTGCTGAAGACGTCCGACCGGTCATGACCGGTCGGACAGTGCTGCTGGGAATTCAATGAATAGGACCGACCGGTCAAGACCGGTCGGTCAGTGTTGATGCAATGAGAAGAAAAACATCCGACCGGTCTTGACCGGTCGGAGTGGCTTGCTGGATTGCGGTTCTACAAGGCCCGACCGGTCTTGACCGGTCGGGCATACCTGCTGGAGTATTTTCACTTAAGGCCGACCGGTCTTGACCGGTCGGCCATGCGTACTGAGTTAGAAATTTCTAATTTCATCCCGATTTTCTCTGCGCTGCGTAAGTGTTACGCAAGTTCTCGATTCTTCCGAAGTTGTGGAGCTTCCAGACTATAAAAGGACACCTAGGGATCGTTCCTAGGGCATCCTGGAAGGGTTCAAGCGAGGTTGGAGGCTGTGGAAGTGAAGATTGGAGTTTCACAACTCCTTTTAGTTTGCTTTGCTGTTTTTATGCTTTTTGTAGTTGTTTCATGTTTCCTTGGATCATGAGCAGCTAAACCTCTTAGCTAGGGCTAAGAGGTGAAGCTTGTAGTGTATCCAAGATGTTTTAATTCGTAGTTAAGTGGTTTTCAGTTTGGAATTCATGATTATGAACTAAGGTTTGAAGTTTATACAAGTTTTTAAGTAATTTCTCTTAGTCTTGTGATGACTCATGGATGTTTGGATGAATTACTTATCTTCTTAATTTGTTTGCAACGGTCTAGACCTGTATGATCCGAGGAATTGGAGTGCGCTCTAGTACCAAGCTCTTCATAAAGGGGCTTCATGCCAAAGTTCTAGTTTTGGTTGATTATCTGGAATATGTATGGACTGTGCATATAATTTGAATCCAGTTCAAATCATGATCTAGCCTTGTCTTGTGAGAAGACTTGAGGATGGTTATGATTGGGAATTGGACCTATAGAAAAGGTGAATGACCTATGCAATGAGCATGCTCAGATCAGCCTAGAGTTGAGTGAACTTTATGCACAGAACTTACATGTTACAGACTTCTGGTTTAACAGTTCTATTATCCGACTAGATAGACCTGACTGGTGATTCTAGTTGAGAGAATGGGAAACCACAGCGGATTGAACATCGAGGATTGCTACAAGTGAATCCTCGAACCCCTAGTGCCTTCTTATAATTGTTTACATTCAATTTAGCTTAAACTGTTAATCACACACATTCTATTCAAACTTTGATTGTTAGCTTCAATAGAAACTTGTGGATGAATTTGTGACATCCTACATAAGTCCCTGTGGATCGACCTTGGTATTACCGAGTTTATTACTACATCGCAACCCTACACTTGGGGAAGCGAACAACTTCACAGAATCGTACTAATACTTGAAAGTCTGATTTAATCCTCGTACACTCTCATGAATGATATGATGCATGAATGTAGGTCTGAATAGTAAGAGTTTCTGATGGGCAGGTTTCTATTAACAGGCAAGTCCAGAGCATACGCCAGGGATACGACAGGTGCTTTATGCGGGATGCATGCTGTGTATTTGATTAATCAAAGTGCTTGTAGTGATATGATAAGCAGGGGGGTTAGAAGAATAGTAAATGTTACACTTATGCTAGATGTGGATGATATGATTTAAAGAGTAGCTGGATGGACGGAGGTGTCGTAAGGGTTTGCTTCAAGTGGCTAAGATTGGGACTTAGGTAACTTGGGAGACTTGGACTAGGGTCAAGCTGGGCTAGACCATGGCTAGGCTCTTCTCACTCGGGCTCTCCTTGGTGGAGGAATGGACTAAAAAGGAGGTGGAGATGGACTCGGAGCTCCCGAGCTGGAAAGATGGGAAGTGGATTTTTTCGGATGCCGAAACAAAAGAGGAGGGGGGTATTTATAGCTACGAGCAGTAGCAGCTTATGTAAATAAGCTTGGGTGGCCCCCTAGGGGCCGCCCGTACGGACGCGCTGCTCCAGCTTCGGAGTGTACGGCCCCCGAACCTGAAGCAGCAAAGCCCGATGTTCAAGGTTCGAAGCTAATCCGAAGTTGTGGCACAGAACCAGGTGAGTTGACTGTGTTTGGAAGATGGATTGACACGGTGAGTCGACTAGGTGCATGGGCTGGACTGACCCATGAGTTGACTCAGTGATTTGACTCAGCGGGTTGACTCACCAAGTTTGACTTTTTTAAGAATTTTTTACTGGTTTTTCTGATGAGGGGCTTTTTTGGGCTGATGTTCAAGGGTGAGTCGACTGGGTTCAGGATTGAGCTGGGCTATGGATTGGGGCTTACAAAGGTGAGTTTGGCTGGGTTTGGACATGGGATTTGGGGGTATGGTCCTCCATTCATTCAGCTATCTCTACCAACATTGTAGCCGAAGATGGGGTGTCTACAATATTATATGTCTAAAAACTCATTTCGGTTCGTAAGATACAGTTAATTTAAGGGTCTGACAGTTCAGATTGTTTTCGCCTCTGTTGAGCTCATAATTGTGCATATTCTAACCCCAATTCATCACTCATTATGCATGATATACATGTTTAAAAGACCAACTTAATATATGATGTGTGATTGTAGGAACAAGATGGAGAGTTCACCATTTGAAAGCTAAATGAGGCTCCTTACAAGTATTGAAGACCATAGGATGAAGCATGAAGAAGGATCAAAGAAAGTCAAGCAAGGAGAGAAGAGAAAGAAAGAAAGAATGAAGAAAGAGAAGCCAGACCGGTCGGCTGACCGGTCGGCTAAGGAAGCTGACCGGTCAAGACCGGTCAGCCACACACATGCATGCTAAACAGATGGACTGCCACGCCGACCGGTCAAGACCGGTCGGCCATAGATGTTGGATTGAACAGGAAGGAGGCCCGACCGGTCATGACCGGTCGGGCATAGCTGCTGGAACAAGCTCAATACAGTCCGACCGGTCGGCTGTGCTCTCTGGACCATTGCAAGTAAAGACCGACCGGTCCAGACCGGTCGGCCATGCGTACTGACTTAGAAGTTTTTAAGTTAAGTCCGATTTTCTCTGCGCTGCGTAAGTGTTACGCACTTTCTTGATTCTTCCGAAGTTGGGGAGCCTCCAGACTATAAAAAGACACCTAGGGATTGTTCCTAGGGGATCCTGGAAGGGTTCAAGCGAGGTTGAAGACTGTGGAAGTGGAGATTGGAGTTTCACAACTCCTTTTGGTTTGCTTTGCTATTTTCATGCTTTTTGTAGTTGTTTCATGTTTCCTTGGATCATGAGCAGCTAAACCTCTTAGCTAGGGCTAAGAGGTGAAGCTTGTAATGAATCCAAGATGTTTTAATTCGTAGTTAAGTGGTTTTCAGTTTGGAATTCATGATTATGAACTAAGGTTTGAAGTTTATACAAGTTTTTAAGTAATTTTTCTTAGTCTTGTGATGACTCATGGATGTTTGGATGAATTACTTAGCTTCTTAATTCGTTTGCAACTGGTCTAGACCTGTATGATCCGAGGAATCGGAGTGCGCTTTAGTACTAAGCTCTTCATAAAGGGACTTCATGCCAAAGTTCTATTTTAGTTGATTTTTTGGAATATGTAAGGACTGTGCTTGTGATTTGAATCCAGTTCAAATCCTAATCTAGCCTTGTCTTGTGAGAGGACTTGAGGATGGTTATGATTGAGAACTGGACCTATAGAAAAGGGGAATGACCTATGCAATTGAGCATGCTCAGCTCGGCCTACATTGAGTGAATCTTATGCATAGAACTTACATATTACAAAATGTTTGGTTTAACAGCTCTATCATCCGACTAGATGGACAGGAATGTCGATTCTAGTTGAGAGAATAAGAAACCACAGTGGATTGAACATCAAGGACTGCTACAAGTGGATCCTCTGAACCCCTAGTGCCTTCTTATAATTAATTACTTTCGATTTAATTCAGCTTTTGTTACTCACATCAACTTCATACAACAATCTGATTAGTAGACTTAAATAGACACTTGTGGATGAATTTGTGAGATCCTACATAGTCCCTGTGGATCTACCTCGGTCTTATCGAGTTTATTACTACATCGCAACCCTACACTTGGGGAAGCGAACAAGTTTTTGGCGCCGCTGCCGGGGAACTTTTGACGGTTTTCACAAATTTCTGAAATTAGTATCTATTTAGGATTTTTTTTTAGATTTTTAGACTAACTTAGTTTGTTTATTTGATTTTTTTTCAGGGATTTCTAGGAAGCTGAAGAAGATTCAAGGATTTCAAGTGCGAATCAGGTTCTATCCTTCTAAAACCTTACTCTTCTCCTTCTCCTATTCATTCCTATTTTATTCATCTCTTGTAGAGTGGGTGGAGATTCCTTTTGGATCTCTGAAAGGTCGGCCTTTTTGCCACCTGGATTCCTATTGGTCGGCTCTGCCGCCTTGGATCACCTTGTGCTCAGAGATTTCTTTTCTCATCTCTACTCCTCTTTCTCCTTTTTCTGCACTTTTTCTCAAAAGATTCAAAGAGTGGGTGGGGAGTTCTCTGAACCCCTATTGACCAGGAGAAATCGGTCTCTATCCTTACTTCTGGCTTAGCCATTGCAAGACACCTTGTGTTTCGGTCTTAGAGAAGAGTAAAGAAAAGGGAGGAAGAATTCTTCTTTCTTTTTGTTTCTTATTTTTGGTTTTGCATGCCACATTGGGCTCGGGATTCCAATAACCGACTCATAAGTGAAGGGGGGATAGTAGAAGGAATTGATAGAGAGCCACGTGCTAGGAGACATCTAGACTCTCTAATTTTATCTGAAAATATGGCTGCAAATCAACCTAACCCGATCCAAAATCAAACTGAAACAGGGGAGAATGTGGTTGAGGATGTTCCCCGACCAAGGACTTTACGTGATTTTTTGCAACCTGCAAGAACGAGCACTCCCTCATGCATACTTTTTCCACAAAATGCAGGGAATGTGGATTTGAAACCGGGAGTGATCAATCTTCTCCCTAAATTCCATGGTTTAGACAGTGAAAGTGCCTATCAACACCTTAGGGAGTTTGATGAGGTAATCACCACCATGCACTTTGCAAATGTGACTGAAGATGTAGTAAGACTTAAATTTTTCCCTTTCACTCTTAAGGATAAAGCCAAGGGTTGGCTTTATGCATTGAGGCCAAGATCAATTGGTTCATGGACTGATATGCACAGAGAATTTATTAAAAAATTCTTCCCTACTCACAAAACGAACATGCTTAAGCGTCTTATCATGAACTTTGCCCAAAAGGAAGATGAAACTTTTTCCCAATGTTGGGAGAGGTTTAAGGACCTATTAAACGCATGCCCACATCATGGCTATGAAATTGGGTGGATTATAAGTTTTTTCTATGAAGGACTGACTTCATCCATCCGCCAATTTGTAGAGATGATGTGTAATGGAGAGTTCATGAATAAGGAAGCTGATGAAGCATGGGATTATTTGGAAGAATTGGCTGAGAGTGCACAGTCTTGGGACACATCTAAACCAACAAGTTCCAAGACTGGCCAACAAAAGGAAAAGGGAGGAATGTATGTCTTATCAGAAGAAGATAGCATAAGTGCACGGTTGGCTAGCCTCACAAGAAAGGTCGAAGCCATGGAATTAAGGAAAGGAGAAACAATCAACTCCACTGACGTTGAAACTGTTTGTGGAATTTGTGCTGGAAATCAACATGCTACACTAGATTGTCCCACAATTTCAGCAGTTCAAGGCATCTTACAAGAACAAACAAATGCCATAAATAGTTATCAACAGCAATATGGTGCTCCAAACTCAAACACGTTTAATCCTAATTGGAAGAACCATCCCAACTTCAGTTGGAGGAATAGACCCACTGCAAATGCAAACAACACTCCAAAAGTATCACTAGAAGAGATGTTGGGTGCACTCGTATCGGTCCAGAATGAGTATAACAAGACAAATTCTCTAAAAATAGATGGGTTCATGCAAGAGCAATTGAAATTCAATCAAAATTCAAACCAAGCTATTAATGAATTGAAAACATCTCTGGCTAGAGTTGAAGCTCACCTTAGTGGTAGAGAGAAGGGCACACTTCCTGCTCAAACTCTTCCTAACCCCAGGACCCAGTATGAGATACAAGATGCAAGCTCATCCTCTCACCATACGGAACATGTTCAAGCTATCACCACATTGAGAAGTGGGAAAGAAATCGACAAATCTAATCCGGTGAAGGCTCCAAAGCCTAAGGATCCGAAAATTCTCAAAGAGGATGATAACCCAAACAATACTCCACAAGAGAAAGAACCGGAAAGACAATAAAAGCCGGTTGCCCCATTTCCACAAAGGTTGATTTCACCTAAACCTTTAGATGATCTAGAGATTCTGGAAGTTTTCAAGCAGGTGAAGATCAACATCCCGCTGTTGGATGCAATAAAACAAATACCATCTTATGCCAAATTTCGAAAGGAATTGTGTGCAGTCAAAAGGAAACATAACGTTCACGACAAAGTTCTTTTGGTTGAGAATTTGAGCGCCATCATCAAACAAGAGGTGCCCCAAAAATACAAGGATCCAGGTAGTCCAACCATCTCATGCATCATAGGAGACTACCAGATTAAACAGGCTCTACTCGACTTGGGGGCAAGTGTGAATCTCATTCCATACTCGGTCTATGAACAACTTGGGTTAGGTGAATTGAAACCCACTAAAACCACACTCCAACTTGCTGATAGATCCATCCGAATACCGAGAGGAATGATAGAGGATGTTCTAGTCCAAGTTGATAAATTCTACTACCCAGTAGATTTTATTGTCTTGGACACACATCCCGTGATAGGCACTGGTACTCAAATTCCCGTCATACTTGGACGACCGTTTCTAGCTACCTCAAATGCCATTATCAATTGTAGAAATGGACTTGTACAAATGTCCTTTGGAAATATGACCCTTGAGCTTAACATATTTGAGTTATGCAAACAACCACGGGAAGTTGATGATGATGTCCACGAATTAAACATGATCGAATCATTCGTGGAGGATACAGTCCCCTTATCACTATTTTCCAACCCTTTGGAGGCATGTATGGCCCATTCTCATGAGACAAATGATTACACAATACAAGAGATGGATGCCATTCTAGAGATGATGCCAATACTTGACAATAAAAGATGGAAGGCCCCAATTGAACCTTTGCCTGTAAATGAAAACAAGGCTCTCCCATCTAACATCAAGGCACCTACACTCGACCTAAAACCATTGCCAAGTGAGCTAAAATATGTTTATTTAGGTCGAGATGAGACATATCCAGTGGTGATTTCTTCCCACTTGGATGAGGAACAGGAGAGTAGGCTAATAGCCACTCTATTAGAGCACAAGAGTGCCATTGGATGGTCAATTGCGGATCTCAAAGGCATAGACCCACTGATTTGTACTCACCGCATACACATTGAGGAAAATGCAAAGACATCCAGGCAACCACAAAGACGACTAAATCCAAACATGAAGGATGTGGTTAAGGCCGAAGTGGTGAAACTATTGGATGTAGGTATCATTTACCCAATATCTGATAGCCAATGGGTGAGCCCTAACTCAAGTGGTGCCTAAGAAATCCGGAATAACCATCGTAGCCAATGCCAATAACGAACTCGTGCCAACTAGAGTCACTACCGGTTGGAGAATGTGCATTGACTACAGGAAGCTAAACACTGTCACAAGGAAAGACCACTTCCCCCTACTGTTTGTTGATCAGATTTTAGAACGGTTGGCGGGTCATTCCCACTTTTGCTTCCTCGATGGCTATTCAGGGTACAACCAAATAGAAATTGCCCGTGAAGACCAAGAAAAGACTACATTCACATGTCCTTTTGGCACTTTCGCTTATCGACGGATGCCGTTTGGACTATGTAATGCCCCTGTCACCTTTCAGCGTTGTATGATGAGCATCTTTTCTGACATGGTGGGGACCATCCTCGAAGTCTTCATGGATGATTTTTCTGTATTTGGTTGTAGCTTTGATGAGTGCCTTGAGCACTTGAAATCTGTGCTGAAAAGATGTGAAGAGAAGAACCTTGTGCTCAATTGGGAAAAGTGTCACTTCATGGTTCAAAAGGGAATTGTACTTGGTCACATCGTTTCACAAAATGGAATTGAGGTGGACAAGGCGAAAATTGATCTTATCTCTAACCTTCCACCACCCAAAAGCATACGAGATATACGATCCTTTTTAGGACACGCAGGATTTTACAGAAGGTTCATAATGATTTCAGTTCACTCTCTCGCCCTTTATGTAACCTACTTCAAAAGGAAAATTCATTTGAGTGGAATGAAGAATGTCAAAAGGCCTTTACCACCCTTAAAGGTATGTTGACATGTGCCTCAATAATGCAACCACCTGATTGGAGCCTTCCTTTTGAGATTATGTGCGATGCTAGCGACTATGCTATTGGGGCTGTGTTAGGCCAAAGAAAAGATAAAAAGCCATGTGTCATCTACTATGCAAGTAGAACCCTAAACTCAGCCCAGGCAAACTACACTACTACTGAAAAGGAACTTTTAGCCGTAGTTTTTGCCTTAGAGAAGTTTATATCCTACTTGATCGGATCCAAGATCATTATATTCACTGACCATGCCGCGCTTAAGTATCTTCTCTCTAAGAAGGATGCTAAACCACGGTTATTAAGATGGATCCTCCTACTCCAAGAATTCGACATAGAAATACGTGATAAGAAAGGAGTAGAGAATATAGTAGCTGACCACCTCTCTTGACTTGTCCTCACTGATTCCCCTGAAACGACTGCAATCAATGACATGTTCCCTGATGAACAACTTTTTGCTGTTTCCCAATTGCCATGGTATGCGGACATTGCTAACTATCTTGCTACAGGTACAATTCCTACATATTGGAAAAAGCAAGATAAGGATAGATTCTTCACGGAGGTGCGGAAATTCCTATGGGACGACCCATACTTATTCAAGTATTGTCCCGATCAAATCATAAGGAGATGTGTCCCAGATGATGAGCAACAAAGTATCATCTCCTTCTGTCATTCTCAAGCATGTGGTGGCCACTTTTCGGCTAAAAAGACCACAGCGAAAATTCTGCAATGTGGGTTTTATTGGCCCACCATGTTCAAAGACACACATGAGTTTTGCAAAACATGTGAACCTTGTCAGAAATTAGGAGGAATCTCCCGTAGAAATATGATGCCACTCAATCCCATTTTAATAATCGAAATTTTTTATTGTTGGGGCATCGATTTCATGGGCCCATTCCCATCTTCTTTTGGAAACTTATACATCTTACTTGCCGTTGATTATGTTTCCAAATGGGTCGAGGCCATCCCTTGCCGGAATAATGACCATAAAACAGTCATTCGATTTTTAAAAGAAAATATTCTTTCCCGGTTTGGAACGCCTCGAGTCATCATAAGTGATGGAGGGTCTCACTTTTGCAATCGCCCTTTTGAAGCCTTAATGAAGAAATATGGCGTAACACATAAAGTGAGCACTCCCTATCACCCACAAACTAGTGGACAAGCTGAGATATCCAATATGGAGATTAAACACATTTTAGAGAAAACGGTGAACCCCGATCGCAAGGATTGGTCGCTTCGGCTTACCGATGCACTTTGGGCTTACCGTACAGCGTTTAAAACCCCTATTGGAATGTCTCCCTATAGACTTGTCTATGGGAAGGCTTGTCACTTGCCTGTGGAGTTGGAACATAAGGCATATTGGGCTATTAAGAAGATGAATTTCAATTCTGACAAGGCAAGCTCGTTACGCAAACTACAATTGAATGAACTTGCAGAAATTCGGAATGAAGCTTATAAGAATGCGAGAATTTACAAGGACAAGACGAAGATATTCCATGATAAGAATATTCTTCGCAAGACATTCACGATCAATCAAAAAGTCTTCATGTATAATTCTCGCTTACATCTATTTTCGGGAAAATTGAGATCTCGGTGGATCGGTCCCTACATTGTGCAAACTTTCTATCCGTACGGGACTGTCGAGCTATTGAATCCAAGGAACGACAACATTTTTAAGGCAAATGGGCAGCGATTAAAGCCGTTCTTTGATAAATTTCCTTCAGAAGGTATGTCCATACCCCTGAATGATCCTGTGTATCAGGATGATTTATCTCCTAGTCTGACGGAGGTATAGAGTAGTTAGGATTAGGGTTTTGCTGCTTTTGTTTTCATTTTCATAGGTTTGTTAGAAGGAGGAAGATTTCCACTTTTCACTCTCTCAGGTACTATCATTCCTCACTCCCTTGTATTTTCAAATTGCTCTCATGTTTTGCTCATTGCACATCTTTTACATTGAGGACAATGCAAGATTTGGTTGGGGGGTGTAGGATCACTTGGATGAATCCAGCGTTTTGCAACATTTCAAGCAATTATATGTGGAAATTTTTTCGATTTTTCAAAAATTCGAAGCTCTTTTAGAAAACACCTGTTCTATGCACTCAAGTTGATATGAGCATAAGAGGAGGAGATATGAAGTGTATAGGGCTGGATGTCTGGAATTCCTCATAGCATAATGGTTTTTATATGTGAACTCCCCTATTTTGTGATTGATAGAAAATCTGAACACATTTACACCTAGTTCACATTACACGATTTTCATGAGTTGAAGGGATTATGTGATTTATGGATTAGCTAGACTTTGAATTAAGGTATTGAGAAATCAGGCCGGGGTACTTTGTCCATCCTTGTCTATGGGAAAATAATGAATGATATGGATTTTTAAAAATCCTATCTAATTTAAAAAGAAAAAGGAAAAGGAAGGATGAAATTGGGAATGTGAAAAAAAAATGGTGGAAAATTCCGATTAGGGCTACCTACTACCAACCGGGGGATGGTCTACCCGTAACCAAAGCCGGAAATGGGACGTAGTGTGAAAGTCGTCGGAAGGACGGTAAGGCAAATTCCTGTCATTGGCTTGATGAGGCTCTATGTACCTTGAGTTCTATAATCTACTTGATCTATGAAGAAGATAATCCTAGAAACTCGTGAGATGAATTTTCACTACCCACACTAGGTTGAATTTGTTCAAGTCCTTCTATTTATCAACCAATCAGCGGGAATTTCATATGACAGCTTATGATGTTTTGAGGGTTTACGGTTTCAACCTCTGTCGCCTAATGTTTCTGAATCTTAAGCTTATGAACCTTGGAATGAATAGAAGGATGGTTTCTGAAAGAGAGTTGAGTTTTGAAGAATGGGATTAGTTTCACGCATGTTTTGCTCGGGACTAGCAAAATGCTGGTTGGGGGGTGTGTTGAGCTCATAATTGTGCATATTCTAACCCCAATTCATCACTCATTATGCATGATATACATGTTTAAAAGACCAACTTAATATATGATGTGTGATTGTAGGAACAAGATGGAGAGTTCACCATTTGAAAGCTAAATGAGGCTCCTTACAAGTATTGAATACCATAGGATGAAGCATGAAGAAGGATCAAAGAAAGTCAAGCAAGGAGAGAAGAGAAAGAAAGAAAGAATGAAGAAAGAGAAGCCAGACCGGTCGGCTGACCGGTCGGCCAAGGAAGCTGACCGGTCAAGACCGGTCAGCCACTATTGAACCTCCAATTTATACATTGCATTGCTCATTACACAACAAGGTTTACATGATTTTCATGGTTTAAAGGCCCACCTAACACATGTTTTTGTGATTGTAGGGATGAGAGCGGATTTCATCCAATTGGAGCCTAACAAAGGTTATTTGAAGACATTGGAGGAAGTCCTAAGATGGACCAAAGAAAGAAGAAGAAAGAGGGAGAAAAGAGGATGAAGAAAAGAAGAAAAAGTGGAAGGAAAACAAGGCAGACCGGTCGTCCGACCGGTCAGCCACATCAAAGGAGCAAGTTAAAGACATGCTGACCGGTCAAGACCGGTCGGCCATGCACACTGCATGAAGGTTGATCATATTGATGAAGGGCCGACCGGTCATGACCGGTCGGCCAGGCTCTCTGGACAAGATGGAAACAAAGCCCGACCGGTCATGACCGGTCGGGCATGCACGCTGGACTGTGGACAGGTCTGTCCGACTAGTCTTGACTGGTCGGCAGCACTCCCTGGACTGTTTTTAGAAGCTAGTTCGACCGGTCACGACCGGTCGGCTCTGCGTAAGATCAGTCCTTTCTAAATCAGGACTCCGAAAACACTGCGCAATGCGTAGCCTTTCGCAGAATCCGACGCAAGGGAGGTTGTTTGCTATAAAAGGACACCTAGGAGCTCTTCCTAGGGTATCAGAGAGGCTAAGGAACATGAGTTTGGAGAGTGAAGGCGATTGTGGAGCGGCTGCAACTCTCCTATTCGGGTTTTTTCTGTTTTTATGCTTTATTTCAGAGTTTTTAGTTGTAGCATGACTATGCTCGGCTAAAACCTCTCAGCTAAGGCTGAGAGGTGAAGCTTGTAGCTAATTCTATGTTGGTTTCAGTTTAATTCAAGTAATTTACATTCAAGTTTGGATTTTTACATGATTTAGTTCCAAAAAGTGGTAGTTTGAGATGTCTTATCTGAGTTTATGTGCTCCAGACATGAATTCCTTTTAATTCTCTGAGATTATCATGTTTGTTTATCTAAATTCGGATTATAGTAATCCTTGAGCAGGCCATAGTCCAGAGGCATGGCTGTTACTCCGCAGGCTATGGTTTGAGTTTAGTATTGATTTTATTGGACTAGAACTTGGAAGTTCAACTTGAATGTGATGGAATGTGTGTGAATGCTTTATTCTCCAACTAGATGAGAGATAGGACTTCAAATCTAGTTGTGTTATCTACTTGGATTGACTGAATTGACATAGGATTGCTACAAGTGGATCCTTGAAAGCCTTAGTACTTTATATCTCTGATTTTTCATTAAATTCCTGAATTAAGTAATCACTTAATTAAATCTGATTTCTTTTAAAAAACTGAGTTGCTGGAGTGATTTGAGGATTGTTACTATTTCCCTGTGGATCGACCTCGGTCTTACCGAGATTTATTACTACATCGCAGCCTTACACTTGAGGCGAGCGAACAAGTTTTTGGCGCCGTTGCCGGGGATCAAACCCGGGTCACCCGCGTGACAGGCGGGAATACTTACCACTATACTACAACGGTAAACAGATGGACTGGTAGGGGAATTCCTGATTTGCGTTTGTTGTTGGAGTAGGGGAATTCCTGTTTACACATGCATGCTAAACAGATGGACTGCCACGCCGACCGGTCAAGACCGGTCGGCCATAGATGTTGGATTGAACAGGAAGGAGGCCCGACCGGTCATGACCGGTCGGGCATAGCTGCTGGAACAAGCTCAATACAGTCCGACCGGTCATGATCGATCGGCTGTGCTCTCTGGACCATTGCAAGTAAAGACCGACCGGTCCAGACCGGTCGGCCATGCGTACTGACTTAGAAGTTTCTAAGTTAAGTCCGATTTTCTCTGCGCTGCGTAAGTGTTACGCACTTTCTCAATTCTTCCGAAGTTGGGGAGCCTCCAGACTATAAAAAGACACCTAGGGATTGTTCCTAGGGGATCCTGGAAGGGTTCAAGCGAGGTTGGAGACTGTGGAAGTGGAGATTGGAGTTTCACAACTCCTTTTGGTTTGCTTTGCTATTTTCATGCTTTTTGTAGTTGTTTCATGTTTCCTTGGATCATGAGCAGCTAAACCTCTTAGCTAGGGCTCAGAGGTGAAGCTTGTAGTGAATCCAAGATATTTTAATTCGTAGTTAAGTGGTTTTCAGTTTGGAATTCATGATTATGAACTAAGGTTTGAAGTTTATACAAGTTTTTAAGTAATTTTTCTTAGTCTTGTGATGACTCATGGATGTTTGGATGAATTACTTAGCTTCTTAATTCGTTTGCAACGGTCTAGACCTGTATGATCCAAGGAATCGGAGTGCGCTCTAGTACTAAGCTCTTCATAAAGGGACTTCATGCCAAAGTTCTATTTTAGTTGATTTTCTGGAATATGTAAGGACTGTGCTTGTGATTTGAATCCAGTTCAAATCCTAATCTAGCCTTGTCTTGTGAGAGGACTTGAGGATGGTTATGATTAAGAACTGGACCTATAGAAAAGGGGAATGACCTATGCAATTGAGCATGCTCAGCTCGGCCTACATTGAGTGAATCTTATGCATAAAACTTACATATTACAGAATGTTTGGTTTAACAGCTCTATCATCCGACTAGATGGACAGGAATGTCGATTCTAGTTGAGAGAATAAGAAACCACAGTGGATTGAACATCAAGGATTGCTACAAGTGGATCCTCTGAACCCCTAGTGCCTTCTTATAATTAATTACTTTCGATTTAATTCAGCTTTTGTTACTCACATCAACTTCATACAACAATCTGATTAGTAGACTTAAATAGACACTTGTGGATGAATTTGTGAGATCCTACATAGCCCCTGTGGATCGACCTCGGTCTTACCGAGTTTATTACTACATCGCAACCCTACACTTGGGGAAGCGAACAGCCTCCTCTCGGGCTTTCTCTGGACCATCCTAATATAATTTCTAAGTTCCTGTGTGATTCCACAATATATAAAGATCTCTAAATTTCAGTTTTTAAATTTTGTATCACATACTACAATCAATTTAGGGCATCCTAATGGTTAAATTTCTTGTTCCAAGGGTCTACCAATTATGCATTTGAGTGTGTGGACAACCTACAGGTAAACTATATTTATAAAGAACGCCTCTCTCTGAAACCATTTTGTCACACCCTACAATTCGAACACAGCGTGTACACCCTCGGGTCTAAGTTACAGAGTGTGCCATGTGCAATTAGTTCACTCATTCCAATTTTCATATAGTTACAGAGGCATATAGCACATATAAACTAAGTTCAAACACCATCCATTGCAATGTTCACTTTATTCACTAGCTAAAGTCCACCTAATCGGGACTTTATTAAAAAAATAATTGAAATCCAATTAAAGTTTTATCACCACTAATAATAGGAAAGAAATTCTAACTTATATAGTAAAGTAAATGTAGTCAGTTAGGCATCTAAGTTCAAAAGTTGCAATCTCCTCCTCTGTTAGGTATGGCCAATCTCCTTGAGGTCCCTCCACCTGTTCAGCCTCATTTTTATAAACCAGTTCTGGTGGGTGAACTTCAACTACATTTGTTTACTTTTTTAATCCACACCCGTCGGCTGAAAAGCCCGGTGAGTGACCAATCACGATTCAAATACATGACAGTTAAAATAACAATGCAAATGGAGTAATGGTGCATAATGCATGCATGTCCAAGTGGGAAACACATCCACTTGCTTGAGTTGGAGTCCATCAACTCGCATCCACCCTCCTAGGGCAGGCATCTACTCCTTGGGTAGGCTTCTACTCAATGTAGGCATCCATGATGGTCCCTGAGTCACCCAATACTTAAGTACCTACAGGTCATCCGGAAGGGTCCTCTAGGTATACATCAGGATGCATGAGAATGAATGCATGTCATGTATATGCCAATTAATGCTAATTAAACATAGCACATAAACACATGATGTAACTTTACTTCTCTTTATTTCGACGCTAAATATTCACGATAAATAATTTATGTAAATCCATGCCCATGTATTTCACAATTGATACATAATAGATTTTAAGCAAGTGACACATACTCAATCATCTACCAATCATTAAACATCAACAAGGACAATATACAAACTATTTTAACCGAAATGGGAGGAAACATGGTGGGAATCACTCACCTCTGATTGGTGATGTGAATTCCACAAGTTTTCTAAATTCAGAGTAAATAACAAATTCCTAAATACACTTCATTGTGCAAATAAATTTCATTCATTAATCTATTCATTACATTCTCTGATTAATTAAAGTTGTCCACCCTCTTAGTTATTTGAGGTGGAAAAATCGTAATTCATAGTTTCAAAATATGCAACTCATATAGCCTAATCGATCAGTCGATTGATCTGTTGATCAATCGATTTTCAACGTCGATTGATTGACAATCCAGATCGATCGATCAGAAACATCCGATTTTAGATCAGAAGTCACCAAACATATTTGTCCCCATTTCGACAGGTCGATCGACCTTGAATCTTTCATTTAAGTCGCTGGACTGTTTTGGTCCTCTTCGATCGATTGATGTTTCTGGTCGATCAATTGACGACAGAACGTCCAGTTCTCCAATTTCGAATGATTTCCAATCATTTACCAATATCTTAGATCGTTTGATTTTAATGGGTCTGTGGTCATCATGGTTCAGATCTGGACCTTCCATCATACATCGAATCTTAAGATGGTTCATGGTCATAAATCTAGGCCATAATGATCACCCTACACCCCAATTTACATTATTAACTTTATATAGCAGTGATCTCAATGGCCCACTAGACTATCTGATCCATAAAAAATACTTTTCACCATTCAGATTGATAGAACGGATAAGATAATCCGATGGTCCATATGAGGATCAACTTATAATCCTAGATCAGATTGATGTAGCCCACCTATAAATCAGATCAATATGAGAGTTCTGGCCCTTACATGGTTTGGCCTTAGGATCCATAAGATCCGTGCAGATCAGATCTACCTTAGTCAGATGGTCCCTCATAAATCCTAGCATTACAATGTTCTATATCTGAGATTGTCCACTGATCCGCACAATGGACGGATGATCAATCTGTCCCGTCCATTGGATAGATCGGGAGAAATTATACTATAATCACAAAAAAGAAGGAACCAAAGTTTTATTGGATCTAAGCCTAAAAAAATTATAATTTTGATTGTACTAGGTTTTGATCCCTAGGCTACCCTATCAACCAAAAGAGCCTTAACTAAGTACCCTAATGTCTCATTTTGTTTATTAGTTATAAATTAATTCCTTTAACCATTTTATTAAAAAAAATAAATTAGGTGGCCAAAATTTCGGGTCGTGACAGAACCTACTACATTTGGAAGTTTCTGTATTTTGATAATTTTTTATATTTGAGTATCATTTTACATAAAATCTTAATACTTGAAAAACCTTCTAATTTGGAAAAATTGTTGTTTTTTTTAATAACTGCTATTTTTGGAATATTTGTCGTTTTGGAAAACTGTTATTTTGGAAAAAAAAAAAAAATTTGGAAACTTTGTATCTAGTGTGAACCCCCCTTATTGGGCTTCGCAATTCACGCATGTTTGGAAAATTTCAGTTGCAGGATTTAAGTTAGAAGAGAACGATCGTGAGCAGGAGTGCTACTTACAATAGACCATTTACTTTAATATTGCATTATGATAGATAATTTGAGTAGTTGAATTTTTGTAACAAGACCACTTATGATGAGCCATCGTAGTAGTTAGATTGAACCTGATCTATGGTTAATGATTATTTAGATTCTTACAGGGTTATATATTTATCCTCCTAGTATTGATGATTTTTTATAAGTTTACTTTATATTTGTGTATTTTGAAATATAAGTAAATGAGATTGTGAATAATGTATATATAGTTTAATTATCTCACACCTTGGAACTCGGGATCGGAGCCTCATACTCGAGTATCAAATTTTGGGGTGTGACAGCTTAGGAGTAATATAAATATCCATGACCTACCATTAGTGGATCCCCGATGAACTGAGTCCTTACTTGGAAGATTGCACCTTGGTCACATCCTGCTAACCAATCCACCTCGATTGTTTGTCCATATAGACAATCATAGGTATTTATCTTTCATTTATTTCCCTACTTATTTGTTTATCCGTTGATTGTATTGAGCTTCAAATATATATAATTAATAAAATCGACATTTTAAGCATTTAGTTTTACATCTTCTATCTATCTTTGTTCTGTTGAGAAATATACAGTTTGACATCATTGATGAAAGAAAAGTCTTTAACGCAAGGTAACAATTACCCGTTTAGAAGGACTAACCCCTATTCTTCTAAAATCGCCTGATCATTGTAATCGTCAGTGGCTAAGAAGGCAGGCAATCCCATGACACTTGCAATAAGCTCATGGTTTACGCTGGATTATGAAGATAACTTTTGCAATTTATAAAATAATTGCACACTTTATTCTGCATTACAGTAATTACGGGAAAACTTGACAAAATAAATAGGCCTAAGAAATTTTAACGGTAGGCATTTAATCTCTACTGTTTCCACGGTGGTGTGGTCAACTTGAGCTTTCCACCTGCCTCAGTTTTTGGCCCATACCCTAAAATGAGTTGATAAATTGGATGATAGTAGATAAAATACATACATCATAGTGGGCCACAGAGCTCTTCCACCGACTGTGGTCGGTGCAGCGTCACAGAAGCATATTGTGTCCTGTCTCGCCTAAATGATAATCCTTATCTGTCTAGGAATGGTGATGTGGGGTGTTGGGGTTAGGAGCCCCGCAGCAGAAGCAATCAAAGTAGGTGAGGAACACACTTCAATGGCAATCACACAAGCAAATCGACACACACAAGAAGGCAATCCGAATTTTACGTGGAAAAACCTCACAAGTAAAAAACCACGACACAAAACGACACAAATCCACTATGATATCAAAAGTTACAAAAGATAGAAGAAACACAACCCGGATCACAGCTCACAAGAGAAATCCCAAGCTAACAAAGCTAATTCTCACATGAAAAGGACAAACTCATCCCTTTCCTTCATCGCAGAGAACTCTAAGCTTCCACATTGCTCTTTCTCTTGCCCTAGAACTCTCTCAATCCCTTGGCCCATTGGCAGCAATCCTAATCTTGGATTACATCCCCTTAAATAGGAAAAAACCGATATTAGAAACTCCTTGCGCAAAAACAGCGCAAGAAACCCATTCCAAAAAGGAAAATGCCGACCGGTCGGCCGGCTGGCCGGATGCCCAGAAATTGTTCCAACAGCTTTGTTACCTTGATCTTCACCGTGACCAACCGGTTGGTGGCCTCCATGAATGGAGATTTGAGGCGTCCAATCCCAACATGGGATCCACCATGATGTATGTGTTTTATCCACACGGTCCATCCACTTTGCCAGACCATTTTTTGAGGTACGAACCCAAAAAATGAGGTAGAACCAAGGCTCAAGTGGACCATGCAGCGAGGATTGAACGCCAGCCGTTAAAAGCTTCTTGGGAGCCGTAGAAGTTTTGTAGATATTTGTGTTGTCCCTTCATCAACGTGTATATATATGACATTATGAAGAGGTCGGATGGCAAATTAATACAGTGGCCCTTAGGAAGGTTTCAACGGTGATTACCGCTGCTTCCTTTGTTATGGTCCACTCAATAGCTTTGGATCTACCTCATTTTATTTTTTCAGGACGGCTTAGATCAAACTCATACGTCACACAGTCCCTGTCTTTAAGAATTAGACAGGACTCAACCCGCTTTCAAAGGCGTCACCAGCGAATCCGCATCCGCTTCGAAGACGACATTTTGCAAGTGATTTTTTTTTTCTGAAAAGTGAAAAGCAAGATGAAGTAGGTGTGCGGTCTTTTAACTGTCTTTTTGCTTGTTTTTAAGACCATGTATCTTTCAGAGACTTTGTTTTATATTCGAAGCAATTACCACGGTTTTGGATTTTTGCAGGATAAGCTAAAGAGGAAGCATATTGCCATTTACACAGGGCTGTGGACGACCAACCTAGCTGTCCTTGACAAAGTCACTCCGCCCATCTCGTTTTTTTTTTTTCTTTTTTTTTTTTTTTCTTTTTTAAAGACTGGAATTCTAAAAATCAGACAGAACCAAAGATCATATAGGCCATACCACATGAAACAGTGTGGATTGAACGCTTGAGGGTAACAGAAGTACTTTTGTATCAGGATGATATCTGTGTTCCTCCAGTTTATCTGAGTGGTAATAACCTATGAACGTTTTGGATTGGCATATAAATATCATGGTCAGCTCCAGGAAGGTTTCAACAGTGGAAGTTTCAGTTCCCACTGTTTCATTTGGTGTGTCCCAAATGAGTTTTGTATCTACCTGAAATATTTAGACTCCTGGCTTACCGTCGTCTTTCAAATTAGTAGATGCACTGAGTGAATTTGTCGCCCACGTCTCTCTTCGGCCCCCATACAGCCTCCGGCACAGGAATACCTATGTGACTAGGGTCACATGCAAGTCGTGCCACCCTTACTGTGGGGCTTACGAATGATGCATGTATAGAAAATAAAATAAAATAAAATAAAGCACATTCCAATCATAGGTGGACCATATATACCATAGGAAATAATAGTGATTGACTATTAAAAATTTATTATGAGCCACAAAAGTTTTGGATCAAGCTTAATTATATTTGTTTTTCCCATTCATCTAGGTTTATGAGACCTTATCAAGAGGTTGGATGTAAAATAAACATTACGGTGGGGCCGGAGGAAGTTATTAATGGTGGTCATCCAATCACCAATATTTCCTATAGCATGGTCCACCTGAGATTTGGATCTACTTCAATTTTGGTCCCATGCCCTAAAATAATCTTGCAAAACGTATAGGCAGCATAGATATAGAATAAATACGTCAATGTGGGCCCCATGGTATGGGCTGTACCGTCTTTTGTGAGGCCACAGGCGGAATGTAATCTGCTCCGTGCTTTGCCAAGATCCTGACTCTACCATGTGCTGGGCGCGCACAGGTGTAGGGATTTGGAGCTCTCTCTCTCTTTTTCTTTTTCTTTCTTTAATTTCTAGGCTTTTTTTCACATAATATCAATTTGGACACAGCTTGCCTACTGACGCTTTGTGCACTGTGGGCCCACTATGATAATGTGTTTCATCCACTCCATCCATTTACTTTTTCTCATATTCTTTTGTGGCATGAGCTCATCTAAATCGCAAGAGAACTACACTACAGGAAACCGTGATGATTGAACATCCACAGATAAAAACTTCTCGGTAGCCACAAGTGTTTAATCAAGCTCATATTCATGTTCTCCTTCATCCACACACACTCACACCCACACATGACACATGGATACTCCAAGCCAAGACATCAGTGTTGAAATATATTGTCTACTCTTACCGACATGTGATATAATGAAACATATCCAACCAACTATTAACAACAGTTCCCACCTTCTAGGGACCCCCGCTCATAATTAAATAATTTTAAGAAGTTTATACATTATAAGTTGTTCATAATTAATTTAAAAAATTAAAAAAATAAAACATTTATCAAATTAAATAAATTGACAATTAATTAAAGAAATTAACAAATTAAACAAATTAACAATTAATTGAACAAATTAACAAATTAAACATTTATCAAATTAACAATTAATTGAACAAATTAATAAATTAACAAATTAAACATTTCTCAAATTAAACAAATTAATAATTAATTGAATAAATTAACCAATTAATTAAATAAATTAACCAATTAAAAAAAATTAAAAAACCAGATAAAGAAATTAACAATTAACAGATAATTGAACAAATTCTCAGATTACCTATGGTAGGGGAGGATGTGGGGGCCATTTTTAGCCCGGAGGGGGGCTGGCGAGGGTAATGGAGAGAGAGAGAGAGAGAGAGAGAGAGAGAGAGAGAGAAGTGGGGGTCGCGTGGTTAGGGGGTGGCACAGCCCAACTGGGGCCCGGAGTTAAGAGAGAGAGAGAGAGAAAGAGAGATGAGGGTGGGTTTTGGCAACAGAGAGAGAGAGAGAGAGAGAGAGAGAGAGAGAGAGAGATATGCGGGTGAGGGCTATGGCTAGCGTGCATCGACGATGGGGAGGGAGAGAGGGAGAGATAGAGATGGGGGTGGGGTGTGGGTGCGTTGACGACAACAGGGAGGGAGAGAGGGAGGGAGAGAGAATCGACGCTCTCTATCAATTTGGGCATTTAATAAAAAAAACGTAACTTATAAAATTCAACGGTCTTGGGTTATCGAAATTTTCGTTAATGGCCATGCGCCGTCGAATTTTTAGCGCATTTTTTAAGTCGGCCTTGGCCACCGAATTTTAACTATCGAATTTCAGCCTTTTTCACATGCTGTATATAATTACCAAATGGATGAAGCTATAAGTCTACTAGGGCGCCCCGAGCGCACCACTATCTGATCCTATTCCTGAGGCATCTGCATATGTCAAATGAAAGGCATCAAATGCCAACATAGTGAAGAAATATCCCTAAGATTATACTCAGGACATTTTAATTATAGGAAGGTTTACGACAAATACATATTTCTACATATACTACTTTTAAGCATGTTATCTTTAACGCACAAATACTGAGCAAGTTACACATATTATCAATACAATTAAGCACCTGTAATGATAGCATAACAAAACATCATCTGATTGTTAAGTGCATGAAAGGCATGATATGCTGGATGGATGTCCTAGGAATCACACGAGGAACTTAAAAGGTAACACTAGTGCTGCCCTTGGACAACTAGGCACCCACAATCTTCCACAAAAATATATCCAAATGTAATGTAGCATGTGACCACCATTACCAACAGATACAATACTACTTTCAAATCACAATAACCAATATACACTGGTTCATCCTTGGTGTAACCCACAAATGAATGATATGTTATGTATGATTAGCCAAGTGGTTATTATTTCAGTTCATACAATAGTTTAACAAGAATACCACTATATATCACTGGTCATTAACTGGATCATGTGGCTCATTGTAGCACATAGTGGCTCTTCATCAATGTCTCTTGATCCAAATTAAGGTTTGCCACCGATATACATCATAAATTAATAATTTCAAAGGCGTGGCATGTTTCCCAATTGTATGTAAATCAACATGATAAGGGTCGTTAACCAAATACGAATAATCAATTCAAAGGTGCGGGTTTGTCACTCCAAACTTAATCGATATCTCCCAATTCCATTTACGTTGGGTCATTTGAATGGTACTTTAGCTCATAACCATCGGCTAGGTATATGACAAGGGTCGTTTAAACAACATTCTTCACCTCCATTAATGCTCACTAGTCACGACAATGAGACACCATCCCAACGTAGGTCGATAGCTCAGAGACGGTATCCCATATCACCATGCACGGCTCATGAGTCTTTGTAGGATCATAACATACTAACGGCTATTAATGGAATCAATTCAATGGTAATAGACTATAGAGAACCCCCGACAAAACCAACATTGGGTATTCCAAATTTCATAGGATGTCATTCAACAACAAGCATAAAACCGATCAGTCTTGCATTAGACTGATCTAATCGACTATGGAGAACCCCCGACAAAACCAACATTGGGTGTAAGTCATCCCATGTAGTTCCAACTACTATCAATCATTCGAGTTCAACCTCGATCAATCGAACAAGCCTAAGGTGGTTGACCCAAGGTGGGCCACCCGCTTACTTCGACAATTTGCAACACTTGATCCACTATAACAACAATTTAAATTATCAAGTACATAATCATAAACATGAAGCAAATTTAATAACACACCAGGGTATAATAATTGGAAGTATGTACATATCAATATAATCCAATTTACATGAACACAATCTGATCTACATCAATGCAATCGAATATATATATATCAACATTTCTTAATATTCGACATTAAATAGTTCTAATATTAGGAATTTCAGATCACTCAAGCATTTTATCGAGCATGTTATTAACCAAATAACAAACAAAGACATTTCATCATCTAAAATTCTAAGTAAAAGCTTGAGGGTAGATCTTTAGCTAAGAGTAAACAAAAATCGATTCGAATTCAACCCTAGCGTCAAAATTTTGAGAAAAACCTCAAATACCAATAATTAATCATAAATTAATAACTTAAGATTTACTCTAATTAAACTTCTATTTGGAATTAGGGTTTATATACCTTAGATTTGGGAAAACCCCTAATTGATTCGACAAATCGGAGCCTAAGGTCGGTGTACAACGGAATCTACATGGGTAATGCCCAAATATGGCTTCCGTAATACTGTGTGTCACTCCTAATCGATCTTTGGGACACAAGTCCTAGCATGAACAAACCCTAGGGTTAGGGTTTTAGGATTTTGGATTTAGGTAAGAAATCGAAGGGTTAGGTAAGATTCTTACCTCCGGTCATAAGTGAGGAGGAATCGACAAAGGGTTCGGTAGTTAGGTGTTCATCGAAGGGGATTCGGTAAATGAAACCCCAAGACCTCTCTCTCTCTCTCTCTCTCTCTCTCTCTCTCTCTCTCTCTCTCAATCTCTTTATCTTCCACTTTTTCTCTTCCTCTCTTACTCTCTCTCTCTTTCTCCCTTGCTAGGACAAATTCGTATGAAATGGAGGGGATGTCCACATTTAGGTTTTTATAATGCCGAATAGAGTTTAAATGGACCTAAGGGCTTAGTTATTGATTAGATAACCCTATGAGGGGTTGGTTTTAACTTTTAGGGTTCACTAAAGGGTGTATGTGTCGATTTATGGCATGATATAATTTCCCTAAGTGGTGATCAACGTAATGCATCGATCAACCCACAAATCGGACACACCGATCAACATTTATGATCAAAAGTCAATTCGACAGTTACCGGTCATCGATCGGAGTCACGACTTTAAGAATAGTTGAAGGGTATTATTTTGGGTTAGTGCCCCTAATTTGATCATGAACCAATGATTCAAAAGCTATAACTTTGGTAAAGTTCGGTCGTGGACAATTAACTTAACTTTCTGACAGTTTCTAAGGGCATTCGCATATCGCATGGGCTCACCTTAAAAGCCCAAGTTAAGTGATTCGAGATGCGATCTCGGCTCAATGTCCTACGATGGACGTTAAGACCCTAAGACGGACGATTTTTTTTAGTTTCAGGTTCAGTGGTCCATTAACGAGGGTTTAGAACTTGTTTGGATAATCCAACCATTTCTGAAATGAAATTGGATAGTGAGATCTCGTGTACGATGGTTAGAGTTTGAATTAGTTAAGTTCAACATTTGGCCTTTTTGCATTTAGCGGAAATGGTGATTCGGTCCTAATTACCATAATCAAGAGTGTCAATTCGACTAAACTAAAAACTAGCCGAACTAGTAAAATATACTAAAAAAAAATCCTAATTTAATTACATAGGATGATTCTTGATATGATTGAAAGAAATTTCTGAAAAGATGCCGAATACTAAACTCTAAGATGAAAAATATACGTTCAGTTGTACTAAACTCTAAGATGAAAAATATACGTTTGGTTCATTGACAACTTGCACTTACAGAAATTCTCAGTTTTAACGGGTTAGTTAGCCAATCAGCCAATCAAATCAAGTCAGCAAGTTATTTTGAGGTGAGGTGTGAATCTCGCGCATCCACCTACCGACCCACCGACCTCAGCAAGAAAGACGAGTGTTGTTTTAAGTGAGTGGTTAGCACCCATCTACCCATCCAGAAAAAGAGAGAGAGAGAGAGTGGTTAGCACCCATATACCCATCCAGAGAGAGAGAGAGAGAGAGAGAGAGAGAGAGATGGGAAGCAATGAGGAGGAAAGGGTGGAAAGTAGGGAATGGGTGTTGTCCTCATACGCTCCTGAGGGCGTGCCAAGTTCCGACCATCTAAAGATCCGAACAGTAAGGATAGACGTCGGTGTTGACTCCATTCCGGACCACCACGTGGCCGTGCAGCTACTATGGATATCCATTGATCCATATATACGGGGGATGATTTGTGGCGAAGAAGACGGGCTTTACCTCCCGCAGGTCCAGCTTAACCAGGTACGTAACCACCATTCTCTTCCACCAAATCCCTATCGTTTTTAAATTCACTTTCTTAATTTCCGCCATCTTCAATCTCTACACCATTTCCTTGGATGGAAACAAATTATTTCGTCCTTCCTGGAATATTTAATATACATGCATGGCACATGTACGGCAGATGAGCAACAGCCTTTTTTTTCTTTTTTCATTTTTTTTAATAGCACTTGTGTGTCCAAGATCCAGGCCACTGATTAACTGGAGGGGCAAAAAGATCAGGCTGGTCTTATCCAGACATGTAATCAATGCAAATGGCTTGATTCAAGTAAACAGATAGTTCCACCTATTGATCTAAATTTCAGGTCATTCGTCTGGTTTGGTCGATTTCGGATGGACTATACCTAGCCATCCCATCAAGTTCATCATTTCGTGAGCTATTTTGCTATTGGCAAATGACATCGTTGTGCTAGACTCGCCCTCATTTAAATTTACTCTGCCACATCAAAAGGGCTCCAAGTTCCGACGAGTGGCTAAGGGCATGATTGGTTGTAAAATCTAGAATATAGAGAAAATCTAAATTCCAGTGTTAGAATTCAAAATTGCAGAAATTGAATTGGTAATCTAGATTCTATCTAGAGCTTTCTGTTTGGTTGAAAACTGTGTAATTGAGATTGTATTTAGTTGAAAACCGTGTAATCCAACCGCTGCTTGTGGCATGGCCCACTTGGGCTTCGGATCCACTTGAGAAGTTGACCCCTGACCTATAATAGTCCCACAAGACAGATGGCCAAGTTGGATGGAAAATAAACATTATAGTAGGCCTTAGTTTTTAATGGTGGACGTTCAATCAACACTGTTTTCCTGTGGTGCGGTCCACTTGAGATTTAGATCGGCCTCATTTTTTGTCTAATGCTCTTAATTGAGCTCTCAAAACGGATGGACAATGTGGACTTAAAATGCATAAATCATAGATGTACAATGCATACATCGAGGTGGGCACCACCCTAGGGGTATTATTGTTAATATTAAATGACGCTGACTTCAGCCTCTTTTCTCTTCGGTAGAAATGTTCTCCCACAGTAAGTGGGAATCCAAACAAGCCCTCGGCCGGAGTTGGATTCTGCCTCACCACGTGGCAACCTAGGGTTCATGTGATGAGCATGCGGCGTCATAGGTTGGTTGGGTAAGATGAAATAGACATACCGGATGGATCTTAAAAATTTTTAACGTTATTACTTTTCAAGGAAAGAAGGAAACTGAAGAATTTACTAATTATCCCAGTGTTTGGATTTCTCCAGCCAGTAAAATCTGAATTGCCGGCAGTAAAATAAAAAATAAATGAAAAAATGAAAAAAAAAAAAAAAAAAGAAGTGGAATTGGACGGCTGATTTGTGCAAGGTGAGATCAAAGATGTGCAGAGTTTTGATAGTATAAGGAGGATGCATAAGGGCGCTGATGACTCTCACTCTTGAATGGCACACGTGTTTGAGATATGTGCCACTTGTTAGATAGGTTAGACAGTGGACATAAGCAGGATTGAAAATAATATTATCCCACAACGAGGCAGTTAAAACTTGCATATGAAAAATGACAGATGTATATATACATATATATGTATGGATGACTAAATCGGCAGACGGTCCTGATTTTATCAAAGGCAAGAGAGGATCGAATAGCAGAAGGCTTGACAATCAGAGCCAATAATTAATTGTTCCTATCTTTACACAGATTCGGTAGTGACCCCTCCAGTCGCTACTACTGGTCGGTGCGGTGGTCCCCATCATGATGTGTGCATTTTATTCATGCCGTACAACCATTTTTCCAGCCCAAAAATGAGGCAGATCCAAATCTCAGGTGGACCACACAACAGGAAACCGTGGTGATTGAACGCCCAGTACCCTTAAAACTACAAACATTACTAGCTTTCAATGATCACTGTTACCTGTGGTGTCGTCTCGTCCACCTGAGATTTGGATATATATGCTTCATTTTTTGGCCCTCTTTCTCTTAGAGTAATTTGGAAAAAATGAAATAACACATACATTGAGGTGGGACCCATGAAAAAGGCCCTATATATGCAGCTTAGGTTGTTACTCTTACTAGTACTGTGTGGGGCCCAACTTGATGAATGTGTTGCTAACACACCAATGGAAAAAGTGGTCAATAATCATTAAAAACTTTTTATAGGGTACAGAAGTTTTGAATCAAGTTAATCTTTTTTGTTTTGCCCTCATCCACGTCTGATTGACCTTACTAACGGGTTGGATGAAAATAAACATTATGGCCTTGGGAAGTCCTTAATGGTGGGCATTCAATCACCACTGTTTCTTGCGGTGTGGTCCACCTATCATTTGGATTTGTTTAAGTTTTGAGATCATATCCTAAAATGGGCTGGACAGATGGACGTTATGGATGTACACCATATGGTTAAGGTGGGCCCACTTCCAAGCGAGCTTGGTCATGTCTCGACTTGTCTGAAATATCTGCGTCCCTTACACAGAGGGAAAAAAGACAAAAGAAAAGATAAAGCAGCCTTGCGTTTTAGTAGGAAGCGGATTGCGTAGTGAGTAACTACGCACGCTAAGCGTGCGGAGAAAACTCTGTGGGGCCCACCATGTCTACGTATTTCATCCACTCCATCCATCCATATTAGCAGCTAATTTTAGGTATGGTTCCAAAAAATGAAGCATATTAGAATCTACAGTGGACCACAACACAGGAAAAGTGTGAACTGAATGTCTACCATTGAAAAATTCTCAGGGTACACAGAAGTTTTGTATCAAGCTGATATTTGTGTTTTCCCTTCGTCCATATCCATGTAATCTTATGAACAGGTTGGATGACAAATAAACATCACTGTGGGGCCTGGGAAGATTTCAACGGTGGAAATCATTATTCCCACTGTTCCCTGTGGCATGGTACACTTGAGATTTTGATATGCTTAAATTTTTGGGCTCAACCCCTAAAACATATGGACGGAATAGATAAAGCACATACATTCTAGGTGGGCCCAACTGAGTTTACTCCGCACGATAAGAGCGTGCGGAGTAACGCAATCCGATTTGGTTTTAGTAATAGAAATGGTTTACATGATCATCACTTTTTGAAAGCGGGAGAAATATCCTACATCATAACCACTTCTTTTTACTTTTCTTATTGAAAGTGGCAGACAATGTGATAATGCATCTTGAATATGCTAGAATTTCCCCCAATGCTTTTGTGGTTGTAGTGGGCTGCTTTCAACTTTGCGTCACAAAGTGCGTGTGTACTTACTTTTATAGATTAGGAGTTGGTACGAGGTCATGCTGGTCCACCACGCCAACCAAATGGACCCAAAATTTCAACGGAGCCTGACTGATTTGTTAAATAGGCCATGAATTCAAAACCAATCCTGACTCTTGGTCATGGCATGTCTTTAAAATTAAATTATTCAGCTTGAACAGGGAGGCTTTGTTAATAAAACGGCCCTCAATTATAATGTAAAAAGGTGTTGGCACCAGAATTGGAATCCATTATTTTTTATCCCTTTGGTCACTTTTTTTATTTTTTGAAGGACGAAAATGCCCTTATGTCAATTATCCTCTCACGAAGGTAACTTGTCATGGAAATCGAGAGGGCTTTTTCAAAATGGAATTATGGGCTACACTAATTCAAGGATTGGGGCCACCCATCAACCGATTTAATCCGTTCACTTTAATCGGACAGTCGTGAACCTGCAATTTAAAAAAAATGGAGTTATTTGTGTCCCACACTGATTTGTGGTGCCCCGAATGTCAGGGGCCGCAGACATCCTCGGTCCCCGATATCCTAAGTTCTACATAATGCAATGCATGCAAAAATGTATAGCATAATAAACATTAACAAGAGATTAATCCCAGCCAAGAAACAACTAATCATGAAATAAACCATCCAAAATGGAGGAGAAATGATGTGTGTGTGTGTCTATATATATATATATATATATATATATATATATATATATATATATATATATATATATATATATATATATTCAAAATACACAATAACATCATCTCACTCATTGATGCCATGGGAATCCCCACAATCCGAGTCCAAAATATCACACTAAGCTAAACAAAGGGGGTCGCCGAGGCACTCACCTCCAAAAAGGCATTTGCCCCGATTCTCTCCTATGCCTGGTCATCTGCGAAATAGAAGTACGAGTCCTCACCATCGCTTATATCCTCGTACTCCGTCATTATATCCGCTTCTTAGGTATTTGCGTCACATGTGTCATATGGTTTGTGTTTTAAAACACTGTCCCAGAAAGGGAGTGAGTCGCCAACTCAGTGGTTCCATTTCATTAAGTTACTCAAGCACGAATGTAAATAGATATAAGTAATGAGTTCACATACATACATATAGCAGTTAAAGGGATAAACATATTAACACATCATGTGTTTTTAATGCATAAATGCATGAGATGCAAATGCATACTCGATCACCGTTTTGGTCATAACCGACAGTGAGTGGCACCACCACCTCACCCGCATAGACCTGAGCCGCCAGTGAATGAGCCACCACCCCATCACCCGCACACAATGCATGTCATGCCGAACCATGCATGATTAGTGAAGTTATTAATTATTTCATTTAGCATCCAGTCGATTGGCGAAGCCACCGTACCAACGTTTTATTACTCGGCCAACTTGGGACCATCTGGCTCACTGCGTGGCGAATGCATATCATCGCCAGTAACCCCTCGATCCTTGCTCGAGTTATTATCCCTAGAGCCCGATTTAGCCGTGACTTGTCAGCCACGCCCAACTTGGGCCGAAAAAGGGCTTGTCACCCATTCCCATAGTCAGGTGGTAGTCTAGTCACCTCTACTGGTGCTCAATGGACACTACGGGGAGGCTCCTCACCCCAGCGTAGGCCGAAAGCTCGGGCATAGGTCGCATACCACCATGCCTAGCACATGAGACTTTGGGGATTAATTCACCATACGATTTCAAGTGGACCCAACCAATGGTAACATTGGTACTTAGATTCGAATAGAAGCGACGGGTTACACACACAACACACCCAACCTAAAGTTGGGTCAGCACCTTTGATTGAGAAGAAGACGGGGAGGCCAACCTTAGGCACTCGTGGCCCGCGTGGTCCTCAAACCACAACCGATCACCCGCATTTTACCTCAATCGACGATTCCAGTCCCAAGGTGGTCAACCCCATGCGGCCGCCCCAAATTTCTTTAATTTACCAGGTTAAACAAATCATAGACATCATGTAACTACCTTAATGAATTTCAATCTTTATAAATCTAATCTACAGCATATGCATCATCCACATGTTCAGAAAATAGAAGCAAGATAACGAATTATTTAAGATTCTAAGGCATGCATTAACATACATACAGTAGCATTATAAGAAACATTTCATCTCAGCTTTTCATTATGTTGAGTAAACATCACTTGTGAACATGAGACATAATATGAGCATGCAAATGATCCTAAGCATACATGACAGTCCTAGACATTCAAGTAAACAAGTTTCAGCACCTATGATCTTTCCTAGACATAATTCAACCATCTCAACAATCATTATAGTACTACTAGCTAAGAATCCAAGGACATTATCTACATCTACTTACATTTATTGTAAGGCAACCTAGAGGTAAATGGTACGCACCTCTCAAGTATTGGTGAAATCGAAGTAGTCCTCTAAAATAAAGCTTGCATGTAAGAGATTTTGGGAGAGGGGTTAAAGGGTATAGCTGGATTTTGGGGAATGAGCTTCTTATTCACCTCTAGTCACAATGGAAGGAGTGTCTTCGCGAGGGACAACGGCGGTAGCATTGTAGGGCCGACCAAGAGCTAGTGGGGTGGCATGCAAGTGCCCTCTCTATCTTCAATGCTCTCCCTTCTCTCTTTTCTCTACTCTCCTTCACCCTCTCACTCTCTCTTTCTCAGCAACTTAAGGAAATGAAAGGGGAGTGTGTTGGAGAATGTAGTTTTATAGTGAGAATTTTGAGGAAAAAGACCCTAAGTGCTGAAGTTTCATGGAGATGGCCCTGGGAGAGACTGTTTTAGTTATGTGGGGCTCACCTGGCCCACCTAGACTGATCCAATCCATGGGATGGCTTCCCCAAGATAACATCTACGCTTGGGTACGGTTTGGTGCAATTTGGATGTGGCGTTAATCGAATACGAGGGCGAGATCGTTTAACGGTCACCAATCATCAATCGGGGCCACAACTTTGGGGTTGGGTTTGATGTTATGTTTAGGACCTAGGTTTATCATCTCACAGCCATGGAAGGGTCCTAGTGGGCTACCCTAGAAAAGGTGAAATTGTGCAATGATTACTTGGGTTGGTTTGTGAGGGTGTGGACTTGCACTTACAAGTGCTCCCACAAATCGCAACAATTTGTAATTTTCGGCGTTTACTTCCCTGGGCCATTGACTCAGGATTGTCAAGCCCGGCGAGAGGGTCGTCCCTCCCAAGTTTCGAGTTCGTCAATTTATAAAGCGAGCATCGGAGGGGCCTGATTGAATTACATCTAAGTTTAATTTTAATGGAATCTATGTGGTTCTAGGTTAATGGGGAGAGATTAATTGGCTTAGGGTGACGTGTATATGAAGAGGCTCGAGCACGAGCTCAGGTTTAAAAAAAAGGTGATTTTACGGGGCATTACAGCATTAACGTTGTTCATTATTTCCGAATTGTTTCCTCTAGTGTGATCCATCTATGATGAATTTTTCCCTCAAACTTAGGCCAATGGCATGAAATTAAAACCTCATTCATGTGGATGGCTTTAATCTGCTACAAGAAAATCCAGTGGGCCCCATATAAGACGTGGGATGGGTTCAATACGTGGGTAGGCCCCTTGCACAGGAAGGCCATTTTGCATTTTCTTTCTCTTTCTTCTTTATTTTTTTATGATAGGGGACCATTTGGCCATTGAGACCATTGCCACCTCCGTAGGACCCACTCTGGCAAGCTTTTGGCATGCATCCAGCATCATTTTCTCCATTCCAACGAGCTTCTAAGCGCTTTTTTATGATAGTTGGTCCCACAAAAACGTTCAAAACTCCTCTACATTTCCAATTTGGGTGATCTAGTACTCATTGGAAAGATAATTTTATGAACTTTTAAATGGATTTGGAATAATCTCATTTGGACACCATTTGATTGCCCAAAAGTGGCCCCAAAGTACGTCATAAAACTTTTAGGCAATCAAATGGTGTCCAAATGAGATGATTTCAAATCCATTGAAGGTTCATCAAATTATCTTTCCAACGAGTATTGGATCACCTAAATTGAACATGTAACAAGGTAGTTGTGACCATTTTCGTGGGATTGGAGATGT
Source organism: Liriodendron chinense (assembly GCA_003013855.2). NCBI lineage: Eukaryota > Viridiplantae > Streptophyta > Magnoliopsida > Magnoliales > Magnoliaceae > Liriodendron > Liriodendron chinense. The sequence continues at coordinate 1,819,543 of ML058436.1, read as the reverse complement.
ATAGTGAGTATCAATGATCCATAATGACTTTGGGCCCACTTTTGGGATACCAAATGGTGTCCAAATGAGGTGATTCCAAATTCATTTAAAATTTTATCAAATTACATTTTCATTGAGTATAAGATCAACCAAATTGGACATGTAACGAGGGAGTTATGACCATTTTTGTGAGACCAACGATCCATAATGAGTATCGACGATCCACAATGACTTTGTACCCACTTTTGGGCTATCAAATGGTGTCCAAATGAGGTGATTCTAAATCTAGTTGAAGGTTCATCAAATTACTTTTCTAACGAGTACAAGGTTTCTTAAATCGGACATGTAACGAAGGAGTTATGACCATTTTCGTGGGACCAATGATCCACAATGAGTATCGACGATCCACTGACTTTGGGATCACTTTTGGGCTATCAAATGGTGTCTAAATGAGGTAATTCTAAAGTCATTTGAAATTTATCGAATTACCTTTCTAACGAGTATAAGATCACACAGATTAGACATGTAATGAGGGAGTTATTGAAATTGTATGGGATAGTCTAACACAACACCAATACGTTATGCGTTGCGGAAATTTAGCAGGGCTTAGAATTACAACTAAGTACTAGGAGGGGTGGTGAATAGGACCACTTAAAAATTATTTCTTAATTAAAATAATATACCAATTAAAATTAATTGTGGTAAATAACACGTAAGCTTTTAAGCCAAGTGGATCCAATCACATATACTATAATAGATGCACTAATAAGCAACTAGTCTATAAATTAGATAGTGAGCTTGTGTGTGCCTTACAAGTTAAGTTCCTAACATATAACTCAATTTAAGCATTCATATAATTAAATGATTAACCACATAAGCATGAATAGAATTGCAATCATTCAATTGCAAACACAAGCATGTATAGTGGTTCAGTTTCCCTACTCCACTCCCAACGAACACTCTCCTCAAGTGTACCAGTATTCACTATCTTGGAGGTTTTCGATAAGTTTACCTCTAACCTTTACAATCTTATACAAGGACCTACACGTATACTTCCGTCGGAGGCTCCCTTAGAGACATAGTTGGTTTTTTAACGGCTAACCAATAATATCGATCTTACACAAGAACCTACACATACACACCCGTGTTTATATACTATGTTTACACTCGTGTCAATGGCTCCCTCAGAGATTAAGTTGGTTTTCTATCAGCTAACCAACAACCACTAATGGTCTTAATCCAAGGACCTACGTTTACTCATACCGAAGGTTACCATGAAAACTAACACATACGCACTCATGTCCAATGAATTCAGTCATACATAAGAACTTATGTCTTATATAAGAACCTATTTGAGTTTGGTCACAAACTCTATACTCAATCCTACACAATGAAGGAGTATATGAGTTTAAATCGACAACTTGTTAGATTGAGTTCTGTTGATGTGCCTTGCTTGAAATGCTTCTTCATGCTCCGTGCTTGAATAAGCTTCTCAATTACTCCTCAAACTTTGATGTTGATCTTTTTCGGCTTCAAATGGTCGTCTTATCTCATATTGAATCTCCTATAACTAATGGCTTGGTTGGTTTCCAAATGGGGATTCACCTAGATGGAGATTCTAGAGGTTAATAGACATTAAGATTTACCTATGAGATTGATGTCTAAACTCTAGAGAAGGCTTGAGATCATGTTCTTCTTGTAAAGGAGCTTGAAATGCTCATTAGAGTGAAGAATCACTAAGAAGAGAATATAAATCTCTTTGGGGTAGAGGTTGGGATGCACTAGGGTCTCTAAAACACCAAAATTCATCATATACCTAAAGATCTGGAATGACTTTTATATAGAAAACAGCTCCAACGGATCTATAAATAGTTGGGTTCGATCAATCAGTCGATCGATCAAGCCTGGCTCAAAGGATCTATAATGACTATATTCTAGCCACTGTCGATCGATCGATCGAAATTGAATGATTTAGGCCTGATTTATTGTTGGACTGTTTTGGCCATTCTGGATGATTCCACCCAGGGGTTGTCGATCAAATTGATGATTCGATCGACAGTCTAAAGAGCTATACAGTCTGGGGCAGTTTATTTTACAACAATTTGAACCTCTTTTAGCCTATTTGTTATGTTGCAATTACGCTCCTAAGGCTGAGAGATGATTTAGTAAAGGTTTACTTAATTGGGAATGATCATCTAGAGGCTAGGTTGTTTTGGAACAAAGGTCTAAGGCTAAGTTTACTAAGGCATCTCATGATTATCTGTTATCTTCGGCCTTAATGCTTCAAGTCTTCAGTCTTCAATGTCTTCTTATAGAGTCTCAACTAACTCAAGATACCCTGGCTCACATTATTGACAAAATCAAGGCACTAACAACCTCCCCCTTTGTCAATTACGTAACAAAAACTAACTTAAACTATGTCATGATGAACACCAATGTACACCAATGACGAGCCAAAACAATAATAAATATTACATGTTAAAAATAAAGATTTAAAACTCTAATACACGAAGACATGTAAACTCTTGCAATCCTCAACTTTAATTGCTCCCCTGACTTTATTAATTCCCTGCAACAAATAGATCCTGCAAAACATAACATATTATTTTGGTGGAACTAGATCTCTCCCCCCTTTTTGTTAGTATTTGACAAAGAGAATTTCATAGATGTAATAATAAATTCAAATAATGGAAAGCTATATAAGGTCCTGCATTTACTAATGGAATTATATTAACAAGGGAATACATTATGGTGCATTTTCATTAAAAACATGGAGCATGCATGTTATGATCATTCAAATGATATGCTCATCTAGTAAGGATGATCATGCATAGTCTAGTAAACTAAAAATACCAAAATCAACAACTATGTTAAACTATCAATAAGGCCAATGAGGCTAAACTCCTCAGATATGCCTATAGTTAGGATCTTATTGAGATTGCCCTTATTAAAATTTTCTTGGTTCCTACTTCCAAAGGGTCAATCTTTTTCCATAACACCCTCATATGCTAGATCATTTAAAGAGGGGTTGGGAAATCCTTCTTAAAAGGTGATATGGTCAGGATCCTCTCTCAAAATTTATAGAGAGAGAGGTAGTGGTGAAGGCCTTAAGAACACGTAAGTGACTAAGGTCTTCATCACTACAGGAGTCTCTAAAATTTAATTTGAACTCCTCTGTATCATCCCATATGTTGTTGTCATCTCCTTTCCTTTGGCTTTTGATTTGCTTGAACATTCCAAAGCAACATGACCATATCCTTTACAATTGTAAGATTGGACTTTTCTAGGTTGTTTAAATGATTTAACTATGCTCTTAGGTTCAACCACCTTTCCCTTCTTGTCACCACTTTTCCCTTTATTAAGCTTGAGGAATTTCTGAAATTTTTTAGGAAATTCATCATCCTCATCTTCATCTTCATCTTCATCTTCTTATTCTTCTCCACTATCCTCTTCATATTCACTCTTCTTATCCCTATGTGAGCGTTTGTATGAAGTCTTTAGGACGGAGAGTTTCTTCTTGTTAGAGGGGATCTTAAATTGTAGTTTATAACTTTGTAGGGACCCTAAAAGTTCTTCTACTTTCATCATATCTTTGTCTTTGCACTCTTCTATTGAGGTTACTTTGGGAGCAAGCCTATCCGAAAAAGATCTAAGTATTTTCCTATATATACTTCCTTCCGAGACTCTTTCTCATAAACCCCACATGAAGTTGTAAATATCACTCAATTTAGTATGGAACTCCAAGAAAATTTCAGACTCTTTCATTTTTAAATTTTCAAATTTTGTGCTTAAGAGTTGAAGCTTCAATTTTTTTACTATGCTCGTACCCTCGTGGGTACTTTCTAATAAATCTCACGCCGCTTTTCCCATTTAACACGTGCATATACATTAAAATTCATCAGGAGAAACAGCACAGCAAATAACAATGAGAGCTTGGGCATCATAGGTATAGCGGGCTCTCTCATCGGCACTCCATTTGGATTCATCTTTAGGAGTACTAATGGCTTTGTAATCAATGACGACTTGTTCCATGAGCATATGCCAAGCTTGTTGAATCATAACCCAAACCATAGGGTTAAGGGATCTCAAGAAAACCTTCATTTTAGCCTTCCAATAAGCGTAATTAGACCCATTAAAATACGGTGATAGATCTTACTCTAGACGGTTAAGTCCTTGGAGAGCAACCCATTCTGATACCAAATGAATTGCATGTGATAGTCTGACATGACACCAATACGCTATGTGTTGCAAAAGCATGCTAGAGCTAATTAAAATTACTGCTAAGTCCTAGAGGGAGGTGAATAGAACCACTTAAAAACTCTTACATAATTAAAATACTTTACCAATTAAAACTAATTGAGGAAAATAACACTTAAGCTTCCGAGCCAAGTGGGTCCAATCACATAGACTATAAGAGATGCACCAGTAACCAACTAGTCTATAAGTTAGATAGTGTTCTTGTGTGTCTTTTACAAGTTAAATGCCTAGCATACAATCCAATTCTATTATTCATATAATTCAAATGATTAACCACATAAGCATGAATAAATTTGTAAAAATTTAATTACAAACACAAGCATGTATAGTGGTTTGGTTTCCCTACTCCACTCCTGATAAACGCACTCTCGTCTAGTGTCCCAGTATTTACTATCTCGGAGGTTTCTAATAGGTTCACCTCTAACCTTTACAATCTTATAAAAAGACTTACATTTATGCTCCCGTCAAAGGATCCTTCGAAGACTTAGTTGGTTTTATATCGGCTAACTAACAACCCTGATCCTACACAAGAACCTACACGTACACAGCTGTGTTGGAAGACCACGTTTACACCCATTTCGATGGCTCCCTCGAAGATTAAGTTGGTTTTCTATCAGCTAACCAACAATTACTAGTGGTCCTAATCCAATGACCTATGTTTACTCTTGCCGAAGGCTCTCACGGAGACGAACACGTACGCACCCATGTCTGGTGAATTTGTTCCTACACAAGAACCTAGGTCCTACACAAGAATTTATTTGAGTTTGGGTCACAAACTTTACACTCAATCCTACACAAGGAATGAGTGTACAAACTCTAAATTAACAACCTTACTTGTCAGATTGAGCCCTTTTGATGCGCCTTATTTGAGATACTTCTTCATGCTCTTCCGTGCTTAAATCAACTTCTCAATTGCTCCTCTAATTTTGATGTCAATCTTTTTCAGCTTCAAACAATCGGATTACCTTGCATTTAATGCTCCGATGAGGTGACCAAGGTAATGGGAGGGGTTTGGTTGAATCTCCAACAACTAATGGCTTAGTTGGTTTCCAAATGGGGATTCACTAAGATGAATACTGTAGATGTTGATAGACATTATGATTTTCTTATGGGATTGATGTCTAAACTCTAGAAAAGGCTTGAAATTATGTTCTTCTTGTAAAGGAGCTTAGAATGCCCATTAAAGTGATGAATCATTAAGAAGAGAGAACAAATCTCTTTGGGATAGAGCCTAAGAAGTATGGTGGAGCTTAGGATTCACTAGAGTATCTAAAACACCAAAATTCATCATGTACCCAAAGATCTTGAATGAGTTTAGATAGAAAACAACTTTAACAGATCTATAAATGGTCGGGTTCGATCAATCGATCAAGCCTGGCTCAAAGGATCTATAATGGTTACATTTTAGATGCTATACGCCTGATTTATCACTGGACTATTTTGGCTATTCTGGATCGCCCGACCCAGGGGTTGTCGATCGATCGACGATATAGTCAATTGATCGATGATTCGATCGATAGTTCAAAGAACTATGTTGTTTTGGGTAGTTTGTTTTACATCAACTCTGAACTTCTTTTAGCTTATTTATCATGTTCCAATTGAGCTCTTAAGGTTGAGGGATGATCAAGTAAAGGTTTATCTATTTAGGAATGATCATCTAGAGGCTAGGTTGGTTTGGAATAAATGTTTAAGGTTAGGTTTACCAAGGCACCTCATGATTTACTAGATCTGAACAAAAGTCAAGCTATTTCAAAAAAATTGCTCGAACTAACTCAATTGACTTCGATCCAACTCAACTCGCAAACAGGTTCAGATCAATCTGAGTGGCTAAACCCGTAGCTCGAAAAAAAATAGAGTCAAATTCAAGTTAGGTCAAGCTCAAATTGACTCGACTCAAAATCAAGTTCAAACTCGACTCGAACCCGACTTGCTCGAATTATATATATATATATATATATATATATATATATATATATATATATATATATATATATATATATAGAAAGTAAAAGTTTAAAATGTTAAAAGTTAAAACCCTGCCCAACCCCCCTTTTCTTTTACCTTACCCGACCCCTCTTTCCTTTTACCTACTCGAGCGGCAAGCCGACAACGACCCCACCCGACCCCACCACCTGACGAGCAGTGGCAAGTCGACGACCCCATCTCTCTCCCTCCTTCTCTGATTATCTTTCTTCTAAAAGAGGTAAGTTTAATTTTTTTTAATAATTTCAATCTCTCCTTCTCCTAAAGTCTATGTGGACCGTGGTTGTGCTTGGCTTGCGTCAGGTTAGGTCAGGGACAACCAGACAGGGTTGGGTTGCATCGGGTGGGTTACAATAGTTAGGGGCTGGTCATGGTTGGGTCAGGGTTGGTTCAGGGTGCGATAGGTAGGTTTAGGGTTGGGTTGCGTCGAGTTGGGTCAAGGAAATTCCAGACTTGAATAACAATTTATAATTGAGTGATTTTTAGATTTGTGCAACAAATATGAACATTTAACAAGCAAAAGTTCAGAATTAGTAGGTACAATTATGGCCTGTGTGATTTGAGGTGTACAATCTAATGGGTTGTGTTAATGAATGGTTTTGATCACATACATGTGTGAGATATGCATAAAGATTAGTGCTTATTTATTAGGTCTGTTTAAAACATGGGTGTTTGACTACTATAGGGTGTAGATGGCCCCTACTCTTAATAGATGAATTCTAGACTTGAAATTCTAGATTTGAATAACTTGACAGACTTGAATAAATATGTTAGTTGATTATTTGAATAATTACTTATGCTAGTTGATTACTTGAATTGAGAGATTCTAGACTTGTGTAGACTTATAGTTGATTACTTGAATTTGATTTATGCTTAATTCAAGTATTCAACTACCAATCATATATTAAATATATGATTTATAATTCTATATATGATTTGTAGTTGTATACTTCAATTAAACACAAAGCAATTAGATTTAGAGCGACCCCACTTGACACTTGAAACACTTGGCAGATGAATTTAATAATCTACCTACACATTTAAGAATTTATATAATTGGTTTGATAATCTTTGTATATATAAATTCTTAAATTGTCCAAGTTGGATAGTTTAGTAATATATCATGTACCTAATATTGCTTACACAATTTACATGGAGTTCGAGATTTAGTGCATCAACCCAATTTATTCTCCGAATAGATGGTTCTCAACTGATTAATTGTCTCCCTCTGTGAATAACAGATAATGGTGATGACACTCAAACAGTACAGAATTTTTACATATATTTAGAGAATTATTGGGAGATGCTGTAGAATTTTTGACTCGCATGTAAATTGTGCAAGTACAATACATGATATATCACTGAATGGGGTAGCAAGTGAAATTAAATTTTAGGAGGCGTTAGAAAATGCTCACTTACAAATCACAAATTATAATAATACCTTCCAACTTTATATATCTTACGTGTGTTATCTTCTCTTCATATTTAAAGATGGCTAGTGAGGAAGTCCCTACTTCCCCTAGTGTTAGTGCATCTATCACATCGCCTTTAGTTGTTGATGTCCAAGGAGATGAGGAAAACTTAAATTCGATTACGTTTAATAAAAGGAAGAAAAGATCAACAGTTTGGGATGATTTTGAAGAGGTTGAGGTAAAAGAGGATGTGACTGTGTTACCAAGGTTAGATGTAAGTATTGCAAGTCAAATTTCACAAAGCATTCTGGGGGATCACCTTTTCATTATTACAGACACATTATTTATTGTACTAAGAGCTCAAAAATCCCTCATTTAGGTCAATAATTGCTCTCATTTTCCTCATTTGGAGGAAGCGACTTGCAAGTTACTCTCACCACTTATACGTTTGAAAAAGACAAACTGAATGAGTGGTTTGCAAGAATAGTTATTGTTGAGAAGAAACATTTAGGTTTATAGAGAACAGAGTTTTTAGCGAATACTACAGATACTTGAATTCCAAATTTGAGAAGTGATCGTGGGTCACAGTGAAAAGAGAATGCATGAAGATGTATATATATGAAAAGACAAAGATGAAAACCCTTTTGTTATTAATCTTAGTCTCATGTATAAGTCTTACTTCAGACTTATGAACGACGTCCAACCAAAGGAAGGGGTACATGTCACTAACTGCACACTAGGCGGATGCAAATTGAAATCTATGTAAGACAATTTTAAACTTTTGTCACCTTCCTCCCTTCGATACCGGTTTGGTTATTTCAGACTGCATATACAATTGTCTTCAGGAGTGGGGTATCAAAAGTGGGATATCTTCAATCATGCTAGTTAATGCATCTATAATGATGTTGTGATTTCTTTTTTTGTGGAACTAATTCAAGAAGACGGGAATCTTTATTTTGGGGGGAAAGTATTTCAGGTCAGACTTATGCTCACATTCTGGATTTGATTATGCAAAATGGGGTAAAAATAATTGATGAAATGATTGAAAACATAAGAGAGAGTGTGAAGTATATAAGGGGGTCACCATCAAGACGTAATATTTGGAATGATATACTCCAACGTTCGAATGCTGGATCATAAAAAACATTGAAGTTAGATGTGTGCACCCGTTGGAATTTAACATATGAAATACTGGATGTGACAATCCAATTAAAACTTGCATTCCTAGAATTTACGGTCTGTGACAAAGCGTATGCTTAGTTTCCTAATGAAAATGATTGGAGAATAGCTGGAGATGTTCGTAGTTTTCTTCAAGTTTACTATGACTACATGAAGACATTTGTCATAAAGAAATCTTCAATGGCAAATTTGTTTCTTCCAAAGCTTTGGAAGATTAAGGATGCTCTTTAGAGAAGTGTCATAACAGGTTCAAATTATATTCAAAATATAACACTAAGCATGCAAGTGAAATTTAAGAAGTACTGGAGCGAATGTCACCTATTAATGGTTTTAGCTGTTGTCCTTGATCCTCACTGCAAAATGGGGTTGGTTAGTTATGTTTATAAGAAGATTTATTTGTTTGACAATGCAGCAATTGAAACATTCAATGTTCATGTGGCGGTTGAAGAATTGTACTTTTCTTATGTGGTTAATTCTACCACTACATAGGACACACAACTTATGCATAAAGTTGGTTGTAGTTCTTTTATAGGTGGTGACAATTTTCTCGATGAGTACTTCTCATCCTTAGAATAAGTGAAGCAAGTCAGCAAACAAACAAGTCATAATTAGATGTATATCTCAAGAAACTAGTCGTGAAAGTCTCCAACCCAGATTTTGATGTCTTAAATTGATGGAAGACTAAAGCTCGTGAAGAAAAATACCCTACACTATCGTTAATGGCCCGAGATATTTTATCAATTCCGATTACAACAATGGTATCAAAATTAGTAGTGGGGTGGGGAACAAGTATAGAAGCTCTCTTACACTTAAAACAATTGAAGCACTCGTTTGTACATAAGATTGGTTGCATCCAGTTTAGAGTGTGTTGGGGCTCAAATTGTCACTTAATGTTAAAGAACAAATGACGATTCATGAATAACGACCTGGACTAGCGGAAGAGTCCGAAAACAGTCAGAAAAGGCAATGAAACGCCAGTGTAACCCTAATCCAGGCAGTCGTGCAACTGCATTCAGAATCGACGCCTACCATTTTGGAGCCGATCTGGACATGCAATTCGGAAGGCTCGAAAACCCCTAACCCTTGGATTTGAACATCAATTGATGTGCACGTTGGCTTGCGCACCTCTAAATGCGGTATTTTCCCCCTATTAGAGCCAATTGAAGGGACCCTAATTAAGGAAAATCCACCAAAACTAGCAATAATTGATCTACCGCCTGATAACCCGTATGTTAGGCAACATGATTGGAGGGTAAAAGTGTTCAGGTAATAGTGAGAATGGTCTCTGAAAAGATAGTTGTACATTGAGCGTAGGCGCACACGGTTTGAAATCTCTTTAAGTCTGGAAGGGAAAACAATGAAAAATTCTACGTCCGGATGCTTCCTTGGGCAACATGCACCTGTCCCATAGGAGACATGTGCCTGCCCTGGAATGGCATGTGCTTGAGTCCATGGTGGCCTGAGCCTAAAGTGGTTCCCCCCCATCATGCACCCAAAACAGCAAATTCTCTACGTCTGGGAAGGGCATGCGCCTAAGTGGAAGTACGTGAGCCTGAGGGGAAGGCTTCCACTTGCTGATGATTGTTTCTATACCCGAGATTCTTGGCTATAAATAGCTCGAGTCCCGAATGACCTCAAAACAAAAAGAGAGAGAGAGAAGACGCGAGCGCAAGCAAGGTAACATGCACCTGCACCACTTAGAATTCCCCGTTGGAAGGCCAGAATCCCTCATCAGAAAGGGATTTCATTGCTGAAGCACAAGTGCAGGGAGAGGGAGAAAACACTCTAGAAATCTTATAAGTACGGATGCCACATGCGCCCAAGGTTCTAGGGGGAAACCCTATGGGGCAGGTCGAAATATACTAAGTACCAGGGGTAATGCGCCTGATGCCCCCCCCCCCCCCCCCCCATGCACCTGCTCTCAGAGCAGGGCGGATTCCACCAAGTGTGTGTGTGAGGGGGGGCACATGCACCCATCTCCATCCACATGCGCCCCCACTATTTGGATGTGAGCTCAGGCGTCCTTGGGTCCCCTAGGACATGGTGTGGCCTGCCATCGTTGAACCCTGCCTCACCGTTCCTTGATGATTTTTGGACACACCGATGTCAAGAGATCCTCAGGCCCGTTCGCTCAATGGACAAGATTAAACCCCTCTAATAAGCAATAATCACTTAACTAACCAGTACTTAGCCAATTTTCAGACTCAGAAAAGCACCCTCGGAAGTGCCCTAATGGTGAGAAGAATGGTTGACGCCTATCGTAGGCAGTCACGATCGGACTGTCACCTGAATGGATTTGATATTGCCATGACCCTAATAAGCTCATTTAAACACTTGCGCAACATTAATCACCTCCTAATCGCAAGTTGATATGATTAAGCAAGTAACAACCCCAGTACTTATTCATTTTCAACCTTAGGAAGTGCCCTGAAGGCTCAGAAATCAACTGTCACCTATTGGAATTATGTGTGATTTGACTATTGCTTGAATGAATTTAATGTCCTCCTAACCCAAGGTACCTAAATTGGGTACTTACGTAACTTTAATCTACATTATTTATCATTAAATAGAACGATTGCACCGATATCAACCCCAGTACTTAGTCATTTTCAACCCTGAGAAGTGCCCTGAAGGCTTGGAAATGGACTACCGCCTACCGAAATTAGGCGTAATTTGACTGTCACCTGTATAGATTTACTATCTTCCCAGCCTCAAGGTACCTAGATTGGGTACTCGTGTAATCTTAATCTTCATTGTTTATCATTAAACAACACGATCGCGCTGACAATAGTCTAGTACTTAATCATTTTCACGATCTTAAGTGTATAACTATGAGCATGACTATCGTACTCCTGTGAAGCATAGTCCAACGTCAGAATGGTTGATTATTGGATCTTACATTGTGGAATAGTAATAACTTATAACAATATAACTAGACTCAGCATACACCTAAAGCAATCTAGCCAATTCAGTGCAACACAATCTTTTCCCGAAGCGCAAACAGCCAGACGTAATTTCATACTCTGTCATAGTTATCATATTTCAGAAAACCATTCATCTGGAGTGCAATGTTTGTATATCCATGCATACAAGGTTGAACCTTCCATATTGCCCAGATCGCGCATTGATCCTTATGCAAGTGCGCAAGGACAAGAAAGCTTCGGAAGACGAGTCGCCAAACTCCGGCAGGATTCAATATTCGCGTTGTATATTTCATAGTCATTGTACAAACTCTACCCTTAACCGTCAGCCATGAGGCCTGGTGATGCATATGATGGTCCAGGAGTGGAGGATGCTCGAGGATGTTGCCGAGTATGATTTTGAGTTGAGCCTGCAGTCTTCTATCGCCCAGTTATCGAGCTTGTTGATTCAACCCTCTCTTATTTCTAGGGTGATTGAGGCTTAGTAGGCCGATCAGACGTTGCAGGATTATCGGGCAGAGGCCGCGTCAGAGGATCAGACAGATTGGCGGTTTGGGTCAGATGGTGGACTTCATTTTAGGGGTTGGTTGTGTGTCATAGATATTTCACAGTTGCGCTGAGATTTTATGGATGAGGCACACCAATTGAGGTTCACGATTCACCCGAGCTTTACCAAGATGTATCGTGATATGAGGAGGCAGTATTTCTAGGGCCAGAATGAAGTGTCAGATTGCCAGTTTTGTGGCCGAGTGTGACACTTGCCAACGTGTCAAGGCCGATCATCGCAAACCTCTAGGTCCCTTGCAGCCGTTGAGTGTCCCGTTGTGGAAATGGGAGCACGTGACCACAGACTTCATTATGGGCTTGCCAAGGACTCGGAGCGATCACGACGCCATCTGGGTTGTTGTCGATCGTTTGACAAAGTTGGCACATTTTCTTGCGATACATGTGAGCTAGCCATTGGACTGACTTGCAGATTTATTTATCGAGGAGATTGTGAGACTGCACGATGTCCTAGTTTCGATCATTTCTGACCGAGATTCAAGATTTACGTTGTGATTCTGAAGGAGTTTTCAGAAGGCGATGGGGCCTGCCTTGAAGTTCAGCACTGCATATCATCCTCAGACTGATCGACAGACCGAGAGGGTCAACCAAATCCTTAAGGACATGCTTCGAGCTTATGTGTTGGATTTCTCAGGTAGTTGGGATAAATACTTGCGTTTGGCTGAGTTTGCATACAATAACAGCTACCAGGCGACTTTTAGTATGGCTCCTTTTGAGGCGTTGTATGGTAGACCTTGTAGGTCTCCTAGTTGTTGGACCGAGGTTGGAGAGCGTCGCATCCTAGGTCCCTGAGTTGGTGCAGAGGACATCAGAGGCTATTGATATCATTAGGCAGAGGATGCGCACAGCTCAGAGCAGGCAGAAGAGTTTTATAGATCATCGACGTCGTCCCCTAGAGTTTTCCATTGGGGATCATGTGTATTTCAGGGTCTCACTCATGAAGGGCGTGGTTCGTTTTGGAGTCAAGGGGAAGCTTGCCCCGAGATTCATTGGACCCTTCGAGATCACTGGGCGCTTTGGCGCCGTGACCTATCAGCTTGCCTTGCCACTTCAATTGTCTAATGTCCATAACGTTTCCATGTTTCTATGTTACAAAAGTGTGGGTCAGATGTGGTTCCTAGTGATAGATTGGTAGCCGCTGGAGGTTCGTGAAGATGCTTCTTACATTGAGCAGCCAGTTTGTATCCTTGACCGGAAGGAGCAGGTCCTCCGAACCAAGGTCATTCCTTTAGTGAAGATCTAGTGGAGTCATCATAGCGCAGATGAGGCGTCGTGGGATCGAGAGGCAGAGATTCGCGAGTCTTATCCCCATCTTTTCGATGATTAATTGTATCTGTATGATTGCTTTCGTTTGGTATTCATATATAGTGATGTGATTTCCTTTTCTTATGATCTTCGGCTAGTTTGGGTTTGTAATACAAATTTCGAGGATGAAATTTTTGTTAGGAGGGGAGAGTTGTAAGGCCCGTACCCTTATTTGTCCTCTGTACGCTTAGTTTTCTGTGCTGGCACGTCCCTGATGGACCAGATTAGCGAGCCTTAATCGCAACCCTATTTTAGTACCGCATCAACCCAAGATCTATACCCTGGCGATTGCGTTGGCGTTGCGGTTCCAACACCATGCGGCACACCCCATTGCGATACCCGGTGTGAAAGTTACGATCATTTGCGTAATCTGAGGTGGGCCGCGTAACGCATATGTGGCGCGGGCCCCACTTGCACAAGTTTCTAGAAAGTCTAATCAATCAATCAATCACTCTATCTACACATTAATCAATTGCCCATCACCTTTTTTCATCAATCCATCACCGTTCATACCAAAGTCAACACCTACCCTACCCTATACCTATTAACCATCATTCCCTTACTTTTTCCTTCCCTATCTACCCATCTTTCCCCTTTTAATCCCTCCTCTATCCCCAAAATCTCTACCCATACAAAGGCCATACGTATGGGGCTTTCTCATTTCCCAGTTTTTGCAGAGAGAGAGAGAGAGAGAGAGAGTTTGAGAGAGAGATTTAGAGAGAGCTTAGGAAGTTGGGAGAGTTAGAGGAGTTAGGAGTGAAGAGGAGCTCATCCGAGCAGTCCGATCAATGACCCGACCTGATGCAACCGTCCATTCTTCAAGTGAGTGCAAGGGAGATGAAAATCTCTCTTTATCATTGTTTCCTTTCATTTTCGTGGGTCCACAAGGGTAGGACCCACCTTGTGCATGTATGGTATGTGTGGTGGACCCCATAGTGGAGGGGGACCACCCCGACGGTCATTTCTCACCGCTTCTTCCCTACCTTTCCCTCCATTTATTTCCTTACTCCCTTTTTTTTAGATTGTTGTGGGGCCCACAAGTGGGCCATGCTGTGAGACAGCGTGCGGACCACCCTGTGTGGCCCACCATGATGCTTATTTTCCATCTCGCCCCATTCTTTAGATCACAAAGATCTGGATGAAGTAAAAATACAAAGATTGGCTCGATTCAGAATTTTTTTGGGCCCACCTTATGATGGCTAGACGAATTGGATTGTCCATGTATGGACCCCACCAGCTAGAAATAATAATAGTAATAATATAATAAAAAAAGGAAAAGAGTCCAGATGCTTGTGGATCATTTTTCTAAAATGGCGCATTTTCTCCCATGTATACTTTTCATATTGCTCGTGTCTTTTTTTATGGTGTTGTGCGTCTCCATGGTTTGCCTAAGATCATAGTGTCTGACCGTGATGTCAGATTTACTAACTATTTTTGGAAGACACTATACACATGATATGTATTCATTTACAATTTTCTACTAAACACCACCCTCAAACAGATGGACAAACTGAGGTGGTAAATCGAAGTCTTGGAAATCTTCTATGTTGTCTAGTGGGTGAACATATTAAAAGCTGGGACTTAATTCTACCAATCGCTGAATTTGCTTATAATGGGTCAGTTAATAGAACGACAAGGATGAGTCCATTTGAAATTGTCAGTGGTTACAAACCTAGAATGCCCATAAATCTCTTACCCATGTCTGTCACCTAAAGATCTTCAGAGTCAGCCGATGCATTTGCACGACACATTCATGAATTGCATACACATATTAGAAATCGGATCAATAAGAGCAATGATAGTTACAAATATTCAACCGACTCTCATTGTAGATTATAAGACTTTCAGGAAGGAGATTATGTAATGGTGAGGATAAGGCTAGAGCAGTTCTCATAGGGTTCCACTAAGAAATTACAAGCACGTAGCGCTGGACCATTCAAGATATTGCAGAAAATTAAGTCCAACGCGTACCGGATCGACTTTCCACCTAAAATGGGCATTAATTCAACGTTTAATGTGGATGATCTAGTCCGTTCCCCTAATCCTACCATTGATCCCTCGTCCCTTTCATGGCCTTTCTCTGAGTTTTCTTCATAACCTACTCCACCCCTTCCTCCACCCATTATTCGCAAAGAAGAGATTGATGAAATCATGGATGAAGAGATCGTTTCTACGAGAGACGGAGATTTTCAAAGATACCTTGTCAAATGGAAGAACAAACCATCGTCAGAATCTATGTGGTTGACTGAAGAAGAGTTACAGAGCGTTAATCCAGACTTGCTAGAGTGTCATAAGAGCTTTAACTTGTCGGAATCAAGTTTTTCTCACCCGAGGGGAGTTGATGAGGACACATGACCTTTTAAAGTCTACCAACGAAGAAAGTGCCCACCAAAAGCATCTTCCTTGTGGCTAGGCGACTATTGAGGAGCATTGAAGACCCTACATACGTGATTTGACACATTAAAGACCCCACATTGGGAGGAGACATGTGTAGGAGGTTTTTGGACGTTTTTGGATGTCTTCGGGCGCCCGAACTTTTGCGCAATTTGTTTTAAGTTTCATTTTTGCTTAATTTTTAAGGGTATTTTGGTATTTTCATGTTTTTTTATTGGTTATTTAAGAGGGCTCAGTCCTAAAAATGAGATTAGTTGTTGATTAATGAAAAAGAGAAAACCTTTGGTTGCCTCTCTTTCCTCTCTCCCTCTCTCATGGTGCTTCTTCTTCTTCCTTGATCTCATTCTTCTCTTTTCTTCTTGTGCCCCTCCAACTTCTTCTAAGGTAAACTTGTTATTTCCACTTTCTCTATTTCTATTCTCTCATAACTTCTAGATCCTAGATTTGAGATTTGATCCAAAATCCATATTTCTCAAATTCTAAAATCCCTAATCCGAGAAATCCCTCGATCCCTCGGACTAGTGATTCACATTGGGTATTTGGATTAAGACCATGCAAGATCGGGAGGTTCCATCCCTCGCCGAATCCAACCATAGCAATAATTAAATCTCATATTTCGTGGTTGTGATGAATGGCCCGCTCCATTGCATGTTTGCTTGTGATTTTCTTAGTTCATGATGATTGATGCTAGATTTTATAGTATTATTATTTTTTATTTCCGCTGGATTATATGAGTTCATGAGCATGCATCATAATTAGGGCATCCTACGTCACAATGTTTTCCACATTGTGAGGGAAAATTATGCAAGAGGGAATACTCGTCCTAGCGGGTTGTAAATAGTCACGTAAAGTCCTAGGTTGAAGTGCATCACCCACTTCATTCTCATCAATTTCAATAAAGTGTTGGGCTTGATTTTGATATTGATTAGTCCCTTGATTGGGTTGATTTTCAGCCATCTCTCTAGCAATTTTAGAAAAATTTTGACGCTTTCTAGCACGAGGCTATCTGTCAATCTCTTCAACAATTACTCTGTCACTTAACAATCTCCGAGTGTGATCATGAACCCACTTGAGCATGAACCACTCAACACAAACTTAAAATTTAATCCTAATTCTAAAATAAAAAATCTGAAACTATCTATAGCAAGAGGGGTTAGAAGGATAAAACCTGAATTGTAGATCTATGTTAGAATCCTAGAAAATCAAAACAAACTAAGTTAGTATTCTGATATTAGAAGAAAAACTATCCTAGAAAGAAAAACAAATCCTAAACCTATCTTAACACAATCTCAACTAAAAACTATCCCAGAAAAATTCTGAAAAACACCATATCAAATCCCCGGCAACGGCGCCAAAAACTTGTTCGCTCCCCAAGTGTAGGGTTGCGATGTAGTAATAATTCGAAAGGACCGAGTATCATCCCACAGAGAATTATATATGGGTATTCTCAGAATTTATCTAAAATAACCTATAATCTAGATCCTATTAAGAACTAAAGCTGGAAAATAGTGATTTGAAGTAAAACAATGATTATGAGAGGTAATAACAATCTAAAAAGGCACTAGAGCGCCAAGGATCCACTTTCGATAGTTTTCAATGCATCAACACAACTAGGTCTCTCACAACACAATCGGAATCGAATTCATGTCTCTATCCAATCGGAATATAGAGCGGTTCAATCAACTCTTATCTAAAACAATTGCTTGTTCATTGATTCGATTCCCACAACAATGCTCAGGCCTTAGGCACACTCAATTGTATAGGCCAAGCTTCTTTCCAATCTAGTTGAGATTCACAACCACAGCTTTTCATCAAATCCTGTTACTAGACTTGACTACGACCAATGATTAGAACTCTAATTAAATCAAAATCAATCAGTAGACATATATCTCAAATTATCTCAAAAGATAAGAACTTCAGTTTGAATGAGTTCCCACATGAAGATCGTGTCATTGTACACAAGGCAATCAAAGGGTCTACCATGCCCGGAGTTGATGATAGATCAATGAACTACACAAGCATAAACAATGCTAAAAGGTAAGCTACTAAGTTAGATTCACTAAGAAGCACATAAGCCCGGAGTCATCAAGAGATTAAAGTAAAATCTGAACTAGTACTTTATTCAAACTCATATTAAACTAAATCTTTCAATTAAAACATGAAAACAAAACCTAGGTTGCATCAATCTATCAAAAACAAATCAAAAGCTTTACCTCTTAGCCCTAGCTAAGAGGTTTTAGTTCATCTCTAACATCCTTGAACTAAAAGACTCAAAAACCATAAAAATAACTAAATCTGGAAGAAAAACTAGGAAAACTTGAAGTAAAATCCGTCTCCTAAGCCTCCTTGATGTTCCCCACGTCTCAGCATCCCTTATGAAGAGAGTTGAAGAGTCCTTTTATAGCTTTGATCCGAGAAATTGCGGAGTAGTACGGCACTTGTGCAACTTGAAATCCGGATTTGGAAGGTTCTTAGTGCAACATAGATATTGGCCCCTGTCCGGCTGGCTGGAGAAAGTGCCTCCAATTGATGAATGCTTTGGACAACAAATTAAACAAGCTGACCCACTAGCCGGCTGGCCAGCTAGTCCAACTGACCGGCCGAACTAAGAATCGGCCTTCACAAAATCTGGACAGCAATTTTGTTGTTTTTGTGGTGTTTGGCCAGTCGGCTGGTCAGGCTAAAAACATATGATTTTCTCGATTTTCTTTCTCCGTCTGCCGCATCTTTCTTCCACCTCTTGTCCTTCACTCTTCTAATCTTCAAGACATGTAAGAAGGGGCTTCTTATCATCATATAAGTGGGATCTCTCTTGCATTCCTATAATCACAAAACCATGCATTAGTTAAGTCTTTAAACCATGAAAACATGCATAATGAGTGATGAATTGGGGTTAGAATATGCACAATTCAAAGCTCAACAGTAGCCCTTCCTCTAAAGCTCTTTCTCTCACCCTAAAACTCTCTCTCTCTCTCTCTCTCTCTCAGCCCTTGCACATCTACGATACTCTAATTCCGGTTTACAACAACTTATATAGCAATAAATCCAAATTAGAAACATCTTACGTAAGAAACTGCGCAAGATTGCGCAAAAACTGCGCCACCGACTTTGTAGTCCACACACGGCCAGGCGCTCGGCTCGAACCAGACTTCATTGGGCTCTCGACCATCCACCGGCACTCGACCAACAATGGTTGGCCTCCCTACAGCCCATAAATAGTTCAGCAAAAATAGGCTTCCACAAGCCAACCTAGGTGACCTTAGTTGGGCGCCTGGCTTGAACCTATCAAGCGCCTGACACCCCCTGGTGTTGAAGGTTGAAGGCAAAACCCAAACAATCTCCACCATGACTTCAATCTTCAATTGCTCCACTGCTTCAGAATTTCATTCTCATCTCTACTTCGTCTCCTTCATAGTATCATCGTTTCCCATGCCCCATCGACTCATCCTTACACCTTCAGCACCTGCTCGTTCATGTGTCCTTTGCGCACATGCCACACACAAGCAATCGTGGATCTCGCTGGGATCCCTCAGATCCATCATGAATAGTGCTCCCGATCACATTGTAAAGATTGTCGCACTTTCGTGCCTTTATCATCACGCGTGCTCCCTTTGCCACTTTACAATACCAATCACAGCTGATGAGCCTGCACCCTTTCGCCTCGAGTGAACCAAGAGATATTACATTCTTCATCATCTCAGGGACATGCTTCACATTTTCAAAGATTCATTCGACCTCGTCGAACATCCTAATGCGCACTGAACCAATACCCACTACCTTATGAGGGTAGCCATTGCCCACAAACACCGATCCACCATCATACTCCCTATATGTCATGAATGAACTCTAGTTAGGACATACGTGACATGATGCACCTGAATCTAAGAGCCACTCTCCATCGAGAGACCCTATGCCAGATGTTAACGTCAGATTTTGTAACAGGGTCCTCCGGTCGTTCACCTTGTCTCCAATAGAGACTCCCTCCGCCGGACGTTAAAGAAGACAGAAAGCAACTAAGGGTGGCCGGCGTCCAGCCGTTAGATCTCCGATGCTTAAGTTAGATAAGGCAGGAAGAAAAATAGCCAAGCAACAGAGGCTAGAGATTAAATATTGTGTACCTGTATCTTAATGGAGTCTTCTCCTTATATAGATCTGAAATGATCCAATCTGTTACGTAAGATATCGAGATCCCGCTGATTTCATGGGATAAGATTCTTATCCTCAGATAGAAGAGAGATCTAATCCAATGACTCATCCGATAGTTCCGTTCCTTGATAGCGATCCCTTGAAACCCGGAACCATTGAAGAAGATAGGCCCAAAATCGGCCTATACGGGCTGCTAGTACTGAGGGCTAAGGGATGTCACCACAGAAAAAGCTGTTCGCATGTTGGAAGATGGTCGCGAGTCCAAGTGCTCGCTCATTCAGATGTAACACCTTTCAACGACTTGTGAGAAGGTCTGCTCGCAGGAAAAACACAACTTCTCTCGCCTTCCAGTATTTGACTATTGATCACAACTTCTCGAAGCTTTGGTAGTCGAGCATCATTTTTCCTAATGTGCGAGTTGCAAACAGACGTTCTCGATAGTCGAATAAAGGTGCTCGCGGGATCGGAGTATCTTCAAAATATGCGAGTCGCGAACAGACGTTCTCGATAGTCGGATAAAGGTGCCGCAGGATCGGAGTATCTTCAGAATATGCGAGTCGCGAATAGACGTTCTCGATAGTCGGATAAAGGTGCTCGAGGGATCGGAGTATCATTAGAATATAATAAGAAGCCTCCAGCAGATGATCTCCGCTATTTTTTACTATAGCAGATGCCCCCAAGTCCTTACCGCCAAGAATTCTAAGGGAAGGACTTAATTCACTATCACACGTAACCGCCTGCTGCCTTTATCGAGAATGAAACCGTACATGATTAGGCTAGAATTAATGAGCGCCAGCTTTTCGTAGCCTTTCCGCAGTCAGGAAGTGAAGAGACGCTCGCCACGTGTCCGGAGAGTTAATGGGCGTGCCTGCTCGACTGCCGCGCCGAAGGAGGGGCTGACACGTATCACCAGATGCAGCGGAATGATTGCCTATAAATATACGGAGTCCGCCATTTCTCTAGTTTTCTACAGAAGTTTTTCGAACGAAAGAATTCTCCCGTCATCTTCCTTTCATACTCCTTCCTCCGGTGTTCCTTTTCCTTCCTTTCTTCTTTGTGGGTATATTCCTTTTCTTTTTCCTTTTTAACCATCTTATGGCTGAGGACTCTGACGAGACCACCGTCCCACTGGGAGATGCTACACCGGAATCCTCTGCTTCTAGTAATGCGAGGGTTCCGGCAGGCAGATACACGGCAGCCGGATATCCTTCTATTTTATCGGAGGACCGGCTGGTTGAGTTAAGGGAGAGGTATCTGATCCCTGACTCTATCACTCTCCGGTTGCCCGGAGATGGGGAGACACCAGATTCTCTGCCCCCAGGGTGTGTGGCTTTCTACGAGTACCAGCTCATCCTGGGGGTACGCCTTCCTCTCCATCCTTTCGTTCGGGATGTTCTCCGAGGCTATAAGATTGCCCCCGGGCAACTTATTGTGAACGGATGGAGGGTGGTTCTGAGCTCCTTCGTCCTCTGGGTTCGGGCCGGCAACAGGGTGCTCACAGCTGAGGAGTTCCTCCGTATGTTTCGCTTGAAGAAGGCGCCCTCCAGGGAAGGCTGGTACTACCTGTGTTACTGGCACCGGGATAACTTCGTGCTGGGGAAGCCCTCCTTGAACTATCCTGGCTGGAGGAAACGGTGGTTCTATACTTCTGGGAACTGGGAGTCTGCCTCCTCCAGGGGTCCAGGAGTGACCCGTTTTTTCTGTGAAGGTAGGCACAATCCCACATTAGTGCTCTTTCTCTAGTTAAAATTCTAGGGTTTATATATATTTTGACCGCTACTTGTGCTCGCAGGTATCCCGGCCCCGAACAAGCCAAACTTGAAGGGAGGGATTAATGAGAAGATAGTAAAAGTATACAAGGTGCCTGTTGGTGATAGGCACATCGAAGCCTGCTTGTCCTGCTCGCGACTCGCGGCAGCGGGATTGATATCCGGCGAAGAAGTCACGATGATAAAAGCTGGAGAAAAGAGGGGTTTGTTGCCTCGACTAAAGGGCACAAACTCGAAGAGGCAGAAGAAGTCTGCCGGGCCTACTCAACCATCCGCACGCAAGGGTGGTGACCAACTTGCTCTTCTCGCGAGCACGGTGGGGGCACCAGCAGTGCCCAACGTCCCCTCACTGGTGGTCGCACCTGGTCCGCCAGTGATTAATATTACCGACAACTCCCCTAATGGGGTAGGGTCTAGCTGCCCCCCAGCTGATGAGGCTCGCGAGCAAACAGAACCTCGCGAGTCGGTGCCTGCTCGCGAGCTGACCCCTGCTGGCGAGCCGGGACCTGCTCGCGAGTCGGTGGCCCCACCTGTCGCGAGCACGACTGGGTTGGTCGTCGCCCAGCCGTCTGGAGGTGGAACATTCTCTATTCCTCGCCACCTCCATCCAATTTGTAAATTTTTGTTCGACAACATTTCCGCCCAAACTTTTGGCTCTCTTCCCGAGCCAAGCCTTGAGAACCTCTTCCTTGAGGCAGGGGTAAGGATGGTTCAGGTAAGACCTCGGAGATTTTGTTTAACTTCCTTATTTTTGGACTCTCCAAGTATTTTTTCTCACGTTTTCTTTTTCATTTTGCAGGGCTTAGACCTCATCTTGCGGACGAAGCGAGATATCGTCGCCGCTCGTCGAGTGCGATGAGGCAGAAGGAAAGAGGATCGCCTTGGAGAAGGCGGTTCAGGGACGGGATCAACTCCTCAAGGCCCGCGAGGCAGTGATCTCGAAGAGAGATGAGGAGAAGAAGATCCTCATCGAGAAAGTCCAAGTCCTGACCGATAGGTATCAGGGTTTGGACTCTAACTTCGCGAAGCTCGCGGGGTTGAAGGAGAAAGCGGAGAGAGAGAGGGAGATCTTTCGTCAAGACAAGATCTCGCTGGAGGAGCGGCTTGCGGAGGCCAAGTCGCAGCTTAAAGAAGTCAGCGAAAATTTGGAGGAGCACTCCAATCTCGCACAGCTCAAGGATGACTCGATCCATTGGGACGAGGAGAGAGTCGCCTTGGTAAAAATGCTCTCGGAGGAAGGGCTTCGGGCAATTTCCAAGTTCTGGAACTCGCAGCTATATGACGATGAAAGATATGAGTCATATGATGCTGGTCGCGACTTTGCGCTAAGAGTAGTGCAATGAATGTCCCCATCTTTTGATATGGGGGAATTTGGACGAGTTGCGGCCATCATAGCTGCAGAGGAGCAAGCTGCTGCTGAGAATGAGGCGACCGAAGCCACGCAGGCTGGAGGGGCTCCAGAAATGGGCCCTGAAGTCGAGAGCACGGCTCCTCCCCCGAGAGATTGATGTTCTTTTTTGTTTTTCTTTCTCCTGTACTCGCGAGCAGACGTTTGTAAACAATTGACATATTAATGAAAAGATATTTTTGGGAATGTTCTCGTTCTTCTTTACCTTCTCTTTTTCCCTTCATGCAATGAATGCCTTCTCAGTTTCAATGAGTTATGCTCAACCCGGGGGGTCGTAGTGACCCTGCCTTCGTGGAGATAGACTGATCTATCGATTAAGGAATGAGTTGTGCTCAATCCGGGGGGTCGTACTGACCATTCCCTCGTGGAGATAGACTGATCTATCGATTGAGAAATGAATTGTGCTCAATCTGGGGGGTCGTACTGACCATTCCCTCGTGAAGATAGACTGATCTATTGATTGAGAAATGAATTGTGCTCAATCCGAGGGGTCGTACTGACCATTCCCTCGTGGAGATAGACTGATCTATCGATTGAGCCTCCGAGTTTACCAAAGGTAGAAGAATGGTCGAGAGTACAAACGTGCTCTCCTTCGATGTTATTTTTTATCCATAAAATGGAAATGCGACCACCCAAGGTGAATTTATCCCTACCAAAGGTAGGCAATTGGCCAAGAGATTGTATGTATTCTCTTCAGGGCTGTTCAGGTCCAAATAAATGGAGTAGCGACCAAAAGATATCTTTGACTTTTTATTCATAAAATGTCGTTGTGAACTACATCGAATCTAGGGGAAGTATTGCAGCAAATGCTCCACGTGCCAAGGGCGACTTACGGGTTTTCCCTGCATGTCTTCGAGGTAATAAGTACCGGGTCGCACAATCTTAATAACCCGATACGGGCCTTCCCAATTTGGATCCAGCGAACGAGCAGGAACTCCGAGTTTTTGCTTCAGGACCAAATCTCTGAGCTGGAAGGATCTAGGCCGAACTTTAGCATTTCGAAAATGAGCAATACGTTGTTGATATGCGGCCGCTCGTACTTGGGAGGTATTTCTTCGTTCTTCTAAGAGATCGAGATGAAGTTGAAGATCTTCCTGATTACCCGCGGGGTCATACTGCTCGATCCGATACGAGGGCACTTGAATTTCCACCGGTACTACTGCGTCGACGCCAAATGCTAAGGAGAAAGGGGTTTCGCCTGTTGATGTGCGAGCCGTGGCTTCTATATGCCCATAGTACTTTTGGCAGAAGTTCTGGCCACATACCTTTACATTCACCTAGCTTGGTCTTTAAGTGGTGCTTGATGATCTTATTCACTGCCTCAACTTGCCCGTTTGCCTGAGGATGATATGGAGAGGTACGGAGGTTACGTATCTTCCATTTTTCACAAAATTCATCCAAGGCTGCGTTGTCGAACTGCGTTCTGTTGTCGGTAATTATAGTGTGAGGGAGTCCGAAATGGCATATGATATTTCTCCATATGAACTTAGTAGTTTGTTTCTCAGTAATCTTGGCTAATGGTTCTGCTTCGGTCCATTTGGTGAAGTAATCGACCCCCACTATCGCGAATCTATTTTGTCCTTTTCCAGTAGGCAAGGGCCCGATGATATCAACCCCCTATTGCGTGAAAGGCCAAGGACTATCTACTGGAGTCATTCGCTCGGATGGTACATGGGGTATAGGAGAGTATCGCTGGCACTTGTCACATTTTTTAGAGAATGCAATTGCATCTGCTTTTATAGTAGGCCAATAATATCCTTGCCTCATCGCCTTATATGCTAGGGATCGCCCCCTGGGGTGGTTACCACATACCCCCTGGTGTATTTCATCGAGAACACGAAGTGCTTCTTCTGGATGAAGACACCTTAAATAAGGCAAGGAAAAACTTTTGCGTAACAATATTCCGTCTTGTAAGGTATACCTGGCGGCTCGATGACGAATTTGTCTTGCAACTTTCTTGTCGTCTGGAAGGTATCCGTCTCTGAGATACAAGATAATGGGGTCCATCCAACATGGAGATGATTGTACCGATATTAATTGCTCGAGAGTTGCTTGGTCGATACTCGGGTTCTGAAGATGCTCGATGGGGATTGAATGTGATAACTCAGATTCTGGTGCAGAGGCGAGCTTTGCCAGGGAATCTGCGAGTTGGTTCTTCTCGCGAGGAATATGAATTATTTCATAAGTCTTCAGTTTTGCGAGCAGGATGAGGACACGAGATTTGTATAAGGCCATCCTTTCTTCTTTGGCCTCGAATTCACCGAGAACTTGGTTGACAATAAACTGGGAGTCGCTGTGAATTAGCAGATTTTGGATTGAAAGGACAATGGCTAGTTCGAGGCCAACGATCAAGGCCTCATACTTTGCTTCATTATTTGAGATGCGAGTATCAAAACGTAAAGCGTATTGGAAATGCGACCCGTCTGAGGCGACTAGGATTAAGCCTGCTCCGCTACCTGGTGGCCCGTGACGACCCGTCCACGAAGAGGGACCAGGAAGGCTGGTCGCTGGTCGTGGAATTGTCATCGGAGGAGGAATATGTGAATTCGGCGATAAAGTCAGCCACGGCCTGGCCCTTGACAGCGGGCCTGGGGCAGTACGAGATATCGTGCTCGATGAGCTCGACCGCCCATTTAGTTAATCATCCGGAAGTCTCAGGTTTTTTAAGGACTTGTCGTAACGGATGATTCGTTGGTACGAGAATAGCGTGGGCTTGAAAATATGGTCGCAGTTTTCGTGCTGCCGTGACCAAGGCCAGGGCCAGTTTCTCCATATCAGAATAACGGGTTTCAGCATCTACCATTGCCTGACTGATATAATAAACGGGCCTTTGCATCCTGGAGTCTTCTCGTATTTAAGCGGCGCTAACGGCCGTGGAAGACACAGATAAATAAAGGATGAGTTGCTCGTGCGCTACAGGTTTAGATAAAACAGGGGGCGTACTCATATACTACTTCAATTGTTGAAAAGCTTCTTCGCATTGTGATGTCCACTCCCAATTAGATTTTGCTGTAACACGGAGGAGCTTGAAGAAGGGTAAGCATTTGTCAGATGCTCGTGAGATGAATCTATTCAACGATGCGATGTGACCAGCCAGACGCTGGACGTCTTTAAGAGTGGTGGGGGATTTCATTTCTACCAATGCTTTTATTTTTTTAGGATTTGCCTCAATTCCACGCTGGTCGACCATGAACCCAAGAAATTTTCCTGCAGACACTCCGAACGCACATTTTTGTGGGTTCAGCTTCATTTGATATCTCCTCATTAGGTCGAAGGCTTCTCGAAGATCAGAAAGATGATCATATTTTACGATGCTTTTCACGAGCATGTCGTCAACATAAACTTTCATATTCCTGCCGATTTGAGCAGCGAATATTTTGTTGACGAGACGTTGATAGGTGGCCCCTGCATTCTTAAGACCGAACGGCATAACTTGGTAGCAATATAATCCCCGGTCTGTGATGAAGGCGGTATGTTGGCTATCAGGTGGATGCATCATGATTTGGTTGTAACTAGAATAAGCATCCATAAAGCTAAGCAGGGCATGCCCAGCTATTGAATCGACCAGCTAGTCTATCCGCGGCGTCAGAAAACTATCTTTGGGGCATGCTTTGTTCAAATCTGAATAGTCGATGCACATTCTCCATTTGCCATTAGCTTTCCGGACGAGAACTACATTCGCGACCCACTCCGGGTAGTCAACTTCTTTTATGAAATTGACCGTAAGCAGCTTTTCGACTTCAGCTTTGATTGCCATTTGCCTTTCTGCAGTGAAGGCACGTCGACGCTGGTGTACGGGTTTACGCTTTGGATCGATATTCAACCGATGTACGATAATGTTGGGGTCGATGCCTGGCATATCTTTATGAGACCAAACGAACACGTCTTGATATTTGGTGAGGAGGCGGATCAGCTCATCCCGGACGGCTCCCTTCAAAGAGGATCCCATGCGGATAATTCTGGACGAGTCATCTTTAGCTAAGTGAACCGCCACTGTATCTTCCCCAGGAGTTCCTGATTGAAGGGCGCTCTCTCTCGGGTCTAGGGAGTTGTCAGTCGAGGAGTTAGGTGAATCTCGTGCTATCGTCATGATAGGTGCTGCTGGGACTTTCTTTCGGTCTTGTAGGGCTATCTCGTAACAAGAAAGAGCCTCCTTTTGATTCCCTCGCACAACCCCAATGCCATTTGGGGTAGGGAACTTGATACACAAATAGGAAGGGTGTATAGCTACCCCAACCTTATTAAGCGATGGCCGCCCCAAAATGACATTATATGCTGATTTTCGATCCACCACAAGGAAGTTTATAAAGAAGGTAGTCTTCGCTGGACTTTCTCCAAAAGTAACCGGGAGATCAATGCTTCCTTCAGGTATTACCACCTCACCTCCGAAGCCGATGAGAGGGGTTGAAACTGGCTTGAGTAGGCTTCTGGCAAGTGTCATTTTGTTGAAAGCCTCCAGATACAGAATATCGGCTGAGCTACCTGTATCCACCATAATTCGATGAGTCAGATAATTTGATACCTTTAATGTGACTACGATGGAGTCCTCGTGAGGGAAGTGGATTCCCGCTGCATCTTCGAGGGAGAAGGAAATTGGAGGATGGCTGGCCTTTGACGCACTGGGTGCCTGTTCCAGCCAATAAATATGCTGGGGTTCTTTAGACGCCTTCCGAGCGTATGCTTTCCTTGAAGCTTGAGAGTCGCCCCCGCAAGCTAGTCCTCCGACGATGGTGCGGATTTCTCCAGTAGGCTCAGCATCCTCTTGGGCAGTTTGATGATGAGACGGTTCCTTTTGGCATGGTGAGACTTTCGCCCTTTCTGGTGACCGATTTTTACGAGCGACATAATCCTGGAGATGGCCCTTTCGGATAAGGGCTTCAATATGATCTCGTAGAGAGATGCAGTCCTCGGTTCTATGCCCGTGATCTTTGTGGAAATAACAGAACTTGCTCTTGTCTCTCTTCTCGGGATCAGATTTGATCTTTGCAGGCCACTTTACGTATGGTTTATGTTTAATCTCCATTAAAACCTTTTCATGAGACCGATTGAGAGGAGTGTAGTTATGATATTTACCAGAATAAGGCTTCTTGGGAGAATGGTCGCGTTGATCATGACGATATTTTTTATCTGCAGAAGAGCTTCCTTCTGGCTTGCGTTTCTTACCTTGTACTCCATGGCGTGTCAATGCGACTTCTTCTGCATTGATATATTTCTGAGTTTTGGCTTGAAATTCTGCCATAGTTTTTAGAGGGCTCTTATCTAAGGCGAACCTGAATTTCTCACTTGTTATTCCGGCCTTGAGGGCTGTGAGACCTTTTTCTTCAGTATAACCCTCAGTTTGGATGGCTTCAGCAGTGAACCTGTACTGTGAACTCCTTTATTGTCTCCCCATGCTGCTGTTTCAGATCCATCAAATGGGAGGCTGGTTTCTTAATGCGAATGCTTCCCATGAATTGAGAAAGGAATAATTCCGATAACTGTGAAAAGGAGCTGATGGAACGAGGTTTTAGTCCCCGGAACCACGTACGAGCTGCTTCCTTCAATGTCAGGGAAAAAGCCCTACACATGATTTCTAAGCCATGTCTCTCCAACTCCATAAGAGACCTATATGTTTCCAAGTGTTCAAGGGGGTCGCCAATACCTGTGTACGGGGTGATAACAGGCGTTCGATATTTTCTAAGTAACGGTGCCTCCATAACCTCGCTGGTGAAGGGGGACTCGGATTGATGTATCACCGCCATGACTGCAGATGGTCGATTTGCCTGGTATCGCTGCTCTATAACGTCAAAACGATCATGGATTCTTTTGAGATCTCCTTCCCATGGTAAGGTATAGCCTGATGTTTCGACGGTGGAGTCCTGAGGTTGAGGTTGGCGAGACGCACTAGAATGTATGGAATGTAAAGGGAGCACAGGGGGGTGGTTGCTGAGTGGTGTTCGGTTTGACGGAGGATGATTTGGTTGAACCCGTGGTTCGTCCACAGAATGTCTGGAAGCCACCGGAATGGGTTGCGGTGGTAACCCCTCGGAGGGTTGTCTCTGAGGTTCGGGAAAATGCTGATCAAGCCGATTTGACAGGGCCTGAACTCCGGCATTTAGAGTTAGAAGAGTATTTCCGAGGAAACGCAGAACGTCGTCTTGATTTCCAGAGGCCTCCAATAATGGGTTTGCTGACGGCATATTTGGGGCTCCTTGAGGAATATTTGTCGACGTGGGTAGAGGGACAGGTACGAATTCCGTCCCATCGGGCGGAGGTGGTGCCTGCCTTGAAGTCGAAGGATGAACAGCCTTTTTAGGAGGCATATCAGAAGGATTTTGATAAGTGGTTAGAACGATTGACTTTGACGATTAAGTCGTTCCCACAGACGGCGCCAAACTGTTAACGTCAGATTTTGTAACAGGGTCCTCCGGTCGTTCACCTTCTCTCCAATAGAGACTCCCTCCGCCGGACCTGAAAGAAGACAGAAAGCAACTAAGGGTGGCCGGCGTCCAGCCGTTAGCCCTCCGATGCTTAAGTCAGATAAGGCAGGAAGAAAAATAGCCAAGCAACAGAGGCTAGAGATTGAATATTGTGTACCTGTATCTTAATGGAGTCTTCTCCTTATATAGATCTGAAATGATCCAATCTGTTACGTAAGATATCGAGATCCCGCTGATTTCATGCGATAAGATTCTTATCCTCAGATAGAAGAGAAATCTAATCCAATGACTCATCCGATAGTTCCGTTCCTTGATAGCGATCCCTTGAAACCCGGAACCATTGAAGAAGATAAGCCCAAAATCGGCCTATACGGGCTGCCGGTACTGAGGGCTAAGGGATGTCACCACAGAAAAAGCTGTTCGCATGTTGGAAGATGGTCGCGAGTCCAAGTGCTCACTCATTCATATGTAACACCTTTCAACGACTTGTGAGAAGGTCTGCTCGCAGGAAAAACACAACTTCTCTCGCCTTCCAGTATTTGACTATCGATCACAACTTCTCGAAGCTTTGGTAGCCGAGCATCATTTTTCCTGATATGCTAGCTGCGAACAGACGTTCTCGATAGTCGGATAAAGGTGCTCGCGGGATCGGAGTATCTTCAGAATATACGAGTCACGAACAGACGTTCTCGATAGTCGGATAAAGGTGCTCGCGGGATCGGAGTATCTTCAGAATATGCGAGTCGCGAACAGACGTTCTCGATAGTCGGATAAAGGTGCTCGCGGGATCGGAGTATCATTAGAATATAATAAGAAGCCTCCAGCAGATGATCTCCGCTATTTTTTACTATAACACCAGATACAGTCAATACGTCACAAACATCACCACCGCCCTGTACGGTATTAGCCCCCTCCCTAGAAGAATCTCCAGACTTCTCTTACTTCCCTTTGGGATTCGAACAATCCCTCTTCACGTGCCCTTCTTTCCCCACAATTCCAGCATCTCACCTTACTTTTTCACTTGCCCTTGGATTTAGATCTCGATGACGAAGATCCCCTTCCCCGCTCAAAATTCCTCCCTCTCATAACCAGCATCTTGTCCGTAGAAAGACCCACGCTGCTGCTTTTATTTCTCATCGCCTTCGCTCGAAGGGCTAAGATAACGGTTTCGGGGCCAATGGTCTCCCAACCTACGCACAACGAGTCCTTAAGCGACTCATATGATTCTGGAAGAGAATTCAACAGGATAAACGCTTGATCCTCGTCCTTCATCGGTTCATCTACATCCATTAATTTGCAAATATGCTTATTGAAATTGCTGATGTGGCTCTCAACATCGACCCCCTCCGTCATCCTCATATTATATAACTGAAGTTTCAGATATATGCCATTTTCAAAGATTTCTTCGTGTACATATTCTCTAACTTCGCACATGTTTCAGCTACAGTTTTCTCTTTCATGACGTTGTACAGGACCTCATCCGCTAGGCATAATTGGATTGAGACATTGGCTTTTTTATCGATCTTCTTCCACTCTTCTTCTTTCATAGCCTCGGTCGCTTTCCAAGGAGCGCATTTTGCAACCCTTGCTGAACTAAAAGGCCTTTCATCTTCACCTTCCAAAGTTCAAAATTATTTTTCCTTGAATACTTCTTTATTTTGAATCTCATGCTTGAAGACGTCATTGAAGCCTTGTCTCAGATTCCGATCTACCTCCCAACGTTCGCTTTGATACCAGTTTGTTGGGATACGGGCGATCGGCCCTGCAATGGAAGCGAGTGAGGAGCAATCAAACGAGGAACAAACACAATACAATCACACACCAAGCAAATCAACATACCCAAGAGGCAATCCGAATTTTACATGGAAAAACCCCTCACGGGTAAAAAACCATGGCACAAAGCGACACCAATCCACCATGAATCAGAAGTTACAAGAGCATGAAGAAAACTTACACTGGATTCAAGCCCACAAGAGAAAAACCAAGCTCTCAAAGAGGAAAACCAATGTAGCCCTTCCTCTAAAGCTCTTTCTGTCACCCTAAAACTCTCTCTCTCTCTCTCTCTCTCTCTCTCGTCTCTCTCAACCCTTGCACATCTAGGATACCCTAATTCCGGTTTACAGCAGCTTATATAGCAATAAAGTCAAATTAGAAACATCTTACGTAAGAAACTGCGCAAGATCGCGCAAAAATTGCACCACCAACTTTGCAGTCTTCACACGGTTGGGCGCCCAGCCCGAACCCATCGAGCGCCCGATAGATTCAAAATCTTTCAAGAGAGTTCCAACAAAAAATTCAGCCAATTTCGGGCACCCACCCAGACTTCACCGGGTGCCCGACCATCCACCGGGTGCTCGACCAACAATGGTTGGGCCCCCTACAGCCCAGAAACAATTAAGCAAAAACAGACTTTTAGAAGCCAACCCGGGTGACCTTGGTCGTGCGCTCGATACCCCCTGGTGTCCAAGATTGAATGCAAAACCCCAACAAATTTTCTTATCCATCTAAAAAAGCAAATTCATCACTTTTTTAAAAGCTTTTTACCCAATCCTGGCCTTTCTATTCAATTCATTGAAGTTAAGCCGGGTTTGAACAAAAGACCTCACTATTGAAGCTAAGTGTGCCATAGAAGGACTTGAATATTAACCTCAAAGTTCAAGCATAGAATGCATTCAATGAAATGTGGTAATCATCTATAAATAAATAGATTAACCAAAACAAAAAAGTGAGCCTCATTTTCTGCCTTAAATCTGATATATATGTATTTCTTTTCTCTTATTTTGCCTGATTATTTATTTACTTTTTCTGTGTGCCTTTGCTTTGCGTGCAGGCTTTAACTGCATTTGGTGTTGGGAGAATTATTAGCTCCAAGGATGCGAATTACAAGAATGGGGACTTTGTTTCCAATCCTTTCTTCCCTGTTGCCGAGTATTGTGTGATTGGGTCGGATTTTCTTCACAAAATTGATACGAAGGATGGCATTTCTTTGCTTGATTATCTAAGTGTCCTTGGTAAGTTCATCTCCACGGATTGAATCAGTAGTGTTATAATCCTCCTTAAAGATGCATTTTATGTCATGTTATTGCTTCTCTACTGATGATTAACACTTGCATTTTAAAGAGTAGAAATGCCTGTAGAGTTTTAAGAAATGAATTCAATAAACTAGTCAAAAGACAATCTTCTTGGAGACTGATAAATCCAGCCTAGTCCAATATAAGATGAAAGTCTCATCCCACGGGCTGGGTTGGAGCTGAACTTGGGCCCACCCAGTTTACAAGCTGAACTTGGAGACTGATAAATCCAGCCTAGTCCAATCCAGCCTAGGCCCTGCACGTGACTGGCCTCACCAAAGAGTTTTACACCTAATTAAGTCTGAATTCGGTTTGATAGTTGACTGCTCTTTATATCCTTTTACATGGATAGGAATTCCTGGGTTTACAGCTTGGGTGGGAGTGCAAGTGCTGGCAGATCCAAAACCTGAAGAGAATGTTTTCATTTCAGCAGCGGCTGGTGCAGTCGGAATGTTTGCTGGCCAATTGGCTAAACTCAAAGGCTGCAGAGTTGTTGGAAGCACCGGAACAGATGAAAAGGTATTTAATTAATTAGAAAAGAAGGAAAGGTAGATGGGTCACTCGCCCATTGAACGTGACTGTGAAATTCACATCCATATGATTCTCCTAGCTAGCTATTCCATGGTGTGGATTTTGGATTGGGTCCATCACCTCCGTTGAATGGCTTTGGCCTTGGGCTTATAGACCATAACACATTACCCCGTGGCATCCGGTTTTCGCCCCTAGGTTGAATCCTTAGAATTATCTGGACCATTGAATGTTCTCATTTCTACCGTAGAGAAGCTAAGATTTTATAATCATTCTTCATTGGTGATCCTAAATTTTGTTTGGATTTGAGTATGAGCCATTAAATATTCCATCTTCATACATAATCACCCATTCAACAAATGCTTTTTATGATGGCCCAGGAATCATAAAGACCAGAGCATTAACAGTTCATATCATCATTTAATATGCATCCATGGGTGGAAACCTGCCCTAGTAGCATACTATGAAAGGTGGCACCATATCCTATTAAAAACCTTCCTAAGAAAATATGAGCATAGCACTCTGGTATCAGGGCTGTCAAGGGGCTGGGCCTGGGGTTGTCCTCAGCTCAGATTTTGAACTGTTTCGGGTTGGAAGGTCAGGCCAGGCCTATTCAAACTTTTGATTTTGACAGACCCAAGCCTGGCCCATTGACAGCCCAACCTGGTTTGTGCCGAATTTGTTTCCTCACTTGTATCCTTAGCAAACTACATTTTAGCGTTTGTAATTTTTGAATTGCAAAAAAAAAAAGAAAGAAAAAGATTGTATGACTGATTAATTCCATATATATTTGGACAAACAGATTTAAACATGTTTCTTTTTAATAAAACATTTTATTCAAAGAAAAAATGGAAAAATTTAAAGAATGGAGATGGTTGAAATCACCACCCATTGTTAAAATTAATAGAAGGTGAAAATTTTCAGTAGAGATGGAATAATTCATATGCAAATTGCTTGAGAAGGAATGATTTGAGATGGTGCAAAGTGCAGCATTTGACTATCTACATACGTGATTGTTCAAACATATAGGAATTATAATTATTTTAATTAAAGTTTTCTGTTGCAACATTATTTATATATAACATATAGACACATATATAGTCACTTTTCTCACTCTGTTTTTTAGCCCAAAATCCCTAATTTCCCATTCTCCAAACTTTTGGCATTTCCATTTTTTTACTGATATTTTATTATTATTTTCACCTTTGCTTTTAATGGTCGGGAACAAATTAAACATGAACATTCTTGTATTGTTTGTTTGTCGTATGCCATTCTAGTATCTATGGTTGTACTGGATTTGATCTCCGTTGGGCTGCACCTAGTTATGGAACAATGAAAGCCATCCATTATGTGTGTCCTCTGTGCCAATCCATTGGATAAAAAATCAACCAGTCTACCTATACATTGAATAAATGTAGCTCACAGGTATGGTTATCTTGCTAACCAAGTAAGAGCTAAGGTAGGACTGTGTAGTGTACTACTTTTACAATGCATTTGGATGTTAGTTCAATAGCTGAAGGAATAGGATCTTCTGGATTTGAAAGATATGACATCCTTCTACAATCAAAGGTGGATCCATTAGATCAGCAGTCATGATCAGTGAAACATGGAGCCTGGATGTAGAATGGGCAGTAGAGGACTTTATGGATGGCCTGGATTGAAAGGACGGTTGAAAAGTTTGAATCAAGGTATAATAAAATAAAAATAAAATAAAATAAAAAAAAGAAGAAGAAGAAGCTTTGTGTGCATTATGGATTCCAAAGGGCATCATTTTTCATTACGATCTCCGATTTTCGTCCATGGTATATCATTGGAAAGGTCCTGACGAGGTCATTCACTAGGTCAAATTTGAATCCAATTTACCACTTACTATATAAGCTTTGGTTGTCTTTTCTTTACGTGTTTTAGGATTTTTAACGTCATTGCTTGCATCAGTATATTTATTTAGAGATTTTAGGATCTATATGACTTTTACTATGTTTTCACAAATTTTCTACTTAAAAAAAAAAAATTATCTAGTTTGGTTGAGTTAGGGCTTTGGGCATGAGTTGCCTATTTAAGGTCACAACTCATATGTGCTATGTAAGAACATTCAATTTGAAAAAAAAAATTATCATGCTCTAGTTCTCATTTTAGAGGTCTATGCTTGTGGATTCAAGGTTGCATGCTAAGGAAGATACAATCATCTCTTCTCCTCTTTGTGCACAACTATGCTATATTCTATTAGAGTGATGTTCTTCCTCAGATTAATAGCCTCCAGAAGAGCAACCACTGAGGGTTTAATTGGGAGCCTTCCAATGAAATAACTAGTGAGAGATGCACGAGATGAAAGCAATGATCGCTTAATTGAATGTAGTCTTACTCTTAATAGACAATTAGATCGGGGCGACAATTAATGGTGTATGACCATCAAAGGGGCTCGTGGTTGTCAATTCATGGTCACACCGGTCCATTACATGTGCCAAATCATAGACCACACCGCATGTTGACGATTACAGTAATGAATAGGCAGACAAGTTCATCCTTCAACATGGAATACAAGTGGGTGCTAGGAAAGATCACGACTACTGGCGTAAGGTTGATCTCTCTACCTTCAATGGTCAGCTTCACATTCAGGAAGCCCCCTAAAGTAGAGAGGTTCTTTGATTATATGAAGATTCATGAGAAGAAGGTGAAGGAGCTACAACATGGTAAGAATAACTTCAACTCTCATGAAAGCGACAATAAAAAATGCCAGTACAAACCTAGAATAGGATGTAAGATATTAAAAAATGGTTACATAACTGTACTAGCCATTACACGCACGTCACTGCAATAAATAGTTCAAAGCCCGTCACAAGCAGGAAATGATTAGTTTTTCTCTCTTTAAAATCCACTCTTTTGCACTTCGAATTTTACCCCCTTTTTTTAAGATTCCTAGAGTGTTCCTAAGCCAATCTGACTGTTTTTGTTCTATTATTGGGGATTAAAACTTCAAATTGAGAAGGTTTTTGATGGATCGAAGTTCAAGTGGGCCATTTTAGGAATTTATGAAATAGGAAGTTAGTAATCTTTTTTTGTGATTTCTTTTCAGAAATATAATGAAATTAAAGGCAAAAACACCCAAATCGACATAATCTTGCTATTTTTTTTTTCCAATTTCGTGTTGTTTTTTCATTATTTTAAAAAATACAGCATTTAAAATAGAACTTTTTTTTAGCAATTTCCATATTTTATGGTTCTAATACATGTAAAATTGTTATATCTACAATAACATATAATAGATCAATTCTAACAATTTATCTTTCCTAATTTTATTTTTAATTTCGGATGTATTTTTCATGAAAATTTCAAAAGAAAAGCCAGTTTGTGATGAGGACATAAGACCTTTCAAAGTCTATCAACAAAGAAAGCGCGCGCGCTACAAGCATCTTCCTTGTGGCTAGGTGACCACTGAGGAGCATTGAAGACCTTACACACGTGATTTGGCACATAGAAGACCACACGTGCGTAGGATGAAGAAGACCCTATTCAAAGACTGGACTAACTTGCTGGACAGTTTTCCCTGTCTTCGAGCATCCGATCGGACACCCGAAATTTATCCATTTTATGATTTGGTCGCTAAAGGGTTTTGGACACTTTTGGGAACTCGATCGGGTGCCCGACCACCACGCAAACTATTTTTTTAAGTTATTTTTTTCTTAAGTTTAAGGGTATTTTGGATTTTTCTTCTTTCTTATTGCTTATTTAAGAGGGTTTAGCCCTAATTACGAATTTTTAACTTTTGATTAATGAATGAAGAGCCTTTTGTTTGCCTCCTCTCCTCTTTCTCTCTCTATGGAACTTCATATTCTTTTCCCCAATCTTCTTCTTCTTCCTTCTTCTTTTGCCCTTCCAACATTCTTCTAAGGTAAGATTATTCTTCCTTCTTTCTCTATTTCCATTATTTCACAATCTTCGAACCCTAAATTTGAGAATTGATCTAAAACCCTAATTTTTCAGATTTTCGATTCCCTAATCCAAGAAATCATTTAATCTCCCGAACTAGTGAACCCCATTGTTCGATTGGGTTATGACCATGCAAGATCAGGAGGTTCCATCTCTTGCCGAATCCAACCTATGCATTATTTGAACTTCATACTTTATGGTTGTGATGATGGCCGCATTATTGCATGTCTCTTTTATGATTTTCTTAATTTATGATGGTAGATGCTGAATTCTAGATCATTATTGCTATTTATTTTCACTGGGTTATATATTTTCATGAGCATGCATCA